>CANTUT010000650.1:0-697602 GCA_947687605.1 Reutealis trisperma | reverse complement strand
TTGATGATGAGTAAGTATAATTGATTAAAATTATGAAGGAAACTTATATTGGAAGAGTTAAGTTCAAAATTAATATAATAATGTTATCAGGTTAGAAATATACACATGCATTTTCGTAGACTTAAAGGGAGAGTTAAGGAAAGTATAAAATATGAAAGTTGTAGAGTTATGTCTCATCTAGATGCATGTGCATCAGTTTTGCAAAATGTAAGGTATGAAAAGAGATATTGTTCTTGGATTATGATTGACCCAGATTGCTATTTCCATAGGAAGTCTTAGATTGCCTATTGGTTTTGAGGATCTTAGAGATTTAATTGGACAGAGTGTAAAAATATGAGAAATGTTAATTTATTTGTAAAGTAAATGATGGTAAAATATTTTTTCAATTGGATATTTATGTTATGAGTTATAGTGAATATTATAGAGACTATTTGGATTGAGCTTACACAAATACATGACAAGATTTGAAAATTCACCATAAATTTTTTAATGTATATTTAGTCTAATTTTTGGATATGTTAAAGCATCAAGGATCTAGTTTAATTAGAAAAAAGAATCAAGTCATTTAGATAAGTGTAGCCAAAGTTATGGCAAAATAAGTAAAAGAAGGTCAAGATGAATTCTAAGAGTAACTATCACGGCCAGTAGTTACTAACGTGGCTTAGAGACACTCTTGTGGTTTAAAAATACTACCATGTCTTTTGTTCTAAATGAAAAATAAAAGTTGGCTTGACTTAAAGTAATGCCTATTACCTTAAGCCACGTCCATGGCATGTTAGGGCTTATAAATTGAGTTGTTTCAGCCCAATTAGATTATATCTCAAATCCTCTCACTTCCAACCTATTTTAAACACCTTAAACCCTCTTCATTTGGCCCCACAAGTCTAGATACTTCATCTTTCTATAGGATTATAAGAGATTACAAAGATCTAAGTGAAATTCCTCCATCCATTCTTGATTTGGAGGAGCTTTAATTGAATATTGAAAGGGAAACTTTGAGGTAAAAATTATAATCCTTGATTTTCTATTTGGATCTTGTTTGATTAGAGTTTAATGCTAAGTTATAAGTTTAATAGATGACGTTTAAGGTATTGTATACAAGAGAAGAGTTAAATTCATAGAAATTCTAAAATGAGTAAACCCTATAATCAAGTCTATTGTTGATAATTAAGAGATAAATGTTAATAGAGTTAAGAATTGAGGATCTATAGTTAGATTTGAAGAAAATAAGTCATATAACTAAGGTTACATGAAGTATAGTAATAAGTGATTTAGGATTCCATATGTAGGCAAGTGAACCAAGGAGATGATGAGTTCTATGCTTGGTAACGGTGATATGAGTTCAAGTTGAAGGAATTAGCAAGAGGTGAGTAGAAAAAATACTATCATATTTCTTTTTTAACCTCAAAGGCTTATAATGCCTTGATTTATTGTATGTGTTTCTGATTGTATAATTTATTGTTATGTGAAATAATTCATATTGATCATGAATTACCTTAATATTATTGATCATCCAGGTGATATCTTTGTGTTTACCTAAATTGTTTAGGCTATATACCTTTATGAGAAAATGTTCCATTTGATAATTGATGTATGTCTTTCAAATTGTTAACTACCTTCAAAATTCTTAATGATTCTATTGTGAGACCATTTGAACAGTTTGAATAAATATATAAGTATAAGATACATAACATTCTTCATCCAAATTATTAGAAATTCCTCTAAGATAATTATTTGAGATCCCTCAAAAGTTGCAAGGTCTAATTATATATTTCCAAAAGTAATGAGTATAGTATATATTTAATCTTATATATTGTATTTATATGCCTATGAGTGTATGAACCTAAAACTTCATTATTGCTATATGCCAACCTTTATGAGTATGTGAATATGTGAGTCATGAGTGTCCATGTGAACATATAAGCCATATGATCCATAAATATCACAGCCCGACTTAGGGACCTATGACGATCCTAGGACACGGGAAGACATAAGGTCACCCACATCCATAGAATCCTTAGCTTATGTAAAATTACTTATCAAATATCCATATCTTATTCAATTAAATAATAACTTATAAAATTTGCGGAATAGGCCCGTAAACTTCTTACATCTTAAAAACAGTTCTTATAAACCAAAGTAAAAGGAAAACATTTGAAGATAACTCAACAAAATAAAAGTCCAAATAATCCCAAACTTAAAACCACAAAACATCAATTTCCATTCGATTCTCAAGTACTTCGCTTATTACCCCTGGAGTACTAAACCGAATTTCACCAATACAAATGAATAAAGAGAACTCTATTATCTTCTAAGCAAAGCAACCACTCAAGTGGAGGAACGGGCTTGAGTTAGTTACCTTGATCAATCTTGCCATCCTAAAATATATAAACATAGAAAAGGGTGAGTAGAAGACTCAATGAGAGTATATGCACATATAGGGTATGTAAGAAAATAAACATGGGCTCAATAACATAGCTTGGTTGTAAAAATGAGGAATAAACAATAGGGTAGCAGAAACAACTTATAACTTATATTAACTTAGGAGTAGGGGCTATTGCCTTCTCTACTCAACTGATAGCATAAGATTGGTCAGGTCCTATGGCTAGCAATATTGGACCCCTACTAGCTGTGGTCTGGATACTTTGCCCTATCCATGGGCATACCTTGTGCACAAGTCCAATGTTCACCCCACATTGAGAAGGGGTGTTTCTGCAAGCTTGGAAAAGTAAATAATAGCATATACATAGTAAGAGTTTAACTTATATTAGGACTCTTATGAAAGAGTCATACTTAGCTTGAAAGACTTGGTTTAAGGTTCACAACGTCATTATATGTCATAATATAGCTTAATGTGAGTTTTGGGTTCAAACAATCAACTTAAGAAAGAGTCCTACTTAAGGTGGGACTCTTAAGCAAACATAGCTTATGAAATCATAGTCAATCAATGGACCTGGATTCATGAAGGAAATCATTCAATTTCAAAGAAACCATTTCATATTTACAAAGAAATAAGAGCGTGCATTACAACTCACCTTAAACTCCTGTGCTCCTAGTTAACCAAACTAAGTGGACTGCAGGGCTTAAACCTCTTTAACCTCTACAGCATAAATCAAATAGTTCTTATTTAATTCATAAAGTCAATAACTCATCATGTTTATGCATATTCTTACTTAACTAAAGTGGTTGACTTGAACTAGGACTCTTAGTCCCACTATGAATCTTTGATCAAACAAAGTTAACCTTTAATATTTTTTCTTATTTTGACTTTTAATCTTGATGATTTAATGTTTTAATATTATTTTAATATGTTTAATAATATGTTTTAATTCATCTTAGGTCATGGTCAAACTTTTGACTTTGACTTCTTAAGGTCAACCCTATACTAAAGGTACACCTTAATGAAAGTCTTAATATTTGACTTGTTCATACTAATTGACTTCATAAATTTTTAATTTATTTATTTAATTATATAATTATATCCTTAATTCGATGTTTATATTTAATTTATTTAGAAACTCAATTCTTAGACCTAGAATTCACCCTTTAAAAGATTTCAACTCGCCAACTTTCGATTGCTTGTGTTCTTGTTATTAATTTCAAATTTTATTGCTTAATTATTTAATTAATTTATTTAATTACATAATTTTAATTAAAACTAGGCTTAATTAACTTAAATTGGAAAGTTCCCAAATTTAAATTATTCTTAGATGTTTAAGAACATTTTTAAAATTCCATTTTGGATTTCTCAATAATTCAAACTCGGATTTTACTTCTAACAATTTCTATGTTCAATTGGTTCTAAACTCAACCAAAATCTACTTTAAAAAAAAAATTACAGAACTTGGGAATTAATTTCCGCTTTTTGGCCAATGGTTCTTGCATAATTTTTTTTTTCAATCAATCATGTTCTTCACCATCAACCATACTTTTATTTGCAATCAACTCCCTTTTTCATTTCTAGGCACAATTCTTTTCTTAATTCAACAAATACCTATCCTATTCTACTAATTAATTTAATCCAACACCACATTGCCATGATTTATAAACATTTTTAATTGCTGTAAAAAAAATAAAATAAAAAATTAAATTGAGAAAATAATTATTCTCACCTTAATTCACAAGGATAATTTCGCTCCCCTTCTACTAGCCTTAGCCAACCCTTCCAGGATTGAACAACAAAAATTTTAATTTAATTTTTTTTAAGCAGATATAAAAATAATCAGCCCATAAGAATTAACAAGATTTAATGTAGTGGAATTTTACCTTGTAAAAATCTTTTTTTTTTTTTGTTGTTGATTCTTGAATTGTTTGAGAGAAAAGGAAAAAGAAGAAGAGGTTTTGCTTTTTTTTTTTTATTTTTTTTATTTTTTTTATTTTGGAGAAAGGGGGTGGCGTGTACAGCAATTGAAGAGGGGAGGGTAGCTACTGGTTACTAAATATTCTAGGGTTTTCTTTTTTTTTTTTTAATTTAATTTTATTAATTTTAAAAAATAAAATACCGATTTTTAGGTTTTAGTGTAATTTTCTTATGCTTTTGTTGAGAATTTGGAAAAATGCTCAACTAGACTTTGGTTCCAAATATTCTTCAATTTCATTTGGTATATTTATTTACAACTTTGGTCAAATGACCAAAATATCCCTGATCAGTGGTAGTTGCCAGAGTTATTTTCAGTATTTTCGTGATAACTTTTCCGTTTCTTATTCTTTTTCATTTAAATGAAAAGCATTGCATTTTATGTAATATTTGGGACTTATTTTTAGTATTTTCTTGATTTTTAACTCATATACCCCGGGTCCACTGTCTTAGGGTCAAAATGACCAAAATACCCCTATAGTCAAAACATCCCCTATTACTATCCTAACTTATTCCTTACATTATTAAACATCCTAAAACATATTTTAAACATAAAATAAGTCACATTATACTATACTTAATGCACATTAGATCTTATAATTGCTATCTTTAAGTAGGGTGTTACAATAAATGTGTAAACCTTTTTTTTTTATTTATTTTTTATGAGATGATATATTACAAGTTTCTAAGTAGACATCCCCAACTGATGTAGGTAACACATTAGGCATTATGCACAATGTAACCCAATGGGTAGGGTTAAATATCCTGCCCCTATCTATGAAGGGTAAAGTGTTCTAGACATGGAGTTTGATCCACTTCATGCTATTTACAAGTTACGAGGAGAGCATGCATAACAACAAGTATCTGCTCTATTTATTTAAGATATACGAAGAGAGCCCTCCACTTTTAAATTTATTGATTTTTGCTAAAATATTTATATTAGGAACCAATGAGCCTTATAAGTTATGTATAAGAATATCATTTGAATATCAAATTCCATATGTTATTAATTCATTCTTTTCCCTTTTATTATATGAACCATAAGAGAGTATTTGCAAGCTAATTGACCCTTAAAGCTATATGTACATGTGAAATCCGAACCTTTGTACAAGTTACAATGATTTTATTAAAAACGTGCTATACACATATATGCATATGATAAATGATTTCAATGCCTAAGAACTATAAGTTTTCAAGAATGTAAATCTTCATTTGTAAATACATATGTGAGAATGTATGTTTCATTTATATTATGTTTTCTTAATACTAAATTTATAGTATTTATTATTTCTAAACCTAATGTTCTTTCAAAATATATGAATTATTGATTTTATAAGCTATTTAAAAATAAGTATTTGATTATAAAATTTTTTATTTATATATGTATTCCAAAAATTAGCAAATAAGTTTTTCTAAACCTTCAAGTCCTATATGTGACAAGCGTTACTTTCCATTTCAAATTTTATACAAACAAAGAACAATTATACATATAATGTGCTTAGGTGATTTTAAAGCAAACTTGTATATGCTTCCACCTAATCAAAAGAACGCTGTAATTTCAAAAGTACTTTCTAGTTTTTAACATATAATATATTTATCTATATGCTTGATCCGCATGAAACCAAAATCATTCTACATATATAATTGCTCCAAAGATCCTAATCTAAAGTGTCATAAATTATGTTCAAGTGATTATGAGATCTAAATATTCATAAATTATTTGTTACGAAAACTCATAACATCTGCTTTGTGTATAAAGGTATATTGTTTAAAATAAATAAATAAACTCTTAAAATTTTAAACACTCTACCACACTTTTTTTTTCCTTGATAGATGATTATATTTTTGTAAATTATAAAATGATTACTATTAATTATTCTTTATGAATTATTTTTTAACAAAAAAATATATTTTTCTTTTCATAGTGTATAAAATAGATAAATATAGTTTTACTTTTTTATTATATTGAAAATTTTTTAAAGGGGACTATACTATCTAATATATTTTTCTGTTTATATATATATATATATATATATATATATATATATATATATATATATATATATATATATATATATATATATATATATATATATATGCATTATTATTACATAGAAGCATATTTTCATTTGACTGTGATTGATAAATTAATAATTGTTGATGCATAATTGTTTATGGTTGACAGATAGAATTGGAATGACATACTATCACTTAAGAATGTAAATCTGATTATGGTGATTGAGATAAGATGAACTAGAACTAGTAGCTGATGGCTGGAGGCATACTCATTGTGTTGCTGCGACTAGTTGAGTCAGTGCGGCGACTAGTTGAGTCAGTGCTATGACTAGTTGAGTCATTGTTGCTAGGATGGCTATCACCCTAGTTGTTAACACAAAAACTAACTTTGAAGAAGAATTTATTACAACAAAACACAACACTCTTTCTTCTACAACAAACTCACAACTCTCAAGAAGCTTTGCTTTTTTTTTCTCTCTTATTTTTCATTGCTACTTGATGATACAATGCAAAGAGGGAAGGGGTATTTATACTAATTCTAACTCAATACAAACCACACAAACACACTTAACATCCAACAATTTTCAACACAATGAGCTCATTTATGAGCTGTATAACAAACTCCATTTGAAAATATTAGAAGCTTCTTTAGGCTGGGCTTTCATTAGTCTTGGGCTATAAAATAAGTTTATATTTCAACACTCCCCCTAAAACTTATTTTATAAGACCAAATAAACTCCTTATCCTAGCAAAGTCTTCAAACTTCAATGGCTTGGTGAAAGTATAAACAACTTGATCATATGCCTTGACATTCTCGATTTGTACATCCTTTCTTGTAATGCATTCTCTAATGTAATGAAAATGAGTATCTATGTGCTTTGAACGATCATGAAACACAAGATTCTTTGCTAGAGCAATTGCTAATTTTTTATCAACACCAATCTTTGTTAGTTCTTTTTGTGCCATGTTCAGCTCTTTCAATAAGTTTCTCAACCAAACTACATGATAAATAGCTAACATTGCAGCCACATACTCAGTTTCACAAATTGACAACGTGACGATTGGTTGTTTCTTTGATAGCCATGTAAAAGCAGTATCTCCCATAAAGAATACAAATCTAGTAGTACTCTTCCAATCATCTACATCTCCATTGCAATTGCTATCACTATACCCAACAAGCTTGTAATTATTAGAAACTGAATAGAACAAGCCATGTACCTTTCAGATAGCAAAGAATTCTCTTTGTAGCTTTAAAATGAATTATTGTTAAAGCTTCCATATAGCGACTAACAAGTCCGACTACATAGAGAATGTCAGGTCTCATACAAGTCAAGTAACGTAAACTTCCAACTAGGATTTTGAAAAATGTTGGATCTACACTTTGACCTTCTTCATGCTCGGTTAATTTGACTCCACATTATGCTGGGGTACTAATTGGCT
Organism: Reutealis trisperma; assembly: GCA_947687605.1. Classification (NCBI taxonomy): domain Eukaryota; kingdom Viridiplantae; phylum Streptophyta; class Magnoliopsida; order Malpighiales; family Euphorbiaceae; genus Reutealis; species Reutealis trisperma. Next base: position 689,789 of record CANTUT010000650.1, on the reverse strand, counting down.
TACAATTGTCCATTTTGAATTTCCTGAGTATTTCTTGTGCATAATTTTATTAGGAGATGAAAATTCCTTCATCCTTTTACTTGACTTTGATGCCGAGGTAATACGCCATGAGACATATGTCTGTCATCTCGAATTCTTTCATCATCACTTTCTTAAAATCATCAAACATGTCTGGATTATTTCCTATGAAAATCAAGTCATCAACATAAAGGCATACGATCAAAATATCTCCATCTTTCACTTTGATATATGAGGCATGTTCGTGTGGACATTTGTTAAAGCCATTCTCTTGGAAGTACTTGTCAATTCAATTGTTCTAAGCTCTTAGTGCTCATTTTAGCCCGCAGAGAGCCTTCTTCAATTTTAACACCTTGTCCTCCTAGCCTTTGACTTCATAACCTGATGGTTGCTAAATGTAGACTTCCTCTTCAAGGACTCCATTTAGGAATACAGATTTTACATCCATTTGATGTATTCTCCATCTGTTTTGAGCTACCAAAGAAATAATTAGTCTGATAGTCTCTAGTCGAGCAATAGGAGCAAATACCTCATTGTAGTTGATTCCAACTTTTTTATTGTAGCCCTTCACAACAAGCCTCGCCTTGTGTCTTTCGATTTCTCCTTTAGCATTCTTCTTTGTTTTGAACACCCACTTTACACCAATTGCCTTATGACCTTTGGGAAGTGGAACAAGCTCCTATGTTTCATTTTTTTCGATTGCCTTGATTTCTTTGTCTATTGCATCTCTCCACTTCTTCTCCTTTGCAACTTCTTTATAGCTTACTGGTCCACAATCAACAAATAGACAAACTAATGTAAGATTATTTTGTCGTTCAGTTTCTTCGTAAAGATCTCAAAGATTCTTTGTACATTTCACAGCTCTTTCTTTAAGACTATCAGTTGATAAAGGTGAACTGTCTCTATAGGTAGTTGATGTTAGCAAAGTTAGTGGTGTTGTAGTCTCTTGCTGAACTTCTTTTGTTTGCTTAACTAGTGATTGCTCATTTTCATCAAACAGAAGGAAATTAAAGTCATCTGTAGGAGAGTTGCATTCCTATTCGCCTTCTTCATCAAATATGACATCTTGTCTGATTACGATCTTCCTATTGTTTGGATTATACAGCTTATAGCCTTTTGAACTTGCATCATAGCTGATGAAGATGAATCTTTCACTTTTATCATTAAGCTTGGTTTTTCTTTCATTCAGTACATGAACATGAGCTATGCTTCCGAATACTCTGAGGTGAGAAATATCGGGCTTTCTTCTACTCCAGGCTTCTTGTGGTGTCTTTTCCCATACGCTTTTTGTTAGAGATCAATTAGATAGGTGGATTACTGTAGCCATTGCTTCAACCCAAAACTCTTTCGGCAATTTCTTGCATTTGAGTATGCTTTGTGCTATATCAAGGATTGTTTTGTTTTTTCTTTTTGCAACTCCATTTTATTGGGGGGACCTTGCGATTTTCAATGGTCTTCGAATTTCATTTGCTTCATAGAATTCTTGAAACTCCTTAGAAGTGAATTCACCTTAGTCAAAGTCAACCATTGAAATTCAAATAGTCAGAGTCAACAATCAAAGGTCAATGACTTAATAGCTTGGTAAGATGGCTTGGTCAACTGCTTAACAGCTTGGTCAACAAGCTTGATCAACTGGTTTAGTTGCTTGGTCAACGACTCCACTCGGTCTAACTCTGTGAGTTGGCTCGGATGACTCGGTGAAACTCAATGAGTTAACTCGGATTCTAGGCAGCAATCTTTCGGTGATGATTGGTAGCACTTCTGAACTCCAATCAGGCTGATTCTAGTGGCGTTGGATTTGCCTCTCTGAGATCTTTCATTTGATATCTTATATGCCTATGTTCGGCTCTGATACCATTCTATTAACACAAAACTCACTTTGAAGAAGAATTTATTACTACAAAACACAACACTTTTTCTTCTACAACAAATTCACAAGAATACTCACAACTCTCAAGAAGCTTTGCTTCTTATTTCTCTCTTATTTTTCGTTGCTACTTGATGATACAATGGAAAGAGGGAGGGGGTATTTATACAAACTCTAACTCAATACAAACCACACAAACACACCTAACATCCAACAATTTTCAACACAATGAGCTCATTCATGAGCTGTTGTGAACCCTCAATTTTGTATCCTCATCATCTAAATACAGCCTTAGCACTTGCTGAATTTAACACGCTACGCGAAGCTATTACGGTGGTCCCGCTAACCAGTTAGCGGGCAGGGGTTCGAGAAGAAAATTTTTTTAGACTTCAATTACATTACCACCAAATGTTCAAATTTATCAAATTTCATACCAATAACCAATCTCTTAAAAAAAAAAAAAAAAAAAGAAAAAAAGAAACCTCGAAAAATGTGCCAGTGCCACGTGGCGTGCCGCACGGCAAGCGTGCGGCACCGCATCAGAGCTGTGCGATACCACATATCCTTCTTGCGGCATGCCGCAAAAGCCTTACATGGTGCCGCGCAGGCCTAGTGTGGCGCCGTGCCAGGTCGCGGGTTTCCTGCCTCCAGTGGGCCCCATGCGTGTAAAATGACTCTTTTACCTTTTTTTATCTAGTTTTCAGCCATTTTTTGACCCTACCCTCATGGTCTTTTCTCATTTTCATTATCTAAACTACTCTCAACCCTATTTGCCTATAAATAGGCTCCCCATTCCCTCATTTCTCTTCACCTCTTGAATTAGTATTGATGGTTATCTACTAATTCCTCTCTTCTTCTCCCTCCAACCACTCTTTAATTAATTAATTAATCTTTTTAATTAATTAATTTTCTCACCCTAACCAAGTTAATTAATCTTTTTAATTAACTAAAAATGCTTTTTTTAAATCAAAATTAATTACTCAATTAATTAATTAATCTTTTTAATTATTTTTTTTTCTAAAATTAAATTAATCTTTTTTTAATCCATCTCTCATCCAAATTAATTAATTAATCCATCTATCTATCCATCTATTTCATCACATTAATTAGTTAGCTAATCATTTTAATTAATTAATTAATCCCTCAAATCTATTCAATCACTCAGTCTTGATAAAACGAAACTTTGGTATGGTAAAACCCTCCACCCACTAAAAATCAAGGTATCAGCCTTTTCCTCTCAAAGCCAAATCAAATCAATTAATCTGATCAACCCCTAAACCCCTCTACTTAATCATGGAACGAACTACATGGGTTTTGATCCTCATTCGATGGGGTATCTAGGCACGTTTGGAATCTAAAGCAAAACCTCAAATCCAAATATCTATCAATCTCTTTTTCCCTTTTTAATTTGTGGATATTTTATTTTAATTTTCATTTTGCACTCATGTCATATTCATGCATTTTATTTGCAATTATTAATGTCATTCATGAAATTAATTTTCAAGTCAAATTAAACTTAAGAGCTAAATTTAGATTATTTAAAACTAAAAACCTAGTTCCTGAACTCAACTTGGTTCGATATTAACGATTTTTATCCTTGGATAAATTAATTGCAAAATTAATAAATTGCAGTCAACTGGGTTTTTCCTTAATTTTTCCCATTTAAAATAAATTAAGGTGGCGACTCCTAAAAATTATTTTCAAAATTAACCAATTCGAACTCGAGGGTTCCATCATGAGTCTAAACTCGAATGAGCGTCCCGGTTCTCTATAGCAGACCAAGCCAGTCTCAAGTGAGGCCTCACAGCTGGCGACTCCGCTGGGGACTGGTTGCCACATTTTTTAATAAAAAGGAAAATAAGAGAATTACTATTTGGTTAAGGAAAAATTTTTCAAAATAATCTCCATTTGGCTCATTAAGTGTAATTTGACTTTCATGCATCACTTTGCATAATAAAAACTCATTGCCTAAACCTTATCTTTAAGAAAATTTTTCGATGGCAAATAGCATTGGCTTGACAACTCTTTTTGAGTATGTTGGGAGATAGCGAAAGCATTCCACCTTGCGACGAATCCCTGATCATTTCGGTGGTGTAATGACCAAGCAGTACTGTTGGACCCACGCGAGGCTCTTTGCCTCACATGTGGTTAGGTATATTGATGCTCTAGTGGGATGGGGACCCTTAAATCAAATCACCCTTCACCCTTATGCATGTAGTCGCCCTAGCATTGACCCTAGGTTCCATGTACCGTAATAATCGATACTCTTGCATATTCATGAAATCTTTTTCAGCATGCATCATATCATGATCATGCATACATAATATGAGAAGCTCAATAAGGTCAACCCTCAAACACCTCAAAGACCCAAACTAGTGGTACATTACCCCAAAAACACCTCACACACTCACCCTATCAATATATGAACCCAGTGACCAACCATTTCCCGACACATCTTCACATTCATGCCATTTTTCTTTCACAATTCTATTTTCTTACCCATTTTTTCTGTCTGTTTTCTATTTCAAGGTACCAATGGCCAATACCTTTAACTTCAATCAAGACACCATGAGCGCTTTCTTTGCCAGCCTCTTCAAGAAACAAGAGGAAACTTTTCAAGCTGTACTCACCACCGCCCTTTAGACCCAAGCTAAAACTTTCACTAATGCTCTTAATGCCCAGTCTGCCACCTTTACTGATGCCTTCAACTTCCAACGCCAGTCTATCATCAATGAGGTCAAGAAAATGACCAATGCCACTGTCACTCCCCCTCCTACTCATGTTGAGCCTGCATCTGCCCAAAGTGGGACTAGCCATGCCCCTACTTTTACTCCTCCCATTATCGATCTCACCGATAAAGGGAAAGTACCTAAGACTCCAACCTTTATTACCATGGATTTAAACACAACCGCTTCCTCTCCCACTATGAATCATTTTCAAAGTAGAGATTTGTCTAGCTTTCCCGAAGCTAAGAAATTGATGGAAAAAGTTGAGGTTATGGAAAAAATGCTCAAGAGCGTCAAAAAGTACGAGGATATGATAGATGTCGACTCTTTAGCTCTCTTCCTAAATGCATGAGTTCCACCAAAATTTAAAATGCTGGTCATGGACAAGTTTAATGGTACCATGTGTCCTAAAACTCATCTTAGGGTGTATGTGGATGTCATGAGACCTTTTGGTGTGGACGACGAGCTCTTTGCTCAGTTATTCCAATAGTCATTGACTAGAGCTACTATTAAGTGGTTATTAGATCTTGACAAAAATCACAAGAAGACTTAGGATGATATATGTAATGCATTTGTCAAGTAATACCACTATAACATCAAGGTGGATGTCACCCGTTGAGATTTGGAAACCACCAAACAAGGGCCAAGAGAATCCTTCATCGCGTTCCTTACAAGGTGGAGGACAAAAGCGGCTCAAATGGTGAACCATCCATCTGAAGTAGAGTAAATTGACATCATCATCAAAAACCTCCTCCCCTAATATCAGGCTCATCTGCAAACACAGTACCTCCCTTACTTAAAAGCTCTCATCGCCACCGCCACCAAGATAAAGGATTTGATTCAATCACGATGAATCAAGGATGAATCCTTTAGGTATCATAAAAACACCACCAACACTATCCAAAGAGAGGGAGAGGTAAATATTGTGTCTTATTAATAGTCGATGAATTTGGAAATAAGGAGGACTTTCTTTGAGCTAGGCATGCCCCTTAGTGTCATTTACAAGAAAGCCTTAGAGGCTAATCTGGTTAAGCCCTTAGAACCACGACCTCCTCCAAGCCCCTTACCCAAAGGTTATAATGCTAATGAACACTGTGATTATCATCAAAGGCCAGGGCACAAAATTGATGCATGCAAGGCTCTAAAGTATAAAATTCAAAACCTCATTGACAGTTGAGACATCATTGCTCCTAAACCCAAAGTCTAGCACCACCACCTATCCTTTTCTGAACCACCAAGCTCACCCGACCATTTCAAGCTTCATCCAATAACCGGTATTTTGAGAAGAGTGCCAGCACTGTTGTGCCCCTATCCAAGTCCTTCGAGTCTACGTCAGAGTCTTTTTTTTCTATTAAATTTTCTTTTTGAGTCTATCAGGTCTTGTCCTTTTAAGTTTGTATTTCGCCTTCTAAGCTTATCCTTTAATGTACTCATGATGGGACTTTTATCAGTAATAAAAAGTTTGAACTTTCTGATTTGCTTTAATTTTTTCTTGGACATCTTTAAAAAAAAAAAAAAAAAAAAAAGGAGAAAACAAAAAAAAAGAAATGAAAAATAAAAAAAATACAAAAAAATGAAAAAGGCAAAAGGATTAACTAATTATGGCGCAAAAAAAAAAATTCATACATTGCATCTACATAACAATAGTGAAAAAGACCATGAGCTATTATACACAAAGACAAGGACATGATACGGATACTCCAAGCATCACAGTTTACAAGATCTTTACCTACAAGAAGCCTATTGAGAAGAAGCAATGGAGAACGAAGACAAAGTAGGAAGATCCTATCCAACAGAGGCATTATTTTCACGGACGTGGACAAAAGTGAATTCTCCCATCTTGGCAATCCAGATCAGCTGAAAAGATACATCATCCGAAGATGACATCTGCATTTCATTTATGTTTCTCATGTATATGTAATCAAAACTACGTGGACCTGATCCTTCCCAAAAAAATGAGAAAAATTAATGACAAAAAAGTGATGTAAAGGATACATAAGCAGCCCATCTTGGGTGCGGTTTAAATCATAATACAAAATATTTTGTTTACATCACATTCTCATTTTTTTATGCCTAGTACATCATTCACTTGATTCTTTTGCCTAAAAAAAAAAAAAAGAATGCTCATTAAGCTGAAAACCTGAAAGGGCGGCTTAGGCAGAAACTATAGCAAAAATAAAAGATGTCTCATTTAGTGATGATCAAATCTTGCAAAATACAAACCCATCATAAAGGATAGCCCTTTCATTTTTGTCTATAGCTTATCCTGTTTCGTATAGTCCTGTCAACCTATAATTACTTCAAAAAAAAAAAGAAAAAAAGGGGTCATGTCTGAAGTCATGGTCTAGCCAGTCCTCTTCTACCTCTTGAGATGCAAATCTCTCGTGTCCTCATTTGAGTCAAAGTATATTGTAATCTCCTTTTTTTTTTTTTTAAGTCATTACTGTAACATGTGGTGTTGCACTTCTAGTAGATCCCCGAGTCTCCTTTAAAGATTGAGTCACCCCTCTGTCTATGCTGCAGTCCTCTTGCTACCAATGGCTCCTCAGTTAGCCTCTCTTTCCTCAACTACTTCATCCTCTATTCCTCTTAGCAGGGCAGTCTAGTACTCTTTCTCAATTGGCCAAACCACCTTTATCAACTACCTGGTATACCTCTCTGTGGTCCCAAATGAAATCCCAAAATAAACAGCATGATAACCCCTTAGCCAGCCATCACCTGATAGCTCTAATAATGGGAGCTGTGATTTGCACAAACTCCAAGAAAGAAAAACTAGGGGCATACCATGAGTCTGCCTCACCTGCCCTAAGACACTCATCCCTAGTGGAAAGCATTCAAGCTAAGCCCAACAAGCAAACCACTCGACACCCATAGCCTCCAGTCATGAAAAATTTAATCCTTTACTATTGGCAGTGCTAAAAATGTCCTCCGGGGGCAAGCTGCAAGCAACCATCTTATCTGACCTCTAACTGAGTCTCAGTAAGGCATGCGCAGACTGAAAAGTAGGGGCCACCACCTGAAAATGATCCATTAGTCACACTTTCGAGATAACCCAAAATCTAAAATAGACACCCACAAAGCACTCCTAATAGAAAGGGTAAGAATAGATAAATTTTCTCACTTGGTGAATAACTGGTAAGAAAGTTCATCTGTCATTAGTGTCTCCACCAACATGGCCTTAATAGACCCATAACTGACACTCAAACAGAAAATCAAGGCCCTCATTTGAGCCTCTGCACCCTTCATACCTTCCTGATCACCGAAATCATGGAACTTCTCAATCACAATGGTCAAATTTACGTAACCATCACCAACCATCATTTGGCTTGCAACATCCTGAGGCAAGTCAAAAACTCTGAAAAATTCAAAAACAAATGTTGGATTTTGAACTTTAGCACCAACAGACTTGCCTTTAAGTCGTAGCAAAGCCATATTCCCTATCTCCTTGGAATAGGCACAGCTCCTCCTCAACAGCACCAAAATAAAAACCACAGGCCACCAGATTCCAAAATCTAAAGCAACCCCTCGAACTCCTCATAATGCCACCATGGCAATTTTTCCATATGACCCCAAGTTGAGTTTCTCAACCTTGTTAAGTTTTTCAGTCCAAAAATGCATGACTCTGTAAAACACAAAAGTCACATGAGGAATTGCATTCACAAAGCAAATGTGTGAATCCATCCTTATGCATCCATGCAACCATTCATTATAGGCATCACCATAAATTATGCATGGCATAGAAGTCAAGCAAAAGGTCTATGAATTCTAAAACATGCATGCATCATCTGTGCATCAACATCTATGCAATAATATACAATCATACATCTTCATGCATAAATTGAGCCAATGGACTCATTGACATCTCCTTAAGCTGACCAGTACTTCCTCAAAGCTGACTGATACCTTTTAAAGCTGACCTATGCCTCTTTGAAGCTAAATGATACAATCAATGATGCGTGACTTCCAGAGTCCCTCTACTCCCAATAAAATTTTGTTGAGCCTTATTGATAACTCTATATTTTTAGAGTTATTTTATTATGTGCACTTGCACTATCACTGGTGGAACTATAGGTAATGAGTTACAGGTCAATAGCATGTACGAACGAATGGCATACATGAATCTCAATGCTGATGCTTTTATCGCATTACCTGGTGGTTTAAAAACATTTGAAGATATTTTCACCATTGCATCTTGGACACAATTAACTATTCTTCAGAAGCCATTGGGATTACTTAATGTTGATGGTTTTTATAATGGTTTGTTATCTTTTCTTGATCATGCTGTGGAACAGGATTTTATGACACCAGCGAGTCGACGCATCTTAGTCTCTGCTTTAACTATTGATCAATTGATTGATCAACTGTAAAACTTTAAATCTGAACCTGATCTATTGATGGCACAGATAGTTTGGCACCCGAGGGCCAGTAGCAGTAAAAAGCGAGGACTAGATCTGAATCTCCGGTTATAACTTCCCTAACTATTGTAATTTTTTTTATCGCATTTTTTTTTGTTTTGTGTGTGTGTTTTTTTTGTTGCACCTGATCAAGCGAAGTTTTAGGTTCGATTCACTAAATGTAAGATGGCTGAGTAAAGAGTTACTTTTGTACTCTTGATATGCATCCTAAATTTATGTGATTTTCCTTTTCAAAAAAAAAAAAAAAACTAACTAACTAACTCAAGAGTTATTCATACAAGATGGCTGAGTAAAGAGTACTTTTTGTGCTCTTGATACGCATCTGTATTTTTTTTTCTTTTTTCTTTTCTTTAGTTTCCAAAATAAAAAATAAAAAAAAATTGATATTTTCTTTTTGTGTGATTAATTTCTCATGCTTGCTTTTAGTGTTTTTCAAGATATTTTACAGGAAGCAAGGAAGTGAAATGCATATCCTGCTTATAATTTGGAATCCACTTTTCTACAAGAGGGAGTATTTTCTTTCTTTTGGTTTGTTTTTTTGACATTGAGGACAATGTCTATTGCAAGTTTGGGGGAGATTTAGTTTATTTTTTTATTTTCAGTAATTTCTTTCGTGTTTTGATGAATAAATTTAAAATTTTTACTCTTTTATTGGTAAAATATGCTTGTGTTAAATAATTTGATGAAAGGCCAATGATAGATTATAATTGATATTTATGGACAATTTATTAAAGTATTTCAGGTTGAGCAACTATTTTGGGTAAGAAATTAACTTTTATTAAGATTATGTTTTGCTTTGTTTGCATTATATTGATTGCATTGAATTTGTGTATGCTTACTTAGAGAGAGCTTCTACACATTTTTATCTTCATTTGCCTCACCTATCTTAGAACATGTTTTTGCAAACTTTTAAGGCGAAATTTTGAATTCATTTTGAAAGAGAGATATGATTTAGGCATTGTTTGTTTAGCCTGTTACTTGTATCTACCCTTATTTTAATTTTTTTCTCTAGTTTACCCCTTTGTGCCTTGATAATTTTAGCTTTCTTTTCTTTGTTAATTAACCTTAATTGTTATCTTTCACCCTGTTTTGTGAGATAATTTTGTCAAGTTTACATTCTAATAAAGAAAAGGGAATTATTGAAGTTTCAAAAGAAAATAAGGATATCTAATAACTAAGAGTATCATTCATTGTAAAAGATCACCTTCCGCTTAAAATAAGTTTGCGAGAAAGCAAGAAAATTGAATAAAATAAAAGTTAGTATTCTTGCTTATCTTTAGAGTAATGTTGTTGGCAAAAAAAAAATTAAATAAAAGAAAAAAAAAGAAAAAAAATAATAAAAAAATAGAAGAAGAAGAAGGGGGCTTAAAAGAAGAAAACATTGAAGAAGAATGATGCTTAAGATGGAAGGGATCCTTCATTAACATAATTCTTTTATTTGAGCTATTGATTTTCTTTTGTAAACTTGGTATAATTATCTTACTTTTTGTTCATTTAGCCTTTTTTTGGTTCAGCCAAAATACCTTGTGTTAGCCCCATTACAAGTGTAGTTAAGACCTATTGATCTCTCTTGATTTGTGAATTCCATGAGTGGAGATTATTTGCATTAACATGCTTATGAGATTTGCACATCTATTTTATATCTTTTGATAGAGGCATTTAAAGATACTAGTGTGTATATACCTATCTGAAGTGCAATAATTTCTTTGCGGTTGATTTAATGCATGGTTATTCAAAGCATGATTAAGATGAGGATTATTTTGAATATGAGATAGAAGCTTGACTTGTAATACTATTGATGTATTGTTTGTGAATATTAATTTCTTAAAACCTTTGAAAAATTATTCAAACTAAGCATGAGAATATTAAATTTCCTTTTTGAAATAAATATTTGAAAGTTTAAAGTTTTATAGGTGTTTGTGGGTATCACCACTGGAAACCCTCACGAGACTATAACTCGTCTTCTATGGGACACCTAGGGGTTTAAAGGTTTGTTGCATACGCTAAATGCAATCGTAATTTCCTATGAAAGTGGACTAGTTTAGATTTTGAATTTTCTTTTGCTTGAGGACAAGCAAAAACTTAAGTTTGGAGGTGTGATAACTCTATATTTTTAGAGTTATTTTATTTGTTTAAACTTAAATTTTAGCTCAGTTCTCGAAAATGCAATAATATTATTACATATTTTTAGAAATAAATAGTTCTACAATTTATAAATAAATTATAATATATTTTAAGTATTTTTATTTTATTTTTGCAGATCAAAATGATGTCACAATGATGCAATAAAATAAATGATGCAAACGGTGATGTCATAAAAATAATGATGCAAGCAATGATTCAAGTTTCAATCCATGAGAAATAAATTCAATGGTTGGTGGCCAAAATTCAATGGTTGGTAGCCAACCTAACCATTTTTGAATATTGATGAAGGAATTCAATGGTTGGTGGCCAAAATTCAATGGTTGGTAGCCAACTTAACCATTTTTAAATATTGATGAAGGAATTCAATGGTTGGTGGCCAACCTAACCATCAATGTTGAATTTTTGATGTAAGAATTTTAATGGAACTTGAATTCTTCCACCAAGCATGTATATAAATACCATGTTTGGCAAAGGGAAATAGCATAAAAAGAAAATCCATAAAAAAAATATGTAGAGAGATTTTCATATGTTTTCTTAGAGTAGATTAGTTTTATTTTTTATTTTGATTAAGAGGAGGAGTTTTTGGAAGCTTAAGTTCATCAAAGATTGTATCCCAACACAAGTTCTTTCTAAATTCTACTCTTGAATTTAATTTTAAGTTGTTATTATGTTTATTGTTAATTTAATTGTTTCTTTCTTTTTAATTATGAGTAGGTAGGTTCATTTTTTTTAGGATTTAGATGTAATATTTTGATTTGCATATGATTATTTATATTTAATTGATTGGGTTTGATTGTTGGAATTAATCTTTTATCTTAGAACTTAATGCTTGTAATTAACTGGCTATTAATTGTATGATTTAAGATGTTGTGTAAAGTAGCGAGAGTGGAAACACAATATTAGTTCATTAAGATATTAGACCTAGGGTATGTGTTGCTTAGAGATAAGAACACTCTTTTGTGATTTTTAAAAGGATTTCCATAAAACTTAATGGGTTTGTGTTAATTGCTTATGATCACGAGAGTAGACGTAAGGTTAATATGAATACACATGTTGTATCTTGAGAGAGAACATCATATAATTTAGGGAAATCTAATCATTAATTCTCGCAAAAATAATCCATCTAAAAATTATAAAGAAATCATATGTGATCAATTGATAAATTCTAAATTCTAAACCTTTAATCTTATTTTCATTATTTATTTACTTCAATTTCATTTTAGCTTAAAATATAAAATCTCATAATTGAATTTCTAAATAATAGAGTAATCTTAAAATTGGTACTTGACAGATTCTTCCTCGTGGGAACGATACTCACTCATCACTTTATTACTTGTAAACGATCTGTGCACTTGTAGAAATCGAGCAACACTTCTGAAAGGCCCAACCCCTCACATTCAGAAGCCCAAGTTTCTTTGGCATAACCAAAATCTTATCAGAATCTTTTAAGCCAACTCATCATAAGCCGAGGCTCTTCCTCAGAATCTTGCAAGCCGACTCACCATAGGTCGAGGCTTTCTTTTCACTAAATTATCTTGTCCAAAATCATCTTTATCTTTAGCATTAAGGCCAAACAGATAGCCTTGATTAAGATTTACCCAAATCATCTTTACCTCCAACATTAAGGCTAGATAGATAGCCTTGATTGAGATTTACCCTAAACCTTCTTTATCTCCAATATTAAGGCCAAATAGATAGCCTTGATTGAGATTTATCCTAAATCATCTTTACCTCTAGCATTGAGGCCAAACAGATAGCCTCGAGATTTACTTCAAATCATTTTTATCTCCAACATTAAAGCCGGACAGATAGCCTTGATTGAGATCTACTTCATATCATATTTATCTCTGACATTAAGGCTGGACAGATGGCCTTAATTGAGATTTATTTCAGATCATCTTTATCTCCAACATTAATGCTAAATAGATAGCCTTGATTAAAATTCACCAAACCTTCTTTATCTCTAACATTAAGGCCAGATAGATAGCCTTGATTGAGATTTGCCTCAAACATTCTTCATCTCTAGCATTAAGGCAGAACATATGGCCTTAATTGAAATTCACCCAACTTTCTTTGTTTTATAACATTAGGGCCAAACAGATAGCTTTAATTGAAATTCACCAATACCATTTTTGCAACCAATGTCAAGGCTGAAAAGATAGCCATTGATGAAGTTTCATTTATCCTAGAGATCCTCCTCTCAAAGGATATGACAAGAATACACAAGCCCAGAATCTGACACGGCACCTCTTCCTAACGTTTACAATCATCAAAATCACCTTTTGTTCAAAGTCGATTCTGATGAGGGGGCAACTGTGAACCCTTAATTTTTCACCCTCATCATCCAAATACAGTCTTAGCACTTGCTGAATTTAACATGCTACGCAAAACTGTTACGGTGATCCCGCTAATCGATTAGCGGGCGGGGGTTCGGGGGCAGCGCTCTCGAAAGAAAATTTTTTTTAGACATCAATTACATTACCACTAAACATCCAAATTTCCCAAATTCCACACCAATAACCAATCTCAAAAAAAAAATAAAATAAAATAAAAAAGAGAAACCTCGAAAAATGTGCAAATGCCACGTGTCGTGCCTCACGGCAGGCGTGCAGCGCTGCGTCAAAGCTGTGCGGTGCCACATAGCCTTCTTGCGGCATGCCACAAAAGCCTAATGTGGCACCGCATAGGCCTGGTGTGGCGCTGCTAGAGGTCGTGGGTTTCCTACCTCCAATGGGCTCCACGCGCGTAAAATGACTCTTTTAACCTTTTTTGTCCAGTTTTCAACTATTTTTTGACCCTACCCTCATGGCCTTTTCACATTTTCATTACCTAAACTACCCTCAACTTCATTTGCCTATAAATAAGCTCCCCATTCTCTCATTTCTCTTCACCTCTTGAATTAGTATTGATGATTATCTACTAATTCCTCTCTTCTTCTCCCTCCAACCACTCTTTAATTAATTAATTAATCTTTTTAGTTAATTAATTTTCTCACCCTAACCAAGTTAATTAATCTTTTTAATTAACTAAAATTCTTTTTTTTAAATCAAAATTAATTAATTAATCTTTTTAATTAATTAATCCATTTATCCATCCATCTATTTCATTATATTAATTAGTTAGTTAATCATTTTAATTAATTAATTAATCCCTCAAATCCATCCAATCATCCGGTCCTGATAAAACGAAACTTCGGTCCAGTACAACCCTCCACTCATCAAAAGTCAAGGTATTAGCCTTTTCCTCTCAAACCCAAATCAAATCAATGAATCTGATCAACCCCTAAACCCCTCCACTTAATCGTGGAATGAACTACGTGAGTTTTGATCCCTATTCGATGGGGTACGTAAGCACGTTTGGAATCTAAATCCAAACCTCAAATCCAAATCTCTATCAATCTCTTTTTGCCTTTTTAATTTGTGGTTATTTTATTTTAATTTTCTCCTTGCACTCATGTCATATTCATGCATTTTATTTGTAATTATTAATGTTATTCATGAAATCAATTTTCAAGTCAAATTAAACTTAAGAGCTAAATTTAAATTATTTAAAATTAAAAACCTAGTCCCCGAATACAACCTGGTTCGAGATTAGTGATTTTTATCTTTGGGTAAATTAATTACAAAATTAATAAATTGGAGTCAACTGGGTTTTTCCTTAATTTTTCCCATTTAAAATAAATTAGGGTGGCGACTCCCAAAAATCATTTTCAAAATCAACCAGATCAGAACCCGAGGGTTCCATCGTGAGCCTAAATCCGAATGAGCATCCTGGTACCCTCTAGTAGACTGGGCCGGTGCTCGGGCGAGGCCTCACAGCTTTATAACAAACTCCATTTGAAAATATTAGAAGCTTCTTTAGGCTGGGCTTTCATTAATCTTGGGCTATGAAATAAGTTTATATTTCAACACTAGTATCATATTAAGAGACAATATTGAATTCAGAGAGTTAAGATAGGAGATCGGCTCTCCATATTAAGGTTTAGTGTGGTATTGTGAACTGTATTTCATCCTTATTTACTTATGTGATCTATTTGCCTCTGTGACACGATGTGCCAGCATGAGTATTAGTTACCTATGATATAGGACACCAGGTTGATATATTGGTTAGTATCATTCATTGTATTGACCACTCACTCATATTCAATATTTCTCCATATTATTGAGCGGGTTCGTGAAGATGTTTAAATTTAGTTATTCTACTTTTAATAGTAATATGTATGCCATTAAATTTAGTTATGTACTATTTATTTTTTATTTGTATTATTATTTTAGAACTCCACAATACTATTATTATTATCTATAATTTAATGTAGCTGTCTTTTGTAAATTTCGTTTGGGTTGTTAGGTGTCTGGTTAAACAAAATATTATTTCGATTTGATATTTAAAATAGTTGATATATTAAATTAGAATGTTATTGAATGGATAATGGAACAAATGTGCTTAATCTATGGCCCTATAGTTCTATTATGGGATGAAAGTAAATGGTTGATTCGATGGGTTTATCGTTTTATAAGTTATTAAGCTTACTATAGTTACTAATAGTCACGTACATCATTCATATCCTAATGTTGGTCACATGCCCTCGGATTCGGGTTGTGATAAACACAAATATGGTTTACTTAATTAATGGATAATACGATACGACACAAATAACACGTTTAAAATTTTAAATTAATTAATTTTTTATTTTAATATTTAAAAATATTAAATTTACAAAATTAACGCCTATTAATTTATATTATTACATAAAATATAATTATACATAAACCCTTAACTCAAACCTGCTAATTTCAGGTTGGGTTCGCGTCGCGTTATCGTGTTGTATTTCATATTACCACCCCTACTCATAAGTCTAAATGAATTCATGACACTAAGGGGAGAAAGAAATTAAGTGAAAAAAAAATAAATAAAAGTTGATAAAATTTATCAAAGTACAACGTCTCATGTATCAAACTGAATTATTAACGATATTATAAATCAACTTGAATAGCTTGAGCCAGCTTACAAACTCAATATAGATAAAATAATATATATATCTATATATATATATATATATATATATATATATATATATATATATATATATATATATATATATATATATATATATATATATATATATTATTTTATCTATATTGAGTTTGTAAACTGGCTTCTTTTTAAGATCACGCGCCACTGATTTCTTGAGAAGGTATATATATATATATATATATGTACACAACCTACAATTTCAATTTTTTTCGTCAAGCAGAGACGAAAGTTCGAGTATAGATTAAAGCAACCGAGTCCATTGAAACAGGACAACTTAGCCTACATTGAGTATGAGACTCAGCCTGACTCGCCTCGCTGCCTTCTCAAGAAATCAGTGGCGCGTGATCTTAAAAAGAAGGGTGATAAGAAAATGAAGATGTCGGTAATTTCCGATAATTGTGGATATTTGTAGGCTCGCTGCAACGAATATAAGGGAGAAATTGGGGTGCGGTTTCGATATATGCAGCTTTGTAGAGAGCGAATGAATGGCAGAATGAAAAAGGTATATTTTTTATTTTCTTTTTCTTGATTGGTAGCTGAGAAAGTAAAGGAAAGTTCATAAATTGGAGAAATAGTATTATTTGGGACTTGAAGGGTTGATTTAATTTTTTTCACTTTGTTCATGTTATAAAGTTCTGATTTTTATATTTGTTACTTTAGGTCCAGGCTCGAAGATACTGCCTGGGATTTGACTATAACTTGAATGTTGCAGCAGCTCGTGCTCTTATGCAGAGTGGTTTGAGAGTGTGCCCAACATTAATCAGAAGATTTGTAGCACAAGCAAATGATATTAGCGATACAACTTTGCCTACAACTTTGTTTATCTATACGTGCGGAAGGAGGACATTTACGTAAGAGTTTTTCACTAACTTTTTTTTTAATTGTATATTTGTGATGTGTAAGATGATCATTTATTAATTAAATAATATAATTATCTAATTATATTTAATTTATATAATAAATGATGAGTTCAATTAGAAAAGTATATAATAAAATAATTGTTATTTAATATATAATTAATTATATTTAATATCTAATTATTATTAATTTAAATAAGAATAGGTGAATTCAATTAGAAAAAGAAAAGAATAAAATAATTGTTATTTAATAAATAATTAATTATATTTAATATCTAATTATATTTAATTTAAATAAGAAAAATAATGAATTCAATTAGAATAAGAAGAGAATAAAATAATTATTACAAATTTATAATTATATAGTTATTATAATTTAATAATTTAATTATCTAATATAATTTAAATAAAAAATGAATTGAATTAGAATAAGGAGAGAATAAAATAATTATTATTTAATATATAGTTAATTATATTTAATTCAAATAAAAAAGAATTCAATTAGAATAATTTATATTTTTTATTTTTTTAAATATCTAGAAGTTAGAAAAATTCTTTTGACTTTGATTATTCGAATATTAACAAATTAGAGAAATTTTATTTTGACTTTCATTTTTTAAATTATTACTTTGTCCTATTATAAATTTTAAAATTAGTTATTTTAACTATTAGTAATAATTTGTATATTAGAAAAATTACTTTTTATTTTATAAAAAGATGCAGTAGAAAAAGAAGATGTACTAATTGAAAGTTCATTTAATAACATGAGCAAAATCATTTTTTCAAATATTTAGAAGCTAGAGAAATTTTTTTGACTTTGATTTTTTGAATATTAACAAGTTAGAGAAATTATAATTTGATTTTCATTTTATAAATTATTACTTTGGTCCATTATAAATTTTAAAATTAGTTATTTTAACCATTAATAATAATTTGAAAATTATAAAAGTTACTTTTGGTTTTATAAGAAGATGTAGTAGAAAAAGAAGATGCATTAATTGAGAGTTCATTTAATAACAATGAGCAAAATCTTATTATTTTATTATTAAATGTTAAAATTTCTATTTATAAAGGTATATTCTTCTAAAAAAATCAATTTGTTTATGATTCTATAAATATTTAAATTTATTTAAAATTTTCATTACAAAAGAGAGTAATTAATCATTCTTAAAAATTAATTAAATAGGAAATCAAAATTGTAAAATTTTTAATTTAGTGATTATATGTTACGATTATTATTTATAACATCAAATTTAAAATATTCACAAGTATTCATATGATATAATAATTAAATAGATTTTTTTGAGCTTATAATAAAATATGATATTACATGATATAATATGATATCATATGATAAATGAATTGCATACAACTAATATTGATATTAAATTTACACAAGCATGTTATAAAGATTTTTATTGATTTTTCAGAGGAATAGAAATTAAGCTATAATGTGTCAAAGAAATCAAAATTTATTAAAATTAATAAAAACAAACAACTTATATTAAATTATAAAAAAACGATAGATGTACCAAATATTAACATGAAAATCAACATATAATTAATAATTGGTTAACATAACAATAACAAAATAAATTAGAAAATTATAATAAAATATATCTATCAATTTATTTACTTTCTTTTCTTTAACATATTATTGAACAGTGCCGGCCTCAAGAGGAGGCCACATAGGCTACTGCCTAGGGCCTCCCCAATAATAAGGGCCTCAATTTTTTTTAAAACTTATTAATATAGGGCTAATTTATTTTGGGCTTTTAACTATAATATATGAGTTTTTGACCATAATATGTGGACCTAAAAAATAATTACTCATAATGTTTATCAACACATGCTATTTAATTTTAGCCATTAAATCAAAATAAATCTAATGGTCATAATTGATTTATGTAATTTTAATTTAAAAACCCTTTTCATCAACCTTTTTTCACCGACTTTCCACAAATTTTCACTTTTTGTGGTTCGTTCTTGTCTTGTCTCTCTCAATTTCCAAGCTAACATTCTTGGTTTACAATTTTTTTTTTCTTTCAATTCTTGGTCAGTCACAACTTCATTATTGTCTTGTCTCTTTTTCTCAATTTCCAAAATAACATTCTTTGGTTTACAATTTTTTTTCTTTCAATTTTAAGCAATAATTTTTTTTTTATTATTTTAAGCAATAATTTTTTTTT
Source organism: Reutealis trisperma (assembly GCA_947687605.1). NCBI lineage: Eukaryota > Viridiplantae > Streptophyta > Magnoliopsida > Malpighiales > Euphorbiaceae > Reutealis > Reutealis trisperma. Next base: position 670,538 of record CANTUT010000650.1, on the reverse strand, counting down.
AAGCAATAATTTTTTTTTTATTGTGATCCCAAAAATTAAGTGGCCCCTTTAACAAATATTTGTTTGTTATAATTATAAATTTAGTTATTATTTTTTTTAAATAATTATAATTGTTAATTGATAATTTATTTTTTTAGGTTGAAGTAAAAAATTGTGGGAAGATAATTTGAAAGAATTTGATTCAAAAGAGGTAAGTAATTCTATTAATATTTATATTAAATCAACATATATATATATATATATATATATATATATATATATATATATATATATATATATATATATATATATATATATATATATATATATATATATATATATTTTGTTGAGGGTTTTTTTTGGGTAAATTTTTGAGATAACAATTATTAGAAAAAATTATACTTGTGAACATTAGTTGTATACTATTTGTAACTAATAATTTTTGTTTGTGGATTTGTTAAATTTATATTTAGTTTGTGTTTGAAAAAATGGTTTGATATTATAATTATTATGTTAAAATATAATTATTTAAATTAACCATGTTTAATAATTTTGCAAATTTTTAGTAAAATAAATGTTTATCAAGGGGTCTTATTACTTCAATTACTTTTATGGCACTCTTCTTTATCTATTAATTTATTGTGTAAATAGATACACAGATGTTAATTGAGGTCTAACTTATTAAAAATCTAAATTATCACAAAACAAGTTAAATGTGAATTTTATACTAATTTCAACTTGACTTAAAACTAGTTTATAATTAATTCTTCCTTTTATTAAATTTTCAAGTCTGTCAATTGCTATAGCTTGGGCACATTCACATAAATAGCTTAATTTTTACTAAAATTTAACTAAGATGATCAAAATAATATAATATAACTTAATTTAGAGGACAATCACTTAATCTTAATTTTTTTTATATGATTTTACAGGATAATCACTATTGTGAACATTATGACAGGTAAAAGAAAATCTGAATATGGAAGTTCGAAGAAAAAGAAAAAGGAAAGACAAGATAAACTCACACAATCTTCATGGGATCCATGAATAGGTATGTAAAACCTACAAATATGTTGTCGAATTTGACTGAGAGTGCAACTGCTCATGAAAGTTTACTTGAGAATGTGATTGTGAATGGTCAAAATTTTAACCTTATGAATGCTGATGAAATTTTGTTTGAGAATGTGATTATAAATGACGAAAATTTGAACCCCATGAATGTTGATGAAATACCCATTCAGAATTTAGTCATGAATGATGAACCTTTAACTGAAAATATGAAGGGTGAAGATTTAAATGATTTGTTTGATCTGGGAAATTGGGAGAAAATTATGCCTTAAAGAAAATTTGATTTCTTAGTAGAGAAGGGCCCAATAAGAGTTATAAATGAAGTGTACCCTGCTAGTGCCCAAAATAGAAGCTTTAGTGATAAACACTACACTCAAACTTTGTGAAATGGAGAAAAACTTGATAGGTCATGGCTAGTATACTCTCAGAAGAATGATAAGGTATTTTGCTTTTGTTGTGTCTTATTCAAAAGAGAAAGAGTAGTGCCAAGTCCTTTAACAACAACTATTGGGTATAATAATTGGAAAAATATTCATTCAAGGCTTAGTGAGCATGAAAAGAGTAGTGATCACCTTAATTGTTTAACAGATTGGATGGAGGCAGAAACAAGGTTGCGAAAAAAATTAACAATTGATTCTTCTAATAAAAAAACCATCAAGAAAAAAGAAAAGATTTTGGATAGAAGTTATGAAGAGAATTATGTGTGTTGTGAAAACTCTTGCTAGTAGTAATTTGGCATTTTGAGGGAGTAATGAGAAACTTGATGATCACAATAGCGAAATTTTTTTAAGCATAATTCAAATGATTACTGGTTTGATCCAATAATGGAAGAGCATATTAGGCACATTCGAAAAAAAGAGATTTGTCACGTCCATTATCTTGGTTATAATATTCAAAATGAGCTGATACTTTCGTTGGTAGGCGAGATTAAGAGCAAAATCCTTAATATTGTTAAAGGGGCAAAATATTTTTCCGTAATTCTTAATTGTACTTTGGATAATAATCATGAAGAACAAATGTCTCTTATATTAAGATGTGTTAATGTTTCTCTGACTCCAACAATAGTGGAAGAGTTTTTTATTGAATTTTTAAAAGTTGTTGAAACAACAAGGGATGCACTTTTCATTGAACTTAAAGAAGTTTTTGAAATTTTGAAACTTGATTTTAATGACATGAGAGGGCAAGGTTATGATAATGGTTCTAATATGAAGGGACAATACAAAGGTGTAAGTAGTAGAGTATTAAAAGAGTATCCTAGAGCATTTTACACTCCATGTGCTTGTCATTATCTTAATCTTGCTCTTTGTGATATGGCCATGAGTTCTATTTAAGCTAAATCATTTTTTTGGGGTGATACAATGAATTTATAAATTATTCTTTGGTTCAACAAAGCGGTGGGAGGTCCTTAAATCTTATGTGAAGGGTCACAATGGGAAAGGGTTTACATTAAAATCATGGTTGGATACACATTGGGAAAGCCGTGTTGCTAGTGTAAAGGCAGTAAGATTTCAAGCTCCTCAAATAAGAGAAGCATTGCTTCATCTTGTAGAACATAGCGTTGATGTGACCACAACAAGTGATGCAAGGTCTTTAGCAAATTAAGAACTTTAAAACTTTGATTTTCTTATTGGCATGGTGATTTGGCTCAAAATTTTGCCTTAAGTGAATAAAGTTAGCAAGATTCTCTAGGGCAATGATATGAATATTGAGTAATATATAAATCTCTTGCAAGGCCTCATTCTTTTTTTGGAAAAGTATAGAAATACTGGGTTTGAAATTGCAAAGAGTGAGGCTGAAAAAATTGTTTTGGAAATGGGGGTTGAACACACTTTTCGTGAAACCCATGTTCGTCACAAAAAGAAGTTTTTTGATGAGAATACTAGTGATGAACCACTACAAGGGGCTGAAGAATCTTTTCGAATTATTTATTTTATAACAATAATTGATAATGCTCTTTCTTCACTCAAGACAATATTTGACCAGTTTCAAAAATATCAAGACATTTTTGGGTTTTTATTTAACTTGAGCAAGTTGCAAGCTATAAATGATGAGAGTATGAAGCATTCATGTGCTACACTTGAGGATTTTTGGAAACATGGGGATGATTCAGATGTTGATGCACTTGAATTATTTTCAGAATTGTAGTTGTTGAGAAAGTTATTATCGGAGAGGTTAACCAAACCAATTGAAGTTTTGAAGTATATCAAAAATTTGCATCTTGCTTTTCCTAATACTTGGATTGCTTATAGGATAATATTGACTATACTAGTTACAGTAGCTACTGCTGAAAGAAGTTTCTTCAAGTTGAAGTTAATAAAAAACTACCTTCGATCAACTATGTCACAAGAGAGATTAAATGGTTTGGCCATGTTGTCTATTGAGAAAAAAAAATAGTAGCAACACTTGATTACAATGATTTAATTGAAAATTTTGCACACCAAAAAGCAAGAAGAGTATTAACTTTTTCTTCTTAGATTTAGTTATGTATTATTTTTGTTGCATTAAGTGTGTTTTATAATTATGGATTGTAGTAGGTATTGTATTGAGATTCCTGGAGTTTTTTTACATAACATTGAGATGCTTAGATTTCTCTCTGTTATACTTGAGATAGCTTATTGGCTTGTGTAGGGTGCGTCTTAATGTTATGTTTTTCCCCATTTTATCATTAGTAATAATATTGACTCTTATTCTCATAAAATATAAGTTAGAGTTAATCTATTGGATTTTAATGATAATTTATTTGTATGTTATTATATTGCATTTTAAATTTATTGAATTAATTAGATTTTAGATTTATTAAAAAAAGTTATATAAAAGAATGAGGGATTAGGGCCTCATTTTTTAAAATTGCTTAGAGCCTCCAAAATATTGGAGTTTGCCTTATTATTGAATATAAGAATATTATTTAAAATTGTAAAAAATGATTTATTTAAATATGTTGGGGTCTTTTTTTCAATATTATGTATGTATTGCTTTTTAAAATACATTCATATATTTAAATAGAATCTATAATTATTTTGTGTCATCATTCTAATTATATTAAACACACACAATTATACAACTTAGATAATATTTATTATGTATAATTATATTTTTAGTGAATTTTTATGTTTTTCATATGAAAATTTAACTTAACTTGGATTCAACAAATAAAGTGAATTTAATATTCAAGTTATATAAATATTGCTCCATGATAATTATTGCAGTATCAATATCTTTTCCTTATATGGCTGTGTATATTTCCAGTATTATGGTGCATCTGTATTTTCCTTTATTAGATGATTCTACCATGATTCTCTAGGTTTGCCATGTATAGTTTTTTCTTATCATGCATAGCTCTTCACCGTATGCATATATATTGAGTCTTGTCAATGAGATAATACAAGTCCTAGAAATAGAAAACTTCTCATGATATTAGAGCCAACAAATCGGCACACATAACCTTCTTCCAATTCTATGATTTGTTCCTTCAAAGCTTCAGAACGATACAAAGCCAACAATTGAGTTCCTCATCTTAAAAGAAAAATCAGACCATGTCCAATAAAAATTCCTCGACGGTAGGGGGAGTTAATCCAGCGACAAGAAACACCATAACAACTATAGACGTTGATTCACCATATTATCTATTACAGTATATACCTCACTGAGTTGTGCTAGTTATACTTAGTTATCTTTACTAGATTGTCAAATTAGCCATGCTTAGTTAGTTTGGTTGTTAACAAGTTGATTACAAGTTTGTTACGGTAGTTCGTTACAAGTTTGTTAACTGTATATATAAACCCTTGTGCTCAGTTTGTTCAATAATGAGAGAAATTATGTAGCCTTTAGTTTTTCATCATTATCTACCCCCTTCAGATGGGCCAGGTACACCGTTAACAGCCATTGTTCTCACAGGAGAAAATTACATGGCATGGAAGAGAGCAATGACAAATGCTCCGGAGGCCGAATGCAAAATGGGTTTTCTAGATGGGTCATTAAGTAAACCTGCTGAGACGTCGCCAAATTACGTGTGATGGAAAAAGTGCAATTCCATGTTGTTATCCTGGATCACAAACGCATTGGCAAAGGATTTACACAACAGTATAGCCTATGCACATACTGCTCAGGAGGTTTGGAAAGACTTGGAGGAGCGTTATTCCAAGTTAATTCTTAAAAGTCGATCAATAAAATTTTGACCTCATGATATTTATTTGAGAAGTTTTATATCATTATTGTATATTTAAATTATAAAATACTGATTATTAAAACTTTAACAAGAAAAAAGTAAAAATTTAGAATAAATATTTATATTTATAACGATTTTTAACAAGTCATAATGGAGATTAACGTGCAAAACAGATTATAAAAAAAATCTAGTATAATTAAATTGACAGATAGCATTACGCTTTCTCCTTTGTAGCAGGAAAAAAAAAGGGCAAAACCAGGGAAAGTTAATACACATTTGACTTCAAATAGGAATTGGATCGATAAACAATCCCTTAACAAATTGTTTCAATTGTTGTGGATCTGTGTATCCATCTCCGTACTTGTAACTGACATCTGTTAAGCGCACGAGATTTACCACTCGCATAAGGAGATCCACAGATACTGTTTCAGCTGGCCTCATTACTTGCTCATTCATATCTTTCCAGCAATTCACTGCCAATTTTTGGATTTCATCAATTGCCTTCTCTTTTGAAACTCCATATTGCTTCATGTAGCAATCTATGCAAGATGCAACATGTCCTCTTCCTTGCTCAGTCTGTTATTGGTAATCAAATCGTAAAAATATTTAGTTTGGATATTAGATCCAAGTGATTAAATTTAGTTAAGTTTTTATATAAATTTCAAGGATAACATTCTAAGGTTATGGGTTTGGTCTTAAGAAGGTCAATGTCAAGTTCAAGTTTTCATCATTGTAATATGATATCAAATTTAGATTTCATTTACTTCAGGCGAGTTTAGGATCAAATTAGAGTTTTTCTAAGTCATACTACATAAATTAACTATATAAATTTTTTCAGAATCGTATTATTAAAAGGAAATAATAAAAAAAAAAATTATGATACCTCGTGAGACATAACGTCATTGACTAGTCGACCAAATTCACCACCAACTTGATTGAGTTTAGGATACGTTTTAAGCCATTCAAATACTTTGGTTCCTTTGATTTCTTTAACTCCCATAAAAGAAATAGTAACAACAAGAGGCAATTGTTGCGCGATTTCTGCAAGTGCACAGGTCGTGAACAAGTAATATAATAGTGAAATAAGTGTCGATCCCACGAGGAAGGGTTGACAAGTACCAAAATTAAGATTACTCTATTATTTAGAAAATCAACTATGAGAATTTATATTTTAAGAAGTAAATAAATGATGATAAATATGAAATAAAATTAAAGGTTTAGGATTTAGAATTCATCAATTTGATCACATATGATTTCTTTATAATTTTTAGATGGATTATTTTTGCTGGAATTAATGATTAGATTTCCCTAAATTATATGATGTTCTCTCTCAAGATACAACATGTGTGTTCATATTAATCTTACGTCTACTCTCGTGATCATAAGCAATTAACACAAACCCATTAAGTTTTATGGAAATCCTTTTAAAAATCACAAAGGAGTATTCTTATCTCTAAGCAATACATTCCCTAGGTCAATTATCCTAATGAACTAATATTGTGCTTCCACTCTCGCTACTTCACACAATATCTTAAATCATGCAATTAATGGCCAGTTAATTACAAGCATTAAGTTCTAAGATAAAAGATTAATTCCAACAATCAAATCCAATCAATTAAATATAAATAATCATATGCAAATCAAAAGATTACATCTAAATCCTAAAAAAATAAATTTAGCTATTCATAATTAAAAAGAAAGAAACAATTAAATTAACAATAAACATAATAAACATAATAATAACTTATAATTAAATTCAAGAATAGAGTTTAGAGAGAACTTGTTTTGGGATACAATCTTTGATGAACTCAAGCTTCCAAAAACTCTTCCTCTTTATCAAAATAAAAAATAAAACTAATATACTCTAAGAAAACATATAAAAATCTCTCTACATATTTTTTTTATGGATTTTCTTTGATGCCATTTCCCTTTGCCAAGCATGGTATTTATAGACATGTTTGGTGGAAGAATTCAAGTTCCATTAAAATTCTTACATCAAAAATTCAACATTGATGGTTAGGTTGGCCACCAACCATTAAATTCCTTCATCAATATTCAAAAATAGTTAGGTTGGCTACCAACCATTGAATTTTGGCCACCAACCATTGAATTCCTTTATCAATATTAAAAAATGGTTAGGTTGGCTACCAACCATTGAATTTTGGCCACCAACCATTGAATTTATTTCTCATGGATTGAAAACTTGAATCATTGCTTGCATCTTTATTTTTACTGCATCATTTTGATCTGCAAAAATAAAATAAAAATACTTAAAATATGTTATAATTTATTTATAAATTGTATAACTATTTATTTCTAAAAATAAGTAATAATATTATTGCATTATCGAGAATTGAGCTAAAATTTAAGTTTAAACAATTAAAATAACTCTAAAAATATAGAGTTATCACACTCCCAAACTTAAGTTTTTGCTTGTCCTCAAGCAAAGGAAAATTCAAAACCTAAACTAGTCCACTTTCGTAGGAAATTACGATTGCATTTAGCGTATGCAACAAGCCTTTAAACCCCTAGGTGTCCCGTTGAGGACGAGTTATAGTCTCGTGAGGGCTTCCAATGGTGATACCCACAAACACCTTTAAAACTCTAAATTTTCAACTATTTATTTCAAAAAGAAAATTTAATCTTCTCATGCGTAGTTTGAATAATTTTTCAAAGGTCTCAAGAAATTAATATTCACAAACAACATATCAATAGTATTGCAAATCAAGTTTCTATCTCAGGTTCAAAATAATCCTCATCTTAATCATGCCCTGAATAACCATGCATTAAATCAATCGCAAAGAAATTATTGCACTTCAGATAGGCATATACACACTGATATCTTTAAATGCCTCTATCAAAAGATATAAAATAGATGTGCAAATCTCATAAGCATGTTAATGCAAACAATCTCCACTAATGGAATTCACAAATCAAGAAGATCAATAGGTCTTAACTAGGCTTGTAATGGGGCTAACACGAGGTCTTTTGGCTTAATAAAGAAAAGGCTAAATGAACAAAAGTAAGATAATTATACCAAGTTTACAAAAGAAAATCAATAGCTCAAATAAAGGGATTATGTTAATGAAGGATCCTTTTCATCTTAAGCACTATTCTTTTTCAATGTTTTCTTCTTTTAAGCCCACCTCTTCTTCTTCTTGTTCTTTTTTTTTTTTTTTTTTCGCCAACAACATTATTCTAAAGACAAGCAAGAATTACTAACTTTTATTGGTTCAATTTTCTTGCTTTCCCCCAAACTTATTTTAAGTAGAAGGTGGTCTTTTATAATGAATAATACTCTCAGTTATTAGAAATCCTTATTTTCTTTTAAAACTTCAATAATTCCCTTTTCTTCATTAAAATGTAAACTTGACAAAATTATCTCACAAATAAGGTGAAAGATAACAATTAAGGTTAATTAACAAAGAAAAGAAAGCTAAAATTATCAAGGCACAAAGGGGTAAACTAGAGAAAAAAATTAAAATAAGGGTAGATACAAGTAACAGGCTAAACAAACAATGCCTAAATCATATCTCTCTTTCAAAATGAATTCAAAATTTTGCCTCAAAAGTTTGCAAAAACATGTTCTAAGATAAGTGAGGCAAATGAAGATAAAAATGTGTAGAAGCCCTCTCTAAGTAAGCATACACAAATTCAATGCAATCAATATAATGCAAAGCAAAGCAAAACATAATCTTAATAAAAGTTAATTTCTTACCCAAAATAGTTGCTCAACCTGAAATACTTTAATAAATTATCCATAAATATTAATTATAATCTATCATTGGCCTTTCATCAAATTATTTAATATAAGCATATTTTATCAAAAAAAAAATTTAATTTATTCATCAAAACACAAAAGAAATGACTGAAAAGAAAAAACAAACTAAACCTCCCCCAAACTTGTAATGGACATTGTCCTCAATGTCAAAGAAACAAACCAAAAGAAAGAAAATACTCCCTCTTGTAGAAAAGTGGATTCCAAATTATAAGCAGGATATGAATTTCACTTCCTTGCTTCCTGTAAAACATCTTGAAACAACACTAAAAGCAAGTATGAGAAATTAATCACACAAAAAGAAAATGTCAATTTTTTTATTTTTGTTTATTTTTATTTTTTTTTAATTTTTTTATTTTGGAAACTAAAGAAAAAGAAAGAAGAAAAAGAAAAAAAAAATATAGATGCGTATCAAGAGCACAAAAAGTACTCTTTACTCAACCATCTTGTATGAATAACTCTTGAGTTAGTTAGTTAGTTAGCTAGCTAGTTAGTTTTTTTTTTTTTTTTTTTTTTTTTGAAAAGGAAAATCACATAAATTTAAGATGCGTATCAAGAGTACAAAAGTAACTCTTTACTCAGCCATCTTACATTTAGTGATTCGAACCTAAAACTTCGCTTGATAAAGTGTAACAAAAAAAACACACACAAAAAAAATGCGATAAAAAAAAAAAACTACAAAAGTTAGGGAAGTTATAATCGAAGATTCATATCTAGTTCTCGCTTTTTACTGCTACTAGCCTTGGGGTGCCAAACTACCTGCGCCATCAATGGATCAGGTTCGGATTTAAAGTTTTGCAGTTGATCAATCAATTGATCAATAGTTGAAGCAGAGACTAAGATACGTCGACTCGCCAGTGTCATAAAACCCTGTTCCACAGCATGATCAAGAAAAGATAACAAACCATTATAAAAACCATCAACATTAAGTAATCCCAATGGCTTTTGAAGAACAGTTAATTGAGTCCAAGATGCAATGGTGAAAATATCTTCAAATGTTTCTAAACCACCAAGTAATGCGATAAAAGCATCAGCATTGAAATTCATGTATGCCATTCGTTCGTACATGCTATTAACCTGTAACTCATTACCTATAGTTCCACCAGTGATTTGTTTATTTCGAGCCAAAGCCTTTAGAACTACTCCTAAGACTTTACTACCTCTAATATATGCAGAACTTGCGACACAACCCCTTAACCCTAAACTACCTCCCTCAAACACCAAATCAATTTTTCGTTCAGCTAAAATCCTACCAAGTTCATTAGCTGCTATCAAGTACTCTCTTTTCTTACCAGAGTTTGGACTACAAAAGACACAAATAGTTTTGAATTTGCGTGTTGAGGATTCTGCCATTTTCTCTCACAGATTTCTCGAAAGGGTTGTGTGCATATTGACAATAATGAATATGCATATAAAGAAACTAGAAGAGTAAAAGAACAGTTCAATGGGATAAAATAATTGTTGATAGAAAAAGTATAAAAAACAAAAATGATAATAAAAACAAAAATAATTAATACTGTGTGTACAAATGTCAAAAAGAAAACATTGAAAAACTAAAAGCAAACATTAAAAGACTAAAAAATTAACGAAAGTAGAAAAATCTGCAGCGTGAGTACAAAAGTCAAAAAGAAAATATTGAAAAGCTAAAAGTAGACATTGAAAGACTAAAAAGTTGTCGACAGTAGAAAAAATCTGCAGGAAAATAAAATCTAGGTGCTAAAAAGTCAAAAAGTACTGCAAGATGTAGAAAAAAAATAATGCATTGAAAAATAAAAAAGTTAGTGATACACCTGATTATAAACAGTAGTTGTGATTTTGGCTCACATCTTCCTCTGGTTTTACATCCAGTAACCGCTTACACGCCTTCTATGAGTCGAGGATAGGCTTCCCATCCAGTTTTCTTATTAACTGGCAAACAGGGTCTTTTATCGTCAGATTCCCTAGACTGTAACGCTGCTTCTCTTCTTTGAATAGTTCCCATAAATCTAAAAGAGTGCGTTGAACTTGTCCACAAGGATGTGTCTCAAGAGTCTGTAAGATATTATCCATAGACTCCTTACTCAGTCCATCCTTTATGAATTTAATTTTGTCTTCTCGATTTATGGATGCAAATCCAATATTTCTACAGCGTGTGTTGCAATTCCATCTTGCACACTTGTAGCAGACCCCCATTCTCTTAGCTCTCCTCTTCTTTGAGTAAGAACTTCTCCCCGTACCTGGCAAACATTTAATAAATGAGTCATCAAGCTCACCTGCCAATCGTACTTTGGCTTCTATGATCCAGCGAATATCCTCAGGAAGATTCAGACGCCTAAATGCCTTCATTCTTTCCAATCTGCGTTCATCAATTTTCCTGAGCACATCTTGGGGAAGAGTTGAAAATCTGTTTTTTAGTGTTGCAAGAGATGCTTCCATGTCTAATTAACTTTGTTAAGAAAATGAAAGAGAAAATTTACAACGAAACAACTAAACAGAAATAAAAGAAACCTAATAAAGAGAAAACTTGGGTTTCCTCCTAATAAGCTATTTAATAACTCACAAACAACACTAAAGCAAAATTAAAATAGAATGAAACAAGCAAAAGAACAAAAGAAATTAAAAAGAAGTAAAAAGTTAGAAATTTGGGTTGCCTCCCAAAAGCGCTTAATTTATAGTCTTTAGCTTGACTATAGCTAGATCTTCATCATGGAGGATAATACACAAAGTATATCATCTCGATAATTATGGAAAGATAGACTTTTACCAATTTTAATGAGTCAAGCCAGGTTGATTTGTGTCTGCATGGAAAAAAATTAAGACAAAAATTATTTAATATTTTATAATTAGGCTCATAATTTTTAAAAATTTTCCAACGAGCTCTTTTTCTTGCTCTAAATTTTCTTAAGAAATTGAGATAGGAAGGTAGTGGAGTTGAATCAAGAGTCGGTGAGTGCTCAGTTGATGGTGGTGAATGCTTCTTATTTTCTTCCAAGTCATCAAATTGATATTCTGTATGGTCTGACATATTTAGTGTTGTTTTCACCAAACAAACTGAAAGAGTTTCCTTTGAGTTCTCTTTTTCAAATATCTCTTCAATTTCCCTATCAATTGCAACCACTCCGTAGATATCATCCATTAGAAAAGGATATTTGAAATTTTTAGGCAAATTGGGCTCAACCTCTTCCTTTTTATCTTGCTTGCATGAAGTATCTGGTTGATCTATCATCTCTTCTACATCATTACTCAAAGAAATTTCCAAGCATTGCTCTCTAGAATGTTCTTCAATTTGGCTTGTCAAGTTTTCATGGCTTTTAGTATCTAATGGACTAGAGAACTGTTCCATTTGTACATCATCAGTTGTATTGTGGCTAGCCCATTGATCCATCCTATCTTCCAATCTTTCACATCGTTCATGAGTAGCATTTATGAATCTTTCCAATGCCACTTCATAAGATGGTTTGTGCTCTTCAAATGGTGCATGATCTTGAAAATCATATTGATAAGGATACTATGAATTGTTACCTTGATCGCATTGGTTTTCCCATGAAAAACTTGAATAGTCACTCCATCCTGAGTTGTTTATGTTAGAATATGGATAATGCTCATGCCTATTATAATTTGGAAAAAATTGTACCTGCTCTGCATATTGGCATTCAAAATTCAAGTGATTACCTCCACACAGATCACAACTCAAACATGAATTAAATAAACTATTTGCATCAAGTTTATCAATTAAATTAACCAATGTATCGATTTTAGCATTTAACTTACTAAAACTATCCTCACCATACATGTTTGTTGCTCTATTTAGTATCATTCCTCCATCACACCATTAAAAGTTGTGGAAAACCTTTTTTTTTTTTTTTTTTTTTTTATAAAAGTCCTGCAAAATAATAAAAAAAATATAAAAGAAAAACAAAATCTAAAGTAATAGAGTATATCAACCTATTGATATTGTCAAAAATTGTCTTCCCCGGCAACGGCGCCAAAAACTTGTTGCGCGATTTCTGCAAGTGCACAGGTCGTGAACAAGTAATATAGTAGTGAAATAAGTGTCGATCCCACGAGGAAGGGTTGACAAGTACCAAAATTAAGATTACTCTATTATTTAGAAAATCAACTATGAGAATTTATATTTTAAGAAGTAAATAAATGATGATAAATATGAAATAAAATTAAAGGTTTAGGATTTAGAATTCATCAATTTGATCACATATGATTTCTTTATAATTTTTAGATGGATTATTTTTGCTGGAATTAATGATTAGATTTCCCTAAATTATATGATGTTCTCTCTCAAGATACAACATGTGTGTTCATATTAATCTTACGTCTACTCTCGTGATCATAAGCAATTAACACAAACCCATTAAGTTTTATGGAAATCCTTTTAAAAATCACAAAGGAGTATTCTTATCTCTAAGCAATACATTCCCTAGGTCAATTATCCTAATGAACTAATATTGTGCTTCCACTCTCGCTACTTCACACAATATCTTAAATCATGCAATTAATGGCCAGTTAATTACAAGCATTAAGTTCTAAGATAAAAGATTAATTCCAACAATCAAATCCAATCAATTAAATATAAATAATCATATGCAAATCAAAAGATTACATCTAAATCCTAAAAAAATAAATTTAGCTATTCATAATTAAAAAGAAAGAAACAATTAAATTAACAATAAACATAATAAACATAATAATAACTTATAATTAAATTCAAGAATAGAGTTTAGAGAGAACTTGTTTTGGGATACAATCTTTGATGAACTCAAGCTTCCAAAAACTCCTCCTCTTTATCAAAATAAAAAATAAAACTAATATACTCTAAGAAAACATATAAAAATCTCTCTACATATTTTTTTTATGGATTTTCTTTGATGCCATTTCCCTTTGCCAAGCATGGTATTTATAGACATGTTTGGTGGAAGAATTCAAGTTCCATTAAAATTCTTACATCAAAAATTCAACATTGATGGTTAGGTTGGCCACCAACCATTAAATTCCTTCATCAATATTCAAAAATAGTTAGGTTGGCTACCAACCATTGAATTTTGGCCACCAACCATTGAATTTTGGCCACCAACCATTGAATTCCTTTATCAATATTAAAAAATGGTTAGGTTGGCTACCAACCATTGAATTTTGGCCACCAACCATTGAATTTATTTCTCATGGATTGAAAACTTGAATCATTGCTTGCATCTTTATTTTTACTGCATCATTTTGATCTGCAAAAATAAAATAAAAATACTTAAAATATGTTATAATTTATTTATAAATTGTATAACTATTTATTTCTAAAAATAAGTAATAATATTATTGCATTATCGAGAATTGAGCTAAAATTTAAGTTTAAACAATTAAAATAACTCTAAAAATATAGAGTTATCAACAATCCGCTGGTTACTCCTCCATTCCACATGTACTCATCAAAGGACGGCACATTATCTGCGTCGCGCCATTGAGCTTCCAGATAGTAGCCTCTTACCAATTCCTTAAACTATAAATATTAATAGCGATAAACAAATTTTAATTAATACTTAGATATGGAGCCAAATATTTAAAACTTATCTAAATAATTAAAGTCCATCCACTTTAATATGTTTTATTTATATATGCACTTTTGGCATTATTAATTAATGTATTAATACATTATATTTATAAAATGAAATTACTTGTAAATCTCATATATATTTTTTAATAAATTTAACTCTCATTAAAACTCAAATTTTGGATTCTAACAGTATCTTTATAAACTAATAACTGATTAGCAATTTCCAGTACACACATAATATAACTATAACAACAAAATGGGACTTCTATCTTACCGCTTCCCTTCCATAGCTGACGCTATAAGATTTTCCTTCTGCTTCCAAATCTTTCTCAAATTCATTAAATGTACGAATCAATAGCTTATAGATTACTTTCATGTACTCTGGTAATTGATCCACCAAGCTCAAATCCCACCTGATGAAAGTAAATAAATAAATTCATAAGACATTTAATTTTTTTACCACAAAAATGTTAATTAATCAATAAATATATGGAAAAGAAAATTTTCATTTTCATTAGTTACTTGTTTATTAAAGTTTTGATTGTACTGTAACTTTTATTTTTTTATTTTTGTATTAATAATATTTGGTTACCAGTTACATGATGAAGGTGTTACTTATAAAAAAATACGATGAGATAGTTTTCAACTTATTAAATTGACAATCTGTATATATATTTATAATACATCTATTGAGTGATAGAGTTTGAATTATACACAAACTCTACAATTTACAACTAATAAAACTATCATAACTCTTATCCTTATCACGCCCCCTCAAGTTGGGTTATGATAGTTTTATTAGTTGTAAATTGTAGAGTTTGTGTATAATTCAAACTCTATCACTCAATAGATGTATTATAAATATATGTACAGATTGCCAATTTAATACGCTGAAAACTATCATGACCCTTATCCTTATCATTACGGATGTGTCAACCTAATTGAGATATCCTAGTGCACCTCCTAATATCTGACAGGCAGCTTCTTACTAAAAAAAATATTTATAAAAAGTAAGTTTTTTTACAGGTTATTTTTCTCTTTATTATTAACTTTTATTAAATATAAGAAAATTTTTATCAAAATGATGAATAGGTTTACCAGATAAATATATATTTAATATGAAAGTATAATTTCTCTGTATTTAATTACCTTTCGACTGCATGTGCAAGGATATGTGTTTCTTCCATAGTGGCATAAGCATCAATTGTATCATCTATTAATGATATTAGTGATACAACTTTAGCTACAATCATTCGAGCTATTGCGTATTGAGGTTCAAAATACATTGAAACTGCCCAGAAGAATATCTCTGCCATTCTATTTCTTGCATATGGAGCTTCTGCTGTAATATTCAAGTCTTTCCACCACCTGAAATATGGTTACCATTATTAGTTAACAAATTATATTTAATTTAAATCGAAATAGTGTTGGCCCCTAAACTTAATTAATAACTATGTAGTGTGTATATATATATGTAGAAGAAGATAATTTACTTTGAGAAGTGACTTAATTCTTGTTGGTGTAGTAATTGCACTCTATTATAATCGACCTTCGCAAGCTCCAATAGAGTTTCATTTCGGGATTCATCGGCTTCGTATAAATGGATGTATTTCATTGCCTCTACCCTTGGTATGCCCTTGTGTAGGTGTTGCTCTAGGGCATTTGTTATATGCTTTGCAAGATTAGGGCATGACTCAATTTCCGACGATTCTAAGTAAGCCTTGGTGAAAGCAAAAGCCTCATCAAGAATATCTTTATCATTCATGCTCACATGTGTAGCTTCAAAAAGGCTTAGAATACCCTTAACATCGGTTACTAGTGATGCTTTGAACTTACCATTGCTATCTTTGAACTTGTTGAACACATCTGATTCAAAATCCAACAAATCGCATTAGCCTAGCATATATATATTTAATTATTTATATGATTAATATACATATAATTGATATCTAATAAATAAATAAATAATTAATTTTATTTTTTGTTTACATATCGAATAAATGTTAAAAGACGAATATTTTGGTAAATACTTACTAGATGACATTTTGAAACCATGTTGTCTAAAAACTCAAAATACGATACCAATGGTATAGAGATTATAGTCCTTTTTGAGAAGAAAATTAGGGTTGGTATTGAAAATTTTGTTTAAATTCTCTTCAATTTCATTTTCAAAATGATATGACACCCCAAGACGACATAATAAATCAATGAAAATAATTTTCTCCACTGAATTACTTGCAAGTGACATTAACGTGTCTTTAACCTTTGCCCTCAACACTTCTACTTTATTATCATATGATTCCATTTCCTGCTCAAATTTAAAGAAAACCAAATGCATTATTGCAATGAAAACCACAGATAGATAAAAAGAGTATGCGACTGGTACACAATAAATATACTAAATAACATATATCTGATTGATTTATTATTATTATTAGTATTATAATTACACCATACCTAAATAAAATTAAACACTTACCAGTTCATTAAAGGTTAAGGAATCAAGGTGATTGGCCCATACAGTAGGTGGAAAGTGGGCTAATCGACGAGGTTCTAACTCGGATATTGCTGATAAACATGCTTTAGGTGCTTTAAGAATTGTTTTACCAGAGGAAAAAGAAGCGAGGCGATTGCTAGTCCGCTTGGTAGAAGGTATGCTTGATAAAAATGAACCAAAGATTTGCTCTTGGGAGTTTAATTGAAATATTGCTGGTTGCAATGCCATATTAGAGAAGTAGAGTAGGAGACTGCTATTGAAATTAATGCACAACTTATGATTTGTTAATTCAAAAACAGAAGATTGTGGCTACCTTTATATAGATGGAATATTTCTATAATTTATTCATATAAATATAATTTTCGTTTATATAATTAAATTATCCATTCAAGTGTTGTTACTTATGTAATTGATGATTAATATACAAATAAATATAATTCAATCACATGGCAATTTAGTGATGTATCAACCATTTTAGTGAAAATAAAAATAAAAATATTTATTATTATTGCATGCGTGCACAGATATTACACCCTCTTCCTCATGCAAAATTATCTGTAGCTTTTATATCTCCTATGCAAAAATTATGAGCTTCTACTTTTCCAACTACTTTTGTTTCTTTATTCTCAAAACAAAATTAAAAAAAAAAAAAAAAAAAAAAAAAAAAAGAAGGAAAAGATTAATTATTCTAGTCTAATGTTTAATTTAATTCATTACTCTTTCTATTTTAAAAATCGAATTAAAGAATGCTTATAATGTAATTCCATCAACAAGTTTTTTTTTTTTTTTTTTATTTTGTGAATGCTCATAATGCTTATGCTAGAATTTTTATTGATCTTTATGTTTTTTTTTTTTTAAATGTATAAACACACACAGGGATAAAAAAGAAATATATTTACACCTCACGATCATGATAATTTTGAAAATGCACACTAACTCTTTAATTGATTTTTATGTTAGTCAAAAATAATAAAAAAATAAAAAAACTCAAACCAAGAAATGAAGTCATTCATTTTTATTTTGAGAGATTAATTAAGAGTCATGTTGGATTACCTATATCTATATCTTTATCTATCCATATCTATATCTATATTTATATCCATACTTATCTAAACTATATATAAATATATAGAAAAGAGATAAGCATATTTACTTAAGAATCCCTCACTAAATTCTTTCTAATTATAAATTTATGATAGGCAATATAGTTATTTATTAATTAAATAATATAATTATCTAATTTATTTAATTTAAATAAAGAATGATGATTTCAATTAGAATAAGTAAAGAATAAAATAATGATTATTTAATATATAAATAATTATATTTAATATCTAATTATATTAAATATAATTAATAGAAGGGGGATAAACATATTTACATAAGAATCTCTTACTAAATTCTTTCTAATTGTAAATTTATGAAGGGAAATATGGTCATTTACTAATTAAATAATATAATTATCTAATTTATTTAATTTAAATAAAGAATGATGATTTCAATTAGAATAAGTAAAGAATAAAATAATGATTATTCAATATATAACTAATTATATTTAATATCTAATTATATTTAATTTAAACAAGAAAAGATAAATTTATTTAGAATAAGGAAAGAATAAAATAATTATTATTTAATATATAATTAATTAAATTTAATATCTAATGATATTTAATTTACATAAGGAAATAATGAATTCAATTAGAATAAGAAAAGAATAAAAATAATAATTATTTAATATATAAACAATAATTATTTAATTAGCACATTTAAATAAGAGCCTCTCATTAATTTTTTTTTCTAATCATAAATTTTTTATGGGCAATATGATCATTTATCAATTAAATAATATAAATGTCTAATTTATTTAATTTAAATAATGAATGATAAATTCAATTAGAATAAGAAAATAAGAAAATAATTATTATTTAATATATAATTAGTTACATTTAATATCTAATTATATTTAATTTACATAAAAAAATAATGAATTCAATTAGAATAAGAAAAAAATAAAAATAATTATTATTTAATATATAAACAATAATTACTTAATATACTAGAAATGCATTGCGTGAAAACATCACCTTAGCTTTATATTCCTACAAAATATAATACTATAAATATAGTATTAACAAGATAAAATTTATATATATATTTAATATTTTCTTATTGTATTGATGTTATAGAATAACCAACAATAGAAAATAATTAAAGAAAATTTATAATTTGAGTATTTTACTTCTAGCATTAATCTTCAATTTCTTTAAAACTTTCAAATAAAATAAAATTAATTAATTTAATTCATTACATGATATCATAAAATTAAACAGTTCAAATTTTTAATTTTTTTAATTTAAAATTTAAGAAATTGAAAAGAGTTAAAAGGATTATTCAATTTTATGTAATAATAACACGTATTTTCTCTTCTTTAATATATTAGACGTTGTAGAGGATTGCACAATGATTAAAAATTTATTAAATAATTAAAAAAATTATTATTTCAATTTTAATTAAAATGGACTAATTCACCCTTATTTTATTATGATTAAAATTCATCTATTAAAAAGATAGTAATAAGAGAAAATGAAAGAGGAAGTGGAGTTGACGATGAGGATAAAATTAAAAAAAAATTAATAAATGATAAACATGTATTTTTTAATAAATTAGAAAATAATTAATTAATTATTAATAAGTATTTAATTTATCAATTAAACAATTAATTAATAAATTAGAAAGTCAAGTATCATAATTAATAAATTAATTATGATTAGGTAGTTTAATCAATAAATTAGAAAGTCTAAGTATCATGATTAATAAAATTAATTATGATTAGGTAGTTTAATATAATTAGATTTAATTGTGCTTAGAAGATAATTAATTAATTAATTTGTCCATTTATTTAAGAAGAAAAAGTATTTACATTTAAAATTATGTTAACGAGTTTGCTAAATCTTAAGAAATGATAGATATCTATTTTTTTTAATAAATAATGATAGATATATTTGTATAAAATATTTTCTAGCCAGGTGTTTACATTTAAATTTTTTTTTGATAAATTATGGTTTTATTGGGTAAATATTTAGTAAAATATTATATTTTTGTATCGTGATATGAGTTTATAATTAGTTTTCATAGGTTTTTTAGGTAAAATAATACTTTTTAGTATCTCAACTTTGTAAAATTTGTCAATTGAATATTTGAAGTTATAAAAGTTTCAATTAAATATTGTAATCTATAAAAAAAAATTTAATCAAGTGTTATTAGCATATTATCAATTGATAATCTTATATAAATTATAAAAAAGTCTTTAAAAATTATAAAATGATCCAAAAATTTTAAAATTCTTGCAATTAAGTCATCTTATTCGTCTTTTTCTACCAAATTTGTTACTTAAAATTTTTATATCTTCACAAATTTAATTTTTTTTGTTCACACATATTCAATCTAAGATACAACAAAAATAACTAAATTTATAATGAAGATGAAGATAACTTAGTTCACAAACTTAATTATTTTTTGTTCACAAATATTCAATCTAAAATACAACAAAAGATAATTAAATTTGTAATGAAAATGAAGATATTCCAATTTTTAACTTAGTTCACAAATTTAATTATTTTTTGTTTTACAAATATTTAATCTATGATACAACAAAAAATAATTGAATTTGTAATTAAATTTTATCTACAAATATATAAGAAACAGTCTTCATAGTTTTTGATCCATATTTGTTTTATTGATTTTCTTGTGTGTTGATCGTTGCTGTTGTTACCCTTAGATCCTTGATCATTGTTGGTATTAGAGCCTTGAAGAGTAGTGTGTATATTGTGAACAGTGTTGTGCATTCAATGAAGAAGATAAACTATCAAACTGTTGAGTGAATAGTTGAGCGAAAGTACAGTCATAAGTCCTGTTTTGCATTGAGAGTCTTAGGGCAGCAAAACTGGTGGCCATACTTAAATAGTGAGAATATCACCATTGAGAATTTTTAAAAATAAATTGATGATTGGAAAATTTCCAAGATTCAAAAGAAACAAATTTATGTATCTTCAAAATTTTCTTTTCTTGGAACTGATTACACTATCAAGACTGAGGAGAGAGACATTCAAATTGCAAAACTTTTTGAAGAAATTCATCTTCTTTCTTCAAAATCTATTCAAACATATAAGGAGAAGTCCTTTAAATACTTGCATATAGGCCTCATTCAGGTAGGTATCAAACCCCTTATCAGAGGTCTAGATACTTGAATCCTAGCAGTTCTTAGGGATGCTAGATTTACAAACTTTTAGGATTCTTTGTTAGGAACCATTGAGTCTAGCCTTAATAGATGACCCATTAGCTTTGATTACTATCCAAACATAACAGTCTCTTGGAATTATAAGAATGTTTTAAAGAGTATTATTCTTCAAATAAAGACTCATAATTACAAAAATTGCTTCAAGTATATTAATGATCCCAAGGTGTTCTTCAAGAATTGCTTCTTGGCTTCTTGACAGCTTCAAGGATTAAGGTTTCATTTTATCTCAAGGTATGGAGAACCATCTATTTGGAAATATTTGTGTGACTACTTTGAAAGGATCCAGGTTATAAAATCCTTCCTCCATAGTCAAAATCGTTTGAAAATGAATTTTTTCCAAATACTTACTCATTTTTAAAAACTGTATATTTTGAGATAAAATAATTTCTTGAGTATTGGGTTTGAAAATATTTTGAGATGAGTTTTGAGAGGAAAAATCAACCATCTCAATTTCTGATTTTGAAATAGAGTTTGAAATTTTATCTTTACCTTTGATCTCTGAAGAGAATGCTGGAGAGGCATTTGAAGAGGAGGCTTGGGATGCCTTTTGGAGTGCTAAAAGCATTTCTGGTGAATGGGCAAATTGTTCAACCCATTTTTGAATTTCTGTCTAAGAGATTTGGGTCTCAGATTTTTCTTCTTCTAGGACAATATCCATCCAGGATTTTCTGGTTGGGCTAAAGAAGGTTTGTTTGAAATGATAATATTTCAAGTGTTTAGGCCTTGGCCTTTTCCTTAATGTTTGAAGTTTGAGGGGCTTTGCCCTTATCTTTTGAATTTCAAGGCAGTGCTGATAACTCTATATTTTTAGAGTTATTTTATGTGTTTGAACTTAAATTTTAGCTCAGTTCTCAATAATGCAATAATATTATTACTTATTTTGAAAAATAAATAGTTCTATAATTTATAAATAAATTATAACATATTTTAAGTATTTTTATTTTATTTTTGCAGATCAAAATGACGTCACAATGAAGCAATAAAATAAATGATGCAGATGGTGATGTCATAAAAATAATGATGCAAGCAATGATTCAAGTTTTCAATCCATAAGAAATATGGTTGGTGGCCGAAATTCAATGGTTGGTGGCTAACCTAACTATTTTTGAATATTGATGAAGGAATTCAATGGTTGGTGGCCAACCTAACCATCAATCTTGAATTTTTTATATAAAAATTTTAATGGAACTTGAATTCTTCCACCAATCATGGTTGGTGGCAAAGGAAAATAGCATCAAGAAATCCATAAAAAAAATATTTAGAGAGAAAAAAAATAGATAAGTTTTCTTTTTTGTTATTTTTATTAAGAGAAATTTTGGAGCTCATGTTCACCAAAGATTGTATCCCATAAAGAGTTCTTTCTAAATTTTACTCTTGAATTTAATTTTAAGTTGTTATTATGTTTATTGTTAATTTAATTGTTTCTTCCTTTTTAATTATGAGTAGGTGAGTTCATTTTTGTAGGATTTAGATGTAATCTTTTGATTTGCATATAATTATTTATATTTAATTGATTGGGTTTGATTGTTGGAATTAATTTTTTATCTTAGAGCTTAATGCTTGTAACTGGCCATTAATTGCATGATTTAAGATATTGTGTGAAGTAACGAGAGTGGAAACACAATATTAGTTCATTAAGATATTAGACCTAGGGTATGTGTTGCTTAGAGATAAGAACACTCCTTTGTGATTTTTAAAAGGATTTCCATAAAACTTAATAAGTTTGTGTTAATTGCTTATGATCACGAGAGTAGACGTAAGATTAATAAGAACACACATGTTGTATCTTGAGAGAGAACATCATATAATTTAGGAAAATCTAATCATTAACTCTAGTAAAAAAATAATCCATCTAAAGATTATAAAGAAATCATATGTGATTAATTGATGAATTCTAAATCCTAAACCTTTAATCTTATTTTCATATTTATCATCATTTATTTACTTGAATTTTACTTTAGCTTAAAATAAGAATTCTCATAATTAATTTTCTAAATAATAGAGTAATCTTAATTTTGGTACTTGTCAACTCTTCCCTGTAGATTCGATACTCCATTCACACACTATTACTTGGCACAACCTGTACACTTGTAGAAATCGTGTAATAAGTTTTTGGTGCCGTTGCCGGGGAAGGCGAATTTTGACAATATTAATAGGTTGATATACTCTATTACTTTATATATATATATATATATATATATATATATATATATATATATATATATATATATATATATATATATATATATATATATATATATTACTAGTTGTGGAAAGCCATCCCTTTTTTTTTTATTGTTCTTTTGTTTTTTTTTTTATATAAAAGTTAAAAAAAAATCTGCAAAATTTAAAATATATATATATATATATATATATATATATATATATATATATATATATATATATATATATATATATATATATATATATATATATATATATATATATATATATATATATATATTTTTTAAATTTTGCAGATTTTTTTTTAACTTTTATATAAAAAAAAAAACAAAAGAACAATAAAAAAAAAAAGGGATGGCTTTCCACAACTAGTAATGGTGTGATGGAAGAAATGGTAAATAGAGTAGCAGGCATGTATAGTGAGGATAGTTTTAGTAAGTTAAATGCTAAAATTGATGCATTGGTTAACTTAATTGATAAAGTTAATGCTAATACTTTATTTAATTCATATTTGAGTTGTGATCTGTGTGGAGGCAATCATTTGAATTTTAAGTGCCAATATGCAGAGCAGGTACAATTTTTTCCAAATTATAATAAGTATGAGAATTATCCATATTCCAACATAAACAACTTAGGATGGAGTGACCATTCAAAATTTTCATAGGAAAACCAATGCGATCAAGGTAACAATTCATGGTATCCTTATCAATATGATTTTCAAGATCATGCATCATTTGAGGAGCACAGACCATCTTATGAAGCAGAATTTGAAAGATTCATAAATGCTACTCATGAATGATGTGAAAGATTGGAAGATAGGATGGATCAATGGGCTAGCCACAATACAAATGATGATGTACAAATGGAACAGTTTGCTAGTCCATTAGATACTCAAGGCCATGGTAACTTGACAAGCTAAATTGAAGAACATTTTAGAGAGCAATGCTTGGCAATTTCTTTGAGTAATGATGTAGAAGAGATGTTTGATCAATCAGATACTTCAAGTAAGCAAGATAAAAAGGAAGAAGATGAGTCCAATTTGCCCAAAAATTTTAAATATCCTTCTCTCATGGATAATATCTTTGGAGTGGTTGAAATTGATAGGAAAATTGAAAAAGTATTTGAACAAGAGCACTCAAAGGAAACTTTTTCAGTTTGTTTGGTGAATACAACATCATATATGCCAGACTATAGAGAATATCAATTTGATGACTTGGAAGAAAAAAAAAGCATTCACCACCATCAATTGAGTATTCAGCAACTCTTGATTCAGCACCACTACCTTCCTATCTCAATTTTTTAAGAAAATTCAGAGCAAAAAAAAAAAAGAGCTCGTTGGTGGCCAAAATTCAATGGTTAGTGGCCAACCTAACTATTTTTGAATACTAATGAAGGAATTTAATGGTTGATAGCCAACCTAACCATCAATGTTGAATTTTTGATGTAAGAATTTTAATGGAACTTGAACTCTTCCATCAAACATGCCTATAAATACCATGCTTGGCAAAGGAAAATAACATGAAGAAATCCATCAAAAAAATATTTAGAGAGAAAAAATTAGATTAGTTTTCTTTTTTATTACTTTTATCAAGAGAAGTTTTGGAGCTCATGTTCATCAAATATTGTATCCCAAAAAGAGTTATTTCTAAACTTTACTCTTGAATTTAATTTTACGTTGTTATTATGTTTATTGTTAATTTAATTATTTCTTCCTTTTTAATTATGAGTAGGTAAGTTCATTTTTCTAGGATTTAGATATAATTTTTTGATTTGCATATGATTATTTATATTTAATTGATTGGATTTGATTGTTGGAATTAATCTTTTATCTTAAAACTTAATGCTTGTAATTAACTGACCATTAATTGCATGATTTAAGATATTGTGTGAAGTAGTAAGAATGAAAACATAATATTAGTTCATTAGGATAATTGACCTAGGGAACGTATTGCTTAGAGATAAGAATACTTCTTTGTGATTGTTAAAAGGATTTCCATAAAACTTAATGGGTTTGTGTTAATTACTTGTGATCACAAGAGTAGACATAAAATTAATATGAGTACATATGTTATATCTTGAGAGAGAACATCATATAATCTAGGGAAATCTAATCATTTATTCTAGCAAAAATAATCCAATCTAGATAATATAAAGAAATCATATGTGATCAATTGATGAATTCTAAATTCTAGACCTTTAATCTTATTTCATATTTATCATCATTTATTTACTTGAATTTCACTTTAGCTTAAAATATAAATTCTCATAATTGATTTTCTAAATAATAGAGTAATCTTAAAATTGGTACTTAACAAACTCTTTCTCATGGAAACGATACTCACTCATCACATTATTACTTGTAAATAATCTGTGCACTTGCAAAAATTGCGCAATAAGTTTTAGCGCCATTGCCAGGGAAGGCAATTTTTGACAATATCAATAGATTGATATACTCTATTACTTTAGATTTTGTTTTTCTTTTCTATTTTTATTATTTTGCAGGACTTTTATAAAAAAAAAAAAAAAAAAAAGATGGCTTTCCACAACTTGTAATGGCACAATGGAGGAATGATGCTAAATAAAGCAGCAAACATGTATGGTGAGGATAGTTTTAGTAAGTTAAATGCTAAATCGATACATTGGTTAACTTAATTGATAAACTTGATGCAAATAGTTTATTTAATTCATGTTTGAGTTGTGATATGTGTGGAGGTAATCATTTGAATTCTAAATGCCAATATGCAGAGCAGGTACAATTTTTTCCAAATTATAACAGGTATGAGAATTATCCATATTTCAACATAAATAACTTAGGATGGAGTGACTATTCTAGCTTTTCATGGGAAAACCAATGTGATCAAGGTAACAATTCATAGTATCCTTATCAATATGATTTTCAAGACTATGCACCATTTAAAGAGCACAAACCATCTTATGAAATAGCATTAGAAAAATTCATGAATGCTACTTGTGAAAGATGTGAAAAAATGGAAGATAGGATGGATCAATGGACTAGCCACAATACAAATTTTGATATACAAATGAAACAATTTGCCAGTCCATTAAATACTCAAGGCCATGGTAACCTAACAAGCCAAATTGAAGAACATTCTAGAGAGCAATGCTTGACAATTTCTTTGAGTAATGATGTAGAAGAGATAATTAATCAACCAGATACTTCAAGCAAGCAAGATAAAAAGGAAGAAGTTGAGCCCAATTTGCCTAAGAATTTCAAATATCTTTCTCTTATGGATAATATATATGGAGTGGTTGAAATTGATAGGGAAATTGAAGAAGTATTTGAACAAGAGCAGTCAAAGGAAACTCTTTCAGTTTGTTTGGTGAAAACAACACCAAATATGCCTGACCATAGAGAATATCAATTTAATGACTTAGAAGAAAAGATGAAACATTCACCACCATCAACTGAGCACTCACCAACTCTTGATTCAACATCACTACCTTCTTATCTTAATTTCTTGAGAAAATTTAGAGCAAGAAAAAGAGCACGTTTGAAAGCTTTTGGAAATTATGAGCCTAATTGTAAAATATTAAATAATTCATGTCTTAACCTTTTTCCATGCAGGCTCAAATCAAGTTGGCTTGACTCATTAAAATTGGCAAAAGTCTATCTTTTCATGATTATTGAGATGATATACTTTGTGTAGTATCCTCTATGATGAAGATCTAGCTATAATCAAGCTAAAGACTATAAATTAAGCGCTTTTGGGAGGCAACCCAAATTTCTAACTTTTTTACTTCTTTTTAATTTCTTTTCTTCTTTTGTTTGTTTCGTTCTATTTTAATTTTGCTTTAATGTTGTTTATAAGTTATTAAATAGCTTATTAGGAGGAAACCCAAGATTTCTCGTTATTAGGTTTCTTTTATTTCTGTTTAGTTATTTCATTGTAAATTTTCTCTTTCATTTTTTTTTAACTAAGTTAATTAAATATGGAAGCATCTCTTGCAGCACTAAAAAATTGGTTTCCAACTCTTCCCTAGGATGTACTTAGGAAAATTGATGAATGCAGACTTGAAAGAATAAAGGCATTTAGATGTCTGAATCTTCCTGAGGATATTCGTTGGATCATAGAAGCCAAAGTATGATTGGCAGGTGAGCTTGATAACTCATTTATTAAATGTTTGCTAGGTATGGGGAGAAGTTCTTACTCAAAGAAGAGGAGAGCTAAGAGAATGGGAGTCTGCTACAAGTGTGCAAGATGGAATTGCAACACACACCGTAGAAACATTGGATTTGCATCTATAAATCGAGAAGACAAAATTAAATTCATAAAGGATGGACTGAGTAAGGAGTCTTTGGATAATATCCTACATACTCTTGAGACGCATCCTTGTGGACAAGTTCAACGTACTCTTTTAGATTTATGGAAACTATTCAAAGAAGAGAAGCAGTATTACAGTCTAGGGAATCTGACGTTAAAAGACCTTGTTTGCCAATTAATAAGAAAATTGGATAGGAAGCCTATCCTCGACTCATAGAAGGCGTGCAAGCTGTTACTGGACATAAAACCAGAGGAAGATGTGAGCCAAAATCACAACTACTGTTTATAATTAGGTGTATCACTAACTTTTTTATTTTTCAATGCATTATTTTTCTACATCTTGTAGTATTTTTTTGACTTTTTAGCACTTAGATTTTATTTTCCTATAGATTTTTCTACTGTCAACAACTTTTTAGTATTTTAATGTTTGCTTTTAGTTTTTCAATGTTTTCTTTTTGACATTTGTACACACAACATTAATTATTTTTGTTTTTATTATCATTTTTATTTTTATACTTTTTCTGTCAATAATTATTTTATCCCATTGAACTGTCCTTTTACTCTTCTAGTTTCTTTATATGCACATTCATTATTGTCAATATGTACGCAACCCTTTTGAGAGATCTGTGAGAGAAAATGGCAGAATCCTCAACATGCAAATTCAAAATTATTTGTATCTTTTGTAGTCCAAACTCTGGTAAGAAAAGAGAGTACTTGATAGCAGCTAATGAACTTGGTAAGATTTTAGCTGAACGAAAAATTGATTTGGTGTTTGAGAGAGGTAGTTTAGGGTTAAGGTGTTATATCATAAGTTTTGCATATATTAGAGGTAGTAAAGTCCTAAGAATAGTTCTAAAGGCTTTGGCTCGAAATAAACATATCACTGGTGGAATTATAGGTAATGAGTTACAAATCATGAACATGTACGAACGAATGGCATACATGAATCTTAATGCTGACGCTTTTATCGCATTACTTAGTGGTTTAGAAACATTTGAAGATATCTTCACCATTGCATCCTGGACCCAATTAATTATTCTTCAAAAGCCATTGGGATTACTTAATATTGATGGTTTTTATAATGGTTTGTTATCTTTTCTAGATCATGCTCTAGAACAGGGTTTTATGACACTAGCGAGTCGATGCATCCTAGTCTCAACTTTAACTATTGATCAATTGATTGATCAACTGCAAAACTTTAAATCCAAAACTGATCCATTGATGGCGCAAGTAGTTTGGCACACTAGGGCTAGTAGCAGTAAAAAGTGAGGACTAGATCTGAATCTCTGGTTGTAACTTCCCTAACTCTTATACTTTTTTATTGCATTTTTTTTTTTTTGTGTGTGTGTGTGTGTTTTCTGTTGCACCTAATCAAGCAAAGTTTTAGGTCCGATTCACTAAATTTAAGATGGTTGAGTAAAGAGTTACTTTTGTACTCTTGATACGCATCTTAAATTTTTGTGATTTTTCTTTAAAAAAAAAAACCTAACTGGCTAGCTAACTAACTGAAGAGTTGTTTATACAATATGGACAAGTAAAGAGTACTTTTTGTGCTCTTGATACGCATATGTATTTTTTTTTCTTTCTTCTTTCTTTTTCTAGTTTCCAAGATAAAAAATTAAAAAAAATAAAAAAAATGATGTTTTTTTTTGTGTGATTAGTTTCTCATGCTTGCTTTTAGTATTGTTTCAAGATGTTTTACAGGAAGCAAGGAAGTGGAATGCATGTCCTTCTTATAATTTGGAATCCACTTTTCTATAAGAGGGAGTATTTTCTTTCTTTTGATTTGTTTCTTTGACATTGAGGACAATGTCTATTATAAGTTTGAGGGAGGTTTAGTTTGCTTTTTATTTTTAGTCATTTCTTTTGTGTTTTCATGAATAAATTTAAAATTTTTACTCTTTTATTGATAAAATATGCTTGTGTTAAATAATTTGATGAAAGGCCAATGATTGATTATAATTGGTATTTATAAATAATTTATTAAAGTATTTCAGGTTGAGCAACTATTTTGGGTAAGAAATTAACTTTTATTAAGATTATGTTTTGCTTTGTTTTGCATTATATTGATTGCATTGAATTTGTGTATGCTTACTTAGAGAGGGATTCTACACATTTTTTATCTTCATTTGTCTCACCTATCTTAGAACATATTTTTGCAAACTTTTGAGGCGAAATTTTAAATTCATTTTGAAAGAAAGATATGATTTAGGCATTATTTGTTTAGCCTGTTACTTATATCCACCCTTATTTTAATTTTTTCCTTAGTTTACCCCTTTGTGCCTTGTTAATTTTAGCCTTCTTTTCTTTGTTAATTAACCTTAATTGTTATCCTTCACCCTATTTGTGAGATAATTTTGTCAAGTTTACATTTTAATGAAGAAAAGGGAATTATTGAAGTTTTAAAAGAAAATAAGGATCTTTAATAACTGAGAGTATTATTCATTATAAAATATCACCTTCTGCTTAAAATAAGTTTGGGGGAAAACAAGAAAATTGAATAAATAAAAGTTAGTAATTCTTGCTTATCTTTAGAATAATGTTGTTGGCGAAAAAAAAAAAGAAGAAGAAGAAGAAGAGGTGGGCTTAAAAGAAGAAAACATTGAAGAAGAATGGTACTTAAGATAAAAGGGATCCTTCATTAACAAAATCTCTTTATTTGAGCTATTGATTTTCTTTTGTAAACTTGGCATAATTTTCTTACTTTTGTTCATTTAGCCTTTTCTTTGTTTAACCAAAAGACCTTGTGTTAGCCCCATTACAAGTCTAATCAAGACCTATTGATCTCTTTTGATTTGTGAATTCCATTAGTGGAGATTGTTTGCATTAACATGCTTATGAGATTTGTACATCTATTTTATATCTTTTGATAAAGGTATTTAAAGATATTAGTGTGTATATGCCTATTTGAAGCGCAACAATTTCTTTGCGATTGATTTAATGCATAGTTATTCAAGGCATGATTAAGATGAGAATTATTTTGAACCTGAGATAGAAGCTTGACTTGTAATACTATTGATATATTATTTGTAAATATTAATTTCTTGAGACCTAAAAAAAATATAAAAAAAAAATTCAACATAAACATGAGAGGATTAAATTTTTTTTTGTGATATTTTATTATTCTCTAAAATAAATAGTTAGAAATTTAGAGTTTTGTAGGTGTTTGTAGGTATCATCACTAGAAGCCCTCACGAGACTATAACTCATCCTCTATGAGACACCTAGGGATTTAAAGGCTTATTATATACGCTAAATGCAATCGTAATTTCCTACAAAAGTAGACTAGTTTAAATTTTGAATTTTCTTTTGCTTGAGAACAAACAAAAACTTAAGTTTGGGGGTGTGATAACTCTACATTTTTAGAGTTATTTTATGTGTTTAAACTTAAATTTTAACTCAATTCTCAAGAATGCAATAATATTATTACTTATTTTGAGAAAAAAAATAGTTCTACAATTTATAAATAAAATATAACATATTTTAAGTATTTTTATTTTATTTTTGCATATCAAAGTGATGTCATAATAATGCAATAAAATAAATGATGCAGGCGATGATGTCATAAAAATAATGATGCAAGCAATGATTCAAGTTTTCAATCCATGAGAAATAAATTCAATGGTTTGTGGCCAAAATTCAATGGTTGGTGACTAACCTAATCATTTTTGAATATTGATGAAGGAATTCAATGGTTGATGGCCAACCTAATCATCAATGTTAAATTTTTGATGTAAGAATTTTAATGGAACTTGAATTCTTCCACCAAACATGCCTATAAATACTATACTTGGCAAAGAAAAATAGCATCAAGAAATCCATCAAAAAAATATTTAGAGAGAAAAAATTACATTAGTTTTCTTTTTTGTTATCTTTATCAAGAGAAATTTTAGAGCTCATGTTCATCAAAGATTGTATCCCAAAAAGAGTTCTTTCTAAACTTTACTCTTGAATTTAATTTTAAGTTGTTATTATGTTTATTGTCAATTTAATTGTTTCTTCCTTTTTAATTATGAGTAAGTAAGTTCATTTTTCTAGAATTTAGATGTAATCTTTTGATTTGCATATGATTATTTATATTTAATTGATTGGATTTGATCGTTGGAATTAATCTTTTATCTTAAAACTTAATGCTTGTAATTAACTAGCTATTAATTGCATGATTTAAGACATTGTGTGAAGTAGCAAGAATGGAAACATAATATTAGTTCATTAGGATAATTGACCTAGGGAATGTATTGCTTAAAGATAAGAATATTCCTTTGTGATTGTTAAAAGGATTTGCATAAAACTTAATGGGTTTGTGTTAATTGCTTATGATCACGAGAGTAGACATAAGGTTAATATTAGCACACATATTGTATCTTGAGAGAGAGCATCATATAATTTAGGGAAATCTAATCATTAATTCTAGCAAAAATAATCCAATATAGAGAATATAAAGAAATCATATGTGATCAATTGATGAATTCTAAATTCTAGACCTTTAATCTTATTTCATATTTATCATCATTTATTTACTTGAATTTCACTTTAACTTAAAATATAAATTTTCATAATTGATTTTCTAAATAATAGAGTAATCTTAAAATTGGTACTTGACAAACCATTTCTCGTGGGAATGATACTCACTCATCACTTTATTACTTGTAAACAATCTATGCACTTACAAAAATTGCGCAACCGTTGATCTCTGAAGTGAATGCTGGAGAGACATTTGAAGAGGAGGCTTGGGAAGCCTTTTGGAGTGCTAAAAGCATTTCTAGTGAATGGGCTAATTGTTCAATCCATTTTTTAATTTCTGTCTAAGAGATTTGGGTCTTAGATTTTTCTTCTTCTAGGACAATATCCATCTAGGATTTTACTGGTTGGGCTAAAGAAGGTTTGTTTGAAATTATAATATTTGAAGTGTTTAGGCTTTGGCCTTTTCCTTAATGTTTGAAGTTTGAGGGGCTTTGCCCTTATCTTTTGATTTTCAAGGCATTGCTACGTGTTTTAAAGAAATTCACGGGGTTAGGAAATCTGAAATTGAGTTTGTATATCCCTTAATATATTCAATATCAAAATCAAATATAGAAAGAATAGCTTGCCATTTGACAAAAATTTGTTTTGAAGTCAAGTTTTGAACATTTTTTTGTAAAACTTCATTTGCTGGTTTACAATCAATTCTTAAAAGAAATTTTTATTAAAAAGATCACTTTGAAATTTTGAAATACATAAAACAATTAAAAGGATTTCTTTTTTAATAGTAGAATAATTCTTTTGACAATAATTCCAATGTGCTTATATGAACTAGACTATATATTAGGCAAGCAGAGAGTATACTCCTGTTACTTATAGTTTGAATAAATAAATATAGAAAATTAAAAAGTTTGAAATAAATATATACCTTGAATATATTTATATTTGAAAATTATAACTTACAAATAAAATAATATTTGTAAATTATAAAGAGATACAGATAGTTTGAAGGAGATATGTGTTTGAATGTGATATAGGAAATCTGTGTGGCTAAAGATTTACAGAGAGTGTTTTTCTCCTAAATCTAAGCTCGTGAAGAATTGCTTGCCTTGTTTAAAATGAATTGCCCTTATATAGAAGTGTCTGAATGGCAGTCTTAAAATATTGGAAAGTCAATAGGCCCGTTGGGAGGACAGACTAGTTAGAGCTATCTTTTGAAAAGAGTGGACTATAGCTTCACATGGATTGGAATTGTGGATGCCTTAAGTCATTGCTTGATAGAAATGGAATACCTATTTGAAATTAGTGAAGAAACTATAGATTTCCACTGTCAGCAGAAAAGTAAAAATTACTTTCACTTTTTTTTTCAGCTACCTTTAATAGGTAGTAGAATACCTTTTTACAAAGTTTGAAAATTTAAAAATTTGAAATCTACCTATTTAATTGGCGGTAGAATGCCAAAACAATCATCTTCAATGTAATCCCCTAAATCAATGATAGGTTTAGAGAAACTTGAGCTTGAGCTTGAAAAGGTTGCTTTTGAAGAGCTTAGTTTGGACGAGGTTAATCTATTTTCCATGATCTGTTGGATCATTTGAAAGAATTCATCCTTTATTTTTGCTGCAGCTAATTTTGGAACAACAAAAGATTTTTGTGCCAGAAAGGTTATTGTCTCTTTGGGACACTAAATGTAGTTATTCTTTATTAGCCAATGTTGAACTTTGATAGTAGTTACCTTATTTTTAAAAGAATTCCACCATTGACTTTGAATCTTCTGATGAGATTATATTGATAATCTTGAGTTTGATGATAGGCAAAGTACTAAATACATACCCAGGGAAGAAAAAATTTGAAACAGAAAAGAAAAAAAGGGTTAAATCTGTTCTCTGTGTTTGTTGATTTGAAATATTATTTGAAAAGTTCATAGCAAGGTTTTACTTTAGGAATCAGTGTTTCAAATAATTTCCCAAAGTAGTTCCACCATTGAATGAACAAGGTAATTTTGTAGTTTGAAAATTCCAATCAAAATAGAATAGCCAAGAATTACTTTGTTTGTGATTTTGAAGGAAGAAAGAGTTATACCATGCTTATTGGTAGTCCTAATAGTTGAAACTATGGCAGTGATTAACTCGAGAATGAAGGTCTGCAAGGCAATGTTTAAGTGCCGAAAGGTCTTTTCCCCATTGTTCAGGGTGAATTATTTTCTGAATAATACATGTGAAATATGCAGGATCAAAATGGATTTTGTCTTTTTTGAAATGGTTGAATTTGGCTAAGCCAACGGTTTCTAAGATGGCTTAGTAATAGGATGGGGGTTTGATTTTATCCCAAGTTGTGAAGAACCATCTATTTGAAAAGATTTGTGTGACTACTTTTAAAGGATTTGGGTTATAAAATCCTTCCTTCATAGTCAAAATTGTTTGAAAATGAATTTTTTCTAAATACTCACTTGTTATTAAAAACTATTTATTTTGAGATAAAACAATTTCTTGAGTATTAGGTTTGAAAATATTTTGAGATGAGTTTTGAGAGGGAAAATCAACCATCTTAGATTTTGATTTTGAAATAGGGTTTGAAATTTTACCTTTACCTTTGACCTCTGAAGAGGATGCTGGAGAAACGTTTGAAGAGGAGGCTTGGGAAGCCTTTTGGAGTGCTAAAAGCATTTCTATTGAATGGGCTAATTGTTTAACCCATTTTTGAATTTTTGTTTGAGAGGTTTGGGTCTCAAGTTTTTCTTCTTCTATGACAATATTCATCCAGGATTTTACTGGTTGGACTGAAAAAGGTTTGTTTGAAATGACAATGTTTGAAGTGTTTGGGCTAAAGGTTTGGGCCTTGGCCTTTTCCACAATTTTTGAAGTTTGAGGGGCTTTGCCTTTGTCTTTTGACTTTTGAGGCATTGCTACCTATTAAAAATATCATTCATAATCCTTTGGAATTCTGAGGGAATATTTTTCAAGCAAAAAGGCATGATGTTCCACTCATACTGTCCAAATAGGACTGTGAATGCAATTTTATATCTATGATCAGGATGAATTTGAATTTGCCAAAATCTTGATTTCATGTCAAATTTTAAAAATAGAAATTCTGTCTATTTAAAATCTTAGTTTTGTTTTATCATGTAACATCATTATTTTTTTTTTTTAATATTGAAAAAAAAAATTTAATATTAGTGAGAATCGCGTCCACACTATAATATTATCACTAATATCATATGGATAGAGGGTACTATAAATACTTCACTTTATTATTTATATTAGTTAACTATTTATTTATTTATTTATTTATTTTTGCTAACTAGTTAACTATTTATTTCAAACAAATAAATTCTGTGTAGGTTTCTATAGATCATGAGTGACAAAGACTAAACAACAAATATAATTGAGTTCTCAAGGGAATGGACCTTAATTTTGTTCCTTGTTCATGGGTAGGGCCGTGAGCTTTAATTATTGAAAGAAAGGGAAATTCTATTTCCAACTCCCCATTATCTATTTACACTCTCTTTCTTTTTACAACTCCTTTTATTTAAAATTTTCTTCTCACAACCCCCTCTTTTCCTTTTGTACCTTTTTAATTTTTACAACCCCTTTTTCCTCAACCAAAAAAATTTTTTACAATCCTTTTTCACTTTGTAACCCATTTTCACCTTATAACCTCCTATTCAATTATTTTCATAGCTAAATTGTTATTTTCATTTTCCTCTAATAATAATTTATTAAAATACTCTCCAATCTCTTTTATGTCACCACAAAAAAAAAATTAGAGATGTAAAAAGTTAACTTGTTGAGGAAGAAACCATAGCGAATTTAGGTATAAAAGGGATCGTACATAAGTTATAATGGTGAAAAAGGTAATTTACTTAGAGTATATAAATAATTTAATTTATTAAATTTTATGGAAAGTATAAAGAGAGAATAAGGGATTGAAAATAGAACTCACCTGAAAGAAATTACAAATTGAGTAGGTTGAACTTTTGAAAAACTGAACATTTTTTAAATTCAAATCCGGCCCATAAATAGATCTATGTTCCACTAATTGGGTTTTTGACGTACAACTTAATTATTATATTTTAATCAATTATTCATGATACATGTTTGATGATATTATTTAGTATATTTTAGTTGATAAAATGTAAAATGAAACTTATGTTAATTGTACATTTATCATATCATATTCGACTTCCAATATATATATATATATGTCTGCATCATAGCTAGCCAGCAGCCACAGCCACACGGCCAACACGGCCACACCCACTGTTTAAGTTTAGCTTCTAATGTTTACCATTTCCATTATTGACTGTTTCAAATTTTGAAGATAAAAAATAAATAAGGAAAGATTATAAATAGCAAATGGGTAATTAACAGTCAAGGAACCGAGTGATACACCCAGAAAGATAGAGAGACAAAAACAGAGAAAGAGAACACGAGAGAGTTAGGGAGGTGGCAAGAAATTAGAGATTTGTATTTTGGTTTGGAATTTTTATCGTTGTTTATTAAATGTAATAAAAAATTAATTTAAATCCATGTTAGCATAATTTATGAACAACTCGCCTTCTTTGCACGTGTATTTACATACCTTGCTAATTGGATAATTATGGGGTAAGTGTGCATAATTTGCCAAGTTAGATATTTAAATTAATGGTGCATTATTTTAAAAGGTTAAGAAGCAAAATGACTAATGGTGCCAAGTATAGAAAGAAAAATATGCATTATGCCAATTTGTAATTTTCTGTAAGAATATAATTACCGTAATTTTTTTTTTTTTTTTTTTTTTGCTTTTTCATAAATTTTATACAATTTAAATGGATATTTCATAACTTTTAGTATTATTTAATTTATTTATTTTTTTATTTGTAGTCTTAATGCAAATTTTTATAAATAATATAGCTATTTGTATTTTTATCTGCTAAAAAATAACATTTTGATATACTATTTTAGAGTGTATATGAATAAAAATATTACACTGCAACGCATGTGGTAAAAAATACTAGCTAGTATATAATAAAAATTAAACTCAAGGATTGGTTTAGAACATTTTCATTAAGTGTTGAATAAATTTCTCAAATATTAAATTTATATGAAATCATCCCATTGATTGTTTTTCATGTTATTATATTTCTATAAGTTTTCAATTAAAATTTATACAAATAAATATACATAATATTTTTTTTATTAGTCTATATATAATAAACTTAGAAAAAATATGACTAATACCCACATTATTTGTGGGCTCATGACCATAGTAAGTTATATATATAAATATGAGTAGTTAGTTAGCCATTAGTCTGTAGATGGGTGGAGCTTAATTTTGAAAAATATTAATTTTTTTAAAAAATTTGACAAAAAATCTATAATTTTCTGCACTAATTGAAATTTACAGCCTGGTTAGGCCCATACACAAATCTATTAGCCACACATTCATTTAATTTATAGCTTAATTATCATAATTTTAAAACTCAAACTTAGGCCTATAAAAAATGAGAGATAACAATGTCTCAAAAAATATTCATGTGACTTCGTTTCCATGGTTCGCTTATGGTCATTTCATACCTTACCTTCTCCTTTCTAACAAGCTGGCTGAGAGAGGATACAAGGTCTCTTTCTTAGTGCCTAAATTAACCCAACTGAACCAATTTCCATATCTCATTCAATTTTTTCCTTTTGTTGTTCCATATGTAGATGGTCTTCCTTATGAAGCTGAAACAGTTTCTGATGTACCTTACCCACTTCATAAACATCTTGGCACTACCATGGTTTGAACCAAAACCCAAGTTAAAACCATTTTAATCTATATCAAGTCTAATTTTGTTATGTTTGATATGACTTATTGGGTTCCTTGTATAGGTAAAGAATTGTGGCTCAACTCTATCTCGTATGGTGTAGTTTCTGCATCTATGCAAGCGCTTAGAGTAGTACATTCTAAGAAGATGAACAAGGGAATGAAATTTGAAGAGCTTATGAGAACACCTCCTATGATACCTAGACCAGATGAGGTCACGGATGCACAACTAGTATTTTTTTTAGATTTTGGAAGTGGGATCTTGATCGGTACAAGATCAAAATAAGATATGATGGGTTGGATCTCCTTGATTGAGTTCTGTTGAATGGATCTACAAAGGAAGAAAATAAGTCAGGAGGGGGCCAGGCCTTTTGCCTAGCGAGGAACCTCCGACGATTAAGTTAGTGAGCGCCTTCGTCAATGACCAAAAAGAGAGCATTTTCTCTTCTGACTAGAGGATATTTTAATGAGAGAAAGGAGGTGAGAGAGTGTAAAGATCAATCTGCCTCAATTGTGCGTTGATTTCTCCTTTTTGTATGACTTTACATAAGATAAAACTATCACCTTTCCAAGAGAGAGTGTGTTCTCTGACAATGTGCCTTTTTGATGGGCATAGTAGGTTCAGAGATAAGGGGCACATGATGCTTGGCTAGTCCTTGGAGGTGTTTGGTGAGAATCTTGTCAGGGCATAGGGTGAGCCGCTTGAGGAAGTACCTTTCTGCTAGTGGATTTGACAACCAGACTAGAGACTCTCATCCATATAATGAAGTAGCTTGCCTAGGAAGTTACTTATGGCTGAAGTAAGGGAGTATCTATAGAAATCCTTTGCCAAGGCTCCAGAGCCATGAGGCTATCGAAACTTGTCTCCACTTAGACCTCTATTAATGGGCTTGGACTTTTCCCTTTAAACCTTAAGGACTTAAGGCATATATGGGCCTTCAAACTTCGAGGCCCATTGAACCAGTAAGCCATTTTTGTCCCTTATTAGAGGCAAAGACGAAGGATTGAGCCTCTAGTAAAATAGTTGACCGTGTTTACGTTGCTTTGGTGAAGAGTATAAGTCGAAAGGAATTATCCTTATAGTCAATGGCAAAGAAGCCCTTTAGCCTAATAAGCTTTGGTGAACATTCTTCAAGAAGTTTGCGCTTTGCAGATTTAAAGTGCTTGGCCGAATGTTGGACGTTTGGACATTCAAATCATCTCATCAAATGATGGCTTTCACTGGAGCGGATAGGTCTGATTGGCAGAAAACATCCTTCACCTGTGTGACCCATATGGGGTAGGTGAAAATTTACAAAGTCATTTAATGCATGGACGGCTGGTTGAAACATGCATTGAATGCATATCGCTTTGTCTTCTCATCCATACCACATGTCCTTATAACCGGTATAGTTTTTCATAAGTTTTAAATTTTAAACCGCCTTTTAATGCTCCTAATTATTAGGGCGACAGTTATTAAGGAAGCTCTTCTATATATATCATTTGACTCTCCACTTTAAAGCTCCCATTTGTCATCTTCAACATTATAACCTTTTATTTCCTCTATGCTTTTTGTTCCTTTTCTTCTTTCCATCTCTAAGCTTTTTCTTTGTATTTCTTCTATTTCAATGGCACTAAGTAAGGAAAACATCACCAGAAGGGACTAGGTCAGCACTGCCCAGTACCAAAAGATTTTGGAGGAGCAATGGGGAGAGATTGCACCCTTTAGCAAGACTTTTGAATTCCTTGCCTTTGGCCAAAACCTAGAGAACAATAACCAATTCTTGTTTTGACCTACTGAAGCTCATGAAAGGGTCCACTCTAGTGACCCCAAAGCTACTCTCCCTAAAGATAACCGACACTATGTCATTTTCTACCACCAGCTGGAGGTTGGTCACCATTTCCCTCTAATTGACTTCAAAGTCAATTGTTTTAATTACTTTGGAGTGAATCCTATGATGTTGACTCCCAACTCAATAAGGGATTTGCATCTCTTTAAAGTTCTTTGCTTTGCCTATAGCATTCGCCCTACTACTCGCTTATTCTAATGCTTTTTCAAAATCCAGAGTGCGCAGAGGTCACCTGTGTATACATGACTTCTGTGAAGCATCGTGAAGTCTTTTTTTTTTTTGGGAAAGAGAATAAGGTGAAGGATTGGAAGGGTAAGTTTGGCCTAGTAGAGGTTATCAATGACTTTGGCAATAAGTCTCTAAGGTTCAACTTCCCTAGCCATTTTTTGAGCCTGATTGAGGGCCTAGCGGACTAGCCTGATAGGCTCACAAAAAAAGAAAGGTGGACTTGAGGACTCTGGTCTTTCCATGCTTCGTCTATAATTTTGAAAGGATGGTGGGCTCCTTCTACGTGGAGGACACTCACGGAGCTCGCACCCCTAGACTCTTATTGAGGGACATACGAGGTAATTCATTAGTTTCACATCTTTCTTCTTATGGTTATCGAAGGGTAATAGGTCATTGACTTTTTTCTCTTTTTCTGTGTTGTCTTGATTGCAGTGGAGGCTAAGGATCCTAGGCATTACTAGGACATTTTTGAAAAAGATGGAGGGGGTTCCTTTGAGACTCTTTAACAAAGAATCCGAGTTCCTTATTCTTGACCTTCGCATAGGAAGGCTTTATCTATTCTTCCTCCAACTCCAAGCCTAAACTGGCAAAGTCTTATAAAGAGAAGCCAATGAAGGATATTCTTGCTGGGATTGGTTCCACTGCTCAAGTGAAGGAAGTTCAAATAAGTGTGAAGGACATGGAAGTAAGTCATGAGGTCTGAATGAGACTTATTAAGGCTTATAACCCCTCTATTCCTATCATGCAAAGAACCACTCCTCCACTTTCATCTACTATTGCCACCTCCACCAAGCCTGCCTCTCAGAGAGGGATATTTATCTCTAGGTTGAACAAGGTTCCTCCGCTACCTCCTCTAGCTTATGGCAAGAGCAAGGGAATGCTTCCACCTCCTTTTTCGAAGTCAAGTTGAAAGGGCCCTTGGTGCCTATTGTCTTTAATGCCATCGCCCATACTTCCCAAGGGGCTGAATAAATGGGGGATTTAGAGAAGGCCCTGATGGATGCCTTGGATGCTGAGTTCGAGGCTTGCCTAGCCAAGCTAATGAAGGATTTCAATGCCTCAGAGATCAAAATAGGGGCATGTAATTTTTGTCTTCCCTCTTTTCCATCTCCCTCGTCTTCTACGGATCCCTGAGCTATCAGGAAGGATCACTTAACATGGTCTAAGAGTGTCATGCCTAGGAAGCCTCCTAGCATTGAAGAGGTGGAGGCTTGGGAGATGCTTATTGAGGAGTGAAGGATCTCATTTCCTAATCTAGCGATCCTTAAGAATCTTTTTGCTTCGCCTATTAAGATGGTGGTTGAAGGAAAGACCTTCATCTTTAGAGGCAAATTCTTCTCTTTCTCTTTATTATTTTTGCGTTTATTATATTTTTTCATTTACTGATGGTTTTTGTTTTTCTCTTTAGTTCCTGCTGATGAGGCGGATTTCACCACCTCTGGGCATTTAAGCAAGGCTCTCATTGCAACAGTCCCTCCTTCTGACATTCTAGTGGAGCTTCCGATTACCATTTCTTCCTTTGATGTAAGGGGTTCACAAGAAATTTTAACTACTGCTTTAAGAGAGAGTCCAGCGAAGATGGATGCTCCTTCAAAGATTTCTCTTGTTTGTCTGCTGAAGAAGAAATTGATAGAGGAAGACTTTCTTCGCAGTAAGAGGCTTGCAGTTGATGCTTTAACTTCTTCAGCTGTAGTGTCAGAGATTGGGTTTGCTTCAAAGGCTCCCCAATAGGTGATAATGGTTGATGTCTCCTCGCCCCATAAGAGGCAAAGGTTGGAAGAGCCAACTATGGCCGTCGTGGTGAGCACTGGCTTGGCTAAAGGAGCTAACATTTCAACCGATGCTTCTTTGGTGCCTGTTCCTTCTATGGTTGCAGTAAACCCTCTACCCTTTTTGCATTCAGCCCTCACTCCTCTCTTTGGGATAGTCGCGGATATTTTCGCTAGGCAAGAGGCTCTATTAGAAAAGATATACTTGCTTTCATTTTTATTATAACTGTGTGTTTTGATATTTTGGTTTCCTTATGATTGTTGCTTGTTTTGTGTAGGTAGTTTTTGATTCCAAGATCTTGAGGATTGATTTTAGTCTACTGAGGGATCATTATAAAGATGCCTGGCAGATAACAAGAGAGAGGTAGGAGCTACAATCTGCAAAGGCGAGGGTGGAGGAAGTGGAGGCATAGGTGAAGGTCTATGAAGAGGGTGGCCTAAAAGCAGAGGGAGAGGCCAAGTCTTTGGTTGATGCAATGGCTATTAAGGACAAAGCCATTGTGAACATCAACACGCAGTTGGATAAGCTGAAGAGAAGAATTGAGGAGCTTGTTAGTGAAGGTGAGGAGATCCCTACTCTTTGAGGGAACTTAAAGAAGATCCAGTAGGATCTCTAAGTTACCAAATTCGAATATAAGCACGCCTCTGATAAAGCTAAAGTTGTGCTAGACAAGGCCAAGCAGGCCGAAGAAGGTCAACGACATCATCACCTATAACACATATAAAATAGCCACTAAATACTATAATAACACTCTTCGTGATGTGACAGAGCACTTTCCAAGCATGCTATAAGTGGTAGCTAAGTTGTATGCCATTGAAGAACCTCTGACTCCTGATCTTTCAGAGTACTAAGAGCCTACTTTAAAGGGTGACGAAGGCATTCCCAGGCCTGAAGATTTTCCAGTATGGGAGAAGGAAGATATCCCAGCCTCATATCCTATTCCAAAAATGTCTAGTGAGGACGAAGGGGATGAAGGCGAATGACTTCCAATGGGAATTGAGCCTCAACTTATTGAATCCATTTCTACTGTTTGACCAAAGTTTCTAAGTGATCTGCCTCCAACTACTGCGGAAGCCTCAGCCATTGTTTCGGCTGATCCTCTAAAAAATCCTTCATCTTGAGGACTCTTCGAGATGATTAAAATTTTTTTTGTATACATTATTTTATTTTGATTATTTTTGTATACACATTTTTTACATGTATATATTATAAATACATTCGTTTGGAATAAAATAAATACAACTTTTATATTTCTAGCTTCTATGACTTGTTTGTGTTCTTTGAGTGCTTTGTCTTCATTGTATTTATTTTTCCTATGGTTAAGTAGCTTCTGCGAAGAGCTTGAAAGTTGC
This sequence comes from Reutealis trisperma, assembly GCA_947687605.1. Lineage (NCBI taxonomy): Eukaryota > Viridiplantae > Streptophyta > Magnoliopsida > Malpighiales > Euphorbiaceae > Reutealis > Reutealis trisperma. The sequence goes on along the minus strand of CANTUT010000650.1, from coordinate 627,321 downwards.
TATGTAGATGAACCTGATCTCTCATCTAAGTCTTTTCGCCTGGATTTACCAAGAGTTTGATTCTTCATTTGATGAGTCCATCTCACCTTTTATGAGGTATCTTGCCCAGGTTTATTAGGGCTTTTAGGACTGCTACTTGGGTTACATCACCATTTGAGTAGAAGTCTCAGCATTTGCCATAAGTATTCATCTCCATCTTGGTAAGGTATTATGCCTATATTTACTAAGACTTTTAGTTTCTCCTTAGAGAAATTCTTCTCATCTTTAATGAGGTATCATGCCTAGATTTACTAGGGCTTTCAACTTCTCCTAAGAGAAGTTCATCTCACTCTTGGTGAGGTATCATACCTAGATTTGCTAGGGCTTTTGAAATTGTTACTTAAGGCTACATCGCCATTTGAGCTGAAGCCTCGGCATTCGCCCTAAGTACAATTATGAGGAGATTCACTGAGGATTGCTTTGGTGTCAATGTCTTGGATTTACAAATTAGAAGATTTGGATAAACTATGCATTTTTCATTACCGTAATTAGTAGTACATTTTAAGATGTTGAATGTTCTAAGTGTGAGGAACTTCAGCAGGTTCCATAGTTACAAGTTTATATGTACTAGGACCTATGACTTTTTGCACCTGGAAGGGTCCTTCCCATGTGGCTGCTAACTTGCCTATACCTTCACGCTTTCCTATGGCTTTTAAAAATCTCATCACTAGATCCCCTTCACCAAACACTCTATGCTTGACTTTTTTATTAAAGTAGTTAGCAGCTTGCTATTTGTAATTGGCCATTCGAATGCAAGCTAAGTCTCTAAGCTCTTCCAAGAGATCCAAGTTGACTCTTTTGGCTTGATCATTGTCCTCATCCCTACAATAATTAACTCTTCCACTGGGGAGGCCTATGTCTACGGGAATTATTACTTTAATGCCATAAGTCGCTGAATGGAGTTTCTCCTGTTGGTTGCCTTGGAATAGTCCTATATGCCCATAACACATGTACAACTCATCATCTCAGCTTCGACCATACCAATCTGGTCTTCATTTGATTCCTTATAATATAGTTTGATTTGTTACCTCTGTCTAGCCATTTGTTTGAGGATGGACTACAGATGAAAAGTGTTATTTGATCTAAAGCCCTGAGCAAAAAGTTTTGACTTTAGCATTATCAAACTGTTTTCCATTGTTACTGATGAGTTGGTATGGAACATTGAATCTGCATACGATATTTCTCCATAGGAAGTTGATTACTTTTTCTGCAGTGATGGTAGCTAATTTTATATTTATTAATTTTATGTAATCCCCCAACCCTTATCCCATTATCATAAACAAGGCAAAAATTCCCCATCAAATTCAAGGCAAGTTCGAGTTCCCCATTGGATCATTTGAATTATTATGTGTTTCAAATTATTAACTACCTTCAAATTCTTAACGATTCTATTGTGGGATCATTTGAACCATGTGAATAAATTTATAAGTATAAGATAAAAAACATTCATTATCGAAATTATTAGAAATTCCTCCAAGATAATTATTTGAAATCCCTTAAAAGTTGCAAGGTCTAATTATACATTTCCAAAAGTAATGAGTATGAGTATATATTTAATCTTATATATTGCATTTTATATGCCTATGAGTGTATGAACCTAAAACTTCATTATTGTTACATGACAACCTTTATAAGTATGTGAATATATAAGTCATGAGTATCCATATGAACATGTGAGCCATATAATCCATAAATGTCATTTGATTGGTCACTTCCATCTGGCCATTTGTCTGAGGATGGGCTACAGATGAAAAGTGTTGCCTAATTTGAAGCTCTAACAAAAGGCTTTGACTTTGGCATTATTGAATTGGTTTCCATTGTTATTGATAAACTAGTACGGAATGCCAAACTTGCATATGAAATTTCTCCATAAAAAGTTAATAAAGTTAATTAACTTTTCTGCAGTGATGGTAGCCAATGCTTTAGCTTCGACCCATTTAGTGAAGTATTCCACTGCTACTAAAAGAAACTTCCTCTGGCTTGATGCCACTGGAAATGGCCCTACTATGTCCATCCCTCACTTGGCGAAGGGTCAAGGGGTTAGAAATAAGAACTTGTTCAGATGCTAGGATGTGTTTCCTATTGTCAAAATTTTGACATGAAAGGCATTTCCTAACAAAAGCCATGACATCATTCTTCATTCTTGGCCAATAGTACCACTACCTGATCGTTTTTACTGCTAACACTTTCCCCCTAACATGCATGCCATAAGAACCTTTGTGAATCTCTCACAAAATGAATTCAGCTTCACTTAGCCTTAGGCACCTTAGCCAAGGAAGAGAATAATCCCTCTTGTATAGGATTCCATTGTGGAGGGAAAAGTGGGCACTTCTTCGCTTGATCTTCCTAGCTTTTTTGTCATTTTCAGGCAATTTTCCTTTGTTCGACTAAAGCTTGATAAGATCCAACCAACATGGTTTTTTATCTATTTCCATGACCTCCTCCCCTTCTTGGATGTTAGGGAAGGCCAAGGTACCCAAATATATCCTCTGGGAAAGCTTGATAGGATGAAAGGTAGTCAGCTTGCTAAGGCTATCCTCTCTACAATTAATCTCTTTAAGGATTTTCTGAAATTATAGCTGGACACCTTTATTCTTTAGTTTTTTGGATAACCCCCTTGGACTTTTACAAATATTTAGCCATACTTGCCTCCTTGGCCTCAAACTCTCCTTATATCTATCCAACCACTAGCTGGGAATCATTGTACACCATAAGTTGCTCTAGGTTAAGACAATTAGCAAAAAGCAACCCTTAGATCATGGCTTCATACTCTACAGTACTGTTGGTAGCTTCAAAATCTAAACCTAATGCATATTCTAGTAAGAACCTTTAGGCACTTTTAAGTAAAACACCCACACCATTGCCTTCTTTGTTACTAGCCCCATCTATAAATAATTTCCATCGGAGGTCTAATTGTGTTGATGGTTGCTTCACTTATTTCTCCCCTTCAAGGCTCTCATTCTCAGGTTTTCTCTTCAAGGTCAAAGGATCACTCTAAGATGAAATATGCCAATGCTTAGGCTTTGATGGCTGACCTAGCTTTATATTGCAAACCATACTGCCCTAATTCCATAGGCTAACACAATATTCGTTCTAAAGTTTTTGGCTTGTGAAGCACTCACTGCAATGGTTGATCTATCACTATTACCCCTTGGTGTGCTTGTAAGTACACCTTATACTTCCTGGAGGAGAGTACTAGGGCATACATTAGGCTTTCAATTGGTAGATAATTCAGCTTTGCCCATTGTAAGACCTTGCTAAAATAGTAAATTGGTTTCTAAATAGCACCCTTTTCCCTAATTAGTGCTAAACTGACTACTTGGTTTGAAGCAAATAGGTATATTAGTACTTCTTCGTTTGGCAGAGGTTTGTTTAGGATATGCTCTAAACTCTGGCAAGCTTTTAACTCTTTAAATATAGTCTGACACTCCTTTGTCCATTCAAAGGTTTAGGATTTTCTCAACTTCTTGAAGAAGGAAAGGTATTTCTCAACTAACTAGGACATGAACCTATTCAATGCAGCTATCCACCCTGTCAATCTCTATACTTCCTTCACATTTCTAAGGGCTACCATATCTAAGATAGCCTTTACTTTGTCAGGGTTGGACTCAATTCCTTTCTCACTCACTATGCACCCTAGAAATTTACCTCACTGGATGAAGAAGACACATTTCTTTAGGTTGAACTTTATCCCATACTCATTCATCACTCCTAACACTTCGGCCATGTCATAGAGGTGATTTTTAAGGCTTTTGCTCTTCAATATCATATCATTAACATATGCTTTCAAATTTTTGCCCAATTGTTCCTTGAATATTTTATTCACTAGGAGCTAGTACATGGCCCTAGCATTCTTCAGGCTGAAATGCATTATACATAACAATAGATACCCTTTTCCTTTATAAAGGAGATCTTTTCCTTATCATCTTAGTGTATCTTAATATGGTGGTATCCCTACTTTGCATCTAAGGAAGACAAATATTCATATCCTACCATCGAGTTTACGAGCTTAACAATCATGGGCAAGGGGAAGGAATCCTTAAGACAAGCCTTGTTCAAATTTGTGAAGTCTACACACATCCTATAGGTTCCATTCGCCTTTTTGACTAACACTATGTTTCTAACCATTATGGATATTGTACTTCTCTTATAAATTCTACCTTCATCAGCTTTTCAACCTCCTGGTCAATTATTGTTTGCTATTCTGGACTGAAGCACCTCTTCTTTTGTTTGATTGACCTATAGGCATGATCTACATTCTACTAGTGCATTATTACCTTAGGCCTTACCCCTCCATCTCTGCTAAAGATCAAACAAAATTGGAAATATGTTCTCTCAGGAATTGGTGTGCATGTTTTTTCTATTCATCTTCCAAGGGGGAGTTGATCAGTAAAATTTTTTCTAGCTCCTCCTCCTTCCCTAGGAGCCTTTCCAACTTATCAACTGGTTCAGTCTGCTGCTCTGGAGTGGATACAGTTGCTTCGACAATCACTACTTCTTCAACTTAGATGCAGCCAAATCTTTCTTCATCTTCTTCCTTTTGGCTTTCCCTCTTGCTTATCCTAAATACCATAGACACATAATTCTTCTCCGCCTGGCTTTAGGACCATCATTCTCAAGTGTTTGATATTCGTGGAGGCATCAAGGTCATACAATAATGGTCTGCCAAGTAGGACATTGTAGGCAAGAGGCATTCAGACCATAACAAAGGTTGCTATTATGGTGACACTCTCTAAGGCTATGCCAATAGTAAATGGGAGCTTTGCTTCCCCAACCGATGGGACTTCTGTTACGTCAAAGGTGCGAATGGCGAATGGAATTGCCCACTTCTTCCAGGTCTATCTCATTGAATCCCATCTTCACATATGCATATGCTATTAATAGGTTAATTGAACTCCCTTTATCAACCAAGGTCCTCTTCACCACATAATTAATTATTATTGCTTGGATGACTAATGGGTCAGCATGTAGGTGCAAAGGACACTTCCATATGGTCTTTCCACCCTGACTCTTAGCCTATTGCAATAAACATATTCAAGCTCTTCCCTTCGCCTAGTCAGGACCTTCACACAGTTGTTACTGATTAGAGCCTCGCTCGATCCCCTAGTTATACAATGAATGACTCCTATAGAGCCATCGTTGGTCTTTTTACGTTGCTTCCCCTTATCTCTGCTAGGGCCAGTTTTATCCGCTTCATCTCTTCTCATAAACTTTCCCAAATAGCCTCGCTTGATTAGCCTATCGATCTCTTCTATCAATTGTCAGCAATTATTAGTGTTATGGCCATGGGTGTTATGGAAGAGGCAATATTTGATCTAGTTCTCTTCTTTCTAGTCGAGCTATTATGGGCTTGGGATGAGCCTATATGTTCTAGCCTTTGAAAGTAGCGAAGACCTCTGTAGGGTTGGCATTCAGAGGGTGAACTTACTCGGGTCAAAATCAAACTAGGGCTTATTGTTTTGACCCCTTCCTCTTTTTCTCCTCCTTAAAGATTTTTCTTCTCCTTTCTTATTTAACTTGTCTTACCATTTCAACTTCACCTCTTGTTTAGGAAAAAATTCCATTCTCCTTCGCTTCGTCATCTAACTAAAAGCCAAAGCATCATCTTAGCCTATATAGTCCCTCAAGGACTCACTCTCTTTCTACATCATTGTCTCTAGATATTGGGTCTTTCTCTCCATCGAGATATTAGAATCAAAACAGTACATGAAAGACTGGGCAAGCTTCATAAAAAAGTGAATGCTTCCTTCTTCGTGGATGTCAAACCACCTAGTTGTCGCTCCTTCCAAGGACCTCTTAAATGCCTTGCACAAAACTTCATCTTCAGTAGTTTAAAGTTCAATAGCATGTTTATAGTCCATAATGTGGACTCTAGGATCTGTCTTGCCATTGTACTTATTTAAAGTAGGCGATTTGAACATGCTGGGCATCGGATAATCTCTGATGGCTCTAATGAAGAGAGATTTTAGAGCTAACATTAGGGTATTGTCTATAACTTTCTTGTTATGACCCTAATTCATCTCTTTAAGGAACTTTTCTATCGTGTCCCTCATCTCCTTCTCCTTTCTTTGATTATTACTATTAACCTTCGGTGATCTCCTATCTCCACTCCATAAAGGAGATCTTTCAACGAAGCATTCTCCTCTTGTTTATTCTCTCCTCTTTGAGTGCCTGTCGCGGTCTCCTCTATCCCTAGACTTTTCTTCTCTCCTATCACTTCTTCTTTTTCCCTTATCGACATCCTTTCTATCATATTGATGTGAGCGCCCCTTCCCATCTTGATCCTTATCATTTACATGAGATCCTCTTCCACTTGCATGCCCAAACTATTCTCTAAGGGGTAGGGCATTGGTGCTTCCTTCCTCTCCTGAGAAGTCACCTTCGCCTCCCCTTGATTTTTGATCTCAATCTCCTACCAATTCTTTGTTCCCCTAATTGATCCTCTACCACTCTTGGAGTTTCTTGAGGTTGCTTTTCGTATACCATAGTCCTAGCTACATTCCTCTTGGGGGATGGTTTTTGGGACTATGGTAAGGTTCTAGGTCAATAGGGTTTGTTGTTGAGATGCTCAAACGAGTGCTGCTATAGTGTGCACTAGCTGCAAGGCAAGAACGAGGTTTGGATTGGCAGGGGTTCAGAGGAACATGGCTAGGTCCAGTTACATTTTGTTAGGAAAGGAGGAGTTAGAGTGAGGCATTTAGGTTGATAAAGTTTGGTGTTTGGAGGTCTCTAGGCAGAGGGGATGAGTGTCTTGGGTTGAAAGGACCCAAAAATTAATGATCACCAAGGTTAGTCATGGTAATGGGAAGTTTAAACGTTTTCCAACTAATGGTTTAAGTGTTTTTTTATAGGCGAGTGTGTCTACCTGTGATAAGGGTTTTTAGGCTCAGAACGGAAAGCAAGTGTTGCTATCCTCGAAGGAAAAAGAGAATGAAGGTTGTGATTACAAAAGATCAACTAATGTTCCCATAGACAAAGCTAATTTGATCGGAGCTTGATTAAATAAGATTTAAAGGGTTGGATCTTTCATATTGAGCCTTTGGAAATATAGCATACAAAGAAAAGAGGATGGTCAGGAGGGCCGAGCCTTATGCTTAGCGAAGAGCTTCCGACGCTCAAGTCAGTAATGTACTTCACCGGTGACTAAAGAAGAGGATTTCCCTTCTCTAGTAAGAGGATTTCTCTTCATCGTTGACTAAAATGGACTGATCACCGATTTTCATTTAAATAGGTTAAATTGACTAGTCTAATTCTATTTTTATAATACTGATATGCACAAATTCTGCATCATCAATAATACACTTGTTATCCCCATTTGAATCCATCTCGACACTCACATTAAGTTCTAATTTTCATTTTGATATCTATTACACCAACCTCTTAAAATCAAACCTTAATTCTATCAATAGTCTGCCTATATTCGAACCACTATTACTTGTTTTTGTATTCGAGGCCTTATCAGTTATTACCAATGATTCTCTACAACCATTTCTCTAATGTATCCAAATATTTTACATAAACCAATTTCACAAACGATGCAAAATCTAGACCAAATTTAGACTCAATTCAGCTATCACATCCCATAAACCATTTTTAGAAAAAATATCATAACTACCTTTCTTCCTCACAAGAAAAAATAATTTAAACAAATCCATATTTTAATATATACACAATATTGAAAAAAGATGAATCATTATAATTTTATATGATATTCTTATGTTTAAGAATATATTAGAAAAAAAAATGAATTAATAGGTACAAATTTTTTAATTTATTTTGTTGTCATTATATTGCCTAATTATTAATTATAGGTAGATTTTTATGTTAATACTTGGTACGTCTATTATTTTCTTATAATTTTAATGTAGATTGTATGTTTTTATTAGTTTTGATAAACTTGATTTTTTTGACATATTATAGCTTAATTTCTCTTCCTTCAGAAAATTAACAATCTTTTCAGTGTTTGTATGCATTTTATTGCTTTAAATATTGAACAGGACATATTTAAAGAATACAATTAATTTTTTTTCTTTATTTTAATAAAAGACCTATTATACATTCACATTAAAATTAAATGTATCGTTTGAAAATTTAACATCAATATTAATTCAATATTAATTGTATACAATTGAATTATCATGTGATATCATAATTACATTATAACTCCAAAAAAATCTCTAATTTATGGTCATATCAATAAATTAATTGTATAACAAAAATAATTTAATAAATTAATTGTATAACAAAAATAATTTAATCACAATATCAAATGCTTGCACAAATATTTTAAGATAATGTAGTGAAAAGTGAACAAAGAGGGAAATTTAATATAAAATGCAAATGAGAATTAATTTATTTTATTTTATTTTATTTAAAAATTTTAAAGAAATTAAAGATTAATGCTAGAAATAAAAGTACTCAAATTATAAATTTCCTTTAATTATTTTATATTTTTGGTTATTCTATAACATCAATACAATAACAAAATATTAAATATACATATAAATTTTGCCTTGTTAATACTATATTTATAGTATAATATTTTGCAGGAATATAAAGTTAAGATGATGCTTTCACGCAATGCATTTCTAGTATATTAAATAATTAAATAATTATTGTTTGTATATTAAATAATAATTATTTTTATTTTTTTTATTCTCATTGAATTCATTATTTCTTTATGTAAATTAAATATAATTAGATATTAAATATAATTAATTATATATTAAATAATAGTTAATTTATTTTTTTTATTATAATTGAATTCATTATTTATTATTTAAATTAAATAAATTAGATAATTATATTATTTAATTAATAAATGATCATATTGTTCACCATAAATTTATAATTAAAAAAAAATTAGTAAGAGACTCTCATATAAATGTGTTTATCCCCCTTTCATATATATATATATATATATATAGGTTTTAATACATAATAATTTTTATATGATTCGATAAATATATTTACATTTAGATAAAAATTTCCCTTGTCTATTTATAATTCTCAGTCTGAAACCTTAATTAAATAGGAATTATATAAACTGGTATAAAGTTGTAAAAGTATATACTAAAATAAATAACTATATGTATTTTTTTTTTTATTACACTCAGATGGGACATTGCTGCTGCAAATGACTACTTTTCAAATCACATTCAGCTTGAAATGCAGTGTTACCATGTGATTAGTGTTTTGAGAAAATTCTTAATTAATTCAAAAAAAATTAATTACTCTTGACATAATTATTTTTTTAATAAATCCGATCAATTTCAAATTTATAGTTTAAAAAAATTATTATTACCAATATGATTTTTTTTTAATATAAAAATACTTGTACCCCTTTTTTATATGTAAATATTTTCATAGTTTTATGGATGAAAGTTATGACTTGATCACACTTAATTCCCAATGAACTCAGAATGATTTCAACCCAAAAAAAAATTATCTATATAAAACACAAATATTTTTTTTTGTTAATTTCTCCACTAATTTTTTTTTATTATTAAAATGAGGATTAGATATATTGATAAGGTGATATATATACATTTATCATTAATCCATTAAATTATTATTTTTTTGACCTGTAGAAATTCATTACTCAAACACCAAGCAAACTAGATTGGGCATCTAATCCATTAAATTACTTCACTAGAAGTTAACTTATTATTTACCTATCAATTGAATTGTTGTCATCTAATATAATCATTTTGCTTAATCATCAACAGTGGACAAAACTGTGCAATGCATTTCTAGGAGTGGCAATATCCATTGTCTTCAGTCCAAGAAGCTAGAATTCAAGCCATGAACAAGATTTCGGATACATGGAAACAACTCAAGCAACAATGTCTGTCTCCAAATCCATTTTCATCATCATTCATCAGGGCGACTGTTAATTGTGCAAGATTGGCTCCTTTTGTTTATGGCTTTGATCGCAATCCAGATCTCCCAAGCATCCACCAAAACGCGAAGTCCTTACTCTTTGATAGAATTGGAATTTAGTTATCATCATATATTATGCAGTTATAGTAATTTTTTCCATATATATATTTTGTATATTACATTAAAATTTGTGAGAAAAATCTGTTGCTAAAATGTTTGTTAGGAAAATCAGAGTTATAAGCACCTCGATAAGAAAAGAAATACATGGTTCAATATTTCAATAAACCTATATCCACAGTCACTTGAAGAGATAATCTATTAAATCAACTTATTACAATTTTTGGACAGACAAAATTATAAATCCTCTTATAAAATCATCATAAAGTCATTCTATTCACGCACTTTATATCACACTCAATCAATGGGCAAAAGCTACAACTCAACTATTGGACAAAAGTCTTAATTCAAGTATTGGGGAAGAGCCAAATTGATTTTTTTTTTTAATTGAAAGATACAATCATACGTTGAAAACAAATGAAATAAATAGAAAAACTGGTTAATAAAATCTGCTAAGCAACAGCTATTATTGGAGTTACCTATACCAAACGAATCACCATTTATGTAGGAAGTTGTTGCTCTTTAGGACTCCTTGATACTAACCATATTTTTTAACAGATATTAGGTGAGCATAATCTACCTTATCTCTCTATTAGAAATGGGACACACCTTATAACTGCCTAAAGCTCACACGGCTGGACAATGTTGTCCAATAAGAACCTCTCGTATAATACTCATTTATAATGTTACCTGCTATTAATTTTAATTAAATAAGGATCCTTATCTAATTAGGAATAATATTAAAATAAGAATTTTTCTTTATAAAAGAAATAATCATCCACTCAATTGAGCAATATTTCTCACACACAAAATAATAAAAGGTCTTTTTATAAGTCCTATTAGGATTTTGAGTCACAATTTTAACAATCTCCACCTTGACTCAAAATCTCACAGTCAAGCAATCTTCATTAATTCAGCAATTTCCATCTAGCCTCAAATTCAACAAATCCCAACAATTTCCATCTTATCTCAAAATCTCTCAATCATGCAATCTTCAAATCTTTGAAGTTTTTAAGTATCAAACCTACATGTTAGAGCTCCACCTAATTTAATTTTTTTTTTTTTACACATTTTTGCTAAGTGCATCTCATCATTGTTAGAATCAAGCTAATCACATCAGTTAAGAAATCATCATTCATTGTCATCAATTTGCAACTTGCTCTTTATCTTTTCTTGTAATTTCTTTGAGCTCTTTTAGTCTTTTATTTTTTTTTTTTTCAATTTCAAGCAATGAGATTTTGATCATCCTTTTCTTACTTTGATTCCTCCATCTTTCACCATGGCTAGAACATCATTCGTACATGACTTCTAATTATGGCGTCTTCACCCTTCATCATCTTCTCAATCTACAAAAAATTTTAACTTCAATATTTTTTTCTTTTCTAAAAATTACTCTTGGACCTCATAACAATAAGAACTAACAGTTCTGATATCATTCGTTATGGAAATCAGAATTATAAAAGAAGCATTAAAAAAAGAAAAAAGAAACATAGATAAATTTTATGTGGTTCAATATTTTAATAGACCTATATTCACGGTCAGTCGAAAGGATAATTCACTAAATTAACTTGTTACAATTTTTGGATAGATAAAATTGCAAACTCTCTCACAATATTATCACAAAGGCATCATATACATGCACTTTGTATTACACTCAATTAATGGGCAAAAGCCTCAACTCAACTATTGGATAAAAAGCCTCTCCTATAATACTCTTATTTGTAATATTACTCACTATCAATCCCAACTCAATAAGTATCCTCACTCAATTAGAAATAAAACTAAAATAAGAATTCTGCTTTATAAAGGAAATAATCCTCTACACAATTGAAGAATATTTCTCATACACAAAATATGAAAAGATTTTCTTCAAAGTCTCATTAGGATTTTGAGTCACAATCATAACAATATCATATCTATTGCAATAAACACAAATAGTCTATGTTGCTATAATTTTACTTTTAGCAACATTTTTCTTTCACTTTTGTGACACATATGTTGGTATAAATTTTACTTTTATGATATCCAATATAACAATATCATGTGGAATAAAAATGAGTATTTTTACTCCTTTGGATCACCTTAAATATTGCCAGTAATGATTGTTGAAATAGCGCACCACAAAAATACATGGGTAGCCTTTGATAAGGATAAGCTATAAGATGTACGCTAGTTGTATTGATAATCATTTATCAGAGTTTGTATCTATCTTTAACTCCTTGTAACATCTGATATGTACCTATATATTCACTATCATACGCTAATAATATATATCAATAAGTTCCACATATCATTTTTCATGGTATCAAAGCTTGCATTGGTTTTTGCCTAATTTTCCTTGAAGCATGTGAACTTTTGGACTGTTGAAGAAGTGAAAGTATCGGTCATGAAATAATGTGTCACGGTCATGAGACATTGGAAGAAGTGAAAGTATCGGTCATGAAATAATGTGTCACGGTCATGAGACATTCATTCACGGTCGTGAATAGTTAATTTCTTGCAAAATGAAGCTACAAGTACAAATCAATTATGCATTCAATTAGTTCAACAAAATTCAGCTTAAATAAACAAAATTTTGGAATCATCAAAATGCTCAAGGAGACAACAATTAAGACCAAACATAAAGTACAAGCAAATTACAAATCAAATGAACCTGTACAAATCAAACTAATCACAAATGAAATTATAGGTTAAATATCTAAATTCATTCATAATAATTCATTACAACACTAGTTCACAAGTTGGTGCCTAATTACTAAAGAAAAAATGGTAGTGCCTACAATATTAATTGCTAGACAAAATTACACCAAAATTTGATCCTTGTTGTACTACAAATATCTCAAACATACATTTTATGATTCAATTTCAGTAACAATACAACACATAATCCCAACGCAACCCATTTCATCCTTGCAATTAATCTTTTTTTTTTCTACTCTTTATTTTCTTTCAACCTTCTTTGAAATTCTAAAATAACATCCTTGCAATGTTTAGGCATAGGAGGATCCATCCAACTAAAGAATCTTCTGCAAAAAAAATGGATAAAAAATTTTAATCCTACGAAAACACATATACCAAATATCTCTACAAAACATAAATATAGAACCAGAAATTCTATGTTTCAATTGCAACTCTAATTTTATACCTCATAAAATAAAATCCAAATATCCAATTTATGTGTTACATAAACACAAACCTCAATACATTTCAATTCTAATGCTAACCCTAACACCATTTATACAATTTCATCATTACTGTCAAACCCTAAAATTCCAATTTCGAAGGTAAATCTAGTAATAAACCAAATGAACCTAATACAAAATTAAACACACTAATTCAATAGTTAGCACATCCAAAAAAGCATCTCTTTGTATTTACGTCAATCCAACTTGCTTTCAATACTATTGCTTGTCTACGATTGCAATGAGGAATGGAGTAATCAGTTGAGAATTGCTCCACCAAGAGAGAACTGAGATCGATAGAGGAAGTGAGTTTGAGAGAGAGACACACGGATAGAGAACGCGAGAGGAGAAGAGGGTGAAAGCTTTTGAGGAATAAGGGATTTTAATTACTTTTGGGATTTTACTATTAGGATATATCATTTAATCAAAAAAATTATTTTTAATCCGCATCAAAAATTTATTTTAGTCATCACTCGCTTTATTACCATGTGCTGACACGATCCTTGCTAACTGGACAATTAGGGGGTGTGAGGCCTCCACCGGGCACCGGCCTAATCCACTAGAGGGAACTGAGATGCTGATCATTTGGGTTTAAACTCATGATGAAACCCTTGGATTCGGATTAGTTGATTTTAAAAATAATTTTAGGAGTTACCACCCTAATTTATTTTTAAATGGAAAAATTAAGGAAAAAACCCAATTGACTCCAATTCATTAATTTTCAATTAATTTACCCATGGAAAAAATCACTAGCCTCAAACCAGGTTGAATTCGGGTATTAGATTTGGTTTTAAATAATCCAGATTTGTCTCTTAAGTTTAATTTGACTTTGAAAATTAATTTCATGGATGATATTTATAAGATAATAATTATAAATAAAATGCATGGACATAGCATAATATGGATGCATGGAAAAATTGAAGAGCAAATAAAGTAAATCATTCACAAATTAATAAGATTGTTCTCTCTAGTCCTTATGGATTTTAGGGGAACCACATAATTGCTGCTTAATTCCAAATTAAACTAATTACATAAATTAATTAAAAGGAGGAATATGGATTGATTGGGATTTGAATTTAAGGTTTGGATTTAAATTGATCCAAACGTGCCTACGTACCTCATTGAATGAGGATCAAAATCCATGTAATTCGTTCCACAAGTAAGTGAAGGGGTTTAGGGGTTGATTTGATTTGGGTTTGAGAGGAAAAAACTGATACCTTTGTTTTTAAAGGGTAAAGAGTTTTACCGGACCGAAATTCCATTTTATCGAGACTGGGTGATTAGATTGAATGGGGCTAATTAATTAATTAAAATGATTAATTAACTAATTAATGTGATAAAATGGATGGATGGATTAATTAATTAATTAATTAAAAAGATTAATTAATTGATTTGGATAAAGGGTGAATTTGAAAAAAGAAGGATTAATATGATTTTAAAAAGTGATTAATTAATTAATTAATTGAGTGATTTAAAAAAGTTTTAATTAATTAAAAAAATTAATTAACTTGGTTAGAATGAGATAATTAATTAATTAATTAATTAGAGAGTAGTTGGAGGAAGAAGAAGAGAGGAATTAGATGGTAGCTATCAACTCTAACTCAAGGGGTGAAGAAAAATGAGAAATGGAGGGAGGGTATTTATAGGAAAATAAATGTGAGGGTAATTTGGAAAGTAGAAAAGTGAAAAAATCAAAAAGGTAGGGCTGAAAAATCATATTGGGAGCATTTTGAAAACTACAGGTGGGTCGATTGGGGCCACACCAGTGGAGAAGCCGGTGGCGTCACTGGGTGCTCCAGTGGGCGTGCTAGCTAAAAACCTATTTTGATGCTCCAGTCAGGTTTTGAGACTTTCATGTCAGTTTTGGGAGTTTTAAAGTTTAGAAAATTAATTGGTCTACTTTGATAAACTCAAATTAATTTTAGAACAATTGAACAGTCAGTCTGAGAAAAGATTTGATCAGTTTCAAAAAAATACTGTCTGATATAGAAGGTCCGGTCAGGGTAGAATAAGTTTTAGTATCTAAAAATTAAATATCATCATACTAATGTGACTAAAAGTCCATATTTTGCACTGAAGGTGCTACCCCCTTGACCTTTGCTCACAAACCAGCTAGCAGGACCACCGTGCTTGCTTTGCATAGCACGTTAATTTTAGCAGGTGTCAAGTTATGGCCGGATAATGAGGGTGCAAAATTGAGAGTTCACAAGGGTAAGCCAGTACAGTTTGTTAAGTTTGATATTTAAATTGGTTATTTTTAAAAAATCAAGGGCAAAATGACCAAAAGTATCAGGTACAGGAGGAAAAATATGTATTAGGCCTTTAATTATTAAGAGTATGCGAAATATTTTTTTTAAGAAAATGGATTTTGTTGTATTCTCGATTTATTGAGAAGGGACAAAAAGTTAATGTCATTAAATGAATATTAATCCGACACTAACATACCAGACCCATAGTATTATAAAATTAATATTTATAATTTTATAGGTGCCATTATAATTAAAAATTTGAAAAAAATTAAAAAATAAAAAAACAATATTAATATTTGTATATAATATTATAGAATTAAAAAATATAATATTTATATTCATATTTTTGTGGCCACTAACTTTTGCTCCTTCTTAAATTGCCAGTAGAATCTCTTGATATTTCCCTTCTTTTTGCAGTGATGGCACTCAACATTTGCATATTTGTTTGACTTTCCTCTACTTTTGTCTCTAACATTTGGACCCCTAGATTGGCTCCTTCCTTTGGATTTTGTAACCAAGACATCTGGTTGTGATAAAGAAGAGAAATTATGTGATCTCCTTCTCATTTCTTCATTTAGAATACCGCTTTTGACAGCCTCCATGTTTACCACACCATTAGGTGCATAATTGGTAATTGAGATTTTCAAAGTCTCCTATGACTCTGGTAAAGAGGCTAACACTATAAGAGCTAGTACTTCGTTGTCAAACTTTATACCCATTCCTGACAACTGGTCCACAATTCCTTGCATTTCATTAAAGGGATCTGCCATAGAAGTGTTTTCTCGATATTTTACTTGCATCAATTTTGTTAAGTAAAATAACTTATTGTTGCCAGTTTTTGAAGCATACAGCTCCTCAAGCTTATTCTATAATGTTCTTACATGAATCTCATTGTAGATGTAATTGTACACGTTATCTTCGATAAACTGCCAAATAAAACCACACACTTGCTCATGCTTAAACTTCCATTCCTTATCTGATTTGTTGTCGGGTTTGCTTATAGTAAATACTGGTAAATTCAATTTCATCACAAATAGGAGATTTTTCATCTTGTTTATCCATATGTGGTAATTTGTGCCATTTAAGTTGATCATTTTCCTTGTTTTTGCCTCCATTTCTTATATCACGTGAACAGTATCATAAACTAAAACAATGACCGTAGCCAATGAACAACACACCACGTAAGTTCCCAAGAAAAAGAAGTGGGTCACAATAAACACACTTAAATATCAAATCTTTCCTTAGCCAGAACTTTCCCTAGACATACGTTTTCACACTACCACACTTATTTCTAGTTAAACTCTGATATGTGTAAACAATATCAGTATTTGTGAATAATGGCAAAATGCACAGTACCTCAGAGTACTATTTATAGTAATAATTTTCTAAGAAAAATTTTTCTAATGTGGATGATCAGTTAAAACTACAACCACAAAGCATACTTTTATTTTTCAAGAAAAATTAAAATCAATAGTTCTGATACCATTTGTTGGGCACAACCGGTATAATCATCAAAATAAATGCGGAATAATAATAATCAACAAAAAATGACACTAGCAATTTAACGTGGTTCACCTTTAATTTTGGACTATGTCTACAGGACAAACTCCGAATAAAACTTCCACTATTGACAATAGTAAGTACAGGAGAGTCTTCTCTATAAATATTCTAGAGGTACAATACAATTTAAATTGAGATCTCCCCAAAATAATAACACTCAAAGTGTTTTCCAAAATATCCTAAAATATTTTTCTCACTATTTTATCACTCCCATTTTAGAAATTATTTCCTAAAACCCTCAAAAACTCTCTCTCTCTTTTCTTCTCTTACAATTTTATGCAAGGGTATAGTGCATTTGTTATAAGCCTTGCATGCCTTTTTATAGGCATGCAAAGTATAGTTTTCTCAACAATTGAGGCACCGAAGTTTGATAAATTTGGTGCTCCTTTTTTTTATTTTTTTTCAAATTTATGGGTCCCTTCATGTGAAAGAGACACCACAACACCTATTGTTGCACAATTTCTGCAAGTGTACAGGTCGTGCCAAGTAATAATGTGTGAATAGAGTGTCGAATCCACAGGGAAGGGTTGACAAGTACTAATTTTATGATTACTCTATTATTTAGAAAATCAATTATGAGAATTCGTATTTTAAGCTAAAGTAAAATTCAAGTAAATAAATGATGATAATATGAAATAAAATTAAAGGCCTAGGATTTAGAATTCATCAATTGATTACCTATGATTACTTTATATATTTTTTAGATTGGATTATTTTTGCTGGAATTAATGATTAAATTTCCCTAAATTATATGATATTCTCTCTCAAGATACAACATGTGTGTTTATATTAACCTTACGTCTACTCTCGTGATCATAAGCAATTAACACAAACCCATTAAGTTTTATGGAAATCCTTTTAAAAATCACAAAAGAGTGTTCTTATCTCTAAGCAACACATACCCTAAGTCTAATATCTTAATGAACTGATATTGTATTTCCACTCTCGCTACTTCACACAATATCTTAAATCATGCAATTAATGGCCAGTTAATTACAAGCATTAAATTCTAAGATAAAAGATTAATTCCAACAATCAACCCAATCAATTAAATATAAATAATCATATGCAAATCAAAAGATTACATCTAAATCCTAGAAAAATAAATTTAGCTATTCATAATTAAAAGAGAAGAAACAATTAAATTAACAATAAAAATAATAAACATAATAATAACTTATAATTAAATTCAAGAATAGAGTTTAGAGAGAACTTGTTTTGAGATACAATCTTTGATAAACTTGAGCTCCAAAAACTCCTCCTCTTGATAAAAATAACATAAACAAAAAAGAAACCTAATCTATTTTTTTTCTCTCTAAATATTTTTTTTGATGGATTTCTTTTTATGCCATTTCCCTTTGCTAAGCATGGTATTTATAGACATGTTTGGTGGAAGAATTCAAGTTCCATTAAAATTCTTGCATCAAAATTCAACATTGATGGTTAGGTTGGCCACCAACCATTGAATTCCTTTATCAATATTCAAAAATGGTTAGGTTGGCTATCAACCATTGAATTTTAGCCACCAACCATTGAATTCCTTCATCGATATTCAAAAATGGTTAGGTTGGCTACCAACCATTGAATTTTAGCCACCAACCATTGAATTTATTTCACATGGATTGAAAACTTGAATCATTGCTTGCATCATTATTTTTACTGCATCATTTTGATCTGCAAAAATAAAATAAAAATACTTAAAATATGTTATAATTTATTTATAAATTGTAGAACTATTTATTTCTAAAAATATGTAATAATATTATTGCATTCTCGAGAATTGAGCTAAAATTTAAGTTTAAACAATTAAAATAACTCTAAAAATATAGAGTTATCACACCCCCAAACTTAAGTTTTTGCTTGTCCTCAAGCAAAGGAAAATTCAAAACCTAAACTAGTCCACTTTCGTAGGAAATTACGATTGCATTTAGCGTATGCAACAAGCCTTTAAACCCCTAGGTGTACCATAGAGGACGAGTTATAGTCTCGTGAGGGCTTCCAGTGGTGATACCCACAAACACCTTTAAAAATTTATTTCAAAGAAAAATAAAATATCACAAAAAAAGAAAAAATTTAATCCCCTCATGCTTATGTTGATTTTTTTTTTTTAAAAGGTCTCAAGAAATTAATATTTACAAACAACATATCAATAGTATTGCAAATCAAGTTTCTATCTCAGTTTCAAAATAATCCTCATCTTAATCATGCCCTGAATAACCATGCATTAAATCAATCGCAAAGAAATTGTTGCACTTCAGATAGGCATATACACACTGATATCTTTAAATGCCTCTATCAAAAGATATAAAATAGATGTGCAAATCTCATAAGCATGTTAATGCAAACAATCTCCACTAATGGAATTCACAAATCAAGAGAGATCAATAGGTCTTAATTAGACTTGTAATGGGGCTAACACGAGGTCTTTTGGCTTAACAAAAAACAGGCTAAATGAAAAAAAATAAAATAATTATGCCAAGTTTACAAAATCAATAGCTCAAATAAAGGAATTATATTAATGAAGGATCTTTTTTTTCATCTTAAGCACTATTCTTTTTCAATGTTTTCTTCTTTTAAGCCCACCTCTTCTTCTTCTTCTTCTTCTTCTTCTTCTTCTTCTTCTTTTTTTTTTTTTTTAACAACATTATTCTAAAGACAAGCAAGAATTATTAACTTTTATTTATTCAATTTTCTTGCTTTCCCCCAAACTTATTTTAAGCAGAAGGTGATCTTTTACAATGAATAATGCTTTTAGTTATTAGAGATCCTTATTTTCTTTTAAAACTTTAATAATTCTCTTTTCTTCATTAAAATGTAAACTTGACAAAATTATCTCACAAACAGGGTGAAGGATAACAATTAAAGTTAATTAACAAAGAAAAGAAGGCTAAAATTAACAAGGCACAAATGGGTAAACTAAGGAAAAAATTAAAATAAGGGTGGATACAAGTAATAGGCTAAACAAACAATGCCTAAATCATATCTCTCTTTCAAAATGAATTCAAAATTTCGCCTCAAAAGTTTGCAAAAACATGTTCTAAGATAGGTGAGGCAAATGAAGATAAAAATGTGTAGAAGCCCTCTCTAAGTAAGCATACACAAATTCAATGCAATCAATATAATGCAAAGTTAAGCAAAACATAATCTTAATAAAAGTTAATTTCTTACCCAAAATAGTTGCTCAACCTGAAATACTTTAATAAATTGTCCATAAATATCAATTATAATCAATTATTAGCCTTTCATCAAATTATTTAATATAAGCATATTTTATCAAAAAAAAATTTAAATTTATTCATCAAAACACAAAAGAAATGACTGAAAATAAAAAAAACAAACTAAACTTCCCCCAAACTTGCAATTAACATTGTCCTCAATGTAAAAAAAAATCAATCAAAAGAAGAAATACTCCCTCTTGTAGAAAATTGGATTTCAAATTGTAAGCAGGGTGTGCATTCCATCTCTTTGTTTCCTATAAAACATCATGAAACAACTAAAAGCAAGTATGAGAAATTAATCACATAATTTTTTTTTTTTTTGTATATAATTTTTTTTAATTATTTTTTTAATTTTGGAGAATAAATAAATAATTAAATAAATAAAGAAGTTAGAAATTTGGGTTGCCTCCCAAAAGCGCTTAATTTATAGTCTTTAGCTAGACTTTCTCAGAATTTTGATCACGTGGCCTCTTTTAAGGAGTAAACCATCCCTTGTTCCACTAAATCTCCACTGAAATAAGGTTTAAGGCGTTGTCCATTTACTTTGAATGTTTCTCCCACATTGTTTTGTAGCTCCACAGCTCCATGATGATGTACCTTTACTACTTGAAACGGTCCTGACCATCTAGATTTCAACTTCCCTGGAAAAAGTTTCAAACGTGAGTTGAAAAGCAATACCTGTTGTCCTTTCTCAAAATGCCTCTTACGGATGTGTTTGTCATGCCAACGTTTGGTGCGCTCTTTATAAATCTTGGCATTTTCATAAGCTTCCAGTCGTATCTCTTCAAGCTCACTCAATTGAAGTAACCTCTTGTGACCAGCAGCTTCCACATCCATATTCAACTTTCTTATTGCCCAGTAAGCTTTATGTTCGAGCTCCACAGGTAAGTGACATGCTTTACCAAAGACAAGTCGGTATGGAGACATACCAATTGAGGTCTTGAAAGCAGTCCTATATGCCCACAGAGCATCATCCAATTTGAGTGCCCAATCCTTCCTAGAGTTATTCACTGTCTTTTCTAAAATATTTTTCAATTCTCTATTTGAAATTTCCACCTGACCACTCGTCTGAGGATGATACGGAGTGGCTACTCTATGGTTGACTCCACTTTTCTTTAACAAAGCGTCAAAAGCCCGATTACAAAAATGGGAGCCTCCATCACTGATAATGGCTCTCGGAACACCAAATCGAGAAAAAATATTCTTCTTAATAAACCTCAGCACAACTCTAGAATCATTGGTAGCACTTGCAATTGCTTCAACCCACTTCGACACATAGTCGACCGCTACCAAAATATATCGATTGTTTAGGGATGAAGGGAATGGCCCCATGAAATCAATCCCCCAAACATCGAATATTTCAACCTCTAAAATCCCATTAAGCGGCATATCTTGCTTTCTAGTTATGTTCCCTGTTCTTTGGCAACGATCACAAGACATCACAAAGTTTCTAGCATCCTTATACATAGAAGGCCAATAAAAACCACATTGCCATACCTTTGCAACTGTCTTATCTGTGCTTGCATGCCCTCCACTTTCCTTAGAGTGACAATGCTCTAAAATGCTTGGAATTTCCTCCTCTGGCACGCATCTTTTGATCATCCCATCTCCACAATACTTGAAAAGTAATGGTTCATCCCAGAAATAATACTTGACATCTGCAAGAAATTTCTTTTTCTGATGATAAGAAAAATCACTAGGAATGATTCCACTCACCAAGTAATTGACAAAATCAGCAAACCATGGAGTTGATCCCTTCACTACCCATAATTGCTCCTCTGGAAAATAATCATTGACTGGCTCATCATCTTCAGCTGTTCGCTCCCGTTCCAATCTAGACAAATGGTCTGCAACCACATTTTCCACTCCTTTCTTGTCCTTGATTTCTAAGTCAAACTCTTGAAGCAAAAGTACCCATCTAATCAATCTGGGTTTGGCATCTTTCTTGGACATTAGGTACCTAATTGCTGCATGGTCTGTGAAGATTATAACTTTTGACCCAACCAAGTAGGAGCGAAATTTTTCTATCGCCACTATCATTGCCAACATCTCCTTTTCAGTAGTTGCATAATTTTTATGTGCATCATTTAAGATCTTGTTGGTGTAGTATATCACATGTACCTTTTTGTTCTTTCTTTGGCCTAAGACAGCTCCAATTGCAAAGTCACTTGCATCGCACATGATTTCAAATGGCAAACTCCAATCGGGCGATGCAATAATGGGAGCTGAAATCAAAGCTTTCTTTAACCTGTCAAAAGCACTCAAGCACTCCTGGTTAAAATCAAAAGTAGCATCTTTATTAAGCAAATCACAGAGAGGCTTAGCAATTTTAGAAAAATCTTTGATAAATCGACGATAAAAACCGGCATGGCCAAGAAAACTTCTTATCCCTTTTACATTAGCAGGTGGAGGCAATTTTTCAATAGTCTCTACCTTTGCCCTATCTACTTCAATTCCTACTTGAGAAATTTTATGCCCCAAAACAATTCCCTCTTGTACCATAAAATGACACTTCTCCCAATTTAGCACTAAATTGCACTCAACACAACGTTATAAAACTTTTCTCAAGTTTTCTAAGCATGCATCAAATGAAGAACCATATATAGTAAAATCATTCATGAAGACCTCCATGGACTTCTCAACAAAATCAGAGAAAATAGACAACATGCAACGTTGAAAAGTAGCAGGGGCATTACACAAACCAAAGGGCATTCTTCTATATGCAAAAGTACCATAAGGACATGTAAAAGTGGTCTTTTCCTGATCTTGAGGAGCAATAGGAATTTGAAAATACCCTGAATAACCATCTAGAAAGCAAAAATATGCATTACCTGCAAGCCTTTCTAATATTTGATCAATAAAAGGTAAAGGAAAGTGATCCTTTCTGGTAGCATTATTCAGTTTCCTATAGTCAATGCACATTCTCCATCCTGTTACAGTCCTAGTGGGAATCAATTCATTATTATCATTTTTCAAAACAGTCATCCCACCTTTTTTAGGTACTACATGCACAGGACTAACCCAAGAGCTATCAGAAATGGGATAAATTATTCCTGCATCTAATAACTTAGTAATCTCAGCCCTAACTACTTCTTTCATGTTTGGATTCAACCTACGTTGATGTTCAATTACAGGTTTGTGGTTATCCTCCATCAAAATTCTATGCATGCAAATAGTTGGACTAATCCCTTTAATGTCAGAAATATTCCAACCTACTGCTAATTTAATTTCCCTCAAAATTCTCAATGTTTTCTCAAGTTGAACATCATTCAAGTTTGCATTCACAATCACAGGTAAAGTATCATTGGGACCAAGAAATGAATACCTGAGATGTGCAGGAAGTGGTTTTAACTCAAGAACTGGTGCTTGCTCAATTGATGGTGGAGGAAGTGACTTACCTTTTTCCAATTCTTCAAATTGTTGTCTCCTATAGAAAGGCATAGGTGAACTCCCCTCAAAAAGATTAACAATTGTGGCAACCTCATGATTTTCATTCTTACTAGTTGCTCCATTAATCAAGCATGTTTCTAGGGGGTCTGCAAAATGCTTTTCCTCCAAGACTTTTTGAACTTCCTCATCAATGACATCAATTTGAAAGCAACAATCCATGATGGCAGGTTGTTTTTCTGCTTTAGCAATGTCAAACTCAATCTCCTCATCACCTACTCTCAAAGTCAATTTGCCATGTTTTACATCAATTAAGGCTCCTGCTGTTGCTAAAAATGGTCTTCCAAGAATCAACGGGATCTCAACATCCTCATCCATGTCCAATACCACAAAGTCCACAGGTATATAAAACTTACCAATTTTTAACAAGACATTTTCAATGATACCTATTGGATACTTAACAGAACGATCAGCTAATTGCAAGGTCATTGTGGTTAGGGTTAGCTCACCCAACCCTAATGTTTTACAAATAGATAAAGGCATAAGACTAACACTAGCTCCTAAATCACATAAAGCCTTTTTAAATTCAGTGGTACCAATTAGACAAGGGATAGAAAAGTTACCTGGATCTTTGAGCTTTTGTGAAAGTTTGTTCTGAATAATTGCACTGCACTCCTCAGTAAGTGCTACCACAGCATGATCCTCAATCTTCCTCTTGTTAGACAGTAAATCTTTAAGGAACTTCACATAGGATGGCATTTGTGCCAAGGCTTCAGCAAACGGTATGTTTATGTGAAGTTGCTTAAAAATTTCTAGAAACTTCTCATATTGTTTGTCTGTCTTCTGCTGCTTCAATCTTTGAGGATAAGGAATGGGTGGTGCATAAGGCTTGACTTGTGAAGGTTTAGATACCTCCTCTCTTTTTTCTTCTTCAGCTTGATTCATTGGGGTATCTTCTTTTGAAACTTCACCACTATATTCATTTGTTTTCTTTGGTACCATTTCTTCAAGTTGCTTGCCACTTCTCAAAGTAATTGCCTTGCATTGTTCTCTAGGATTAATTTCAGTTTTGCTAGGCAATGTACCTTGAGGTCTTGCATTAAAAGAGTTAGCCATTTGTCCCATTTGAAACTCCAAATTTCTATTTTGGCTAGCAATTTGATCGACTTTCATCTCCAACTTGTCATATTGTTTCTCCAATTTGTCAAACCTTTCAGAAGTGGCTCCAATGAATTTCTCCAAAGCGGTTTCATAGGAAGGCTTGATTTCTTGTAGTGTTTGGGATGGAATTTGATTTCTCCCTTGAAAGTTGGATTGGTATGGTGGCCTTAGATTGCTTCCTTGATTTCCTTGATTTCCCCATGCTAAGTTGGGGTGGTTCCTCCATCCTGGATTGTAAGTGTTCGAGTAGGGATTATTTTGTTGTCTATTGGGGTTAGAGACAAATTGGACTTGCTCTACTCTATGGCATTCAAAATTATGATGATTACCCCCACATGAGTCACAAACAATTGGATGACTACTTGATGGGGCATTAATGTTTACTCTCTCCAATGACTTGGCAATTGCATCAACTTTTGCTGCAAGAAGAGAATACCCATCATCCTGTTGAACACTTGCAATCCTCCTTGTTGTAGTCCTTTCATTGGACCAATGGTAGTTGTTAGTCGCCATTTGCTCAAGAAGATTATGAGCCTCGATAGTACTTTTGTTCATAAGAGCTCCTCCGGCTGCTGCATCAATTGTGCTCCTTATTTGATTTGAAAGACCATTGTAAAAAGTTTGCACTATCATCCAGTCTGGGATACCATTATGAGGACACTTTCTTTGTAAATCTTTAAACCTTTCCCATGCTTCATATAGTGTCTCTCCATCAAATTGAATGAAACTAGTAATATCATTCCTTAGCTTAGCAGTCTTTCCAGGAGGGAAATATTTTGCCAGAAAAGCACTTGTGAGTTGATCCCATGTAGTGATTGACCCTGGGGCTTGAGATATCAGCCAAGTTTTTGCTTTATCCCTAAGAGAAAATGGGAAAAGCCTTAGTCTAATGGCATCATCAGTAACACCATTCATCTTGATTGTATCACAGATTTCTAAGAAATTTGCCAAATGAGTATTGGCATCTTCCATGACTCCTCCTCCAAACTGGGACTGTTGAACCATCTGAATGAGTGAAGGTTTGATTTCAAAATTGTTGGCTGCAACAGTGGGTCTTTCTATGCTGGATCGCATAACTGAGTTTGGCATAGCAAATTCGCGCAGTGCCCTATTAGCTCCATTGTCTGCCATTTCTTCCTCTGCTCCTTCAAGTCTTTCCTCAAAAGTTTCTTGCTCAAATTCTTCTCCTTCTTCCAAAGCCTCTTGCTCGTTGGCCTTGTCTGCTTTCTCTTTTCTAAGTCTCTCCTTTTTGGCTTTGGTTAAAGCCTTACACCTTCGCTCGATTTCAGGATCCAATTCCTCTAAAATTGCTTCAGGATCGTTTCTCATAAACACCTATACGAGCTGTACAATAAAAAAAAAATTCAATTTTAAAAATAAATCAAGGTGTCTAAAGTAATAGAATATATCAATTATATTAATATTGTCAAAAATTGCCTTCCCCGGCAACGGCGCCAAAAACTTGTTGCACAATTTCTGCAAGTGTACAGGTCGTGCCAAGTAATAATGTGTGAATAGAGTGTCGAATCCACATGGAAGGGTTGACAAGTACTAATTTTATGATTACTCTATTATTTAGAAAATCAATTATGAGAATTCGTATTTTAAGCTAAAGTAAAATTCAAGTAAATAAATGATGATAATATGAAATAAAATTAAAGGCCTAGGATTTAGAATTCATTAATTGATTACCTATGATTACTTTATATATTTTTTAGATTGGATTATTTTTGCTGGAATTAATGATTAAATTTCCCTAAATTATATGATGTTCTCTCTCAAGATACAACATGTGTGTTTATATTAACCTTACGTCTACTCTCGTGATCATAAGCAATTAACACAAACCCATTAAGTTTTATGGAAATCCTTTTAAAAATCACAAAAGAGTGTTCTTATCTCTAAGCAACACATACCCTAAGTCTAATATCTTAATGAACTGATATTGTATTTCCACTCTCGCTACTTCACACAATATCTTAAATCATGCAATTAATGGCCAGTTAATTACAAGCATTAAATTCTAAGATAAAAGATTAATTCCAACAATCAACCCAATCAATTAAATATAAATAATCATATGCAAATCAAAAGATTACATCTAAATCCTAGAAAAATAAATTTAGCTATTCATAATTAAAAGAGAAGAAACAATTAAATTAACAATAAAAATAATAAACATAATAATAACTTATAATTAAATTCAAGAATAGAGTTTAGAGAGAACTTGTTTTGAGATACAATCTTTGATAAACTTGAGCTCCAAAAACTCCTCCTCTTGATAAAAATAACATAAACAAAAAAGAAACCTAATCTATTTTTTTTCTCTCTAAATATTTTTTTTGATGGATTTCTTTTTATGCCATTTCCCTTTGCTAAGCATGGTATTTATAGACATGTTTGGTGGAAGAATTCAAGTTCCATTAAAATTCTTGCATCAAAATTCAACATTGATAGTTAGGTTGGCCACCAACCATTGAATTCCTTTATCAATATTCAAAAATGGTTAGGTTGGCTATCAACCATTGAATTTTAGCCACCAACCATTGAATTCCTTCATCAATATTCAAAAATGGTTAGGTTGGCTACCAATCATTGAATTTTAGCCACCAACCATTGAATTTATTTCACATGGATTGAAAACTTGAATCATTACTTGCATCATTATTTTTACTGCATCATTTTGATCTGCAAAAATAAAATAAAAATACTTAAAATATGTTATAATTTATTTATAAATTGTAGAACTATTTATTTCTAAAAATATGTAATAATATTATTGCATTCTCGAGAATTGAGCTAAAATTTAAGTTTAAACAATTAAAATAACTCTAAAAATATAGAGTTATCACCTATGCCAATGCCACAATCTTCTATAAATAGAAGCCACAACATAAGTTTTATTAAGCACCTACATAGTAAATTAAAAGAAAAAAAAAAAAAAAAGAAATGGCAGAAACGAAGAGCTCTAATATTCATGTAGTTATGTTTCCATGGGTTGCTTTTGGTCATTTCATACCTTTTCTTCACTTAGCTAATAAACTTGCTGAGAGAGGCCACAGAATTTCCTACTTAGTGCCCAAAGGGACAATTCCTAAATTAGGCCAAGAAAACCAATTTCCAGATCTCATTCAATTCTTTCCTTTTGTTATTCCCCAAGTAAATGGCCTTCCTTCTGGTGCTGAAACTGCTTCTGACGTACCTTTTCAACTTCATAATCATCTTTGCACTGCTTTTGACCAAACAAAAGACCAAATTAAAACTATCTTACAAACTATAAAGCCTAATTTTGTGCTTTATGATGATATGGCTTATTGGATTCCTTCTTTAGGAAAAGATTTGGGCTTCAAGTCAATTGTGTATAGTGTTATATGTGCTGCTGGTCAAGCTATGCGGGTGGTTCCGGCAAAGAAGATTGTTAAGGGTATGAAATTTGAAGATTTGATGCAACCACCACCTGGGTATCCTTCTTCTACAGTAGTACCAAGACCAGATGAAATTCCCCAAGTTAAATTTCTTACAGAAGAGTTCGGAAGTGGGATTCCATTTTATGATCGATTGGTTGCTAGTAAAAAAGAAAGTGATGCTATTGCAATGAGGACTTTTTATGAAATTGAGGGTCCTTTTATTGATTACCTTTCACAACAGTATTCAAAGCCAGTTTTTCTAACCGGACCTGTTTTGCCTGAAAAACCCATATCACAACTTGACGAAAAATGGGAAAATTGGCTATCAAAATTTGAAATTGGATCTGTAGTGTATTGTGCATTTGGAAGCCAGATTATATTAGAAAACAAGCAATTTCAAGAATTGCTTTTAGGGTTTGAGTTATGCGGGTTTCCATTTCTTGTAGCTTTAAAACCACCAGAAGGATGCTCAACAATTGAAGAAGCACTGCCAGAAGGATTTGAGGAGAGAACCCAAGGAAGAGGATGGGTGTATGGTGGCTGGGTTCCACAGCCACAACTATTAGAGCACTCATCTGTTGGCTGCTTTGTCAATCACTGTGGGTTTGGTTCGATGTGGGAGGCTTTGTTCAGTGACTGTCAAATAGTTCTTCTACCATTTTTGGGTGACCAAATCGTGAGCACTATGGTAATGGTGGAAGAACTTAAAGTTGCTGTAGAAGTGAAAAAAGATGAAAATGGATGGGTTTCAAAAGAGAGTTTGAGCAATGCTATTAAAGCTGTGATGAATGAAGAAAGTGAAGTAGCATTAGTGATAAAGAGTAATCATGCTAAGTGGAAGAAAATCCTTGCTGATAAAAATATGCAGGAAACTTATGTTGATTCCTTTATTAAGAATCTATTAGATCTATTGAAATAAATTAAGCTTAAATTAAATTTCTATGGGTTTTAAATTTAAATTTAATAATATGGGGAGTGATGTCTGTGGAGGGAAATGACTCTTTGTCAGCCATTTTAGTGAAAATAAAAATAAAAATAATTATTATTATTGCATGCACAGATATTAAACCCTCTTCCTCATGCAAAAATTATGTGTAGCTTTTACTTCTCCGGTGCAAGAATTATGAGCTTCTACTTTTCCAACTAGTTTTGTTTCTTTATTCTCGAAACAAAATTAAAAAATTAAAAAAAAAAGATAAAAAAAAATGATCAATTATTATAGTCTCTCATGTTTAATTTAATTCTTTTTTTTGGTTTTTTTGGCTAGTAATGTTTAATTTAATTCATGTCCTTCCCCTCTGCATCTCATACTGTCTGTTTAAACTTAAACAAACTTCAATTCATCCCACTGTAGTGATATGCACTAGGACATTTCTTTTTAAGATTTTTTTTTTTATTATTATTATCAATACAGCGAAAGGAACACAGGATTTGATATTTCATTCAAATTCATGGTAAAAATAAATCAACAAATAACAATAAATAAAAATGATTAAGAGATTAATTAAGAGTCATGTGGGATTATATATTTACACACACAAAACATAACATATAAACAGATAAAAACGCCTCATTTACATTAATTTAAAGATTAAAAATATTAATTTTAAAATAATATACACTAAAGTGCCAATTATGATAAAATTCAAAAATATTATAGTAATTTATTAAAAAATAAATATCTTCGTTGACTCTCTTAAAAAAATCCATATCTACATCATCCCACATATGCAAATGTAGGCATGGCAATGGGGCAGAAAATCTCGGTTTCTATGGGGATTTATCTCAAATAAGATAGAGATTTCTCAATTTTTATTCCCATAAAAACAATGATAGGGGATATTTCTTCCCTATTAGTGGGAACAAGGCAAAAATGAGCAGTGTAATTATTACATATTTATTACTTTAATTACCTTTATATATAAAAAAAATATTTATATAATTATCCTTAATATAAAAAAATTTATATTTATATAATTTTCCTTAACATATATATATATATATATATATATATATATATATATATATATATATATATTAAGATTTTTAATTTTATCGCTTACTCTTTATAATTATGTTATATCATGACAATTCTAAAGAATTGTATATTGAATTGATTTATTTTTCATGCTTTGTGTATATAAATTTATTAATATTTTCCACATAAATTTATTCTTATTTTCAGCAATTATTTATGAATTTTATTAATATAAAAAAAATTATAAGTAATATATATATATATATATATATATATATATATATATATATATATATATGTTTTGAATTAAATTAGAGTGTATAACAATAAAAATAATTTGTTGTGATAAATAAAATTTTTCGTGATATTTTAATAGTAAGGGTGGGCGTGCCTCTACCATTGATTTTCTCTTGGAAAAGAGGGATGATATTTATTAAATACAGATGATCTGTCCGCATTCTTTATATTTAATTTCAGATTGATCCTAATAATTTGTTGCTCACCGCTAGTCTTATCAACATTAGATATGCATCACCCTTGTCCTACCTACTTTTGATATGCATTTACTCATGGACAAGTGTACATGTAAATAATATGTTGCCATTATTGAAATTAAGTAAAATTGAATGGAACCATATAAAGGGGGTCTAAATTCACAATATTAATTTTTTTCTTAATTGCGTATTGATAACTCTATATTTTTAAAGTTAATTTATTTGTTTAAACTTAAATTTTAGCTCAATTCTCCATAATGCAATAATATTATTACTTATTTTTAGAAATAAATAGTTCTACAATTTATAAAAAAATTATAATATATTTTAAGTATTTTTAATTTATTTTTGCAGATCAAAATGATTTCACAATGATGTAATAAAATAAATGATGCAGGCGGTGATATCATAAAAATAATGATGCAAGTAATGATTCAAGTTTTCAATTCATGAGAAATAAATTCAATGATTGGTGGCCAAAATTCAATGGTTGGTAGCCAACCTAACTATTGTTAAATTTTTGACGTAAAAATTCAATGGTTGGTGGCCAACCTAACTATCCATATTGAATTTTTGATGTAAGAATTTTAATGGAACTTGAATTCTTCTACCAAGCATGCCTATAAATATCATACTTGGCAAAGGAAAATAGCATCAAAGAAAATCCATAAAAAAAAAAATATATGTAAAGAGATTTTCATATGCTTTGTTAGAGTAGATTTGTTTTATTTTTATTTTAATCAAGAGGAGAAATTTTTGGAAGTTTGAGTTCATCAAATATTGTATCCCAAAATAAGTTCTCTCTAAACTTTATTCTTGAATTTAATTATAAGTTATTATTATGTTTATTATTTTTATTGTTAATTTAATTGTTTCTTCTCTTTTAATTATGAATAGCTAATTTTATTTTCTAAAATTTAGACGTAATCTTTTGATTTGCATATGATTATTTATATTTAATTGATTGGATTTGATTGTTGGAATTAATCTTTTATCTTAGAACTTAATGCTTATAATTAACTGGCCATTAATTGCATAATTTAAGATATTGTGTGAAGTAGCGAGAGTGAAAGCATAATATTAGTTTATTAGGATAATTGACCTAGGAAATGTATTGCTTAGAGATAAGAATACTCCTTTGTGATTTTTAAAAGGATTTCCATAAAACTTAATGGGTTTGTGTTAATTGCTTATGATCACGAGAATAGACGTAAAGTTAATATGAACACACATGTTGTATTTTGAGAGAGAATATCATATAATTTAGGAAAATCTAATCATTAATTTTAGCAAAAATAATCTATCTAAAAATTATAAAGAAATCATATGTGATCAATTGATGAATTCTAAATTCTAAACTTTTAATCTTATTTTCATATTTATCATCATTTATTTACTTGAATTTCACTTTAGCTTAAAACATAAAATCTCATAATTGATTTTCTAAATAATAGAGTAATCTTAAAATTGGTACTTGACAAACCCTTCCTCGTGGGAATGATACTCACTCATCACTTTATTACTTGTAAACGATCTATGCACTTGCAGAAATCGCGCAACAAGTTTTTAACGCCGTTGCCAGGGAAGGCGAATTTTGACAATATCAATAGGTTGATATACTCTATTACTTTAGATTTTTTTTTTTTTAATTTTGCAGATTTTTTTTTTAACTTTTATATATATAAAAAAAAAAAAAAAAAAAAAAAAAAAAAAAAAAACCAAAGTACAATAAAAAAAAAAAAAGGATGGCTTTCCACAACTAGTAATGGTGTGATGGAAGAATAATGCTAAATAGAGTAGCAAGCATGTATGGTGAGGATAGTTTTAGTAAGTTAAATGCTAAAATCGATACATTGGCTAACTTAATTGATAAACTTAATGCTAATACTTTATTTAATTTATATTTGAGTTATGATCTGTGTGAAGGTAATCATTTAAATTTTGAGTGCCAATATGCAGAGCAAGTACAATTTTTCCCAAATTATAACAGATATTAGAATTATCCATATTCCAACATAAACAACTCAGGATGGAGTGACTATTCGAGCTTTTCATAGGAAAACCAAATTGATCAAGGTAACAATTCATGGTATCCTTATCAATATAATTTTCAAGATCATGCACCATTTAAAGAGCACAAACCATCTTATGAAATAGCATTAGAAAAATTCATGAATGCTACTTACGAAAAATGTGAAAAAATGGAAGATAGGATGAATCAATGGACTAGCCACAATACAAATTTTGATATACAAATGGAACAATTTGCTAGTCCATTAGATACTCAAGGCCATGGTAACCTAACAACCAAATTGAACAACATTCTAGATATCAATGTTTGGCAATTTCTTTGAGTGATGATAAGGAAAAGATGATTGATCAAGGAGATGCTTCAAGTAAGCAAGAAAAAAAGGAAGAAGTTGAGTCCAATTTGCCCAATAAATATTCTTCTCTTATGGATAATATATGCGGAGTGGTTGAAATTGATGGGAAAATTGAAGAAGTATTTGAACAAGAGCACTCAAAGGAAACTTTTTCAGTTTATTTGGTGAATACAACACCATATATGTCAGACCATAAAAAATATCAATTTAATGACTTGGAAGAAAAGAAACAGCGTTCACCACCATCAACTGAGCACTCACCAACTCTTGATTCAACACCACTACCTTCCTATCTCAATTTCTTGAGAAAATTCAGAGCAAGAAAAAGAGCATGTTTGAAAATTTTTGAAAATTATGAGCCTAATTGTGAAACATTAAATAATTCTTATCTTAACCTTTTTCCATGCAGGCTCAAATCAAGCTGGCTAGACTCATTAAAACTAGCAAAAGTCTATATTTCTGCAATTATTGGGATGATATACTTTGTGTATTATCCTCCATGATGAAGATCTAGCTATAGTCAAGCTAAAGACTATAAATTAAACGCTTTTGGGAGGCAACCCAAATTTCTAACTTTTTACTTCTTTTTAATTTCTTTTGTTCTTTTGTTTGTTTTATTCTATTTTTGCTTTAGTGTTGTTTAAAAAGCTTATTAGGAGGAAACCCAATTTTTCTCTTTATTAGGTTTCTTTTATTTCTGTTTAGTTGTTTCATTTTAAATTTTCTCTTTCATTTTCTTAGCTAAGTTAATCAGATATGGAAGCATCTCTTGCAGCACTAAAAAATAAATTTCCAACTCTTCCCCAAGATGTGCTCAAGAAACTTGATGAACGCAGACTGGAAAGAATGAAGGCATTTAAGCGTCTGAATCTTCCTGAGGATATTCGTTGGATCATAGAAGCCAAAGTACGATTGGCAGGTGAGCTTGATGACTCATTTATTAAATGTTTGCCAGGTACGGGGAGAAGTTCTTACTTAAAGAAAAGGAGAGCTAAGAGAATGGGAATCTGCTACAAGTGTGCAAGATGGAATTGCAATATACGTTGTAGAAATATTAGATTTGCATCCATAAATTTAGAAGACAAAATTAAAGTCATAAAGGATGGACTGAGTAAGGAGTCTATGGATAATATCCTATAGACTCTTAAGACGCATCCTTGTGAACAAGTTCAACGTACTCTTTTAGATTTATGAAAACTA
The DNA here is from genome assembly GCA_947687605.1 of Reutealis trisperma. Taxonomy (NCBI): domain Eukaryota; kingdom Viridiplantae; phylum Streptophyta; class Magnoliopsida; order Malpighiales; family Euphorbiaceae; genus Reutealis; species Reutealis trisperma. The sequence continues at coordinate 593,063 of CANTUT010000650.1, read as the reverse complement.
TTCAAAAAAGAGAAGCAGCGTTACAGTCTAGGAAATCTGACGATAAAAGACCCTGTTTGCCAGTTAATAAGAAAACTGGATGGAAAGCCTATCCTCGACTCATAGAAGGCGTGTAAGCCGTTACTAGACGTAAAACCAGAGGAAGATGTGAGCCAAAATCACAACTACTATTTATAATCAGGTATATCACTAACTTTTTTATTTTTTAATGCATTATTTTTTTTTCTACATCTTGTAGTACTTTTTGACTTTTTAGCACCTAGATTTTATTTTCCTGCAAATTTTTTTTTACTATCAATAACTTTTTAGTCTTTCAATGTCTACTTTTAGCTTTTCAATATTTTCTTTTTGACTTTTGTACACATGCTGCAGATTTTTCTACTTTCATTAGCTTTTTCTTTCAATGTCTGTTTCTTTTTAGTTTTTTCAAATATTCCTTTTGACATTTGTATACACAGCATTAATTATTTTTGTTTTTATTATCATTTTTGTTTTTATATTTTTTCTGTCAATAATTATTTTATCCCATTGAACTGTTCTTTTACTCTTCTAGTTTCTTTATATGCACATTCATTATTGTTAATATGCACACAACCCTTTCGAAAGATATGTGAGAGAAAATGGTAGAATCCTCAACACGCAAATTTAAAACTATTTGTGTCTTTTGTAGTCCAAACTCTGGCAAGCAAAGAGAGTACTTGATAGCAGCTAATGAACTTGGTAGGATTTTAGCTAAATGAAAAATTGATTTGGTGTTTGAGAGAGGTAGTTTAGGGTTAAGGGGTTGTGTCACAAGTTCTGCATATATTAGAGGTAGTAAAGTCCTAGGAATAGTTCTAAAAGCTTTGGCTCGAAATAAATATATCACTAGTAGAACTATAGGTAATGAGTTACAGGTCAATAGCATGTACGAACGAATAGCATACATGAATTTCAATGCTGATGCTTTTATTGCATTACCTGGTGGTTTAGAAACATTTGAAGATATTTTTGATAACTCTATATTTTTAGAGTTATTTTAATTGTTTAAACTTAAATTTTAGCTCAATTCTCAAGAATGCAATAATATTATTACTTATTTTTAGAAATAAATAGTTTTACAATTTATAAATAAATTATAACATATTTTAAGTATTTTTATTTTATTTTTGCAGATCAAAATGATGCAATAAAAATAATGATGCAAGCAATGATTCAAGTTTTCAATTCATAAGAAATAAATTCAATGGTTGGTAGCCAAAATTCAATGGTTGGTAGCCAACCTAACCATTTTTGAATATTGATGAAGGAATTCAATGGTTGGTGGCCAAAATTCAATGGTTGGTAGCCAACCTAACCATTTTTGAATATTGATGAAGGAATTCAGTGGTTGGTGGCCAACCTAACCATCAATGTTGAATTTTTGATGTAAGAATTTTAATGGAACTTGAATTCTTCCACTAAACATGTTTATAAATACTATGCTTGGCAAAGGGAAATAGCATCAAAGAAAATCCATAAAAAATATGTAGAGAGATTTTCATATGTTTTCTTAGAGTAGATTAGTTTTATTTTTTATTTTGATCAAGAGGAGGAGTTTTTGGAAGCTTGAGTTTATCAAATATTGTATCCCAAAACAAGTTCTCTCTAAACTCTATTCTTGAATTTAATTATAAGTTATTATTATGTTTATTATTTTTATTGTTAATTTAATTGTTTCTTGTCTTTAATTATGAATAGCTAAATTTATTTTTCTAGGATTTAGAAGTAATCTTTTGATTTGCATATGATTATTTATATTTAATTGATTGGGTTGATTGTTGGAATTAATCTTTTATCTTAGAATTTAATGCTTGTAATTAACTGGCCATTAATTGCATGATTTAAGATATTGTGTGAAGTAGCGAGAGTGGAAACACAATATTAGTTCTTTAAGATATTAGACTTAGGGTATGTGTTGCTTAGAGATAAAAACACTCCTTTGTGATTTTTTAAAAGGGATTTCCATAAAACTTAATGGGTTTGTGTTAATTACTTATGATCACGAGAGTAGATGTAAGGTTAATATGAACACACATGTTGTATCTTGAGAGAGAGCATCATATAATTTAGGGAAATCTAATCATTAATTACAGCAAAAATAATCCATCTAAAAATCATAAAGAAATCATATGTGATCAATTGATAAATTCTAAATCCTAGACTTTTAATCTTATTTTCATATTTATCATTATTTATTTACTTCAATTTCATTTTAGCTTAAAATATAAAATCTCATAATTGATTTTCTAAATAATAGAGTAATATTAAAAATTGGTACTTGACAAAACCTTTCCTCGTGGGAACGATACTCACTCATCATTTTATTACTTGTAAACGATCTGTGCACTTGCAAAAATCGCGCAACAAGTTTCACCATTGCATCTTGGACACAATTAACTATTCTTCAGAAGCCATTGGGATTACTTAATATTGATGGTTTTTATAATGGTTTGTTATCTTTTCCCGATCATACTGTGGAACAGAGTTTTATGACACCAGCGAGTCGACACATCTTAATCTCTGCTTCAACTATTGATCAATTGATTGATCAACTGCAAAACTTTAAATCTGAACCTGATTCATTAATGGCGCAGGTAGTTTGGCACCCCAGGGCCAGTAACAATAAAAAGCGAAGACTATATCTGAATCTCCGGTTATAATTTCCCTAACTCTTGTAGTTTTTTATCGCATTTTTTTTGTTTTGTGTGTGTGTTTTTTGTTACACCTAATCAAGCGAAGTTTTAGGTTCAGTTCACTAAATGTAAGATGGCTAAGTAAAGAGTTACTTTTGTACTCTTGATAGGCATCTTAAATTTATGTGATTTTCCTTTTCAAAAAAAAAAAAAAAAAACTAACTAGCTAGCTAACTAACTAACTAACTGAAGAGTTGTTTATACAAGATGGCAGAGTAAAGAGTACTTTTTGTGCTCTTGATACGCATCTGTACTTTTTTTTCTTTTTCTTTTCTTTCTTTTTCTAGTTTCCAAAATAAAAAAAAAATTAAAAAAAATAATAAATACAAAAAAAAAAAATTGATGTTTTCTTTTTTGTGTGATTAGTTTCTCATGCTTGTTTTTAGTGTTGTTTCATGATGTTTTATAGGAAATAAGGAAGTGGAATGCACGTTCTACTTACAATTTGGAATCCACTTTTCTATAAGAGGGAGTATTTTTTTTCTTTTGGTTTATTTTTTTGACATTGAGGACAATGTCCGTTGCAAGTTTGGAAGAGGTTTAGTTTGTTTTTTGTTTTTAGTCATTTCTTTTGTGTTTTGATGAATAAATTTAAAATTTTTTACTCTTTTATCGATAAAATATGTTTGTGTTAAATAATTTGATGAAAGGCCAATGATTGATTATAATTGATATTTATGAACAATTTATTAAAGTATTTCAGGTTGAGCAACTATTTTGGGTAAGAAATTAACTTTTATTAAGATTATTTTTTGCTTTACTTTGCATTATATTGATTGCATTGAATTTGTGTATGTTTACTTAGAGAGGGTTTGTACACATTTTTATCTTCATTTACCTCACCTATCTTAGAACATATTTTTGCAAACTTTTGAGGTGAAATTTTGAATTCATTTTAAAAAAAAGATATGATTTAGGCATTGTTTGTTTAGCCTGTTACTTGTATCTACCCTTATTTTAATTTTTTTCCTAGTTTACCCTTTTGTGCCTTAATAATTTTAGTTTTCTTTTCTTTGTTAATTAACCTTAATTGTTATCCTTTATCCTATTTGTGAGATAATTTTGTCAAGTTTACATTCTAATAAAGAAAAGGGAATTACTGAAGTTTTTTTTAAAAAAAAAAATAAGGATCTCTAATAACTGAGAGTATTATTCATTATAAAAGATCACCTTCTACTTAAAATAAGTTTGGGAAAAGCAAGAAAATTGAATAAAATAAAAGTTAGTAATTCTTGCTTATCTTTAGAATAATGTTGTTGGCAAAAAAAAAGAAAAAAAAGAAAAAAAAAGAAAAAAAAAAAAAGAAGAAGAAGAAGAAGGTGGGCTTAAAAGAAGAAAACATTGAAAAAGAATAGTGCTTAACATAAAAGGGACCCTTTATTAATATAATCCCTTTATTTGAGCTATTGATTTTGTAAACTTGGCATAATTATTTTACTTTTGTTCATTTAGCCTGTTCTTTATTTAGCCAAAATACCTTGTGTTAGCCCCTTTACAAGCCTAGTCAAGACCTATTAATCTTTCTTAATTTGTGAATTCCATTAGTAGAGATTGTTTGCTTTAATATGCTTATGAGATTTGTACATCTATTTTGTATCTTTTGATAGAGTCATTCAAAAATATTAGTATATATATGCCTATCTGAAGTGCAACAATATCTTTGCAGTTGATTTAATGCATAGTTATTCAAGCATGATTAAGATGAGGATTGTTTTGAACATGAGATAGAAGTTTGACTTGTAAAACTATTGATATGTTGTTTGTGAATATTAATTTCTTGAGACATTTGAAAAATTATTCAAACTAAGCATGAGAAGATTAAATTTCCTTTTTGAAATAAATATTTGAAAGTTTAGAGTTTTATAAGTGTTTGTGGGTATCACCACTGGAAGCCCTCACGATACTATAACTCGTCCTCTATGGGACACCTAGGGGTTTAAAGGCTTATTGCATACGCTGAATGCAATCGTAATTTCTTACAAAAGTGGACTAGTTTAGGTTTTGATTTTTTTTTTTGTTTGAGGACAAGCAAAAACTTAAGTTTGGGGGTGTGATAGCTCTATATTTTTAGAGTTATTTTATTTGTTTAAACTTAAATTTTAACTCAATTCTCCAGAATGCAATAATATTATTACTTATTTTTAGAAATAAATAGTTCTATAATTTATAAATAAATTATAACATATTTTAAGTATTTTTATTTTATTTTTGCAGATCAAAATGATGTCACAATGATATAATAAAATAAATAATGCAGGCGGTGATGTCATAAAAATAATGATGCAAGCAATGATTCGAGTTTTCAATCCATGAGAAATAAATTCAATTGTTGGTGGCCAAAATTTAATGATTGGTGGCCAACCTAACTATCAATATTGAATTTTTGATGTAAGAATTTTAATGAAACTTGAATTCTTCCACCAAGCATGCCTATAAATACCATACTTGGCAAAGGAAAATAGCATCAAAGAAAATCCATAAAAAAAAATATGTAAAAAGATTTTCATATGCTTTCTTATAGTAGATTTGTTTTATTTTTATTTTGATCAAGAGGATAAATTTTTGGAAGCTTGAGTTCATCAAAGATTGTATCCCAAAACAAGTTCTCTCTAAACTCTATTTTTGAATTTAATTATAAGTTATTATTATGTTTATTATTTTTATTGTTAATTTAATTGTTTCTTCTCTTTTAATTATGAATAGCTAATTTTATTTTCTAGAATTTAGATGTAATATTTTGATTTGCATATGATTATTTATATTTAATTGATTGGATTTGATTGTTGGAATTAATCTTTTATCTTAGAACTTAATGCTTGTAATTAACTGACCATTAATTGCATGATTTAAGATATTGTGTGAAGTAGCGAAAGTGAAAGCACAATATTAGTTCACTAGGATAATTAACCTAGGGAACGTATTGCTTAGAGATAAGAATAATCTTTTGTGATTTTTAAAAAGATTTCCATAAAACTTAATGGATTTATGTTAATTGCTTATGATCACGAGAGTATACGTAAAGTTAATATTAACACACATGTTGTATCTTGAGAGAGAACATCATATAATTTAGGAAAATCTAATCATTAATTTCAGCAAAAATAATCCATCTAAAAATTATAAAGAAATCATATGTGATCAATTGATGAATTCTAAATTCTAGACTTTTAATCTTATTTTCATATTTATCATCATTTATTTACTTGAATTTCACTTTAACTTAAAACATAAAATCTCATAATTGATTTTCTAAATAATAGAGTAATCTTAAAATTGGTACTTGACAAACCTTTTCTCATGGGAATGATACTCACTCATCACTTATTACTTGTAAACTATCTGTGCACTTGCAGAAATCGCGCAATACGTATAAATATAAAATTCTAACTTTAAAAATTTTTAAAGTTAAAGGGATAAAAATAAAATTTAGTAAAAAATATGAAAAAATAAAAAATATTAATTGGGATAGATATAAAAAAAAAAATTTATAGGTGCAAAATTAAAAAATATAAATTTTGAAAAAGCTAGTCGTGAGCACTTACTATGCACGGGTATTGATTATATTTGTACTTATATTTTTAAATATTTTAAGATATCTAAATTATTGTCATTAAATTAAGTTTATTATATATGGACTAAATAAAAAGATAACAAAAACATTATATATCGATATGAAAAAAAAAAATTGATAAGATGACTTGATAAATTCTTATATTGACTAATATAGATTCACTAAAAGTTATTCATAAAATTTAAAAAATCATAAATGGCGAATTTTCAATATATATATATATATATATATATATATATATATATATTGGAGACCTCATCACAGCACTTGTATAATGGTCCTGTGATGGGAACTGAGAGGGAGATGGTTTGCGCATTCAATCTTATCTTCGGACATTCTGCTTCAATACAAACAACGATATATATATATATATATATATATATATATATATATATATATATATATATATATATATATATATATATATATATATATATCGCTGTTTGTATTGAAGCAGAATGTCCAGAGATAAGATTGAATGCGCAAACCATCTCCCTCTCAGTTCCCATCACAGGACCATTATACAAGTGCTGTGATGAGGTCTCCAATATATATATATATATATATATATATATATATATATATATATATATATATATATATATATATATATATATATATATATTAAATAAAATAAAATAATAACTAATACCTAAAATACTTCACCATCAGTATCTTTTAATTAATTTTTAATTATTAAAAAAAGAGAAAATGAATTAGCAAATGAAATTATAATTATAATTACTCTTTGTCAATTATTAGTGAAAATAAAAATAAAAATATTTATTTTTATTGCATGCACGGATATTAACCATCTTCCGCCTGCAATACTTATCAATAGCTTTTAGCTTTCCGATGCAAAAATTATTGTAGTCTCTAATGTTTGATTAAATTCTTTACTATTTAATTTTATTGCATTTATATATTATAAGAGCTCATTTTATATAATAACAATAATAATAGAAAAAAAAAATCCAATGGCTTGCTTAATTTTTACACAATCTTTTTTATCCCCAATTAAATACTACCACTTGAACTATTTTAATTTCAATTGTATCAACCTAATTCTCTTTTAATTTCCGATATTTTCCTAGTTTAGTTTTATTCAATCCTTACCCCATGTTGCGCGATTTCTGCAAGTGCACAGGTCGTGAACAAGTAATATAGTAGTGAAATAAGTGTCGATCCCACGAAAAAGAGTTGACAAGTACCAAAACTATTGAATATTCTATTATTTAGAAAATCAATTATGAGAAGTCGTATTTTAAACTAAAGTAAAGTTCAAGTAAATAAATGATGATAAATATGAAAATAAGATTAAAAGTCTAGAATTTAGAATTCATTAATTGATTGCCTATGATTACTTTATATTTTTTAGATTGAATTATTTTTACTATAATTAATGATTAGATTTTCCTAAATTATATGATGTTCTCTCTCAAGATACAACATGTGTGCTCATATTAACCTTATGTTTACTCTCGTGATCATAAGCAATTAACATAAACCCATTAAGTTTTATGGAAATCCTTTTAAAAATCACAAATGAGTGTTCTTATCTCTAAGTAACACATACCCTAGGTCTAATATCTTAATGAACTAATATTGTGTTTTCACTCTCGCTACTTTACATAATATCTTAAATCATGCAATTAATGGCCAGTTAATTACAAGTATTAAGTTCTAAGATAAAAGATTAATTCCAACAATCAAATCCAATCAATTAAATATAAATAATCATATGCAAATCAAAAGATTACATCTAAATTCTAGAAAATAAAATTTAGCTATTCATAATTAAAAGAGAAGAAACAATTAAATTAACAATAAAAATAATAAACATAATAATAACTTATAATTAAATTCAAGAATAGAGTTTAGAGAAAACTTGTTTTGGGATACAATTTTTGATGAACTCAAGCTTCCAAAAACTCCTCCTCTTGATCAAAATAAAAAAATAAAACTAATCTACTCTAAGAAAACATATGAAAATCTCTCTACATATTTTTTTATGGATTTTCTTTGATGCCCTTTCACTTTGCCAAGCATGGTATTTATAAACATATTTGGTGGAAGAATTCAAGTTCCATTAAAATTCTTGCATCAAAATTCAACATTGATGGTTAGGTTGGCCACCAACCATTGAATTCCTTCATCAATATTCAAAAATGGTTAGGTTGGCTACCAACCACTGAATTTTGGCCATCAACTATTGAATTTCTTCATCAATATTCAAAAATGATTAGGTTGGCTACCAACCATTGAATTTTAGCCACCAACCATTGAATTTATTCCTCATGGATTGAAAACTTGAATCATTGTTTGCATCATTATTTTTACTGCATAATTTTGATATGCAAAAATAAAATAAAAATACTTAAAATATGTTATAATTTATTTATAAATTGTAGAACTATTTATTTCTAAAAATATGTAATAATATTATTGCATTTTCGAGAACTGAGCTAAAATTTAAGTTTAAACAAATAAAATAACTCTAAAAATATAGAGTTATCACCCCATAGTAAGTTTCTTTCAATAGTCTTTTGTTTATAATGGGCTTTCAAACTCTCAAATTTATTTCTTTGCCCATATTGGGGAAATAGAGATAAATCCTGCCACAAAAGCTTTCTAAGGCCTTCATTAGGACTATCATACGCAAACGCTTTCTTTTTGGAATGTGTAGTGGAACTTTTTTTTTTTTTAATCAAGAAGATTTATGGTACTAGGAATAACACCATTGAATGAACCTCTAGCAAACTGGACGACAAGATCGATAACAATGAGGACAAATCATCAAGAATTGGAACCCAACGTTCGTTGGTTTCGCAACTAAAAAAAAACATAAATAAAGGGCCATTGAACATTAGGATCCTACCAAAGCAAGAAGTTTATGTGGAAATCCTGAAAAGTTTGAGGATATCATACTCCCCAAAGATGCTAGAACTCAAAACTCCCAAACTAATGAGCTTGAGTATAATATGGAGAGGATCATGCTAAGGCCATTAGCTTTAACTATGGTTGATCAACAAGCCATGATTAATGGATTGGCCAGAGTGAACAATGACCTCTATCTAAAGATAGGCAAACAAATTGCTATTGAGATAAGGCCGATGGTAGATGAAATTGGACTATACAATAATCCATTGATCGATCCTTAGATTGATTCACAACAATCCTGATATATATGTTTCACTAATCTTATAGAAGGAATAAAAAAAGATATGGCCGAAAAAAGAAACTTCATTGATTAGTTTAGAAGGAATGTTCGTAATAATCAAAAAGACGAATTAAGATACGGCGAAGCAAACTTGCTGCCTTGGGCTGACCGAGATGGAGTTGAAAGGCAGCCACAAAGGGACTATAGGCCTTTTTGGTATTGAGCTTACCAAAAGCACTTTTTAATAAAATTATACACACACACACACACACACACACACACACACATATATATATATATAGTTGAAAGGAAGCCACAAAGGGACTATAGGCCTTTTTGGTATTGAGCTTACCAAAAGCACTTTTTAATAAAATTATATATATATATATGTGTGTGTGTGTGTGTGTGTGTGTGTGTGTGTGTGTGTGTGTATACACACACACACACACACACATATATATATATATATGTGTGTGTGTGTGTGTGTATATATATATATATATATATATATATATTAAAATTACTTTAAGTAAAAACATGTAAATTGATACTTTTTCTAAAAGCATGTTTAAAAATGCAATTTATAAAAAATAATAAAAATCAATTAATTAAATCAAAAAAAATTTAAAAGTATTTTTTTAATCCTTAACAGAATCCTAAAGGCATCCTATCTGCCAGTCGGTTGAGCACATCCATTTAATAATCCTCTACCTTATAATAATGATTGCCAAAATGATGATAGATATGATAATAGGAGGAGGGATTATTGTGAACCCTTAATTTTACACCATTATTATCCGGCCGCAGCCTAGCACTCGCTAAGTTTGGTGCGCTATGCAGAATTACTACGACAGTCCCACTAGCTAGTCAGCTAAGAAAATTTTAGTTTTCAAATAATTATTACCCAGATGTCTAATTTTTCAATACAAATTAACAACTAATCTCAAAAAAAATATATGCCATGTGTCTGCCATTAGCTCATTGGCTGCACCGTTGGTGCTCTGGGGCGATACGCTGCGCCACCTAGAGGCCCAGCAGTACCACCGGCTGGACCCTCACATCTATGTCCAAAATTTCCTTTTTGCCCTCCAGCATGATTTTTCAACATTTCTAGCCTTTTTATCTCTATTTTTTTAGTCTTTTCACTTTTTCATTTTCCAAATTCCCCTCAACCCATTTTTCTATAAATAACTCTTTCATTTTTTCATTTCACTTACCCCTTGAGTTAAAGTTGATAACTATCCTCTAATTCCTTTCTTTTTCTTCCTACAACCACTCTCTAATTAATTAATTAATCTTTTTAATTAATTAATTATCTCACCCTAACCAAGTTAATTAATCATTTTTAAATAACTAAAACTCTTTTTTAAAATTAAAATTAATCACTCAATTAATTAATTAATTATTCTATCCATCTGTTTCATCATATTAATTAGTTAATTAATTATTTTAATTAATTAATTAATCCCCCAATTAATACAATCACCCCGGTCCTGATAAAATAAAACTTCGATATAATAAACCCTCCATCTGCTAAAAGAAAAGGTATCAGTCTTTTCATCTCACCTACAAACTAAAATCAAATCAATCAATCCAATCAACCTCCTAAACCCCTCTACTTAATCATGAATGAATTACGTGGATTTTAATCCCCTCATTAAATGGAGTACGTAGGCAATATTCAATGGGGTACGTAGGCAAATTCGAAATTTAAATCCAAGCCATAAATCTAAATCTCAATTAACCTCCTAAACCCCTCTACTTAATCATGAATGAATTATGTGGATTTTAATCCCCTCATTCAATGGGGTACGTAGGCAAATTTGAAATTTAAATCCAAGCCATAAATCTAAATCTAAATCAATTACTTTTCCCCTTTTATTTTCCAATGTAATTAGTATATTCAGTTGACTTAATTATTTTGGAGTCAATGAGCGATTATGTGGTTCCTTATAATCCACAAGAACTAGAGGAAACACTCTCCTTAGCTTATGGATGTTTATTTCTTAAATTTCCTCATGCATATCATAATTATGCCATGCACATGTATTTTAATTATAATTGCAATTCATGAAACCAATTTTTAAGTCAAATTAAATTTAAAAGCCAAATTTACATTATTTAATAAAAACTCTAGTCTCCGATCTCAACTTGGTAGTATTTTTGTTCTTAGATAAATTAATTGTAAAATTAATGAATTGGAGTCACAAATTGGGTTTTTCCTTAATTTTTTCATTTTAAAAATAAATTAGGATGACGACTCTTGAAATCACTTTTCAAAAATTACAAATCAATTTTCTGAATGATAGTCATTCCAATCATGAGCACCGAAACTCATTTTATGATCTGCTTAAAAATCACTCGCCTTTCCTTAAAGCAAACTCCCCCGAAAGAGAGAGAGGCGTTTAGGCGATGTCTCACAATTATGATCTTGAATATAATCAAGAAAATGACAATATATTGTCATAAAATAACAAATTAACTATTATTTTTGAAAATTAAAATTATATTTTAAAAAAATAACTGGGTCTAATATTATTGTCAATAAAAAATTAAAAAAAAAATTCCTATAAGAGAAAACAATTATGCTATAATTATAAATTTTTCATCTTTTTCGTTCTTGATCTTTTTTCTTAGTAGTGGGGCTTCTTCATTTTCCTTTTCTCTTTAATATTTATTATTTCTATTTATATCATTAATACATCTTGAGTCTCTTATTTAATGAAAATTTTAATTTTATCTTTTAGGTGACCTTATATCTCTATAGATTTTTTTTTTATATATATATATAAGCATACTTCTATAGATTTTTTAAATGCATAGAAATTCTAAAATGAGTAAATCCTAGAATCAAATCTATGGTTGATAATTAAGAGATAAATGTTAATAGAGTTAAGAATTGAGAATCTATAATTAGATTTGAAGAAAATAAGTCATGTGACTAAGGTTACATAAAGTATAGTAATATGTGACTTAGGAATCCATGTGTAGGCAAGCGAACCAAGAAGATGATGAGTTATATGCATGGTAATGGTGATATGAGCTCAAGTGGAAGGGATTAGCAAGACATGAGTAGAAAATGTACTATCATATTTGTTTTTGAACCTCAAAGGCTTAATTTATTGTATGTGCTTCCAATTGTATAATTTATTATGATGTGAAATAATTCATAATGATTATGAATTACCTTGAAATTATTAATCGTCCAAGTGATACCTTTGTGTTTACCTAAATTCTTTGGGCCATATGCCTTTATGAGACAATGTTCCATTTGATAATTGATGTATGTGTTTCAAATTATTAACTACCTTCAAAATTCTTAATGGTTCTATTGTGAGATCATTTAAACTGTATGAATCCCCTAAATCTATAGGTATAAGATACATAACATTCTTCATCAAAATTATTAGAAATTCCTCTAATATAATTATTTGAAATCCCTCAAAAGTTGCAAGGTCTAATTATATATTTCCAAAAGTAATGAGTATGATCGTATATATTTTATCTTATATATTGTATTTTATATGCATATAAGTACATGAACCTAAAACTTCATTATTGCTACACGCCAACCTTTATGAGTATGTGAATATGTGAGTCATGAGTATCCATGTGAACATGTGAGCCATATGATCTATAAATGTGTAAACCTTATTATTTTCTTATGCAATGATGTATTACGAGTTTCTAAGCAAAAATATCCAATTGATGTAGGTAAGACATCAGACATTATGTATAGTGTAACCCAATGGATAGGGTTAAATTCTTGCCCTTATCTAGGAAGGGTAAATTGTCCTATAGATGGAGTTTGATCCACTTCATGCTATTAATGAGTTAAAAGGAGAGTATGCTATGATTCTTGAATTTCAATTAATTGTAACAGTAAACCTCATGAACTTTAATTTTAGTAATAGAAAATCTCCTCATATCATCTCTCATTAAATATCTTAACAGAATACTAATATATCACGTCACGTGTAAAATCGAAAAATAAAAAAGAAAAAAAAGCTCATTAAGCTTGAAAAATCAACAAATTTAGTTAGTTGCAGGATTTGAAAAATGATTTAGTTTGCCACGAAAACTCAACTCGATGAAGAAGATAGAGAGTTAAAATCTCTAATAATTTTTTTTTTACCGTTAGAAATTAATTACTAATATTTGTTAACAAAACATTATACGTGTATATTTAATGACCTAACATTTTTCTTCTTTTCTTTTTAATTTTACACGTGTCATGACACGTCAGTATTTCATTTGGTTGTTTAACGAGAGATAATGTGAAGATATTTTCTGTTACTAAATTTAAAATTCAAGGATCATAGTGTTACTAAAATTGAAGTTTTGAGGGTATATTATTGCAAATTAAAGTTCAGTAACTATAGTATTGCTGAAATGGAAGATCAGGGATTTACTGTTATAAATTAAAGTTTAGAAATTATGATATTACTCAGTCAATAATTTAGAAACTGTCAATGAAAATTAGCCTATGATTTGCTAAACTCTACATTATTCAAACACAATTTGTTAAAAGCTATCTAACTATCATGCCAAATAGATAGTAAAAGGATTAGAAATTGATTTTTGAGGTGGGAGATTTCTAGTTCTTAATATTTATTGGATTATTTACTATTGAACTTTTATTTTTAAAATTGAATTAAAAGGTCCTTGTATTTTTATTCTGCCAACAATTAGATAATTCTGGTAGGATTTTTTTTTTTCTTTTTTTTTTGGGTGTTAGTCATCAATCCAACAAAGTAATAAAGTAAAGGATTAGTTTGGGAATTGTGCAGTTACTCAAAAAAAATATCGGGTTTTATTTGAAGGGACCAAAATTAATAGAAGAATTTAAAAAAAAAAAAAAAAAAAGGTTAATTTTTTTTTCTAAACTTTCTAATCGTTTTGTTTCAAATAATAATAACCAGTTATATATTTTTTAAAAAAATATATTTTTAATTAAATAAATTTTTATCGATCTTTCATACTTATAAAATGAGAATTAATTAAATAATTTTAATATTTAAAATTAATTATAAAAATTTAATTTTATTATATCAATTAAAAATCTAGAATGATTAATTGAAAAATTAAATTAAGTTATTAATTTATATAGGAATAATTTATTCATTCTACCAAAAACTCCTATTTTTCCCGTGATTGCGGCATGGCTGCATGAGTTACCATCTCCTCCAATTGAAGGAGAACATTTAGGCATTGGTTTTGAAAGATTCAATATTTATATTCGTATTCTTATCTTTATTCCAATGACACACCTAAATCTGCTTATTTATTGTCATCAATATTAGCATTCTCTTAAGTGTTGTGGATAGCTTATGCTAAGTTTGATATAATTCATGTGCAAAAAATTAATTCAATCGAATTTTAATAATAGAATTCAATTCAATTCAATTAATAAGAATAATTCATGTGTTTTAAATAAATTTTAAAATGATAAAATTCATTTCAATTTTATTATTTGCAACAATTAAAAAATAAAAAAATTAATTATAGAAAAAAGTCATATTCAATTGAAATACGAGCTTGTTGGATTTTTAATAATAGTGAATCTATTAATTAAATTGAATTCTGACAAAATATTTTTGATTCCGCATGATTTCATTTCTTTCAAAATAACTCTTATCTTTTAACTCAAAAAAATTGAATTTCATTTTAATTATACATTTCTAAACATAAATATTAGCAAAATAAAATTTAATTTAATTTAATTTTTGTAAAATTTGAATTTCCAAACAAATAATTCTAATTAAAAATTCAGATATTATATCCTAGATGATCATTTGAAAAATATGTTTCTTTTTTGGTCAAAGCCAAAAGAGATTTCATTAATCTAGCAAACAACATTACAAACACTCAACCCTAGTTGTGAACTAATTTCTCCACCTATCTAAACCAAAATTTCTTTGTTCATATCTACACAAAATAGAAAAACGAATCAAACTATAAATGGTATTCACATCAAGATTTTTTTGGCTAATTATTTTACTAATTAAACTCTTACCCCCAGCTTTATAAACAAGCCAACTAATCTCTCTCCTCCACCCCAACAAGACTCTAAAAATGCCACAAGCAACTAGCACTTTGCTCCAAACAGTAGTAGAGAAAGGGCACAGAAAAAATAAATGCTCAATATTCTCAACAACATGACCACGTAAATACAGTCTACACTAGCATTAATTCTCCATCTATGCAATCTATCCTTGGTGAGTAATCTACCCTTCAATGCTAACCAAAGAATAAAAGCATGCTTGGGATAATGAGAATTAAATCATACTAGCTTGTACCCAGACACCACAGGCCTGGGACATAGGAAAGCCTTCCACAGGCTACTAATAGAAATGGCCAGAAGTCTCTGACCTCCATTTAATGGTATCCCTTTTATCATCTTGAACTCGAAAATTATTCCTCACATACTCCTATGCTTGCATGGTATACTCATCAAATGGCTTAGGAAGCATCCACTGCTCCAAACATCATGAACAAGCGCAGTTCTTCTAACAACAGTATCAGGAATAGAAACCATAGGAAATCTATCAATCAACGACAAACCATTGGCCCAAAGATCAAGCCAAAATAAAAATTTATCCCCTCTGCCTAACGGATAATCAAAATAACCAGCAATTTTGGACCTCAAGTTAAGTAGGTGCCTCCAACTCTAGCTGCGGCCAATGGGTACCTAGAAAGTTAACAACTTGTTAGCAGCCACCCAGTTAGTCCACAAAGTAATCTTTTCGGTTCTTAAGTCTACACATGTTTAGTAATTGCAGCTGATTCCAGAGGTGTGTTGGTCTCAAACCTAAACCACCACTCTTTTTCAAAGAGCAAACCTCATTCCATGCACTAAGCCCCCCTTTTTTATTAGAATTACCACCCTACTACAAGAACTGTCTACAAATACGATCCACTTCTTTCACCGCTTTCATGGGAAGCAAGAAAAAAGAGCACCAATATGTACTCATACTGCGCAGAAAAATATGTTTCTTGGTTCTTATTATAATTTTACCCGTAAATAATTTCATTTTTACTTTTATTATATTTAGATAAGAATTAATTAAATTCACTTTCCTTACCTATTTATATTTAGATAAGAATTAATTAGTTGAATTTCTCTCTAGCTAGTACATTTAACACGTGCAATACATGTTACTCCTAACTCTTTATACTAATTAAATAATAATTAATTATAATAATTTTTCATATTCAAATTAAATTAAATATATATTAAATAATAATTATATTATCCTTTATTTACTCTAATTGAATTCATTTTTTTTCTTATTTAAATTTAATACAAGTAATTATATATTAAATAATAATTATTTATTTTTTCTTACTCTAATTGAATTTATTTTTTATTTATATTAAATATAATTAATTATATATTAAATAAGAATTAGGAAAATACTATACAACTCAATATTTTTATCCCAATTGATGCGTCATTATCTTATTTGCCAAATTTATTTTTCAAAAGTGTATTATATAAAATATTTTCTAATGCAATAATGTCACATCAATTGGAATAAAAAGTTGGGATAAAAATATTTGGTCATATAGAATTTTCCTAATAATTATTTTGTTCTTTCTTATTCTAATTAAATTTATTTTTTCCTTGTTTAAATTAAATATAATTAGATTATTATATTATTTAATTAATAAATGATCAGAATAACTTATCATAAATGTAAAATTAGGATAGGCAATTTATTTCCACAAGTAATTAAATTAAATTTCCTTATCCCTCCTTGCACACACACATATATATAGAATAGATAAAGATATCGATAACCACAAGTAATTAAATTAAATTAGAATATAATAACGCTAATTAATTTTGATACATGAAAATATCATTTTGTCTTATAATTCTTATTAATTATGAAATTTAATATCAAATCAATTATCAATATAAAAATCAAAACAAAAAAAAAAAATTGATTGAAAGTAAATTAATGAAGGAAGAGAGAGCTAAACAGCCACCGCCCTTAATTGATGAGACAGAAAACTAAGAGCCCACATTCTTTGGAAGTTTAACACATTAATTAATAAACTTGCATGGATTTAATTAATTTATCTTCAATTAATCCAAAATTAACGTAAAGATCAAAATATGTATATAAAAGAAATTAAGTTGAAATCTTAACCAAAAGAAAATGGCTGTATTTAGTATAGTTTCTAAAGAAGAGAAATGGATAAAGCATTATAGCAGCTCTCATAAAATACTTCTAGTTGGTGAAGGAGACTTTTCTTTTGCTGTTTGCTTGGCTAAAGCCTTCGGTTCTGCTTCCAACATTGTTGCCACCTCTCTGGACTCTGAAGGTATATATATATATATATATATATATATAGTTTCATTTCATTTTTATACATGTATAGGTGCTCTTCTTTCTTAATACACTCTTAATTTATTAAATATTTGTTTAATTTGAGCCTGCAATCATACTTAGATATGGTAAAGATGAAGTATTCAAGAGCTGCAATGCACTTGATAGAGCTACAAACCCTTGGTTGTACAAATATCATTCATGGAGTAGATGCCAGCACAATGGGGCAGCACCCTCTTCTCAAGCACATATTGTTTGACAGAATAGTCTTTAATTTCCCTCATGCCTCTCTTTTATTTCGAGAACATGACATCCTCCAAATCGAGTAAGCTAACTTATAGTAAATTTTTTATAGTAAGCTAATTTAATAATATATATGTTTAATCATTTTTATTTAATTTAAGCATATAATTAATTAATGTATAGGTTGCACAAGGATGTAGTGAAGGGGTTCCTTGGAAATGCAAGAGACATGTTGTCTAAGAATGGAGAAGCTCATGTGACTCATAAGACTTCTCATCCATTTAGCAATTGGGAGATTGTGAAATTAGCACAGCAAGTTGGATTATATTTGGCTGAAGAAGTTTGGTTTAGTGTATATGATTATCCAGGATATAGTAATAAAAAAGCATATGGGACTCACTGGGACCAGACTTTTCCTGTTGGAGCATGTTCAACCTACAAATTTGCAAAACCTTCTTCAATTATGAATCTTTAGCTTTGCAGATTGTGATTCAAGTTTATTTTCTTGTGGGGCTATATGTTCAATCAATGTTCCTTTGGCCTAAGACATGAAGTTTAACTTTTTATATGGGCTTTTTGTATTGGGAAGTTAATATGCCTCGATAATATTTGCCAAAACTCTTGACAGAATAGAGCGTTTATCATCGTCATCATGTCTTTTTGAGATGTCAAGTAGTGAATTCAGTCTATTTAAAATCTTAGTTTTATTTTATCGTCTAATATCATTATTTTTTTTTAATATTGAAAAAGAAAATTTTAATATTAGTGAGAATCGAATCGATAATAGTGAAAATTTTAATATTAATGATATTAATAATAATATCACTAATATCATATGGATAGATGGTACTATAAATACTTCACTTTATTATTTATATTAGTTAACTATTTATTTCAAACAAATAAATTATGTGTTTGTTTCTATCGATCATGAGTGATAAGAACTAAACAAACAAATATAATTGAGTTCTCAAGGGAGTCGACCTTAATTTTGTTCCCTGTTCATGGGTCAGACCGTAGATCTCAATAAGTGAAAGAAGGGGGAATTATATTTCTAGCTTTCCGTTATCTATTTACACTCCCTTTCTATTTAAAATTTTCTTCTCACAATCCTCTCTTTTCCTTTTGTACCCTTTTAATTTTTACAAACCCTTTTTCCTCAATCAAAAAAAAAAAATTACAACCCCTTTTTACTTAATAACTCTCATTATTCACTTTCACCATCTTGTAACCTCCTATTCAATTATTCATGTAACTTTCATTTCTCTCTAATACTAATTTATTAAAATATTAAATTTTAATTAATATTTTTTAAGTCATATTTTGATTTAATTCTCTTAAATTATAAGCATTTTAATAGTCTCATATTTATATGTTTGACATACAACTTAATTTTTATATTTTAATCAATTATTCATGATACATGTTTAAGGCCTAATGCATATTTATATAATGATGTTTATGATTATCTTAAGATGATATGATTGTATGATTTATGAGTGATTATATAATTATTATTTTATTGAGTCAGGGTATAGCATGACTTCTACAAGTATATAGTAGGTCACCTTGCGCCTATCCATTCCCTAGGATCTCACACTATTGGCGTTGGGTGTAGCGTATAAGAATTGTCCGAGGGTTAATTCTCACTGAATTTTATTTTCTTATAAACCAACAATAAAAACAATAAAAGAGAGACCACTCACATTGTCACACCCTGAAAAATCATTTAGGTGGGCTTTAATTTATAGGTCATAAGCTACAGATCTATTGTCTGAATTTGTGAAGCATAACAAAATTTTTTAAGAAAGTCTTGAGGAAGAAAAATCATTTATCAAAAAAATTTTATTTTTCAATATATATTAAGAATTTTTTAGATATATCGGGGAGTGATTGCCACCCTGCCCAAGGATCCGCTGGCTGAGTCCCATCTATTCTAATGTCCCTAGCACAAGTGGTATTTATAGTCCACAAAAAATAGAAAAGTCTTTAAATATTAGTCCAAAACTGCAAACAAGTTATAAACCATCCATTCTCACATAGAAAAATCTTTCAAATCAAGAGCCTAATCACTCCAAAACCCATGCTGGCCATTCACCCTAGGCCAAGTCCAAAGCCATGGCACCCACCACCTACGGCAACAACCCTAAAGTCCTCATCTTCTCTTCTACTCAAATCCAAAATTCTTTCAATTAAAATATCGAACACTTTAAATGAAAACAAAGAAACAAAAGAATCCACAGCAGGCAAAGTTAAGAGACTTGTTCTCACCCAAGAAGGTAGAACCAAACTCAACACATACTCTGACAGAGAATTCTATTCTTATCCAAGATTTGTGACCCATGTTGATGATGGCTTCATTTCCACACTCACCAATCTCTATAGAGAAAGATTGAGACCTGGCTCAGAAATTCTTGACCTCATGAGCTCTTGGGTTAGCCATTTGCCTAAAGAAGTTGAATACAAAAGAGTGGTGGGACATGGGCTTAATCCACAAGAGCTTGCCAAGAATCCTAGGCTGGATTATTTCTTTGTCAAGGATTTGAATCAGGATCAGAAACTGGAATTTGAGACTGCTAGTTTTGATGCAGTGGTGTGTACTGTTAGTGTGCAATATCTCCAACAGCCAGAGAAGGTAAGTTTCAGTGAGCTTATATGGGATAAGAAAATTAGTGGTAAAAGATGGATAAGAGTAAGACTCGAGAACAGTTGATTTTTAGTGAGTTTTCATATGGTCCACGCCCAACCAAGATTTTTTTTTTTAAATGAAAAATGTAATTAAAGCACTATTTTAATGATTTTATTATAATTAAAACATGTAAAAATTTTATCTTAAAAATAAATTTCAATAACTTCTAATCAATATTTTAAACGCCTAATACTTATATAAAATAACAAAGATAATAAATATCAAACAGATCCTAAGTTGACTAATGACAATGTAGGTATTTGCAGAGGTGTTTCGAGTGCTAAGGCCTGGAGGGGTGTTTATAGTGAGCTTTAGCAATCGTATGTTCTATGAGAAAGCCATTGGAGCCTGGAGAGATGGGACTGGATACAGTCGGGTGCAACTAGTCGTGCAATACTTCCAATGTGTAGAAGGATTCACTCAGCCAGAGATTGTTCGGAAGTTACCGGCCAGAGGTGCTCAAAAGGATGAATCACCGTTCAAATGGTTCATGAGATTGGCAGGATTGTTGTCTGGATCAGACCCTTTCTATGCTGTGATAGCTTACAAGAACTTCAAGCCTGTACATGAATGACATTCTTGGATCACCATAATTGCCCATACCAAATGATGATCAAGGTCGACAACAAAAGATAATGCGAGGATGCATGAGATAAAGAAATTCACTCTGATTGAACGGTATATTTGTATTTCTATGAAACGGGAATTAATAAAAAAAAAAATTCTGTATTTCTATGGTCTTGACATTTCAGATCCAGTATTTTCGACATCCGTCAAAAGGAATTCCATATGTATGGAAAAACATCTCCCAAGAATCAATGATTTCAGTCAGAATACACATGCTAAGAATGTCAAAATGAAAAAAATGAATCTACCTTCAATATGCTGAGATGAAACCTAACATCAGTAGGAAAAACAAAATTTGGCTAACACTCAGAACATTGCACCAAAAGCAAAGAATTACAAGGGAGTTGCTTCAACTTGAAGTGTGGAGGTACTCAAAAAAGAGGACTTCTTGGCCTCTGCTTGAAGAATCACGCTTACGCGTTAGATCTAAATGGAAGTCTGTATATTAGATATACAATAATGTCACGATGCAGAAATTCACAGACAACCTTCCATAGTATCTCGTGAATAATTAAGGCAAGCACCAACTGATATTTAAAATCTCTGATGGCTCAACGTCATGGCACTGTCACTATTTACTGTACTTGTGTAATTGATATGCCTTCTCCAGTTTCAATGAAGACATGAAGACAAGCTCGGTTAGGGGAATGCATTCTTCCAGGCAGAAGCTCATTTGAAATTGAGCTAAGATGAAAGTGTTCTAGCTTTCTCTACTGCTTCAATGTAGTAATATAACCTCCATAGTGTCGCATTGTCCTGGAAAAGACAGCATATTAAAAAATATTAAAAATTATTTACATGTTAACAAGCCATATTTTCATGTTCCTTCACCTCTTGCTCCAAATCAACAAAAATTTCATCAGTATATTGTGCTTCTGCTGCCCTGCCGCGTTGAAGGATTTCAACCACACGGTTCAGATTTTTTGGAGGTAGCTTCTGAATGAATTTCCGAAGCTGCTGCTTCTCAGTTAGGGTCATAGGCCTGCAGGTTCGATTGCAGTTTTTGTCAAGGTAAGACTCAATGCAAAATACAAATGAAGAGGTCAGATCACCCAGTTGGTATATATAAAGCCTAAACTGAAACATTAGCACAAAATATAACCTCAAACATTTACAGTAGACATTATTGTAGCAAATAGCATGTGCTCAGACTAAATTATTGCAACATGAATCAAGGTCAAACAAAACCTTTCTTCTCTCCTTTTTTTTTTTTTTTTTTTTTTTTTTTTAATTTGAAAACACCACCAGTGCATGTATCCGAACATCTCTAACAGGGTATAATTTGCATCTATAAATAAAATCTGATATGATTGAGAAATACGAAACTTGAACAGCAAACTCTGTTTAGCATCAAATGTAACATACCTGCATGTAGACATCACAGTATCAAGAAGTTCTTCAAGCCGCATCTCCATGTGACCAAGCTGAAAAACAAGCATTTACCTTTTGTTCAGATATAATTATCACAAAATTAACATTTCAAATACAGCAAAGCTTTGATACATAGCCATAAGGAAATGGATCAAAATTCAGAAAATTACAGTTGTGGATAGTTGATCAGAATATTTCTTGATCATTTCTTCAACCACCGAGCTATCATTCTCAAGTAGAAACTCCAGATCACCATTCCCCTAGAATAGTGAAAAAACAAAAGACATCCGCATTCATCAATAGGTTAATAACGCCTATGCGGCAAAGAAAGTGAGAGATGGGGGCATGAGTGCATCTTGCACACCCTGCATAATCTCTTCTGCCGAATCTGAAAAGGAAACTTAAATTCTGCATCCTGCAATCTCTTAAAACAAAATACAAATATGTTTATTCTCCACTTCTCACCTCTTCGTCTCCTTTACCAGAAGATGTGTTCGGGCCCAAATGAGTTTCACTTGCATTTTTACTAGCAGTTCCACATGCATTGCATTGCAACTGGGGAAAAAAGAGGCAACAAAATAAATATGCATCTATTTGCCTGTATGTGCCTTTCACATGAACAATCACATAATAAAAAATTGAGAAAGTGAATGTTAGTTACCTTTCCTTCCTTGTTAGATTTACACTTAAGGCTGTTAGTACTGCAATGAGCACAGTGCTTGTGGACAACATTGGACATTCCTTTTCCAGGCAAGGCAACATCTGGATATTTAGAATCCACTAATTTAGATTCTGAAACCTGTATCAGGAAAGGATTTTTAACAGTAAATCCTTCCACAGAGAAGCTGTGAAGCTAAAATTTTTATAAGAAAATGAAATATAGGCACTTCAACTCGAGGATTTGTGGTGGAACGCAGCAGGGATTTTGCTATAGAAGAATAATGCAGTATGTTGACTATCAACTCGAGGATTTGTGGTGGAATGCAGCAGGGCTTTTGCTATAGAAGAATAATGCAGTATGTTGACTAAGCTTGTGGATTTATGAATGACATCAAATATTTGTGTAATGTTGACTAAGCTTGTGGATTATGAATGACATCAAATATTTGTGTAACATTGTAAGAGGCATATGGGAGTTCAGATTTATATCAAGGTAAAAATTGTATAAACGGAATTGCAAAATCAATATGAATGACTAAAAAATTATGTTTTGATTTAGACTGCTAACAAAATGACCTCTATATACTAGCTGTATTTGTGACTTCATCTGTAATGTGAAAAATGTATAACCATGGGTTATTACACCTAGACTACTATAGTTCAACCAAAGCAAAAAACCTTACGTATCTACAATTTTAAATGGAGAACTCACATAGAAAATTGCTATAAGGCCCTATAGAAACATAAAATAGTTACTTCAGATGATTTTGACCCTTATCTGCGGGACAGATATTTGGATTAATTAAGAAGTTGACAATAGTAAGCTCTAGGCCTTCTTTTCATGCATAGGATATTATTCAAGATAAATATCATAAACTACCCTAACATTCCAAGAAAATGCCAACGCCTTTTTTATAGTAGTATAATAGATGATATTTAAATGTAGACCAATACGAAGAACAAGGATTTATGGAAAATGTACATTACCTCTCTACATGATCCACAACTAGCAAGACTAGTGGGTGTAGCAATGCCGGTTGATAAGGAAGATGACATCTTGATTCTCTTATCAGGATTTTTCCATCCCATCTCACTCTCAGATGCTGCACCCTTATAACCAGAAATTAACTCTCTGCTTCTGACCTGTGATTGCAGTTTACGCATTGCTGTAACAGGATCAAGCATCTGCATTCAAGAAATCACATAGTTAATGCAAATTCAAATACTTACAAACAAGTTAAAAAAAGAGTCCAGATTATAGATAATTAAAATGACTAAAAAAGTAATGCAACAGAAGTAACAAACAAGTCAACATTCCAAGCATCAAGTTTATGACTTATGGATAACTTCGTGAAAATGTATCACAAGAGAGAGAGAGAGAGAGAGAGAGAGAGAGGGGAAGTGTGATCCTAATTTTAAAGTATGGGACTTGGATCCCACATTGAAAATATGAGATTTCAAAGTGGGATTTATATGAACTTTGGGCTCTCCAACCCCTGAGCCAGTTTTTGGGGTGTGGTTCTCTCAAGGTTCATAACAGAGAAACAGGAAAAAACCAGATAACCATAGGGGTTCTCACATCCTAAAGGAAATAACTTGGGCTGTCTCCATAGAACATCATCCTTTTTTCCCAGTGTACTAACAAGTTTTAAAACATCCATCTTCCATTACGACAAACACACTAATTGCAAACTAATGAATAACTTGGACTGAAACTTTTGTTGTGCTGCTGTTCTCTTGTTCCCTAATGCTATTTTGGTAGGATGGATGGAAAATAGAGAGGAAATGAATTTAATTTAGTTAAAGATATAGGCAAGTTCATTCTAGGGAGAAAATGTATGTTGACTAATATAAGTCAAATTATATATCCTTCCACCTTTCCATCCTACCAAACCAACAATTCTAAGTCATTGGCTCATTGCCAAACCAATTTAACACATTTTATTAAACAAATATCACATGGACCTACAAAAGCCTTTGCAATAATTCAATGAACCACACCTTAAGGAAAACCCCTAGCAATATGAATAACGCTTAGCAGCAGGCTTTTATTAGTCTTCTTTCCAATATACTAATGCAACACTAGAATTTATAAATTGCCTTGCAAATTAAATATTAAATACATAAAGAAATATCAGACATCACAAATTAAATTCCATTCTTTTTTATTGACAGAAAAAATTTACTAAAAGAAAACATAGATATCCCAGTGCACCTCATCAACTTCTGGTGTAAGTGCTGCCAGTGTTTGCCGAAGCAATGCGTTCAACCTTTCCTTTTTGTAATCTGAAAGACCAGCTCCTACACTGTTATTGAAAAAAGAACCAGATGAAGGCTCAATTTTGACTTTGGCCATGACCTCCTCACATCTTTTTCCAGTAAATTCAGCGGTAAAAGGCAGGAAATCCTCATTTTGTGAGAGCAACTCTTTGACTTCACATGCATAAAAAGTAAAGTAATCCGGTCCTACTTTACTCAGGTCAGCTGAAGCAACCAAACCCCCTGAAGTGTTTGACATAATAACTAAACCAACTAGGCTGCACGCTAAAAATGGTTAATTAGTAGAAATTTGGAGGCATGGCAAAAACATGCAATATCATGCCAGGAGGCACGCATGCTGAAAAAGAATAGACATTAAATAGGAATTATGTTTCCCAAGCAACTCAATCAGTACAATGCCACTTTAGCATCAGAGTTTATCTGCGTGTAACTGGCTCACATACATGCTGTAGCCATACACTATTTTAAGCACCAATTAGTCCTGTGGTTTATACACTAGACACCAAGTACTTTGTCCAAAAGCAAAACTAATTATGCATGCGGGGTAAACAGTTGACAAGAGACATTAAGCAAACATATAACAAATAGCATGATGGAACTTTGATAAGCAACTACAAAGTATCATGCTATTGCAATACAACAAATAGCATGATCCCAAAAGAAATTTTGTGTTCTCTATCAAATAGCCCCAACAAATTATATTAACTAATAAGTGAGAATGTGTAAATCATTCTGCTAAATCACCATACACTCAACAAAACAATATAATAACTAAAGAAGCCTCTTAAAACCTATCCAGAAATAATCTTATAATTATTAAAAGTGAGTGTGTGTAAATCATTCTGTTAAATTACCATACACTCAACAAAACCACATAGCAACTAGAGAAACCTCTTAAAACCTATCCAGACATAATCTTATAATTATTAAAAGCAAAAAGCTAATTAAGGCACAAATGGTTGCTAGAACTCGAGCACAATTAGACGTAAGATGCAAAAAGAAAAAAAAAATGAAGACCCAAGTACTCATAGTAGAAAACAACTAATTTTGCACTAAATCATAATGTCATGGGGCATGACCTGGTCCTCTCCTCCTCGCACCTAGGAGTTTCTCCTCCTCACAAAGGAAAACCCTTAGTATATGTTTGCTGTCTAACTCCCCACTCCTAAGGGATGCATTTAGTGTCTAGCTCTCCACCGTCCCTGGGGCAAGCTGCCAACCATTGAGATGTGCTTTAAGTGAGCTACCAAGTGAAAGCTAGGAGGCGAGCTTTGTACTTAGAAAAAGATAAGTGCATGTCTCATAGGGAATAAGACCTATGGACGCTATAGGCTAGCAGAATGGCCACAGTGCGCATGGAGATTCCATTTAGGAGAAACTATGGGAGATTTCATATAGGAAACCGGAGATTCCACATATGAAAAATTATGGGAGATTTCACATAGGAAAATTATGCAGGATGCTATACTCTATTGGCTTAAGGTTCGACCTTACTCAAATTTGTCCCTTGGTTAGTTAGTTTTCAGAGCTGCTGGCCTAGAATTGTTGGAATTCTAGGTGCCACACAGGGATCATGGTGGCTTAGATTCGTTGGTAGTCTAAGCGCCACACGGGAATTATGATTTGCGAATCCTCCTAATCCGTGACTGGTACAAGAGTAAACTTATTCGTACTAAAACCTTAGCAATAATTCAGAAATCCAAAATAAAATTGAAAAAATAAAATGTCACCCAAAACTTAAAGCCATAGTCTCATATATCTGCTACATTAACAATAATCCTAAAACAACAACACGGCAATTACTCATGATCAAGCACAAAATAGTCTTCCTCTTCGTCAAGTCTAGAGTAATCCGTTCCAGTGTTTTTCTCTTCATCTCTAACTTCCATATAGATTCTTGAAACTCGTTTAGGGGAAAAATTAATAAGGAATCCAAAAAAGGAGAAAACGAAAACAGAGCCAAGAGACAATGAAACATAAAGAAAGGAAAATTGAAAGCAGAGAAGAATAGAAAAAAGGTAAAAAAAAAAAAATTGGAGAGAGAGAGAGAAAAGGAACCTGTGGAAAGAAACCCTAATCGTTATGCTTCCCACTTCTCCAGAATTACAAAGATTTATCCTCTGATTAATTTGATTTAATTACTCGTATATATATCCTTCCCCTTCTCAAAGAACTTGATGGACTTTTCAGCGCACATATTTTTATATATATATGGTGCTAATAATTTATTTATGAATTACCATTTAAAATTTTTTAGTTATACAATTTTTATTTTTATTAAATAATTTTTAACTTTTAATGTAATATTATATATATATTAAAATTATATTTATTAAAATTTGAAAAATAAGTATATCTTTATAAATAATTTATTATTAATATTAATTAATGATATATATATATATATATATATATATATATATATATATATATATATATATATATGCGCACGTTTGCATGTGTTATATTATGTGTGTAAATTATTGAGTTAAGAGTAAAAGATATTTATTAAATAATTAATATTAATAAAAAAATTAAATAAATAATATAATGAAAAATATGGAAGTGAGATTAAATTGTAAATATATAGTGCATAGATAATATTGTCATTTTATGAAATAAAAAAAGAGTTGAAGGAAGAGATTGAGTTTATGGTGATTGGGTTCCACAGTTACAAATACTAAACCACCCATCTATTGGGTGTTTTGTGAGCCATTGTGGGTTTGGTTCTGTGCGGGAGTCTTTATTAAGTGACTGCCAATTAGTTTTTATACCATTTCTGAATGACCAAATTATAGGTACTATGCTAATGGTGGAAGAACTTAAAGCTGCAGTAGAAGTGAAAAGAGGAGAAGATATGTGGGTTTCCAAAGAAAGCTTAAGCAATGCTATTAAATACTCTCCTTGTTCTGAAAAAAAATAATTATTAAAAAAGTAAGTTTTATTCATAAATAAGTGGTCATTTAGCAATACAATAAAAAAAATATAATAAAATAGCTAATTTATCTTTCTATTTTCTAAATACGAGAGATGTTATTGGTCACTTTTTTCATAATAGAAAAAGTATGTGGCCAATAGAACTAGTGAAGTAGCATTGATGGTCAAGAACAATCATACTAATTTGAAAAAAATATTGTCTAATAAAGAAATGGAAGAAAAATATTTTGATAGTTTTACCAATAACCTAGAAAGTCTATTGTAAATTTGTAATAAATCAATATATACATATATTCTTTTATCCTCTTGTAATTTAAATGTATTGGCAATTACTTTATTTTCAAACAAAATCCAATATTTTATTATAATTTAATTTTAAAACATTTCTTTTCCTGCAAGAAAACCTTTTTTTTTTTTACTTGGTTTTTATTTTTTGAACGTCTTTTGCAAGAAATTGGATTTGAGTCTATCCCATAAAACTCTGTATACCCAATTTAATTTGATAACCAGAAAAATTGAGAAGAGACAATTAATTAATATGAGAATACCAGTTTTAAAATTAGGAACTTTAGCCTTAAGAACTTTCTCAAAACCTATAGCTTCAAGGCTCAAACATGGCGCTGGCTTGCATCCAACATTCCGGAATTTCATTATTAACCTTGCCCAGGTACTCTTTTTACTCCTAATTATTATTTTTTTTTTTAATTAATTGGATGAGCCAAAGGTATAGTTACGTTCTTCATTCCATAGCCCCCATCCCATTTTAGGCAAAATCTAAACCTTAACCTGTATCTCAAGCCTGAGTTGTTTGGTACAGGCGAATGCTAAAAATTTCCAGTAATCCATTAATGGGTAGGAATTGAATTTTAATACTAAAAAAATTTAAAAAAAAATTAGGTATAAAGTGAATTTGTTTTAAAAAAAATCAACAAATTAGCTTATTTAGAATTTAATATCAATTTAACAAATTAAATTAAAATACATTTTATTTAATAAAATCAAAAAATAAAAATATCTTAAAAGATTAGCGGTTGGAAACCGACGTAATTAACGGTTGAAAACTAGATTTTAGTGATTGAACATTAATCGCTATCATGAGGTGGCTTTTAAACTTTCAACCTTTAATATGCTGTTAAAAATTATATTTGAAATTCTGAAAATCATATAATCTCTCCGTTCTATTATATATGTTATTTTAAAAGAAAATTATTTCAATTTATATAACGTTTTAAAATATCAAAAAGGTATTTATTATTTTTTTTCAAATTTTATCATTCATTTATTCTCCACTAAATATCTTTTATTTATTTACATCAAAATAAATAAATAATATTTTAATTTTTTATTTTATAATTATAACGATTTAATAATTTTATTAATTTTTGTACTGAAATTTTAAACCATAAATATTACCACGAAACAAATGAAACAATTTTTAATTGTTAACATTAAACTTTTATCTGATCAACTGTTAACTGCCAACGGTTGACTGCCACCGCTTATAGACCCATTAACGCACTTATCTCTTCTATCTCTTAGGGTATAAAAATATAATTTTTCTTGTTTTGTTTTGTTTGGTATAGCTTAGTATTGCGTTGAAACATTTGATTGAATATCAGGCAAATCATCGGTTCTCAACAACAATGCAAAGAAGGATGTATGGACGTGCAACTGATGCTCTGATTCGACCTCTTGATGAGGGAAAAGCTGTTCAAGCTGCTGCTGACATTCTTGGCGAATTTTTTGTTTTTACAGTAATTTTTCTATTACTTTTCTTTTTTAAAAAAATAATTAAAAAGATTAAATAAACCAAAAATCAGTGTTTTAAAAACTAAACCAGACTGGCCGGTTCAACCAATTAAACTGAGAATCACTGCAGTTTACTTAAAAATTGAAATTTCGATTAAACTGTTTTCTGACTAGTTTTGACATTTTTAGTTACTTTTTAACCTGTTTAAACTTCTATTAATAGGAAATTAGACCAAAAGTTAAAAAAAGAAAAAAAATAAAAAAATGAAGAGATTTATGTAATTGTAAGACTGCCAATTCAATCGACCAAATATGTTGAACTTTAAACTAGTGACCTTATTGATTTGATCACTGGTATGGCTTTTAAACACTGCCACAAATTACACCATAATGGGGTAACTTCCTTTTTTTAATAACTTCCACTGTATTAAGAGCTAAAATAGCCCCATGTCGTATTTATAGGAATTGGAAAGGAACTGGAATCATAGGTCTTGTCACCACTCCAAACCAATTTTTTTTTTTAAAAAAAAAATTGTAATAATTTTTATTTTTCACATAAAAACTATGTGTTAAGTTTTTTGTTTTTATATTTAAAATTAAAAAAAAAATGACAAAACAGTAACCAACCCAGAACCAGATGGACTACAACTCCTACCAATGACTGCCGTTTCTGAACCAGAACCAGAACCAGTTCATCCAGGTCTGTATATTGGAACACACCAATATGAGGAGACAGACTAATAAATTTAGACTTGATCTGCATTTTGTGAACTTATTATATGAGAACATTTCCAGTGTTCAAAATTAATATAGTGTTTAACTAATTTCAAAACACTTTTTTAACCTTTTTTGTGAATTAATTAGGTTGCAGGAATTGCTATAATTTATGAGGTGCACAGAAGTTCTAGAGCAGAAGCAAGAAAAGAAGAAAGGCGCAGGCAAGAAATAGAGGTAACCATTCTTCTGAGAAAAATTTAAAACTTCGAACAGAAATTCAAAATTTTCATAAAGTTGAAACATTAACACTTTAATTTTGAACATGTACCTATATTGTATCAAAAAATTCTCTGTTTTTGCAGAGTTTGTTGTGACATAACTAACCCCTAAACATGCATTTTTATCAGGCACTTGAGCAAAGGAGAAAAGCTTTAGAAGAAGAGGTGGAAATGTTAAAGCATAAACTGCAAGAGATGGAGCAATTTTCCAGGAGAAGTGTTTTTGATGTACTCAAATTCTGGAGTACTCGAGCAATTCGAGAGCAGAAGTCAGCTGAATCCTTGTGATTTTAGTTACGATTTATCTTTTCCAGTCACCTCACTGCCAGGGGAGATTTTGATCGTTGTGGGCTTCAGGAACGGAAAGCTTCCATAAACATTGAAAGAAATGGATTGAAATGGTCCTTTTTTTAATTTTTTGGTGAGAAAAAAAGAAAATGGTTTGGTCAAAGATGATTGAAAAATACTGTGGAGGGTAAGAATGGCTAAAAAAATCCTCCTCCCTATCAATCAATGAGACACAAGTTTTGAGTCATCCAACTATCAAATGGGAATTCTTTTTTCCCCACTGGCAGGTTTCTCTGTTCAAGCAGAGGGAATTTCCCATCCTCCCGCAACCAATCACTATCTTCCTACTAACTACTAGTATATATTCAATTGCCAAAAAAAAGAAAATCATAAAAGAGGGAAAAATAATATGTTATGATGGAACTGTTCAATGGATTCTAAATCAACTGAGGACTGGAACAAGTCAGGTAAGGATTTAGAAAGAAATTCTAAGTAGCACAGTTACAAAACAAAACTACAAAATTTTAGTAAAAAGAACATCCTCGAGCATTTACAGATTGCCACCCGGATATTGAAAATTCCCACCCACAGAGCCATCTTCTATACAAAAATGCTTGAGCACTTTATTTTAGCTGGTCTACAGTGTAAGATCACCTCACCAGATATAGGTAGAAGAAAACATTTACAGATATCAGAAGAAAGCTATAACCAGCAAATCAAGTCCTTTGATAATATCCGTATGATCTTGTGGAATTTACTTTAATCAAGTTCCAGCACCACTTTACCTGGAATTAGTTTCTTGTCTTTTGCCTGATGAGCCTCTCTCACTTGGGTGAAGGGAAATGTTTTTTCAACAGGTATCTTCAGCTTTCCAGCTTCAGATAACCGGCGGATCTCATCCAAACCATCTGAATCAGCTCTCATGTAAGTCCACCAATATTCTGCATCATCAAAAATAAGCAGGCATTGTATCAGTAAATTTACAGGTAGTGTCTGTACATGCAATGTACAAAATAGCCACATGGAAATGGTTATCTTTTATTAGCATTTGAGGGTACAACATGAAAACTTCTAAAGAAAGACATCTTCAGCAGAAATATGTCAGAGGGGTCGGTGTGTGCAAGTGTAACAGAAAGTTAAACCATAAGTCATGTCAAAGGATATGTAATATAATTCTGGAGGTATGGATGGATATAAAAAATAATGTGTGCATTTGCAAGTGTAAGTAAATTTTCATTTTTATAGTGAAAATCTGTCTTCTCACAATCCAACAAGGAGAAAACAATGCAAAGGTAACAAATTGATACCATTTAATTGAGGAACATCAAGACACCTCAAACATCTTTTCCTAAATTCCACACCAATTTATTAATTTACAAAATTAAAAATCACATTTTGTCAGCTGATATCAGTAAACTGTGACCCAATGAGCATATCATCTACCAATCTATATATATTTCCCTTATATCTCACACTTATATTGCCTATTATTTGATCCAGTGTAGGTTTTTAAACTTATTGGAAGAAAATTGTACAAGCAACCTACTTTGAAGCTAAAAAAGCAAATATATCAAGAAAGAGAAATACAACTTATACTTAATCTTATTATTCCCTAACAACTCATCTGGTCAAAGAATGATGCAAACCACAAGTAGGCTATACCTATTCCATGAGAATATCGGTATTGAATCTGTTTCTTCAGCAAAAGAGCTGTCGACATAGGAAGTCCAACGGCTAGTCCATACCTATCAGTCAAGGATGCTGCCTCACCCTGTAATATAAGAGAACAAGGATTCTTAAAAGTTTAGCCAGAAGTCGTAGGAAAGTAGCTTCTGAAATCTCCTTTTAAGGGATGCAACACAAATCTATAACATTTAAAAAAAAAAAAAAAAAAAAAAAAAAGGCTTCAATGTATCTTGCCTGAAGGGTCATATAGTGTCCACCTCTCTTCAGAAAGTTAATGCCAATTCTTTCTGTTTCTGGTGCACCAATAGTGTCCAAAACAGCATCAAACTTCCCCTTTATTACTAGTTCAACATCCTAAATTAACAAGCTAGCTTATCATAAAAACATCTCCAACTTGTAAATTCCATATAGAAGTCTACATACATGTTTCCTAGCCAAAAATAAATAACATAAGAAAGATAACTTTATGATTTTAACAGCTGGAAGTGTGAATGAAGCAGATTAATTGATGATCATATAACCACCTCAGCAATGTAGTCAACAGCCTGCTCAGCACCAGCTTTCAGTATGCGATCTATGCTTTGACTTCCACAAGTAGTTGTGACATGGCATCCAGCAGCTACTGCAAGCTGAATTGCAGCAAAACCCACTGCTCCACCCCCACCCACTATTAACAGTCTTTGCCTGCAGAAATGAGATTTAAGATACTGCTAGAAGGGAATACATAATGATAGTTTACAAAAAAAGCACACCGTAGCTTTCATGGGCAAAGATCATACTTGTCAGCCTTTTCAATAAACTGATGCAAAGACCACTTATTTAAAAAATGACATTGAAATATGATAACATGCTGCCATCCAATGGTAACATAATTCTTGATGAGACTATTATAGATCACTAACATCTAATTTCATATAATATTATAATATGCTGTATGTCGACAATTCTTTTAATAACTAAATTGTTTCATAAAGATCTTAATCACATTCACTGAACGAGACCAAAAATAGGAAACAGATCACAAAAGCTGATAGCTCTAGAGAACAATCTACATTTAAACAAACAACTGAACAAAGCAATATCTTAACTGCAAGAATATTCATCATGATTGATGGAAAAAACTGACAAACCAGCAGAAAATAGTGCTCAAGCAAATTATTTCCACATCTCAAACCATTACTTATTTGGAGGCTGTCCACTGCATAAACTATCGCTTGCAATCCCTTATAAAAAAGTTCTTGTCAATGGTTTCCCTTTCTAAACACTTCTATTTGAACTACAGCTTATACTGCATCACTCATGATATAAAGTCTACTAGGTAAGCCTGAAGAAATTGGAGGATTTGAACCCTTATTGTTATGTAGAGATCATCATATCCTCCTTCCATTGAAATTTCAATCTCTGTAGCAGCTATAAAAACCTGATTGTTTACTGTTGAGCATGAATTCTCCAAATTGAACACAAATTTGTTGATTGGAACTTGGCAACACAAAATATAACAAATCATAGCAACTTTTGCATCCTCACATGACCT
Organism: Reutealis trisperma; assembly: GCA_947687605.1. Taxonomy (NCBI): domain Eukaryota; kingdom Viridiplantae; phylum Streptophyta; class Magnoliopsida; order Malpighiales; family Euphorbiaceae; genus Reutealis; species Reutealis trisperma. The sequence goes on along the minus strand of CANTUT010000650.1, from coordinate 558,220 downwards.
AAGAACAACACAATGTGATTGTTGATATTTTCCCACCACATATAGTCATCCCCAATAGATTTAGTTTCTACAAGATGAACAGACTTCACTCATTAATCTACTAATACCATCTAAAACTGTTTAGACGAAGCATTCCTTAATACATTTTAAGACCATTTTCTTAGAATAAATAGAGGGCTTCAACTTTTGACATGTAAAAATTTTTAAATTTACATTTAAAACATCAAATCTAACTTACACCATCACTTTTTAGAAAAGGCTCTTCTGCACAAACACTCTCCAACATCAGAAGCAAAAAATACAAATCTACAATAGTCAAAATGGGGAAAGATCTTCAAGGCTCTCACTCAAACTTTCCCATTCATCTCTTTCCAAACCACACCAAAGTGTATATATATATATATATATATATGTCCGTATGTACATGTATGTATGTATGTATGTATGTATTTTTGTTTCACACATGCACGCACGCACGCACACACACATATGTGTCAAACAAAAGTGAAGGAGGCCAATGCTTGACCTTATCTTCCTCTTTAAATTCAAGTACAAGAACATACTAGATGGATTAATGTGGGTAGAGGTGCTAAGTTTTTTTTTTTTTTTTTTTTTTTTTTTGCAATCTAGATTTCTTTTTATTTCTTTCTTGACCTTTTTTTTTCTAAGAAAAGAAATTAGTAAAAAGGAAAGGATATTAAAATTTAGAATATATATATATATATATATACCTCTACCCACATTAATCCATCTAGTATGTTCTTGTACTTGAATTTAAAGAGGAAGATAAGGTCAAGCATTGGCCTCCTTCACTTTTGTTTGACACATTGATCCAAAATTTGATTCCAAAAAACTATGCAAGTGACTACATAAGGCTGTTCTCAAAAGCATTGGAGTTGCTATTGGGTTTTAAATCAGTTGTTATTGCCTTAGATTTATAGTGTATGACAGCAGCAACCACGTTTTCTGGCATTCTAAATATAAAAATGACTAATATAGCTGAGGAAGTGAGGTGTAGTCTGATTTACTACCACATCACTCCTTTAAAGGATGGTTCTCCATTCATAAGGAGAAGGTTGGCTGACTTCACCTCCAAAGATAGCAATAATATATATAATATATTATCTCCGTCAAGCTACTCAATTTTCTTATTGACAACCTCTTTATATTGCCATCAACCCCACTCAAATGTTCCTTGTCACCATCAATACCACAGAAAAGGAATGAAACACAACATCCAAAGCATCTCCCCCCCCCCCCCCCCCCCCCAAAAAAAAAAAAAAAAAAAAAAAGAAAGAGATATGCATGTTGATTTGCCAATAAAAAATAATATAAAGTGACAAAAGCGCAATATAACCATACCCCTCAGTGATCCTAGCTGTACTTTTTAGAGCACGCCATGCAGTTAGTGCAGCAAAAGGAATAGCACTTGCTTCCTGGAGAAGAAATTGAAAATAAATTCAGATCGTTTTGGTCATAACTATGAAATTCACTAAGAATATTAAAAATAAATATTTTGCATATTGACTAAGAGGACCCAAATGTTGTCACAGAACAGCATTGAAACTAACAGTTGGCAAAGAGTGATGGATTAAATTGTTACTATGGATAAAGTGTGTGCATGCACAAACATTTTTTTATATAACATTAGACTAAGAACAGAACAAGTCAACCACCAACATTAGTGAGTAACACAGACTCTTAGGGAAGGGAAATTCTCATCTGCTACAAAATTGTCAATTCAAAGGTTGCACGATACAAAACTCAAAAACAATTTACCACATGGAGGATAGACACAACCAAACATATGCAAGACCAAAAGAATGCTTCATGTGTTATGAAATAATTATACACCTAAAATCAACAAAGACTACAGCACCTACCACGTGTGTAACTGAGGCTGGTTTTGCAGAAAGCTCATCTTCTGAAAGAATTGCATAGTCAGTATAAGTACCCCTCACAGCAGTAGGATGCAATGCACCAAAAACCTCTTGCCCCACACTCAGTGACTGCACTGAATTTCCAACAGCTGCAACTTCACCACTAATGTCACGACCCAAAATGAGAGGTAGAAGCGGTTCAAATATGGAACGACCATAACCTGATCGCATCTGGAAGCATTAAAAGTCACAAATATTCAATATCTGATGATAATTGTACATGTTACAGTTTTATGAACAAGGATAATGCACTAAAGTGCAGTTTGGTTAGCTGGAAATGAAACATTAGGAACAGAAAGCAGGCCACCAACCCCATTCCTTGAGTTTTTAGTGATACAAAATAAAATGAATGGAAATGAAAAGTTTGGAACAAAAAGGCGTTCGTCCTCTAATTTCCATTCTCCATACAGGCTCAGACGCTCAGTATTAGCAACCAGAAATGAAATTGAGCAACAGAAGAACAAGATCAAAATACCATGAGCACTATACCATTAACATGTAAAAGATAGAAAGCAAAATCTGAAATAGTGTAGACATCAACAGAGTACTATTCTCTATGACAAAAACTACCATAACTCTGCCTTAAAAGAAATATCCTCTCAAAAGTCACCCAATTGGGTCAGAAAGCAAGCATTAAAATTTTCAATTCAAATCACCCATATAATATACAATCACTACCACCCCACTTTCAATACAACACAATATGAAACTCCCCCAACATCAACATTTCTTTTACCGTAACCTCATTCCTCCCCCCCCCTCTCCTCCCCCCTCCCCCCCCCCCCCCCCCCCCCCCCCCCCAACCACCCACCACATTTCTTTGATCAAACAAACAAACAGATCAAAACCCAATAAGCATAATTGCAGATTAAGGTCATTCCAAGTGGATAAGAATAAATAACTCACTCTAGTATCAAGGGGATTGATAGAGACAGCGCGTGCTCGAACCAGGACCTCATTGGGCTTGAGCTGAGGAACCTCTACATCGGGGCGGAGCTCCAGAACCTCAGGTCCACCGAAACGGGGTAGCATCACCGCCCTGCAAGTGGTAACAAAAAACCTAACAAAGGGTAACTTGAAAAATTGGCAATAATGAGAGTGAAAAGGTGGATTTGTGAAGCTGTGAGCTTTGAAGATATGCATTGTTGTATGTGTTTGATGTGTGCCAGCGAGAGGTTTAACGCATTGGAGGCTTTACAATGAATGAAAATGGAGAAGAAGAATAAGGGAAGGACTTGGTGGAACCGAAGTGGAACGTGTCCCGGCTAGTATCCGCAGACTCACATTTTCTGTTACTTTTTCCCTTCCAAATCAAATCAACTTAATTTAATGAAAACAAAGGGTTTGCTGAATTTTTTTTTTTGTAAATTACTATTTAATTTTTAAAATTTCATTTAAATAATTAACTTTTTTTTAAGAAAAATTAATTAATTAGTCTCAACTTCGATTCTATTATACTATTTAGTTATTTTGTTTAATTTTTATAATTTTTTTGTTAAATTTTATAAAAATGACAAAAATATGTTATATATATAATAAATAAAATTTTATTTTTATTTTTAAAAATAAAATCTTAAATTAATAAAAGTAAATAATATTTTTATATTTATATAATAATTATATTTAATATTATTAAATTATAAAATTATTTATAATTATATAATTATTATATATAATAAAAAATATTTAAATTATAAAATTAAATAGTTAAATGATTATTATATAATTATTATTTAATTTTATGAATTTGAATTTTTATTTTTAAATAATAAATTTATATTTATATTTATTATATACACAAGGCATTTTAGTCATTTTGCATAAATTTTACAGAAAAAATGTCAAAAATAAATAAAAAGACTAAATAATTTGACGAACAAAAACTGATGGATTAATTAGTTAATTTTTCAAAAAATAAAAATTAATTAATTAATTAGGTCAAATATAAATGACTAATAGTAATTTGCCTCTTCTTTTTTTTTTTTAAGTAAAGGGGATTTTTTTTTTCCATTTGAAATCTTTTAATGGGATGAAGTTATCCTAGGGCAAATAGCTCAGAGAATCATTAAATTTTAATTTTTTTTAATGTGATTATTAGAAAAAATTATCAAAAAATATCTAAAATTTCAAAATTTTTATACTGAGGAGATTACTAGACGGAATCCCGACCTAAAATGATGACATATAATGCCATGTAAGCATTACCGGTTGATTTAGCAAGATCAATAGGATTTACGTCACCTAATATTGCCATGTCAGCATGTTGTGATATATTATTATTCTGATTCATAATGGGCCCATGTGTTCAATAATCTCCAATGCATGGGCGACATGTGTCCACAGATTGCGCCTCCTGACTTCTCTTCCTTCACTTCTCTTCTGTCTTCCATCAAAAATCAATCTATAAAATAATCAGTATTTCAAAAGCAAAGTTATTAATTTTCATATCAAAACAACGGGAAAAAAAGTTAAATTGCATGAACTAAAAAAATATTAATAGAAGATTATTAAAAAAAGAATAAAATAATTCCAATTTCTTTGTACCCATCAAAGGTTAATCTCTTCCTTAATCACAGCTAATGGTTCTTTCGAACTTAGATCCAAAAAATCTCTCTCTAATTTACCTCTCCAATTTTCCAAAATACAAAATTCAATAAAAACCAAAAAATCCATGAAAGCTTTACTGTACCAACAGAAGTTGAGGCCTACTTGGACCACAAGTGACTGCAACAGTGATTGGTGACGCGAAGATTTGAGCTCGCGATGGTAAACGGTGAGGCAAGATCCCAATTTGTCGGAGCTTGGACTGACAGCAAAGGAGATGGCTTCGACCTGATCACTGACATGCGACGTATACCGACGAAGAGATCTTTTCTACGCATAGTCGGGATATTGATGGCACAAGGAGCAGCGACGAAATTTTGCATTGCTTGGTCGACTTTTGCTGGCCTTATAACTGTTGGTGATACAACGATGATGGTGATGGCGCGCTGGTAAGTGTGATTCCAATAGCAGCAATGGCTTTAAAGAAGAGGATGGTGGCTTTAGAAGCACCTGCAGAAAATAAGGTTAGCTCCCAACCACACTCCTAAATTGCCTAAAATGAGGACTGAAAGAACAAAGTTGGATTTTTTACCAATTATTGCTCAATTCTCAAAGCCAAAGATAAATCAGGTTTACCTATGAAGGGGTTGAGTTGAGAGAGAACTTTGCATTTTGCAAAATGTAATTCCGGAAGTGATAGTGACTTGATCATTGACAAGTAACGCAGGTGAGTTGGCTTTTACTTTTTCAATATTTTTTGAGTTATGGATTTGAGAGTTTTCAAGGGATTTGAGAGATGAATCTTGAGTCTTTGGGTGAGAGACAAATCTTGTCATCGGTGAAATTTTGTTGCAAGACTTGGATTTAAGATTTAGAAAATAGATTGAAGATAAAATGATGGTAACATGGGTATTAATAAATATTTTTTTTTTTTTAAGTAGGGGCCATTATGAGGTGACGTGACAATCCGATGTGGCATCTTAATATGATTAAGTTAGCTGGAAATGTTTATATAGCATACCATACCAATTTTTCAGGCTGAGATTTTGATTAGTCATTTCTAAGTGTAAAGATTTTAAAAATTTAGATATTTTTAAATTGAAAAAAAGTACTAAAAAATTTAGTGATTTTCTAAGGCATTTACCCAGTTATCATAATTCCAATCTCTAACATTTTGCATAGTCAATCATTACTATTTGAAACAAATAAATTTCACAAAATTTATAAAATTTATTTCAAATTTTATATTTTTTTAATGTTTTGTGTTTAGAACACTTTTAAAATGTTCATTTCAATTCTATGAATTCAATTTCATGAAATTAAATATAATTAAATTAAATTCTAATAGATTATTGGCTCAATGTGAAATTTAATATGGATAAAATTTGAATTTATATTATTGATTATAGTGATGAAGCCATAAAATATTTTTTTAAAGGAGGTTAAATTTTTTATCTTATAATTCATATTAAAATTTTATATATAATCAGGTAACTATTATGTATATTTATAGAAAATTTTTACCTAAAATAAGAGAAAAGATGTATTCGATATGTTCTCAATTTTTTATAAAATTATACTAAAAAAATTCAAGAGGTTTCCAAGTTATGGCCCCTCGGGTCCCTCCATCATCAATGATTGATTAACATTTAATTTTTTTATTAGATTATAAGTGGCCAAATGCATTTTTTTCTCCTAAACTTATCACCGTTGATCACTCTGCTCGTTGACATTTATTTTAATTATTTTTACTCCTCAACTTGATAAAAGTCATTCTTTAATCCCTAAATATCTAGTCAGCAAGGAGCATGGATGTACGAAATAGCAAGGTGAGTGAAAACAAAAAATAAAGTCTAATAAGTTTGATGTGAATTTAAAATTTAATTTTTTTTCCTCTTTAAATCCCTAATTTCTTCCTTCAAAAAAGATTTCCTAATTTCTCATTCTATCTATCTATGTTGGGATCTCTCTCAATAGTCTTCTCCTTCAAGTTTAATCTCTCCACAAACCCAGCCATCTCTATAGCTTCATTTTGTATTATTGAGTATTATTGCAGTTGAGGTTTCGATTTAGTTAACAATTTCTATTTATGAACGTCTCAAATTCTTTGACCTCTATTCTTTGATTTGTTTTTTTTTTTTTCAATTTATGTAATCATAACTTTTTGATTCGAGTATGATCGCTTATAACCCAACAGCAAACCATTGTTCTTCACTTTCTCAGGAAAATTTGACTTCTTTCTGTCTCTCTCATTTCTAATTATATTCATTAGTTATTTTTGCATTTTCATATATGTCCTCTCCATTGCTGTACTTTTTATTTAAATTCTAGCTCAAAAAAGTAAAGAATTATTCAAACCTCTCTGTCTCTCTCTTTGTAATCTGTCACTTTACTATTTGTTTCTAGGTTCTTAAATTTCTTGAAAGGGAGAGAAATTATTGAGCCTAATTTAGATCCTCACTTTTTTTTTTTTTAACCAATCATAACTCGAATATGATCCCACCTCAAAACTCACAGGTTTTCAACTAGAAATCGTAAATTTTTCATTTTTATTTCAAGAAAAATCTCTCTCTCTCTCTCTTCTCCTTTTAGCCCTCTTGTTGTGCTTGATTTCTCATATTTATGAGTTTAATAATAAGTTAAAGATAAGATCTCAATTTGTTTATCATAATGTTTGATTGATTATTTTTCTTTTCTTTTTTTTTTAACTAAGGTAAAATTCTAAGCAATTTGTAGATGCTTTATTTATATCAGTCTATATTAATTCAATTTCAAGATAATGCAACTCCAAAACTTGCTACAGTTTTGTGAAAAAATAATAAAAAACATTTTAAATTATGCTACTAGGTTTATGTTTGAATGCTAGGATTTTTATAGTAATGGTGAGTCGGGTTAATTTTCTTAGATTTTGTAGTACTAATTTCTTCTTGTATTTAGCAATAGAGTTGAAATTGATACTGAGGTATGCATTTATGTTTAACAAAAATGGGGCAATTGGGTTTAGCATAATGTTTGACAAATGATCCTACTTGCAAAATCCAAATCACCCAAGCTTCTATTTGATTTCAAATGAAAACCAAATTTCTCAAAAGAATTTTGTTTGGTTTTGTTGTGAAAAATTGTTACTCTCTTAGATAAATTATTTTAGTTAGGATTATTATAGTCTTTTACTTATTTTGATAGGAACCAAAGGCATATAAAGGGATTCACATGACAAATCAACAAAAAAAGTCAACATCATCAATATTTTGTTTACCTCAGGACGTGTGACTATTATACGCTCTTCTAATGGACAATTAGGAGTATGCAAGTGTAATTTACTATGTTGGACAATTGAAGTGGTTATTTTAAAAGATCGGAGGCAAAATGATCAATGGTACCAAGTTCAGGGGTAAAATATGCAATATGCATTCGGCCATAATAAGTCAATATTGAATAAATAATCTATCTTCAATATAATACTATTGAATGAAAAGAAATGGAAAGCAATTGTCAATTGGTGATATCTGGTTGTTTATTAAGAAAAATAAGATCACAGTTAAATTGAGCAAAATCGAACTAAAATTGGAAAATTGAACTGAACCGATTGGTTCGGTTCAATTCAGTTTGGTTTTTTAAGTACTTTGATTCAGTTTGGTTTTTAAATAGTAAACTGATGTAAATTTTAGTTCGGTTTGATTTTTATCAAAAAAAATTTGTTTGAATCAAATCCACCAAAATTTTAATTAGTGTATATATATATATATATATATATATATATATATATATATATATATATATATATATATATATATATATATATATATATATATATATATATATAGAGTTTCTTAGAATAAAAAAAATAGTTCAAACTGATTGACCTAGTTGAACAGAATTGAACATTTCGATTTGGTTCAACTTAATTTTATACAAAGTTTGATTTCAGTTCGATTTAGATAAAATAAAGGTTCAATTTATTTGGTTTTTTTATTCAGTTCGATTTTGAACTGAACCGACCATTCGCTCACCCATAATTGCAATGAAAAGTCAAAATGCATAGAAATTCTCATCATTATTTTATGGGTAAAATAATATGTAGTCTACGATATTTGCTTAAAATAATTTCATATTTGCAATTTGAAAAAATCATTATTTAGTTTCTGACATTTGATTCCATTACATTAAGTAATGCATGTGTTACTTTTCTCATTATAATTTTGTGAAAAATCTAAAACGTCTCTCATTTACAATTAAATTTTCTATTGCAACCATTCTTCTTCAAAATTTAAGAGAAATTTTTTTATCAAACTTTTCTTTTCTATTTTTATTAAAGCCTACCTTTTATAACTTGCACACTACGCTTACTGAAAATTCACAAATTAACTTTGAAGAAAATTTTAGAAAGTAATAATAATTTCTTTTTCTATTTTATTGGAATCAATCTCTGCAAAAGTTATACACAACTTAAAGGTTTTCAATGGAATATGGTTACTCTGTATCTTTATCATCTTCGCAGTCAAGGCATGAAAATTAAAATGGCTATAAATTTGTAAAATATTTCTATATATTGTCCTGCACTTGCGGTATTCAACTCTGAGTTTGATTATTAAAATATGCATGCATTTCTTAGGTGCAAGGTCATCCATTTCCTTATGAGGGCACCCCTTTGATAGCTTTTGAAAACTGCTTTTGATCGATACTTTTTTTTTTTTCTAAATCTTAGAATTAATTTGCTTAAATTTAACTAAAATTTATTATATTTCTTAATCTGGTTTAGGAGACATAAAATGTGAAAAATGCTATAAAAATTTATAATTTTGACCAACCCATTAGCTCCAAATCATTGACAGATAGACCCCTCTATAGCCTTCTGCACCCAGCAATCTCCATTTCTTGTTCAAATGCACTCATGAACTCCTCTTTAACAGTCATACTCAAAGAAACCTCAAATTCTTGCTTAAAATGAAATCAAATAGGAGAGGAAGTGAGGGATGATGAGAATGACTGTTATTGGGCAATCGAAATGAAGGTAAAATGGCGAGAAAGTGAAGGATGATGAGAATGGAGTGAAGAGTTTGTGGGTTTGGGTATCAAAACAAGGGTATTTTGGGTTTGAGTGAGATGAAGGTAGAGGGTATTTTGGGTATTAAAAATATTTTCTTTTTTTATATTTTTTTTGAATTTTTTAATGAAAAAATATAAAAAAATAATGGAATAACTATTTAATATAACGGAACAAAATTTGAAGAGTTAAATAGTTCATTTCTTAAACTGCATAGATCAAGTAATTAATTTTTATAATCATATTTTTATTTTCTTCATTTCTAATATATATATATATATATATATATATATATATATATATATATATATATATATATATATATATATATATATATATATATATATATATGTCTGAAATTTTAAATTAAAAAAGGGATTTTACACTTAAATTGAAGAAATTAAAATTAAAAAAATTCTAGCATAAATTATTTTATAGCTTTTTAAAGGATTTTGTAAAAAAAGTTACTTTTTTTATAAGTTATTTTGTAAAATTGTATCATTTAGACAATAATATGAAAGAAGACTTTTTTTTTATGAGTTTATGAAGAATTTTATAAAACAAAATCATACTTGTAAAAATTTGAACTTACAAAACAATATGCAAGATTAGTCTCTTTTCTTTTCTTCTTCTTCTTTTTTTTTTTTTTAAAGTTTATGCAGAATTTTGTAAAATAAGATTATTTTTTTAGATGCCTTCAAGTTACAAAATTAAAGTATAAAACTACTTTTATCTTGTAAGTTTATGAAGAATTTTGTGAAAAAAGTAATTTTTTTTTATAAAAGCTTTTAAGTTATAAAATAATATGTAAAATCATCTTAATTTTCTAAGTTTATGAAGAATTTTATAAAGTAAAATATTTTTTATAAAGGCTTTTACATTATAAAATAATGTGTAAAGTCATCTTTATTTTATAAATTTATAGATAATTTTATAAAGTAAGTTCATTTTCTGTAAAAACCTTCAAATTACAAATTAATGTGGAAGATGACCTTTATTTTGTGTTACGACCTGATTTTAAGGGTACATGATTGGCATTAGGGCATAAAAAAAATTAAACTCTTTAGAACTTGTAGTCGACCTGCCCTATATAATCAACAGAGAATCCAAATAAATCTAATTGAAAGAATCAATACTCAAGAGTTGTGGACCCATATGCTAATAGAACATTTATATCACATCATAATAAAGCCATGCATACCATATTTCAATAATATGATCATCAACTGGCATTTGTTTAGCAGAGAATCTATTTCACCATACTATAGACAAACATATAATAAATCCAAAAGTAATAATAGGATACAAGTGTAAGCTACTATAATTATGGATTCTAGAATAATAATAAAATACATAACATTTAATATATATAAATTCTACTGCCAGAGGAAAAGGCAAGGAAACTCAACAATAACAACTTCTATACTCATCTTGCAACATGAAAAAATAAGGAGATAGAAGGTAAGTATTTCAATTCAATGAATGATACTAACCAATATGAAATAAATTTGCTCAACCTGCTACTTATTGTACCGCCACTTATTGCCTCATATCATAAATCACATGACTTCTTTAGTTTTTTAATATAATTTTTATTTGTTTTCTTATTTTGTTTTCCCTAACCTCTAAAAAGAGACATTTGAAGTTCTATCTTTTTCACATCAAATAACCTATTCTTTTTTTTTTTTCATGGTAGATAACCTATTTCAATTCTTATCAATTTTCACTTTTTAAAGTTAAATTTGATTTTCCCTCACTTTGTACTTTTCTTAACCATCAACTTGTGGTGTGTTTTTGGCATTACCTTTTCAAATCTCCCAGGTACGAGTTTACCCCCCAACTTATTTGATTATTAGCTGTGTAAAAAATTGCTACTTATATTTTTATTTCTTTTTTTTTTGGTTCAACTATATTATTTCAGATATTATAATTTTATAATTAAATTGTTGTATATGTTGAACAATAATTTTTTTTAGTTATATTGTTGAACAACTATATTATTGTATTTGTTGTGCAGTTATTTGTATTATTGGTAGCTAAGCCTTTTTTTTTTCTTTTAAAGAAAAAGTTAAGATGATTTATTCTTATTTCTAGTTGTTTATTGTACCTTTCAGAAAATGGAGAATGAGCCCTCACAAAATGTATTATTGGACATGGATTTTTCAACTGAGGACAACAATGGTCACACTAGAGAAAATTTGGAAATTATAAATGATAAAGAAGTGTTTGAGGAACCTAAAGTTGGAATGTTATTTATCTCTGAAGAAGAAGCTTTTGCTCACTATTCTAACTATGCAAAGCAAAAGGGAGTTGGCATCTGCAAGAGAACCTCAAAACGTGGAAATGGTGGGACTATGAAATATTATACTTTTGCATGTTCTAAAACAAGAAAGTCTACTTCTGCTAAGAAAAATTTATTTAAATCCCAATTGTTGACACAAACAGGATGTGGTGCAAAAATGAGATTAAAAGTGTGTCTAATAGGAGTATTGAAGTGACAGCCATTGTACTTGATCATAATCATATATTGAGTCCTAGAAAAACTCAATACTTTAGATGCAACAAGAAGCTTGATGATCATGTGAAAAGGAGGCTTGAGATAAATGATCAAGCTGGGATAAATGTAAATAAAAATTTCCATTCATTTGTTATCCAAGCAAGAGGATATCAAAACGTATCGGTGAAAAAGAATGTTGGAACTATATTGAAAAAGTTAGATGAATAAGACTTGGGATTGATGATGCTAATGCAGTTTGTAAATTTTTTATTGAAGCACAAAAAAATGATCCAAATTTTTTTCATGCAACAACAGTTGATAAGGAATGTCGACTGAAGAACTTGTTTTGGGCAAATGGAAGGAGCATAGCAGCTTATGAAGCTTTTGGAGAAGTTATTACATTTGATACAACTTACCTTACTAACAAATACGATATGCCTTTTGCTCCTTTTGTTGAAGTGAATCATCATGGGCAATCTATTTTGTTAGGTTGTGGATTGTTGACTAATGAAGATATTGAATCATTTGTGTGGTTGTTTGAGACATGGTTAAAACGTATATCAGGCTGCTCTCCTAAGGGTATAATCACTGATCAATGCAAAGCCATTCAAAGTGCAATTCAAATAGTGTTTCTAGGTGTTCGACATAGGTTGTGTTTATGGCATATAATGAAAAAGGTTCCTGAAAAATTAAGAGGATATTCAGAATATGAAGCAATTAAGAAAGTTCTACAAACTGTTGTGTATGATTCTCTTACTGAAGCTGAATTTGAACAAGGATGGAGACTAATGATCAAAAGTTATGATCTGCTTGATAATGAATGGTTGAAAGAATTGTATGATGACTGACATCGTTGGATTCCTGCATATTTGAAAGGTTCATTTTGGGCAGGTATGTCAACTACACAACGTAGTGAAAGTATGAATGCATTTTTTGATGGCTATGTTAACTCAAAAACTACTTTGAAGCAATTTATTGAACAATATGATAATGCATTGAAAAGTAAAGTGGAAAAAGAGAACATGGCTGACTATGATTCTTTTAACTCTTGTTATGAATGTATAAGCAATTATGAGTTTAAAAAGCAATTTCAGAAAGTTTACACAAATGCAAAGTTTAGAGAGTTTCAGGAGGAGTTAAAAGAAAAGTTGTATTGCTACCCATCTTTAGTAGAAGATAATAGCTCCATTTATTTATGTAAAGTTGCAGAAGATGTCAAAATTGGGGAAAAGAGAAAGGATGTTATTTTTACAATTCATTTCAATGAAGTGGAGTGTGAGGTACATTGTAAGTGTCAATTATTTGACTTTAGAGGAATTCTATGTAGGCATGCATTATGTGTACTTGCAATAAGAAAAGTGAAAGAGGTCCCATCTAAGTATATTCTACCACAATGGAGGAAGGACCTGAAACAGAGATATACTTTGATTAAACGTAGTTATAATCAAAGAAGTCAACAAGCAATACGGTATGAGAAAATATGTAGTGAATTCCAAGAGGTAGCAACTATTGCTATAGATTTTGAAGATGTATATGAAATTGTGGTAAAGAGCATCCAAGAATTAAAAATTAAAATCAAGGCTGAAGTAGCACATGTGAGCAATGAATCTAATATAGCTACACCTTTGTCATCACAAGATATTGTTCAAGACCAAAGCAAAGTGCTTGATGGAAGAAATATGGTCCTAAATCCTTTGATCACTCGAAGAAAAGGTCGTCCTCCATCTAAAAGTTGAATTTCCAAATATGATCAAGTGATCCAAAAACTCAAAGATAGGAAGAAAAGTAAGCAGTCTAAGAAGAATAATCCAAAGAAAATAAGAAATGAAAAGGTATATGAAGTATGCCTCTCTTTGTGACAAGTGATCTTATACCATTGAATTTATTTACTGATTTTTTATATTTTCTATAATTATTGATGTACTTTTGATAGGAAAAAGAAGCCCAAGAAATTGAAAATAATAGTGATATAGCCACTGCAATATCATCACAAAATTTCATTAGAATTGGAACTCAAGAGAGTATGAATTTAATGGTATGTCACTTAATGTCTTAAATCATTTGTGTATTGTTGCTCTCTATATTATTAGTTATAGTTGGATTCTTTTTGTGAATAGGCAAATTCATGGAACCATGTTGAAGCTAGTCATCTAGTTCCTCCACTTGGTTCAAGCACTTTATATCCAGTTGGTGATTCAAGGGTATAAGTAACCACAAATTTAGTAGTTTTAACCTTTATTGATTGCTGCAATTCTATAAATTTTTTAAAGATTATATACATTACTTTTTAACACATGTTTATTTTCTTGTCATGACAAAAAGTATCTAGGTAATCATTTGGGAAGTCAATACATGGCTGCTTCACCTTCATCAAATGTCTTACAAGTTGGCAATAATAATCTAGACATTGCAAATGTAATGATTCTAAAAAATTTCATAGTCCTATTCTCTTAGAATTTAGATTTAAATTGAAATTTAAATAATTATGTTGATTTCAACCTCATTTTGGTGGCTATTTGAGAGAAAGATATAACATGGAAAATGTAGCATTTGGTAGAAATTCATTAGAGGTAATCATAATTAAAATGCATAATTCCTTTGCAACTTTTTATTTTGACTATATTATTTATTATTTTTCTTTAACAATCTTATTGAAATATATATTTGTAGAGCTATCCAATTCAGCTTGATGTACAAAATACTAATGCATTAAGTGTTCAAAGGCAAAATTCTACTCAAAATCTATTCCAAGTAAGTGGTGCAAAATTTTAGAACCAATGTAGGCATACAGTGTTAAAGTTAATGTCACAAGACTTAGTACTAATGTTAATAGACAGTTCAAATGTTTTTTTTTTTTTTTTTTTGGCAGGGTTCAACATTTTCTTATGATCCAAATGTAGGTCAACATACTCCTTTTTAGGTGCTTAATGATTTCATCAAAATTTTAGGGTAAGCTTATAGCAAGGGATATATGAATTTTTCCAAGGATATTGATCTGACTTGAAGTTTTTCATTTAGCTATGATTTACTCAACTACATTATTTTTGCTCATTTTAGCTTGATTATTATTAAAAAGATGAACAAATTTATTAGGATTTGAGTAATTTATATATTTCTATATAAACTTATGCTAACTCATTGAGCAAATAGAGATTTAAACTTATTGCTGAAAATAGACTTGAGTTATAATATAATGGAAAGTTCAAGTAGTACTGGAAGTTTGGAGATAAAAAGAATTTTTTTGTAATAAAAAAAAAAGTGAGATAATAAAGACTAAAGAATAAAAAGTGAAATAACAAAGATTAAATAATAAGTTCACTTCTTCAATTAATAATAGAACACGTCAAAACACACTAAGGACAATTTTGTAAAATTAAGGAGGTGAGCAAGATGCAGTATAATAAATGGCAGGTTGAGCAACATTATTGACCAATATGTAACCTTGATATCTAACATCAGTCTATAATTAATACTTATGCAATGTGTTATCTAGACAAACAAATCATATAATCATATAAGGATGAAAATCAGTTCACAAGAATTACACTAAATCTTAATATGGGGAGCCCATCCCCTCCCTAGCTATCTAAAAATAAATACTGTCTCTTAGATCCAATAAGACCGCAACCATCACTGGCCTAAGCCACGCAATACTAACCTAACTGGCAACAGTGTTGAGCGATGAGCAAACCTGCAACTGTTATATACCAGTCATAACTCAACAATTATTATCATCATAATTAGATTCACATTTCTAAGTAGTCCCTATGTTATCTCAATCCCATCTAGTAACCACAAATAATATGCAACACAAGAATAATGAGCATCTACATACACATGATAGAAATTTATATTCATAATGCATATATATATATATATATATATATATATATATATATATATATATATATATATATATATATATATATATATATATATATATATATGCATTATGAATATAGATCTGTGTGTATGTGTGTGTGTATATATATATAATACACACACACACACATATATATATATATAGAAAGTATCACTCACATTACTGATGATGAAACTCAGACTCTATCATTGGCTAAGACCGGAGCTGTAGAAGAAGGTCCTAAACATCTAGATAATAAAAATTCTATAACCCAAAGAATTGACACATCCTACGACTGTGGAAAAATCTACTAAAATCTGGCTGAGTTTTTCCTATAATGAACCTGATCCTTTTAAAAAGTAGATAACAAACTCAACACAGAAATATCTCAAATGACCCAACTGGGCTTCCATAATTCAACTTACAATAACAGTCCATCAATTCGAAATATAGAATTCACAATTTGAAATTAATTACTGAAGATAAATATTATAGTCTTAAGTCTTAACAGTCCGAAAAATAATTTAATCAATGATAATTAATTATCCAAACTCATAAATAATTCAATCATGCAGAATATCCAATTCAAACGTCAAATTAGCATAGGAATTAATTTTGGACTGTTGAGGGGCATTCACCAGAGGGTCGTCAAACAACTTGCATCTATGGCAGTTGGCGACAAGGTGGGTACCAACACGCTCGAAGCCAGGAATCCAAAAATGTAGGCCATTCTCCCTCACTCACCGGAGAACAGCGGAAAATGACATCAGCAGTCTGTGTCTTTCACCGAATTCTGGCCAAAATCAAGTTAGTTTTAAAAAATTAGCAAATGAGGTGCCAAAATGTTGTTTAGGAGAAGAGCAGTTCAATGGTACCACAATCAGTGTGAATGGAGGCTGGAGCTAGCCAGAATAAGCTCCAGAAGATTTCTGACCAGCGGATGTTTGGGTGGCGCATCCTGAGATGTGCAACGGTGATTGGTAACGAGCTTGCACCAGGATGATCGCCGACGACTAGGCTTTCCAGTAGTCCAATGCATGTCAACAGGCGGAGACCAGACGGTGGTAGATCATGCTGCAGTCCTCTCTTTCTCTCTCTCTCTTCCTATGTTCCCCATTCCTCGACAATGCTCAGCTTCTGATTGGTTCTCTGTAGGCCAATCAAAGCTGAGCGCGCGCACACACATAATAATAATAATAATAATAATAATAATTCTAAAAAAATTTAGTTAAACAAAATAAATAATTTACTTTAATAATAAAATACCCCAAAATCAATAGATATTATATTTTAAAAATTCTTTTTTTTTTTTCCCAAATGTTAGATTTTGTTAGTATTTAGAGAATTTCGTAAAATATGATATTTTTTGTAAGAATTTTCAAGTTACAAAATAATATGTAAAATCACATTTATTTTGTAAGGTTACGGAGAATTTTATAATATATTATCATTTATTTTAAAAGTTTTCAGATTATAAAATAATGCGTAAAATCACTTTATTTTGTAAGTTTATGAAGAATTTGTAAAGTAAAATCATTTTTTTGTAAAACCCTTCACTTCAAGTTAAGTGATATATAAAATCATTTTTATTTTGTAAATTTATGAAAAATTTTATAAAGTAATATCATTTATTGTAAAAGTTTTCAATTTACAAAATAATATGTAAAATCACCTATGTATATTTTGTAAGTTTATAAAAAATTTTGTAATAAAATAATGCATAAAATTACTGCTATTTTGTAAGTTTATAAAGAATTTTGCAAAAAAAAATATTTTTATAGCAGCTTTCAATTTATAAAATAATGTGCAAGATTATCTTTTTCTAGAAATCTATAAAGAAATAAAATTTTATAAATAATTATTGAGTTGAACTTATATATATTATTGTATAAAAGATTTTGAAAATTATATTTAGTTAATTTTAAACAATATTTTTCTTTGAGATATAAAAATGTAAGATTTGTCTTAAATAAAATAATATTAGATATTGTCTAATAATTATAATTTAATACGGTTATAAAGTGTAATTATACGTTTAATTAAATATTATTTATTTATTTTTAAAAAATTATTTTGTTTTTAAAGTAAAATATTTGATAATGAATAATTATAATATTGTTTACTTAAAAATATTGTAAGAAAAATATAATTATTTTATCAATATAGTTTAAAATAGTACTTCACTATGTTTAGCATAATAAAACAGGCAACTCCTTTGTCATTTGATTTTTAACAAAATGATAAATAGAGAGGTTTATTCGGCATTTACTGTGCATGAAATGAATTACTATAAAAGACTATTATAAATGTATTCGTTTGAGACTACTGAAAATGCAATAATATATATATATATATATATATATATATATATATATATGATAAATTATTACAAGATCAAATTAACTAAATAGTATTATTCTTCCAATAAATTTAATAAATTTAAAATAGTCATTACTTCTCTACAAGCTGTTGATTACTCCTTTCATTCTTTTTTAATTGTCGCAAAAAAAAAAATTCAAATTATTTTTCATTTTAGTGAAAACTAAGAAGACTTCAATTTTTTTTTTATCAATTTTATTCTTATCATTGTTAATATCTATTACTCTATAATTAATGCACATATTATTCATTACCATGTAAAAAAAAAAAAGGGATAATTTAAACAATTTATTCTTTAATCTTTGTGAAACAATAAAATACGACAACTAAAAAAGAATGGAGAGAGTATAAATTATAATCCCTCTTATTTTTTATATTTTCTTTTTGGCCTCTAAAAAAAGGCAGGGATGTAATATACTAGTCCAAGTTGAAAGGCGTAATGAAATCTGCAATTACAGATACTTCTAAAATTGATAAATGAAAGAAATTTACCAATATTCTTTGCTTTAAATAGGGTACTTGATACTCTTGGTAATTCGAGTAGTATACATCAGCACTCATATTATGTTCTTGTAAACCCCATCAATGAAAAGAAATAACCCAACAGAAAAGGCAAAGACGATTACAGGAGCAAATTAATTGAACTAAAATGGAAAATATGAAATAAAATTACAAGAATGTAACTGTAGCTCATACTACAATTCTTGATCTTAGCTAGAGAGAGGCCCACAAAATTAATAAAATTGGACCACTTCCCACTATTTGCAAGTCATCCTTGCACTAAGGTGCTAAGTATCTGGGTAGGATTCCTATTATGATGGTTGATCATCTCGAAGAGAGAATACGAACTCATCCAGACAATGGTTTTCCTACCTGCAAATTCTCTACAGAGCCACCAGTAATGCTGCTTTGAGCAGGACCACTGGATTCGGCATTGACAGTAATGCCAGGTAGAACATTAGGATTTCCAGCATTGACAGTACTGCCAGGTAGAACACTAGGATTTCCTACATTTACAACATTGGTTATGTCAGCACTTTTTGGCTCTGGAATCATAGCTTTGGTTGATAGAGAAATGTTAGCGTGAGAAAGAGGGCCTGTCACAGCAACATCTGCATTTCGTGGCTTCTGAATTGTTTCAGCAGCAGAAATAGTAACTCTTTGGATACTGGCTGTAGAAGGATCTGTACTAGTTTTCTGCTGGTCAGTAGTTGCCAAGTCATTTGCAGCATGAAGCTGCTGCAACCTATAGTCAGTTTCAGGCCTACGACAAACCTTTCTTAGTGGCACAATTTCCTGAGGATCAAAAGATTTAAAAACCAAATAAACATCCAAGGTGATGAAAAGTGTTATCACGATGATTATTTAAGAACCGAAGAGACAGAATGAATCATCATTTGGGCATTGCTAATTACGGAGTGCATAATACTTACACCACACCGAACGAAACTATTTTTGCTTGCACAAATACATGCACTATAAAGTAAAAAGAAAAAATGCATGTGTAATCAAATATTGGAGCGAATGAACATGGAATTCATTCAATTTGCAAATGAATTTGGATAAATAAATGCATTTATTAATGAATTTTCATGTTTGGATTAGGTATAGAATTCATTTTAATTGTGTAGTCATACTAGCTTGTACTTGTACCATTTTTAAACTTAATCTTCATTTGTAAATTTTATTAATTTTCATAGAATTTAGCTCAAATATAATCAAATCCCATAGAATTAAAATATTAGAATTCCAAATGAATTTTCGTTCATACCAAAGACTTCAAGTGTGAATTTACAAATAAATTCCTTAAAATTTTATGGAATTTATTTGTACCGAACAAGCTCTAATACAAATAATATTCAGACAAATCAGACCTGAAAATTATATCAAAGTGAGAGTATGAATGCCTTACCCACCACGCACAAGAAAAAACCAACAAGGGCAAAAAGATCTATATATTGTTGTCCCTTTTTTTTTTTTTTTTGTGAAATCAATCTTGTTGTCCTTCAATAAATTATGTTGGTCAAATTCATTTCAAGTCTATACATTCAAAAGGCTGCTTTGCTTTTAATAACACATAAAAACACTCTCTAGTTCAGCAGAAAACTATCCCTCAAACCCAACCAAAGGCCCAATTTCACATTGCATGTTTAGTTTCTCCAAAGAGGTAAATACTCTAAAAGAGATTGAAAAACAAATTTCAGCCTACAACAAGACTACGTGCAACAATACAGTAAACACTATTAAAAGCGTTCTGGTTTCTTTTTTATGTTTAACTGCGGAAATAATTTCATTGATTTAGGAGGAAAAAATGTTTGCCAGAGACCTAAAAGAATATTCACAATTACACCAGATAATGAATGGGAGCAATACCAGTTAAAGTTCTTATCACACATTGACCATAAATATTACCTAAAGACTATGGAACTTATACGGGGAAACATAAAAGGAACATATGTGTACCTCAGACAGGTCATGATCGTATCGCACCAAAAACCTACAACGGCAACCTCTTACATCATGCCTCCGTCTTTGCGCATCAAGCACATGTGCATCAAAGTAAAGAGCCTGATCTTTGCCTTCCTGAAAATTTCAAGAGCACAAAACAAAAATTTTTTGAAGATTTATTCTTCTAAGAATGATATAGGCCATCTATTGCCACTTACAAGTAGAAAATCCCACCTGAAAACAGAGTATGAGGTCTCCAGGAAGAACTGCAACACATTCTGATGCTTCACATGGAAGGGATCGCTGCCTAACATGCTTACGAATATTAACCCATTCATCCTCATCTGGTCCAAAACCAGCAAATCGAACCAACACTTCCTGAAATGACCAGCAACACCAGGACACAACATGACCAGCAGATTGAAAGAAAACAAAAAGAATATCCCAAAACCACAAAGAAGTGGAAAAAGGAGCTCCTGTATTTCCACAAGGCGAGTAGATATAAAAACTAAATACCAACAAAATTTTATACAATGCCAGCAGTTTTTGTATATTATTTGTGGAGAGCACAAGATTCAGTTAAGCATCCCATCATAAAGATCAGTCAATTATTAGTTTTGGCAGATAAAAAAGGAACCATTTGGTAGCTTGGACCAAGCCCTAGTAATAAGGTTAAAGCTAGTGCACTTTAGTAAATTCAGCATCTCCTAAAACAAGGAATTTTAGTCTAGGATTACAGTTATTAATAATCATCTGAACGTACCAAAATTTATTCAAATAAATTGAAATTAAAAGGCAGTACCATGAGTGCAAACAATTTGATAGTGTCTATTCAGTAATAAAAAGATACAACAGATGCATGGACAAGTAGAAGTATAGTACAGTGCAGGGCTACAGATTACTACTAAAGCATTATATGAAATCAGTTCTTGTTAATTAATTGATGAACATTTGTAGGGAAAATGATCTCAACTATTACCGGATCTCCTGTGTCCAAATGTTTATGGGATAGGAAGGTCCCAACATCATACCTGGAAAGATGAGAGCATGATCAAACAGATTCAAGTAATTTGTCAGTCAAATAAAGAAGACAGTATCGACAGGATACAAAAAGCATTAAAATCTCATAATTGAATTCCAACCTGAATGGTTCAAAATACTCACCATGCCCCATCCCTGGCAGATTTGGCTTCAAATTCCATGTAACAATTTTCTGTAGTGGCCCTCCCTGCACTAGGGACTGTTCAAGAGATAGAGGCAAGATAAATATAAGAATGACAACCGGAGGAGCATGTGTTTAAGATTAAGAGTTCTAAAGCATCTGGGGGCACAGAAGAGAAGTTATTGTTCAGTCTTTGTTCCAGATGGTGCTAATAAGGTCTCTCAACAAAATCAAGACTTCAAGTGGCATGTAAATGTTGTTCAAAAAAAGTGGCATGAAAATCACCATTTTGTGTAACAACCATTTTAGTACTCAGATCATGAAAGGAATGTAGATAAATAATTATCTAAAAAGCTTAAGAAAAGCACTTTTGAAATTCCTCCTCTGCACATATGATGCAGGACCAAAAAATCAAGAATTTTATAAAGCTACTGTTACATTACTGCTTGTAAGTTTATCACCATACCTTCACATATGATGCAGGACAGAAAATCAAGAATTTTCTGAAGTTACTGTTACATTATTGCTTGTAAGTTAATCATCATGCATACTAGAACCAAACAAAGCATGAATAACTAATCTATCAAAAAGTGAATGAAGAACACGATTGAAATGGAATAATAAAGATTTAAGAACAGAAAATGAAGATATGCCCATACTCAATTCTTGTTTGTGTAAACTCCACCAATTGCTTTGCTTCATCTTACATTAGTTTACACAATTAAGAATTAGATCCTGTAAAATAGTGTTTAACTTTTCACATGATTTCTACAAAGCACAATGCTGTTTCATGACATGAGCTTTTTAACCTAATTTCACATTTTAAGATACATGCTATGCTAGCATCTGACTTGCAAACAAATCAAATATGATGGAATGGAGAAATCATTTTATCAAAAGAAAGAAAGAAGAAAAATGAAATTTTGGTAATAGAAAGGCAAAGTGTGAGAGCTGTCCTACTCCTACATGATTGAAAATGCTAGGTTGAAAGGGGAATTTTATAGGAACGTGTTTTGACCAGTAATGATATATGGCAGCAAGTGCTGGGAGGTGAACAACAACATTTACATGATATTAGTGAGGCAGAAAGAAGATGCTAAAATGGATATGTCAAAACGCAAGGATGGACCGGATAAGAGATGAATACATTTCGAGGTGGAAATGGCTCCAATTGAGAAAAAGTTGAGATACATGCACGCGCAACATAAACCAATAAATCACCATTATGGAAATTTTAACAAAATGAAGTGATAGGAATAAGAAAGGGAAGGGGAAACCTAACGTCGCATGGAGGGAGGTGGTAAGAAAAGACATAGCAGCCTAGATCTTTCTGGATATGTAACCCTAAATCAGGTGCAGATGTGCAATAGAGGAAACATATCCACAAATAGCTGACCTCAACTATTTCAGGATAAAGGCTTTACCGAGTTGAGTTGACCTTAGATTTGTGACATTCACATATAAGAAGTTGTAGCAAGACCCCGTAATTTCAGTGCAACTTGGAGCAAAACATAATGGGACATAGATAAAACAGCACACATAGATACAGAAGAATGTCTACTTGCACAAGCTAAGAAGCATAGTGTGTGTCTTCATGTGTTTTCATCACAGAAATATGACCTGACAATTCATCACATACATAAAGAGACTATTAGATCAACCAAATATTCAAAGTTACAGCTTACTCCTGCAATTGATTTGGCTTAATTAACTGTGGGTCAAATAGCTACACCATGCTCAAAAATAGCAAACATTTTGGATAATCTGGAATCACATATGATGACTGAGCAAACATATTTGAGCAGGCAGCAACTTCAAAATAGTTTACTAACTAGCCTCAATTTGACACAGCATCAGGATAAATAAATAAACATATATGACCACAAGATGCCTAAATCTCAAGAAAAGGGCAAGAAGGTCCTTAATTTTGGAAATTCTACCTGAAGGAGCAGCCATGGTTGCCGGGATAGCAGCAGGAATGGGAGCAGCTACAGGTTGAGGCACGCTTCTCACAGGAGTGGACTCTTCTCGAGACATAGGAGTAACATTTAACTTCACGGGGGCCTTGCTTGATTTTGCCCTTATTGCATATCGTCTATTTTGGAACCAATTCCAAACCTATAATCATAGTTCAATTGAGGGGGAGGAAAAAAAAAAAAAAAACTCTAAGAGACTCCTAAATTCAGAGGGGAAATGCAATAAAATTGTCTCACTTGTTTCATTTGCACAACGATCTTCCCTTTTCGTTCCGTTGATTCACTATAAGCAGAGACAAGAGCCTCATAACTTCAATCTCCATGCCAACATCAAAACAATTGCAACATCTAATGTTCTTGAAAGAAAGCAAAATGCAAACCTGAACTTCTCAGCCAAAGCAACCAAAACATCCCGAGCTGGCATCGAATTATGGTGTTCTTGCAAAATTCCTTCCATCTCCGCAACCTTAACAAAGAATGTATCGTAGAGTTCACAATTTGAAGTTTTAAAATATGGCCAAAATATAATACGTAACATGCAATTCAACACAGGTGGAAAAAAAAAAAAAAAAAAAAAAAAAAAAAAAAAAGAGTTTCTCTTAGAGCGTCTATGTCAGAGAAGCATCCAAAACTCGTACAACAGAAATACCAATAAGGTCAGAAAGGAAAAGAAAAACAAAGATTCATTAGCATTAATTTTACTCTTGATCTTCATTTATTTTGTTCACAATATTTTCCCAAACCTCATCCGCATATTCTAGGGAACATTGGGAAATTAGTAAACAGTAAATTCTATCCTAGTCAAAGGAAATGTGAGCCATTTTTAAACAGGAAATCATTTTGGAAACTTTTACTCATAGAAAAGAAGAAGGAACCAATGAACAAACCACATTGACAAGCTCATGCTAGTGCACCAAGGCACCAACCATCACTAACAGCCATCTACAGTCACTAGGTGCTATAGGCTAGCAGTAACTGCCACAATTTACTCTTAATTCCTTCCTATTGTTCGCTTCAAGAATTTATTTATCAAATCAACATTAAGAAATGAATATTAACAATAAGATCACCACAAAGAAAAGGGGAAACCCAGAATTTTTTTTTTTTACAAAACTAAATTAAAGAAATATCTATGTTCTCATAATTTTAGCTGTTTTCCCCTTTTGAGGTTTCTTTGGAAGCATTACCAACACCAATCTGAAATTTCTTGACACACCCTTTAAACCTTCAAAAGAAATCATTTAATTTTGGAAAAAACATATATAATTGAAGACCAAGTACACAGTCTGGACTATTATTGATAAACCAACACACTCCTAACATCAAAAAGCACCATAAATGATAAATTTTATATATCTTAAGAACTAAAACAATAAAAATAAAATTTAATTAAACACGAATAACATTATAATTTCAACTCAGCACCTAATATCGCATCACAGCTAAATACAATTTAAAAAAAAAATTCAAAACCCGGAAAAAATAAAGCTGAAAAACCAGCAATAAAATGAACCCAAATCGTAGTTTCAACTCTAAATTCAAAGCAAACCCAAATACCCACATGCGAACTTATATAAAGAAAATACGATACCTCATTGGGCATGAAGCGAAAGGCAGGGCCGCCATTGCTGGGAGGTCGACCCATGAATGCTCGAAATTGTTGTCGTGACTATCAACTGAAATACGAAATTGGAAGTATAAATAGCAGAGATTAGACAAAAGAATTGGATTATTGTCAGAATCAGATTGTTTTTATTTTTATTTTTTTTCCTTTCTGGGCTCTGTTTGCTGTCGAGGCTTTAAAAAAAATAGCAGAGGTAAAGAGAAGGCAAAGTAAATATAACTTTATATATTTCAAATCTCACTCTGCCAAGGCAGCGAAGAAACGTTTTTTTTTTTTTTTTTTTGGCTTTAAATATGAAAATATCCAATTTTTTATTTATTTATAAGTAAAATATTATTTAATTCCTTATGTTTGATGGAATTAAAGACTTAGAAGTTATTTTTTAGCTTCTGAAACTTTATTCCATTAAAAGAATTTATTCTTTCATTTAAATTTCTTCAAAATTCTATTAAAAAATTAAATAAGAAAATAAATTGTAATACATAAAATGCCCCTACCATCACTATAACCATTACCATTCTTATTAATCAATAAAATATATAAATCACATTTTATTTGTTTTCATTTCATTTGCTTTCTTATAACCATGATCAAATATTATCGTAGTCATGTGTTTTCTTTTGTGTAAAAATTTTTCAATTAAGCCTTTAAATAGAATAAAAATAAAAAATAAAAAAGCACTGCCAGTACTCACGCATGCAAGCCAAATCCGAATTCCACCCAAATCTCACCTCTCCCACAAAAGAAACAAATTCATTTCAGAGTAAAATCTTACTTTATATATTATATATATCTTTATATATATACTTTATATAACATAGATACTTTATATTTATATATATATATATTTCTTCTATACTTAGATCTATATTTAGATACATTCGTGAGATTTTCTTCCTATAACTTATATTTTAATAACAATTTTTCAGTAAATAGCAATATCATGGATAGGGTATCGTGGATAGGAAATTATACTAGCGACCTATCTAATTTTATTGTGAAAATTTTCATGATTAATGATTGGACCATGCAAATTAAAAAGACCTTCTCTTAGATAAAAAAATGATTACTCTTAAATAATGAGATATTCCCTACACACCGAAGCCCATTCCTTTATTTAATTATTTAATCAATATTATTGTTAACGTGTACACTTCACACTCTTTGGCTCTACCTATGAATTATTTTCTTCTTTCTTCTAAAATTGTTATAACTCAAAAACTTTTTTTTTTCATTTTTCTAATTTTTTTCAAGTTTTTAAAAAATAGGTTCAACAAAGGAAAACTGTTTTCGAGGAGAACCAAAAGGCAGTTCCGCTTTCATTCTCCAAACTGTTAAAAAACAAAAATTATTTTTTTGTGCTTTTTTTTTCATTGGATCTTTGTGAGAGAATTTTAACTTAGATTTGTGCCAATATTTTAAATGAAAAGAAAATATGATTTTTATTTGAATCCTGTTTATTAAAATATTTTATTTAATTTATAAGTATTATTTTTTATTTAATATTCATTTTTATTTTTTTAATTTTATTTATTTTATATTTTTGGATCGTTTCAAACCTTTTAATTGTCCTTTATCTCTAAAATCTCATTCTCCAAAATTTCAAAAAAATATCGAGACTTTTTACATATAAAGAATTTACTTGTTACTAATATAGTTTAGCATTTGTCATCCTTTAGATCCCTTATTAGAGAGAGAAGAGAAAATTGACGAATTTGAATACTATAAAAATGAAAACGAAAAGAGGACGTGGCCACCAGATATGAGTTGGTGAGTTGGTGGGGGAGAATTTCAATCATTGGATTATTTTTCATAGATTGAGAATTGGGTCACTTTGCTGGTTCAATACCATTTGCTTAACGCCATTGGGCTATAAGGCTGCACGGTACATAGTAAATGAATCGAGCAATCTTACCCATGCATGAGCAATTTCTTTTTTCTTTTTTTTTGTCGATGTGTCTTGATTTGGCAAGATTATTTGATGAATAAGGGAAAAATAATGAGGTTAAGTTAACAATTTGATATTTATGTGATATTCATTTGCCATTCTCTTGAAGTTGCTGGTACTCTCATTTTTATTTTTATTTTTTCTATGAATTGGCTTTAGATTTGATATTGGCACATTGACTTTAGATTTCATATTGTAACATTGTCAACACCCAGAAATAGAAATAGAAATAGAAAATGGATTTTTGTTTTTCATTTATTTTTCTTGTTGATAGTAAGGAAAAGTAAGAGAAATAGAAAAAAATGGGTAGAAATGGAAAAGTTTAATATAAATGATGGGCATTTTAATCTTTTTATATATTTTTAACAGTAAAAGTAATAAAATGACTATTTAATATAACATAAATAAATTTCAGAAACTAAAAAATTACTTTTTCAAAATACATAGAGGAAATCATTAATTTCGTTAAATCTTAGGGACTAAATAGTATTTTACTTGTAATAACCTGAATTTTTATTTAATTTTTAAAATTTTATTTTGTACAGAAATAATATTATTTTATTAAATTGTTACATTCTATTTAAATTTTTTTTTCACATATATATTGAATTATAAATTTTTATGAAATTAAAAATATATTATTAATTATAAATTTTATTTGGATATTTATAATACATGAATTTGAAGAAAATATTTTATTTATTTGATTTGTTCGTGAAAACAATTAATTAAATTCTAATTAGTTAATTCAAAATTTTTTTAATATGAAAATAATTATTTTAATTGATTAACAAAATTTATAGAAAATTCTATTTGAGAAAATTAATTGGAAGTGTTGAAATTTTATCTATAATTATTAAAACAAATTATTATAACTAAAATTACTATAACAATTACTATTATTAATGAATTATCATTTCAAGCTAATATTAGATTGATTTTATGTCTTCTTGGTTATTAAAGTTAGATTATTATTATTATTATTATTATAAAAAAAAAAAAGAGAAAAGAGATTCAGCGCATTTGATTGGCTAGGAATAGCCAATCAAATGGCTATGTAGAGAACAACACAGATAAGAGAAGAGGGAAAGGCAGATTGGATATGCTCCGATCTGCACATCTCCGGTCACCAGTGGGCTGCACCTTCATCTCCATCAGCTAGCCCATCATTCAATGAATGTGAATGAAGCGGCAGCACCTCAGATAGTCGCTGGATAGTAGCGTACTCACGAGAAGAGAATTTCCGAAGATCGAAACTTCAAATCAAGATTCCGACCAACTTCGGTGGTCGAATTTGATGAAACTGATCTCATTCGACTCCTAGTGGTAAGAATTTCAAGATGATACCCATTTCACCTCTTGAAAGTTGCTAGAGAAGAAGATCCAACAACGTTCATCGAAACTTTCTAGGCTGATTCTAGCAAAATGGCAGCTATTCGAGCTACTAGCATCGAGGTGATGTGAACTCTTAATTTTACATCTCATCATTCGGCCGCAGCTTGACACCAGCTAAGTTTAATGCGCTACACAGAGCCAGCACGGCGGTTCTGCTAGCTGGTTAGCGGACAGGGATCAAGTGGGTAGCTGTAATACCCAGGATTTCTTTAGCCAACTATAAACAGTAAAGATGACATGATAATGTCCATATACCGTATCATTTAAGGTCTTCTTACTATACTAAGAACCCTAAGAACATCACTAGAAGTGAATGTAATGAATAATATGACCATAAGTAAGGAAATAAGTCAACATTTGATACATGCTTTCATGACAAAATGAAAGTCAAACCGAGTTTGACCTAATGGGACTATGTTAGCTAGTTATATGAAATATGAATCTAAAGTGCTAGTGAATGGGTGTTCACATCTCCTAAGATATTGGGAGGTGATGATAGTGATATGAGAAATTGAATTCAATTAAATTCCAATAATATAATGGAGGTCAAACTTAGTTTGACCCAATGAGCTTATGTAATACACATACTTGATCAATGCTAGTAAAGAGTTAGTAAATGGACATTATGATATGTATAGAATTTATCTAATAATGTTTAGAGTGTGTAGTGATATTAGACTGTAGAGATATGCATACTACAGTGAAAGAAATAAATTGGAAAATGCATGAAGTCACCAAGTTAAAATGTGCATATATGAGTTTATTATTTGGGCTCTTGAACCCAAGGCCCAAGCCCAAGTATGGATGGCCCATTAGAGTTCACAAATTGGTGGAGCTTAACTCTACTAGGGTTAGAATAGATTAACTATGGTTAGAATGGTGAGTAATTGGGTTAGACATCAAAAATGATTATAAAGCCACCATATTTGACTAAGTCCACTTCTTAATAATGGTGGAAATCTCATCTCACCATCATCATTGTCCAAGTTCATTATTCTTCATCATTATTTATGCTAAGTCACCATCCACCTAAGAGTGATCTTAGCCATCCACTTTGATTTATCATAGCCATCCATCTTGATTGAATCATAGCCATTGAAGTTGTGAGATTAAATCACAACCATCTATTTCCTTTCATATAAGTAAAAAGATGTCAATTTCTTCTCATTTAGCAAACTCACCACCAAAAATACAAATCCCATCAAAAGAAAAACCTCTCAACTTATTCATCACTCAAGGATACAAACTATGGCTTCCAAGGTGAGAATTTGTGCTTATTTGTTTCTTTTATTGTTTCTAACTTGTACCTTTGGTATTGATTGAATTGGTTTCTCTCCTTTTCCATCTTTATGGTTTGGACAAGTTAAAGAAATTCAAGGGGGAATTAATTTTACATGTCCCATATTGAAAGATGAGCATTGGAATTGAAAATTTGAAGGGTTAAATAAGTGAAAATTTGCAAGGAAAGCAAAAGTACACAAAGAAGGAATTAGGAATCTAGGTTCGGTCTAAATAGGAATTATTGAAGGGAGGGTATAAAAAACTTATTTGGCAATTTTCTAGGTTATTTTGGATATGGAAAAATGATTTGGAAGTGTCAAATTGGATTAAAGAGGCTTGGTTCACTCTAAACAATTCATGGAAGCATAAACCTAGCTAAAAAGGAGAACTATGTATTATAATGTTAGTTTTGATGTTTGATTGATCATATGAGTTTTATATTATACTAGTTTCATATTTCTATGATTAATTTGAGGATTTGAAATGGAATTATAGGTTTTCCCTAAATTCTAGGGTTTATACAAAATTTAGGATTTTGGGAATTTGACTTGGATTTATAAAATTAAAGGAAAAATCAAGATTTAGAATGGTGTCATATGAATTGTATAATGTCAATTTTGAAATCCAATGGGTAGAAATGATTTACTCTAAAATTAGTGAATTATATTCATTTATGGAATTGATGATGGGAATAGTATTGACACTAGTGAATATTGGAAATTTCTTAGTTGATTGGAATTGACTAGCATGAAAGTGGAAAAGTAAAATTGAGAGGAAAGGAATTATCTTTCCTAAAATTAATAGCTTTGAGAATAAAATGTTAAGTTGAGGATAAGTATATGTATAGTATGTTATATCTTGACTTAAAGTGATAAGTTGTAAATAAAATAAAAGTGTTAGTAAAATAAGCTAAATTAAGTAATATGATAATGAGGAAGTAATTGACATGTGATTGGAACGCAATGTGTAGAGTCTAATAACAAGGTCAAGGATAATGTCTAAGAGTACAAGAAGCACCACTTGTACCAAAGTCAATGTTAATGGGAGCAAAGGAGTCCTAGGTGAGTACTTAATAATATAATATGCCTTGTTTCATGTACTTGAACCTTTATTGTTCCAATCCTAATGGTTGAATTGCTTCTATGCCTTGAAAAGTTGAATGGCTCATTGATATTCCATAAATCTTGATTTCTTGATAAGCTTAATCCGCTTATTGAATATTGAACCGTTGATATGATACTTCCTTTATTATTGAGCCAAAGTGAATCAAACATTTCTTTATGGCACTTGGCCAAATGAGCCTTATTGCTTCATCTCATAATATGATCAATGATGGGAATTTTGATTATTTATTGATATATTATCCATTGAATTATTTCATGGATGGAAAGGAAAATGTTTTAATGATACTATGATAAGCAGAATACCCCTCTGATGTGGGGCAATACATCAGCCTTGTGCACAATGGTAATGAACCCGCGGATAGGGTAAAGAGTATCCGAACCCTAGCTGGAAAGGGTTTATGGTCCCCAGTACGTATGACCCGATCAGTTGTACGTGTGACTGAAATAGGAGTGAGCAAGGCGTAAGCCGCCACTCGAGTGATAATGTGGAAAACACACCGTTTCTAATAAAGGAAATATTCTGCTAAAAATGCAATATTTACTATATAGATGGAAAACTATTCCATAAGAATAACCCTTGATCTGTTTTACTTCTTTGCCATAAGAAATTATCATTAAACACCTACCATTTGTTTATTTTATATATTATTATTTTGTACTCACTGAGCTCTGTCTCATATTTTAGTGGTTTAAACTTTTCAGGTACAGTCAATGAGTTAGCAAAGTAAAAGTCCCAAGCCCATCTTTTACTTGGAAACTGTTTTGTTAAGTTCCGGTGTTGTAAGTAGAGCTCCATGGTTATTGAAAGTTATAAGGTCTATATGTAACATGAATGGTTATTAAAGAATTTAGCATTAATATGTTAGAGGATGTTTGTATAATATGATTTGTATCATAACCGTTATTGTAATGATGTATGAACTAT
Source organism: Reutealis trisperma (assembly GCA_947687605.1). Classification (NCBI taxonomy): domain Eukaryota; kingdom Viridiplantae; phylum Streptophyta; class Magnoliopsida; order Malpighiales; family Euphorbiaceae; genus Reutealis; species Reutealis trisperma. Next base: position 526,071 of record CANTUT010000650.1, on the reverse strand, counting down.
TGAACATTGAGTTAATGACATGAAATGAAACTTTAAAGGTTTTACAAGTTATATGTGTAAATGATATCATAAGTGGAAATGATAGCAAGTAATGGGTAACAAGGAAATGTGATTAGGTTACGGTCTTAGGATATGGTTCAATGTGATGAATGTCAATTGATTATGAGTGAAATGGGTTCTACTGGTTTTCGGTGCCCTTATGGCTACCCATGCTCTAAGACCGTCGCGGCTCAAAAAGGTGGGTCGTGACAGTAACGCTCTTTGCGAGGGTGCTGGCAGCAATGTCCCCGAAGCTAAAAATGGACTTGCAGTCACTTTAGTACAAGAATACTTAATTTTTCAAATGCTAGTACTTTTTCTACCTTGATCGAACTTTCTATATCAGACAGTATTTTTTTGAAACTGACCAGATTTTTTCCTTAACTAACTGCTTAAATATTCTAAAATTAATTTCGAACCTTTCAACACTGACCAATTAATTTTCTGATCTCTGTAACTCCCGAAAACTGATCCAGAAGTTCAAAAATCTTACCGAGCAAAAAAGTAAAAAATCCAGCTAGCGAACCTACTGAGGCGCCAGAGGTACCGGCTTCGACCTGGGCGGCACCGTCTCCCCTGCAAGAGGCGCACCGCCTAAAGGCCCAGCGGCTCCGCCCAAACTGCTTGTCTGCGGTCCCCAAAATACCCCCCAATATGATTTTTCAGCTTTTTTTTAGCTCTACGCTTTTGGTCTTTTCACTTTTCCACTTCTTAAACTACCCTCACTTAATTTTCCTATAAATACCCCCTCCATCCATCATTCCAATATATCTCTTGAATTTCATTAGATTACTATCTTCAAATTTCTCTCTTATTTTCCCTTCAATCACTCTCTAATTAATTAATTAATCTTTTTAATTAATTAATTATCTCACCCTAATCAAGTTAATTAATCTTTTTAATTAACTAAAGCTCTTTTTTAATTAATCATTAAATTAATTAATTAATTAATCTTTTTAATTAATTAATTAATCACTCTTTTTTCAAAAATAATTCCTTTTTCCAAAATCAAATTAATCATTTTTCTCAATCCACTTTTCATCCAAATTAATTAATTAATTTTTTTAATTAATTAATCCATTCATCCTTTTCACTATATTAATCAATTAATTAATCATTTTAATTAATTAATTAGGCTTCCAATCCATCTAATCACCCGGTCCTGATAAAACAGAATTTCGGTTCAGTAAAACTCTCCGCCCACCAAAAGCAAAGGTATCAACCTTTTTCCCTCACTCTCAAAACACCCAAACCAAAATCAATCTGATTAACTCCTAAACTCCTCCACTTACTCGTAGAACGAACTACGTGGGTTTAATCTCCATTCAATGGGGTACGTAGACATGTTTGGAATATAAATTCAAATCTCAAATCTAAATCTCTATCAATCTCTTTTTCCCTTTCTAATTTATAGATATTTTATTTTAATTTTCTCCTTGCACTCATGTAGTATTCATGCATCTTTTTCACAATTATCATCTTATAATATTTGTCATTCATGAAATCAATTTTCAAGTCAAATTAAATTTAAGAGCCAAATTTTGATTATTTAAAACCAAAAACCTAGTATCTGAACTCAACCTTGTTCAAAGGCTAGTGATTTTTATCCTTGGGCAAATTAATTAAAAAATTAATGAATTGGTGTCACTTTAGATTTTTCCATAATATTTTCCCAACTAAATAAAATTAAGGTGGCGACTTCTAAAAATCATTTTCAAAATCAACCAATCTGAACCCGAGGGTTCCATCGTGAGTCTAAGCCCGAATGAGCATCCTGGTTCTCTCTAGCGGACCGGGCCGATGCTCGGGAGAGGCCTCACAGGTGAGCAAGATGATATGAAGTTTGCCTGTGGCGGCGATGCACGTGTTCGAATTAAGTAGTTTTCAACATTTGTTCGACCAGATGTTACATGGATAAATCTGAGACTCTTGAATTTTAATTATTATTGAATTATAAATTGATTTAAGTTATGTTTATTAGATTTAATTAGTATTGATAATTTTATGAATTTAGATTATAAATGGATTTAATATGATAAATTAGTATTATGTGAATTTTATAAAAATATAAGTGAAAGGATTTTAATAGAATTGTGAATTTGAAATTTACTTCATGAAATAAGTAAATAGATGTTATTAAGAATCATTTTAATTATAACTTGAGGATTGGATTGCCTGTGTTGTTGATTGAGTTGGAGCCCTATAAGGGAGAATTACAAAGTTATGATGGAATATCGTAAATTGAGATATCTGTTTAAAAATATTTATTTTCTCTGTTATAATTGAATAAAGTCCTAGTTTAAGGGAAATTTCAGCAAGAATCTTAAGAGTCCTTTAGTTATATCTTTAGAGGCGAGTCTTTCTTTTATAATAATCTTTTCTGTTATTTAAAGTCGATGTTCAGGCAGCCTTCTAGTCACGAGATGTCTCACTTCATGAGGAGAGTTAATTGGATTTTGTCAAATATGTGAGTTATATAGCTTAACATAACATTTTATTTTTTTTATTTATTTAAAGTTATACTTACATACATGCATTGATTGTGTGTATACTCTCTCTCTCTCTCTCTCTCTCTCTCTCTCTCTCTCTATATATATATATATATATATATATATATATATATATATATACAATATTTAGCATCTTGGCATATGTATGTGACTGTTCATTAATGTTGATGTTGCATATTGTTTGTGGATATTAGATGGGACTGGGATGATACAGTGTCACTCAGGGTATAATTGTGATGATGATATGATGATGAGATAAATGAGCATATGACTGGTGTATGATGGCTGTTAGCTTACTCATCGCCTATGCATTGCTTCCAGTCGGGTGAGCGCTACTGGGACAGCTACGACCCTTATATTGGATTAAGAGAATGCATTGGACTCAAAGAGCCAGAATATGGGGATTTGCTACCCATGTTGACGATTAGTGTAATATTGTGAACTGTATTCCATCCTTGTATAATTTCGTGATTTGTCTATCTGTTTGGCATAGTGCATTAGCATTTATGACCATTGAGTGATATGTAATATTAAGAACTATATAACTTATTGAGTCGAATGTTCATTCTTATTTAATTTATTTTTCCCAGGTTATGGAATGAGCTCGTGAAGATAATAAATTAGTTTTCCTGCCTTTTATTTTCTGGCAGTGTAATTGTTTTTTTAACATTCAACCATATATCCAAAATTTTATTATTCTATATTATTGAAATTCTAGCACTCTGCATGGTTATATTATATTATTTGTTTCTTTGTTAAATTGATTATTATGAACTAATTAAACAGAATCTACATAAGATGTAATATATTTGAGATAGTTGCCTGAGCAACATTAGATTGATGTGAGCTTTGATTGGTTATTTTTAACTTGTTGAACCCTATCCCTATTCTGTGACAGTTACAACTGTCACGTGATAGTTTTGTCGTTTAGTCAGTAGTCAGGCTTACTACGGGTATTAGTAGCCACGTGCATCACCCGTATCCTAGTGTCTATCACGTGTCCTCATATTCGAGTCGTGACATTACTCTTTATTTAGTTATTTATAAATATTATGGCCATTTACCCCTTTTTAGACTTGTTTACGACTCAAACAATATATGCTCTTTTTTTTTTAATCTCTCATTTAAAATAATTGTTTAAGAATAATAGCATTTGAATGAGAGAAAAAATAATGGTACATATTTTCATTAACAATATAGATAATTATACAAATACAAGGGTAGACTTTAGGCTAAAGTTAATGAATCTAATAGTAAGTAAGACTAATATTATACAAGAAAAGAAATCTCAATCAATACAAAAAACATTTACAAGAATTAAAAAATAATTGCAGAATCAAATCTATACTGATTTGGTGTAAGTAGGCTCTAATATAGGCGCTAATACTCTGTCTCAAGCTGAAGCATGTAAGTTAAAAATGCTTAGCTTGCAATGTTGAAAAATGAATTGATTTCTAGCGAATGCCTTGGTGAGAATATCAAATAGCTAGTTGGTAGTATTGATCGACAATGGATGACGGATATCAGCTTAGAGTTTTTCACGATCAAGATGGCAATCAATTTCAAGATGTTTAGTTCACTCATGGAAAATGGGATTAGTAGCAATATGTTGAATAGCTTGATTATTACAATAGAAAGGTGTAGGTTATTATAAATGAATGCCGAAATCTTGTAACAAAGTGCACAACCAAACAATTTCTCGAGTAGTAGATGCCGTAGCTTGATATTCAGCTTCAACGGATGAATGGGAGACAATGGTTTGCTTCTTATTTTTCCAAGAAATGAGGCTAGTGCCAAGAAATATACAATTGCCTTTATTTGATCTCCCTATCAAGAAATATACAATGTCGTAGCTTAATTTTGCAGAATTAATTCGGCCCACTACTGCCCCTTCCACAGTTGAATGAACAGGTGAGGTAATATAAGAATTATCTGGTGGTTGTCTAAATCAGCACATGAAGCCTTAATATGATTTGCCATTTATAGCTCAATTTAATTAAGCTTTGCATTTCTTATATACTTTGCCACATGAAGTTTGGGTTTCGACCCACAGAGGCTTCAAGGAAATATGATGCTAGATAGTATCTTGCCTTTAACATATGTGCAACTAACAAGTGAGGATAGGTAAGAAGCTTCCAGCCTTGTTTCCCCAACATAGAAATATTGAATTAGTGAAGCTTTTTGAATCAGAAACCCCTTGCATTCTTCCTTTTACATAACCTCACCCAAGTTATCCAACTAATGCCCTTCCCCTAAACACCACAGTACCCCCACCAGAAGCTATTTATCATCTTTTCAACATTTGCGCACAACTCCTTAGGAATTAAAAACATAGCCATGGTATAATTAGGAATTGCTTATGCCACCTTCTTTGGCAATACTTTTTTACCTACCCTGAATAGGAATTTCCTCTTCCAGGCTTGTAATCTCTGCCAAACCTTATCTTTAAGAAAATCAAAGACCTCTTTTTTATTTCTGCCCATTAGAGAATGCAGCCCAAGCTAGGGACCATGGTAATCCATGTGATTGACTTGAAGGATAGAATATTTAATATCTCTTTGCACTTCATCAATGTTAGCATTAAAAAGAAACAGAGGACTCTTGTAAATTAATTACCTAACTAGAAGCCTTCTCATACACCTACAAAATGTGCTTAAACTCCTCCATAGTAGCTTTAAAGAAGAAAAAATTGTCATCCACAAAAAACAAATGGGAAATTTCAGGTGCACCCCGAGCCATAAAATAATCATAGATCTTCCCCAAATACTTATAAGATAACAACATAAAGGACAAACCCTCTGCACATAAAATGAATAGGTAAGGTGATATGGGTCACCTTGTCCGAGACGCGAGCTAGGATTACTAGACCATATTCATTACCATCATGGAGTATAGTATAATTAATAGGTGACACACACAACATTATCAAGTAAACCCAATGATCAGTGAAACCCATTCTAAGCATTATTACCTTTAAGAAATCTTATTCAAGGTGATTATTTGCCTTACTCAAATCCACCTTAAGGGCCGCAAAGCTGAATTTCCCCTATCGCCTCTGTTTCAGAAAATGCATTACCTTATAAGCAATAAGAAATTATCTGAAATTGATCTACCCTAACGTAAAGCACACTGCATTTTTGATATTAATTGTGGAAGTATTAACCACAACCTATTCACCAATACTTTAGAGACAATCTTATAAAGAACATTGCAAAAGGAAATAGGGTGCAGATCACCTATAGTCATTGGAACTATTTTCTTGGGTATGAGAACAATATTAGTACTATTTAAGGTCACAGGAAAGGAAGCTTCAATTTAAAAACTTTAAACATGCTTGAGTGATGTCAACCTAATATCCTTCCAAAAGTATTAATAAAATCTCGGGTTCATGCCATCAGAACTTGGAGATTTATTTGAATGTATAGTAAAAACGGCCTGTTGAATCTCGTATGGATTGAAGGGACCTAATAACAATTCATTATGAGAAATATTCAACCATTGAGTAACTGTATCTAGAACTTTTGTGGTCTCACCTGCATGGGATGTAAATAAATTGTTAAAATAGTCAATCATCACTAAACCTAGATTGTCCAAACCCTCTCTCCATACCCCTGAATCATCTTGTAGACATGCAATCTTGTTCTTTTTCCTCCTTGCAAAAATGTCAACATGAAAGTACTGCGTATTAGAGTCCCCTTCACAAAGCCAAAACTACTTCACTCTTTGTTTTTAGAAAATTTTCTTTTGCAACAAAACTTCATGATAAATTGTGGACCAAGAATTTAGATATAGACTAGGCTGGGCTTCAGTAATTTTAGATTTAAAATAAAAGGTGGGCTGGATTTCAGTAATTTTAGACTTCATATAAAAAAAGACTTCATGATACATTTAAAAATAAATTGGGAGCTGATATGGGCTTTAGCCCAAGTCAGTCCCCCTAGGCCCACCATTGTTCATGATATGAATTATTAGCCTTATAGAACTCAGCAATAGAAACCTCATCTATTTTAGAACGAAGCTGTTTAAGAGATTTGTTACTAAATTTCAGCCTTTCAGTAAGATCTTTAAACAACTTATCACCCCAAACCTTGAGATTATAACCATACTAATTTATACGTTCATGAATAGGTAAATTGCAAGACCATCACCAACTCTCTCAAACAATCTCCTTGGCTCCCTTTTTGTGCGACCAGGAATTCTCAAAAAGAAATTTTCCTAAATTACTACAGGCCTCATAATATAACAATTTTAATAAAATAGGGAGATGATCTGAAGAGGAAGTCCAGTGAAGTAAAATTAAAGTGCTTGAATATGTCATGCCATGAATATAAACCAAAAGCTTAATCTAACTTTTCCCGAATCCAGTAATCAGTACCTCGTCCTTATTCCCATATAAACTCTGAGCCACTCATATGAATATCTTGAAGACCACAGTCTCACATTACATCCTTGAAACCATTTACAAGCTAGCTTGGACAGGTGGCTCCCCATCATTTCTTCCTAGAATATAAAATGTCATTAAAGTCTCTCACCATAGGAGTACAGAGACATGAGAGAGTTGATGAAGAAGTTACCAAGAATCCTTCCTTTAGGCATGTTCAAGATAAGCATAGAACCCAATAGTTCGCCAATCACCAAGAGGATCCATAGAAACAAACGCATCAATGAAGTTTGTGGAGTAATCTAGCTGAGAGACAGAGGCTTTTTTACTCCAAAAGAAAGCTAACCCCCTACTATAGCCATTGTAATAAACCACAAAGAGACCTTTGTAACCTAATTTATTTTTTAGCCAATCCAGTTTAGAATGAACTGTAATACCCAAGGATTCCACAACTCATCCTAGTTACTAATGATACTAGAAGATAAGGTTTTTGAATGTTAGCATAGTATAAAAATGAAAGGGAATCGGTTAGGAACCTTTTGACATCATATGAAATGTTTATCTAGTTTATGAGTTTATCATGACTAATTGTGATCTAATGAATGAAATAGAGTTCATATGATAACTAATGAGATATATAAAGAAGTTAGAGAATACAAATTTGAAAGTTAAAGTGAATGGAAAGAAAGGAAGTTAAAAGAAAATTTTTTAAGTATATTAATGGGCTTATAAGCTTGTTAATGGGCTTTAAAACAGCAAAGCCCAAGCCCAATAGGTGGTGGCCTGCCTATGGGTCCAAGAGTGAAAAAACATCATAATTTAAAGTTAGAATAGTTGGCCCAAGACAAGTAAAAATTGATTTTGTAGAGATAGTCACAAAAATAAATCAAGTTAGTTACAAAAATTGATCAAGTCAAATCTTAAACAAGTTGAACTCTTATCATCTCTACATTTGAGTCTAGGTGCATTTTTGGCATTCCCATACCGACATGATGAACATCACAATATTAGATGAATTTCTAGCCATCCAACTTGATCTAATCATAGCCATCCATTGTGATTAAATATTAACCATTGAATTTAGCTTGATCAAATCCTCACCATCCAACCTATCATATATATATATGCAAACTTATATTAAGAACATCATTTTGCTTATTTCTACACCAAAAATTTACATTAACAAAAGGAACTTTTCTCTACACCAACATCAACAAGAATCTTAACAAATTAAAGCTAACCAATGTGAGAAATCATGTTCGTCTTTTTCTTTCTATGTTTTAAGTATAATTTTAGTATTTAAGTTGCATAACTTCCTCCTACACTATATACATGAATTCGGCCATATAAGGGTGCTTATACAAGATGGAGTTTTGATGTTCTTTGTTAAAATAATGATAAATTTAATTGATTAGGTCAATAAATTCATTTGTAAATTTAATAATGTAGTATCAATTAATATATTTAATTAAAAATTTATAATATATTATAATACGCGCAATGTGTGCATATCTAAAATTAGTGATTAAATAAAACGAAATGTAAATTTTGCTAAAATGCATGTCTTTTCTATTTGCTCTCAACATTTCGTTGTTAATGTATATTTGCAACTCATATGATTTGAAGTTTGAAGTCATAGTCATGAAATAAAATTGTCAATTTCATGACTTTGGAAATCAGATAAAATTTCAAAGTCATAAATTTATAATTAATTAATTTCTTTTAAATATGTAAATACGTTATTACTTGTTAAAGAAAATCTGAAATATTGGGAGAAACTTAATTTTTATAATAAAAAGTATTTACCTTAAAAATATGTCTCTTATCATATCATATTAGAGTACACTCCAATCTTATACTCAATATATGTGTTTCTGCTAAACGTTAGCTTTTGATAACCAAACATCTTGCTCCCAAATCCAATTTCAAGAGAAATTGTCTATCTTCTTATTATTATATTAGGGTTTTTTAGCATTAATATAGTAATGATTTTGCAAGCTTCAACGCCAACAATTTGAGTTGTTGTGATCCATAGATATATCAACTTGTATAATTTCAGCAATTCTCAATAATTGTTTGAAAACTTACGAAGTCTCTTCTTTTTTTTTTTTTTTTTTAGCATTGGAGAGGGAGAAATTGATCCTGAATTTACTACTCAGAGGAATATGCATTTATCACTAAACTATGCTTTGATGTGCGAAAATTTACAAAATTGATAATAAGTTGTTGGTACTCTATAAAAATATATAACAATTTGCACAACAATGTTAATATTCAGGTTGTGATTGATGATGATAAAAATGAAGTTTTTAAATAATATATCAGTAACGACAATGATAGTGATGAATTTATTGAATTTTTCACAATGATGATCGTATAAAAGTGATTAATGATGATAATTATAAAGTTATTGTTAATGATTGAAGTAAAGTTATGGAATAAGATGAGCAAATTTAAGGTGTTGAAGGTGGATCACGGTGGTTCTATCCTGGATGAACAAATGTAAATTGAATGAAACCAATGAATTGTTATTTGTGACAACAAATGGGAGATCAGTATCCCTTCTCTTACAACCCTTTTTTTTTATTTTTTTTTGCCAGATATCTTACAACCCTTGATTTCAACACTTAAAAGAAACTGTTTTAGGCTTTTTTTTATTGTCAAAAAAAAAAAAAAAGTCTTTATTTTGATAGAAAAGAATTATAAAGAAAAAACAAACATAAACCACAAATTAATGTAAATTAATGTACAAATGTTATTTTAGTTATATGCATTGTAATATTACACGTACTTTCAATCATTTATTATGTTCTTATTCTATTTATGCTATTCTACTAATTTATTGTCATTTTCACTCTAAAATTATTAAATACATTATTAATCCTTTTTACTTTCGTGAAATAACTGTAATTTCCACATAATTTTTAAAATTGAAGTTAATTATAAATTTAACTGTTTGAGAACTAAGTACATATAATGTGCTAATTATTTGTGATAATTTTAAATAATGAATTTTGATTTTATTGTGTTATTAAATAATATAATTTATCTTTATTCTAAAATAATAATATAAATTATTTTGCCATTAAGAATTATTGTATTCTTTACGCCTTAATGGCTGATGTTAGATGAAATGTTAGAAATGGGAAAATTTTAACAGGGTGTGGGAGCATGCATGAATTTCAAAAATACCAGGTTTTAGAATCTCCATTACTCCACCTATAACATGAACTCATTTCAAGGTACGTGACTTGATGCACAATGGCAAGAATAGTTGGGATATAGAGCTAATGGAGAGTGTCTTACCACCCAAGACATTTTCCAGAAATTCATCATCCTTAAAACCAAATACATATGTTACATGAACCAAGCACAGCATGGACCATATAGTTACTGTACATGCAGCAAGCATAACATATCCAGAGTTTTATAACTAAAATAAGGTCCTTGTGATTAAAGCTTTCGCTTCACAGTTCATTCAGAGTACAGCCATAAGCCGCCTAATCAGCTCTGTAAGCACCATCATCTTCAAGGTTGTTGACCCTTTCACATTCATCAATCCATTCACTATATCTGCAGTAAAAAAAAAATATGGTTGAATGACTAGATATCAAAAAATCATTTATCTAAGTCAAAACAAAGTATGCATTTCTACTTACACATCTATGGGTTCAGTTAAAGCTGCAAAAACATAACAGCAACCATGAAAGTGTTAGTTCAACTCCAATATATACACATGATTTGCATAATAATAAAAATAATAATAATAAAAAAAATGGGCAAAACTAGGATGCAGTCGTCTTAAAAAAGCAAAATATTCATGTTTACCCATACTTGTCATACACTTGCAATAAATAAACAAACAAGTGGTTAGCGGTCTTTGTTGAAAAAAGAAAATAACCTCCAAGCAACAAACTACAGAAATGTCTATAATTCTGTAATGATGCAAGGAAGCTTGCCAGATAGAAACTAACTACCTAGGAGCACTGCATCAAAATTCCAACATATTCAGGATATTTAATGGTTCTGTTCAGAGTAAGATAACCAAAAGACTTGCACTTATATGGGGAAATGCTCAATTTAGGGCTTGACCTATGGCCAAAAATGCAATTAAGGTCCTATACTTCATTTCGATGCAATCAAAGTCCTATACTTCATTATGATGCAATCAGATCCCCAAGCTCTTGATTTTAGTTAATTTGGGAACTCTTCTGTCAATTTAATTAACACCGTTATATGTATTTGGTGAAGTGAAAAAATGAGACTCATTTTATATTTTTAAATAATAAAAAAATTTAAAAAAAAAATCAAATTTTTAAATAATTAGAAAATATTCAAATAAAAATTAAAAAAATTTTCTTCAAAAGCCAAAAAAAAAATTCAACAAAAAAAATAAAATAAAATTAACGTTCAATAATCAAACCCAGAAGGCCAGAACCAATTTCAAGGAATGATCGCAGTATGCTAATTGCTACTAAGTTACCCATTTAGTTGAATGCCTGAAATAAATGAAATTTTCTATGTCCAACAAGGAACCCAAATGCCCAATCCACCCACCAGCCTCATCCAGCTCAAAATACAAAATACATATTCAAAAGGAATAAATTACAAAGTTAACAAATTTTCAAGAACCCATAAAAGAAATGAACATTTTAAGACAAACCCACATTAAATTCAAGAATAATCAACATTCTAATCTAACGTAAACTGAGACTGATATCCAATTACCCAAATATAATAACAATGCTATCTATCTTCAATTCAATAAATGTGAATAATTACATTGAAACAAATGCAAGAATAAAATAGAAAGCTTACAATTAAGAATTTGAATCTGGGTATTTTTGAGAGACGAAAAAGTAGATCTATGCCCTTTGAGTCTTTAAAGTTTGTATCTTTTCAAATAGAAACAAATCCGAAATTTACAGATTTGTTATATAAGAAATTGGAGAGAGAGAGAGAAAGAGAGAGCAGCACACTAATAATAGCAGCAGGTGCGGGGGTGCCACCAGTTTTAGTAGCGCTTTGGCTTCGGCAATTTCATCTTCAGTCTCAGCTAAAGTTCCAATAGAAGCACCGAGGGGAGCTGATTCACTCTCAGGCACAACAATTGCAGTAAGAATAACATCATAGAAGGTCTCAACGTCCATATCAGCCTTATCAAACTCAACGACGACGCTTTCGCCTTTAAAGAGAGCACCGCCTTTTGATTTAATCCAGTAAGCAATTTTGCCCTCAGTCGTGGTGGAACTGAGTGCAGGCATAAAGAGATGTAATTTTTGTTGAATTTTTTTTTTAATTTTTATTTTGAATATTTCCTAATGATTTAAAAATTTATTTTTCCACAATTTTTAAAATTTTTTATTACTTAAAAATATAAAGTGGGTCCCATTTTTTCCCTTTATTAAATACATTTAACCGTGTTAATTAAATTGACGGAGGAGGCTCTAAATTGACCAAAATTGGGAGTTTAGGAATATGATTGCATCAAAATGATATATAGGACCTCAATTGCGTTTTTGGCCATTGCTCAGGACCCAAATTGAGCATTATCCCCACTTATATGCTTTATGTTAATTTTAACTTAAAATCAGCCAGTAGGATGAGACATTTTTTTCATACAACTAAATATGCTGCATTTGCCCTCCTCTGATTTTCTAGACTGCAAAGGATCAGGCAATTTAGAATTCCCAAAAGTGTGCTAAACCAGGTCCAAATGCAGTAACTAAGCAATTCAAGCCAAATTCAAGTTCCTTCCATCAAATTATGTTGAAGTTATATTTTCCTTTAGCTAAGCTAATGAAAAACTAACTGCTGAGTGCTGACTGAAATTTCTTAAATTTGCTGAATATCCCCCTAACTAATATTGGAGATCCATTAAAATTTGATGAGGCAATTAGGCATGCATAATGTGATCAAAGGACCTTACATTTTTCTGACAAATAGACATAACCTTACAAGTAGGTTTGGGGAAACCTTACAAGCTATGAAGTTTTCATATTCAGCTATTCACTGACAAGTCCAGAAGATACAGAATATGGCATACCTGTGATGGTTGTGCTAAAGCTCTCTTGACAAATTGCACATATAGCCTCACCAATCAAGTTCTTCATATCACTGAAGCCACATAAAAATAAATATACATAATTAGTTTTTAATATATAAACATAGCAATGGATGTGGCATAAATTAACACACAAATTAAGAAAGATTGAAACATTTTTAATAGCATCAATATTTTGCTATTAATATATTGACATATATAACACAACCAAACTAAATCAAATTCCAATAAATTGGGTAGTCTACATGAATCCTTTTCCTTCATTCTACCCCATCTGAGACCATATTCTCCATGAGATGTTCAAATATCACATTATTTGTTACAACTTCAGCGTGCATCATCATCAATCTCCCACTTTCGCTTCTCATTCCTTCTGCTTGAAGGTAATTACTATTCCTCATTGACATATCTAAGGGACTAGGTTGCATGCAGCCATATCATCTTCAGTGACCTTCCCCTAATTTTTTTTTTTTTTTCTTTGACGAGTCCCACTTTCATCTTTTGGTCAGATTTCTATATTCCTTATTCTATTCTTCCCTATATCACCACTCATCGACCATTGCATCGCATTATTATATCCTATACTATTTTCTTAATGCTAGCATTCTTTCCATAAAGCCTTATAACTTTTACTGTCATCATGTAGAATTACCCTTCAACATAGTTATTGATGATAACATGACATGTTAGTGGTGCTCCTCCACTATCTGAATCAATCTCATTCTATGCTTACATCTACATTGCTCTTCATATACCCCTTCCCTTTTTTTCCTTTTGAGATAAACATATGCTCCATCCCTATTCCTAGATTTATAACACTTATATTCCATACAAGTTTTTAAGCGGCAGATGCAGCATAGGCATGTCAGAGTTACACAAACAAAGTGTAACAGTCACAATTAGCACTATCTTGAATTTGTTCAGAAAAATTCTGGTGACGACCATGTCAACATACCAATGTTGTGATGATTAACCATTATAATTGTGTTGTTTCACTATGTAATGTCTAATGTTGAAAACCATGATTCCATGTATTTCAATTCTATCTTAACCTCCCTAAACATTTTTCTTAACCCCCGAATTGGGAACTGTAATATAAAGTTCTTTAATAATACTTTTACACCCATTAATCTCCGATACTTTTTAAACTTAAAAAAAAAAAATTAAATTAATGAATCTTATTTAACATTCTATCCCATCCTTAGTTAGTTAGTTAGTTAGTTATAAATTTCACTTGTACTCCAACAAGAAATCAAAGAACTGAAATATTGTACCAGGACCATAAGTTTGAATTTTTGAGGATATCAAACCTCAGATTTGTAGCATGTTTCCTCCAAGTTTCCTTTCATCATTATTGAATCTTTTACATACAAATATTTTTCCCAAAAACCCCCACATATCATACCCCAACCAAAATAAATAACTAAAAATGGAAGATTTTCCTCAAAAGTGGAGGTGAAACATAAACTAAAACAACCAAACATTCAGTTAAAAAAATTTCCACCTGAACAGGCAAAGGTTGTGAATACTATAAGACCAGAACAGGCAAAGGTTGTGAATACTATAAGCGTGAAAAGAAACTAAAACCATCACTTACAGGCGACATTCGACACTTGTCCCATGGTTGCAGAAAGGACAACTAAAAACAGTATCAAGCTTGTCCGTTCGCTTCTTAGGTGGAGGCTTTGCCCTTGACTTCCTTTTCCCCATTGGTCAACCACAAGTCTGAACCCTATCAAATCATGAAACATCAAGATCCATTAGAACAACCTTTTTTTTCCCATTCTGAATGCAATCGCACTGTGTTCACAACTACTGTCTGACGCAACGGGTGAAAATAATAATTAAATAAAGGCCATCATCATAAGCACATACAATTTATAAACTTCACGAGTACAGCAAATCATCTTATTTTCATAATTTTTTTCCCGAGAAACCAAACACAGAAAAAGCAAAAGCCTAATTCTACAATCCAATGAAAACGAAAGAAAAATAAAGCATAGAAAAAAGAAAAGGCAAGGGTTCTAAAAAGTCATAAAAATCAGTTAAATATATGAAGAAAAGGAATTCAAATTTACACACAAAAATTAAAAAAAAAAAAAAAAAAAAAAAAAAAAAAAAAAGGTAATTCTAGAACCCTAAAAACTAGAGAAATTTATGAAATTAGAGAAATATGAAATTCGAAGCGTACCTTTAATCAGAGCAAAGCAGAGAAAAGAATGATATTGATTATCGAAAGAGAGCCTCAGAACCAGAACGAGAAATACTAAACTCTAGGGATCGTGTTTTATATTCTGAAATTTCTGGATATTTACCGCTATTAAAAGATTGAAGAAAATAATAAATGTGGCATGTCTAAAACGGTGACGTATTTATCTGTCACTTTTGAGGCTGAGCACGATATTATGAGATACCGAATTACACCGAAAATTCGAACAAAAAATATTCGTTGACCATTTGACTTTTTTCTAATCGAACCATTTCAAATTTTTATTTTGGTATGGTCCTGAAAATTAATAATTATTCATACTAAAAATCATATTAAATCATAGCGAACTGTCCTGAACCGAAACTAGAATCGATTTAAAAGATTATTTTATATATATACACGCATTTTGATATTGAATTAACAACACATTTTAAGAAATCAATAATGTATAAGTAAATTTTATTTTTTATGAATTATAAAATTTTATTTTTAAATTAGTCATTACATTGCAATTTTATACGTATAAGCTAAATTTTGAAAAGAAAATTAATAATTTATATAATACTAATATTCTTTTAAAATTTCATAAAAATTTAATAATTTGTGTAATTCTAATATTAATAATATGTCATGGTTAAAATAAAAAAAAATTAATTATTTTATTCTATGAAAAATTTTTTTAACTTTAGGCAATAATAAAATAATATTCATTTGATTATACAACTATGAAGCAGTGATAATTCCATTAATTTCTTTAATTGATCAATATAATTAATTAAGTCAATCATTAAGTAATGCAATGATTTTATGTATAAATTTGATGCTATTTTTTTAATGGATTAAATTTGTAATATCATAATTCAAAAATTTAAGACCGTTATATTATTAATTTATTATTGAGACATATAATTTCATTAGTAATAATGTTAAATTTATAGTATTATATATTATAGTTTATTTTTAATCAATTTTAAATATTAATTTTTATAATTTTAATCATAAATAAGGTAAAAAATATAATAAAAATTTTAAGAAATTTTGAGGTATTACAAATTAGTTTAAGATGAAAATACATATATTTTAATTATTTAAAAATAAAAAATCTCCAGATCTCCATTCCGTACCGAACCATCTCATTAGACCTGAATCTCCCTACGGAACTTTCTCGAAAAATTGGAATGGTTTAGTATGAAAATTATTATATCACTGTACAATTTTGGAGATTCAATTTTAGAAATCTCTGAAATTCGGTTTGATTCCCAAGATTTTTCAATTCTCGGATTCCTCCGAACCATGCTTATCCCTAGTCAATTGACTCAGTTCAGTTCTTTCTAAGGTGCCTTTTTTTAAAAGTGTAAATTACAAAAAAATTAAAATTCACACATTATTATTTAAGATTGAGAAAAATATAAAAAAAAAAACTGTGGTTTCATTCATTTTTACTTTAGAGTTTGTAGAATTTTTCTTTTTTAAACAAAATTGAATAAGAGGTTTACTCCGTTAATACTTTAGGATCTACAATTTTAATACCGTTAGTGAATACGTAGAACTTGCGGCTCCACTTCTTTTACTTTTTAATAGCCACATGGATTAAAAAATTAGGATCTATAAGTGACACGTCAGTATTGATTATGTTATATCAGTATTGACTATGCCATATTAATATTGGCTATACTATATCAATATTGATTAATGGTGTTAAGAGTATTTGACTAAAAAAAAATACCCCAAAGTAGAAATGGGTATTTGATGAAAAAAGTGAAAATGAGTGAAATTATAAGATAATTTTTTGTACTTTCTCAAAAAGAATGATTGAATTTTTATCTCATAACATAAAAGTGAATAATTTAAATTCTAATTAAAGTTTTCATATCTATATATAAACAATAAAAGCGGACTCGGATTTCATTGTTCATGTGAACAATGAATTGAATAGTATTTTTCAATTGATTTTGCCAAGTGCTTTGCCCTGGCTTCTCCCTTAGCCCCTATACAAAACATCATCATTCTAAGGTCAAAGGAGTCAATTACGTCCTTTTACTTCTATGCCCTTTGTAATGTGTTATTTCCTCTGCAAAGTCACTATTTTGGGACATATTTTTTTGCCATTTTCCTTATATGTTGTATAAGCTCATCTTTTCTTTATTCCAAAGAAAGCAGTGCTAGCTCCATCCATTTCTTTTACCTTCCCTTTGCCATCTCAAGCTTCTTTTCTTTTGCGTGTTGCTTTGTTTGATTGGTTTCTCATCTACAGTCTCCAATCTCCAAGCCTAGCAAATTCCCATAAGATATTTTATAGTTGAGAATTTTGCCATTTCCTTCTTTATTAGTTCTTTTGTGTTTCAATTTGTCTAAAAGATCAATTGATATGGGCATATGCATCGACTAATGAGAACAAACTAATGAAATGATTAGAACTCTCTTGAAAGTTTGTACCCATTTTCTTTTACCTCTTTGCTTCTTTCTTGGGTGTTCATTGTAATTTTGAAGATTTTGGGTGTTGGACAATAAAGCTATCAACTTTTTATAATTGTTAGTTGTTTGATTTTATTTCCCATAACTTTTCTCTGAAAAGGTTATCTTTCTTGATTGTTTCCTTCAAAGTCTCGTTTTGATAGCAATTAGTAATTAATAATTTCAATTCTGAATTCATTTGATTCTGAATCCATTTGTGAGGGTCTTTTACCTATATATGCAAAAAATATAAAATATTTTTGTATATGGGTTAGGGAGAAAAATATTTCTCTGCATATGTTGTTTTCTGCCAGATGGAGGGGAGGAAAAAAATACTAGCAAAAAATCGCCAATCATACTGGGGATTTTTTGCTCACAATTATCGCCAGTCATACTGGCAATAATTGTTGCTGTAGGCAATAGTTGCTGGGCCTGTGGGCAATAGCCTGCCTAGCAGCTACTGCCTATTTAAAGGTATTGCCATTGTAAATGGCGACACCATAAAGCTGCACACGATGGGACATGACAAAGGAAAATTTTAAGCTGATAGCTGCCTAAAGGAAAAAATTTTAAAAAACCAATATTGCCAGTTTAACTGGCGATATCATATAAAAAATATAATACCCCAGCATTTCAAACAAACTTATTAAAAAAAAAATTATAATATCGCCAGTTAAACTGGCGATATTTAAAAAGTTAATGGAAAAAAAAATAAAATTACAATATCGGATTTTTTAATCCTTAAATGCGGCAGAGAGAAATTAATGATTCACAATATCGCCAATTAAATTGATGATATTGTGATTAACTTCACAATATCGCCAGTTAAACTGGCGATATCGTGAATTTAATGGTTAATTCATTAAATCATTAAATGCACAATATCGTCAATTTAACTGGTGATATTGTTAAATTTAATAATTAAATTCATTAAATCATTAAATTCACAATATCGCCAGTTTAACTGGCGATATTGTTAAATTTAATGATTAACTTCATTAAAATATCGCCAGTTTCACTGGCAATATTATTAAATTTAATACACTTTCCAACTCCACCACACTACGCCTACTAGCTTTATTTAAAAATAAGTTAAAAAATAACATCGCTAGTTAGACTAGCGATACACCTGCCAGCTTTATTAAAAAAATAAGTTAAAAAATAATATTGCCAGTTAGAGTAGCGACATGGTGTGTGCTGCTTCATCGCCACTCTTACTGGCGATTTTGACTTCCCATCTTTCCACCTGTCCATAATAAGTATATATTGGAAAATATTTTTCATCTAAACCTATATAAGGAAATATTTTTAAGATTTCACGTAAATTAGTAAAAAACCCTCATTTGTGAAACCGCAGTCTTTTATTTGCAAGTAAATGTATTCTTTTAAATTTTAGTCTTTTTTTTTTGGCATATTCTATCCTATTTTTTTAAAATAATTTCATATTTTTCTGAAACTGATGGCTAGTTTTTTGTCATTTCCAAAATGCAATACCCCTAAATTTTCAGTGTTATTCTATTTATATTTTAACTATTTGGAACTCTCTCCTTCGTGGAGCTCTTGTATTTTCTTTCGCGTTGTTGCTTAGTTATTCTGGCACTTTAGACTCCGGGTTTTTTATCTATTTACGTGAAATCTTAAAAATATTTCCCTATATAGGTTCAGGTGAAAAATATTTCCCAATATATGTTTATTATGGACAGGTGAAAAGATGAGAAGTCAAAATCGCCAGTAAAAGTGGCGATGAAGCAGTCCAGACCACATCGCTACTCTAACTGGAGATATTATTTTTTAATTTAAGCGTATCGCTAGTCTAACTAACGATGTTATTTTTTTTTTAACTTATTTTAAATGAAGCAGGTAGGCGTAGTGTGGTGGGGTTGGAAAGCGTATTAAATTTAATAATATCGCCAGTTTAACTGGCGATATTGTGAATTTAATGATTTAATGAATTAATCATTAATTTTAACAATATCGCCAGTTAAACTGGCGATATTATTATTTAATGATTTAATGAATTGCCATTAAATTTAACAATATCGCCAGTTAAATTGGCGATATTGTTATTTAATGATTTAATGAATTTGCATTAAATTCACGATATTGCCAGTTAAACTAGCGATATTGTGAAATTAATCAATATCGCCAGTTAAACTGGCAATATTGTGAATTTAATATTTTTTTTTTATATGATATTGCCAGTTAAACTGGCGATATTGGTTTTTTAAAATTTTTTCCTTCGTGCAGCTATCAGCTTCCTTGCAGGTGTAGGAGGTGACATTTTCGACATTTTATACAGCGTAGGAAGTGACATGATCGCTATTTATACAGGCGATTTAAACTATTATAAAGCAGCCAGAGAAATATTTTTTTTTCGCCTAGAGAAAGAGAGACATAGAGATCTGAAACAACTAAAATTGAAGTAAAAATGGAAGGGGAAACGTAAGAAGTGGTGAGTTTTATTTCTTTTTTTTATTTATTTAATTTTTATAAGATGTTTTAATCATTTTTATTTGTTTGTTGGTCCTTGTAATATTTTTTTTTTTGAAATTTTTGAGTAATTTATGGATATATATTTATGAATGTATTATTAAAAAATATTTAAAAAATTTAGTTAGAGACTTTATTTATAGAAAAGTAGAATATTATTATTGGATGAGCTGAAAAATTTATATATAATTGTTACAATTTTATTAAATTTTTGTCATCTTAGATATATGATTGTATGGAAAATTTTAATTAATTAAAATTTACTAATTTGTATAGATTGTATAATTTAATATGTACAAAGTATTAAAAAGAGTAAGCAAATAATTTTAATTTTCAAAATTACCTTATAAAAATAAATGATAAAAATGTATTGATAAATATGAATTATAAATGATTTTACATAAATATCTTAAAAAATATGAATAAATTTTTTTATTAATATTTAGACAAAATATGGTAGTAAAATATTTTTAAAAAAATTCTACATAAACGGTAATGCATGGGAGAAATTTGTCATTTAATATACACAAAAATAAAATTAAGTTGTTTAATAAATGTAAATATAAAAATAAATGCAAAATTTGAAGTAATAAATATGATGTTTTAAATATTTAGAATGTCATGAATAATAATACTTAAAAAAGTATAGTATCAACAAATTAATAGACAAATGATATTAACGTGATGTAATAAGTAATTAATAATTATTACTTAATTTTTAATATTTTCGTGCAAAAATATCAATTATTGTTAGCAGATCAAAATATTAATTATTGTGAAATTTGCAGTTTTACAATTATTAATAAATTATATATATTTTTACCAAATAAAAAATGGTTAATAATACAAAAAGAATACAGTAAAAAAATCTAAAAAATGTGTTTTTTTTAGTATATGCAAAATAAAATTTTAAAAAATTTGAAAAAAAAAATTAGATTATAATTTTTAGTATTTGATAATATTATTAAATTTATCTAATGAATCTATAACTTCTATTTATGGAATTTTATAACTATTTATTTGTGATTTGAAATAAAGGCCACAGGTTGACCCAAGCAATGATGCATCGATTGTCAACGACGATAGAATTTCTGAGGTCAAAAAATGCACGCACGACCTACCTGCTGACTTGCTAACCTCGTACACTCAACAAAATCCGGGGAGGAGATTTTATCGTTGTCCTATAAGGAAGGTAAAATAAGGTTTATATGATTGAATTTGATAATTTTTAATTAGAGTTATCACTAGGTATTATGTAAAATATAAATAGTGATTGTCAAATAGGATTTTAATTATGATTGTGTTTAATAAATGATGAAATGATTATGAATTATGGTTTAGACTTTTATTTTTTTATTTTTGCATTTTTTAGTTTTCAATTGAAAATTAACATGTGCTTGGCTCTCATTTTTCTATAGACATTGTGATGCAGTATGATGACTGCGGATATGTAGAATGGATGGATCTTGAACTCTCTCAGTCACAAAAAAATATGATGGGTAGAATGGTGCTGAAGAAACAGTCATTGGAATTCCATCTTGAGTTCGTGAAACGGAAAGAGAACATTTTGAAAGATAAACTACAAACAATACATCAAGAGTTGAAAATTTGTAAAAGGGATATAAATCACCTGCGAGGCAATGTGCAAGAGTTTGCTGATATAAATTCAAGATTGGGAGAGACTATTGATGAAATGAGGTATGCTAATGTAGAGTTAATGAATGAAAAGGTGAGGTTGAAAAGAGCTTTGAGACGCTACAAACTAATATCTAAGTTGATTGGTGGAATGCTTATTTTTATGGTGTTGTTGTTGGTGATTGTTGCTATGATATAGGAGGGCATATGGTGGTAAAGACAATTAGTTGAAACTTGCATAGTCTTTATTTTATTTTGTGAGCTACTTATAATTATTGAATACAAGTAGGTCCTTAAGCTTATCGACTAATGCTAGCAGCTTAGTGATCTTTTCATATACGTTGAACAGTAATTGCAGCTTATAAGCATTGTCTAATGTACTATTTGCTTAATTGAGCTGCTTATTTTGTAATGCTTAGTATTTTATTCAATATATATGCTATGTTACTACTTAATTATATAACATATATTGTGTAAGATATACTTTTTTTAATTACATGCTTTATCTATGATATTTTTCTTCACAATGTAAATGATTTTTTTACTCTAATAGTTAATAAATACCTAAATTTAAAATAATAAACTTTTTACTAACTCGAAATTAATAAAGTTGATCGCCAATTGCTAGTAACTGTTATTAAAATTATATATATATATATATATATATATATATATATATATATATATATATGTTGATATTTATAATACAAACGAACTAGTTTATTTATTATATAAAAATGTGGTTAATACCTAAATTAACGAATTTATTGTGTTATATATATATATATATATATATATATATATATATATATATATATATATATAATACAAACGAACTAGTTTATTTATTATATAAAAATGTGGTCAATACCTAAATTAACGAATTTATTGTGTTATATGTTCGTCTTTAATCATTTCATATAATTTATTAAATATTTATAGTTATTTGATGTCATTGAATATTATAAAAAGTAGAAAAAATATTATAGTTTATAAAATATTATAATTATATATATAATATAAAAATATTAATATAGTGAAATCAAATAATTAAAAAAGTACTCTTCTTACTATACCATATAGTACCATTAGGATATGTGTATCTATCTATGGTTTCTACATTATTTAAACTATTAATGTTAAACATATTGTTTTGATGACTTTTTCTTATATAATTATCATTTGATTGCACCTGAAAATAAAAATAAAATAAATTTTGAACAATTACACAAATGCAATAAAATATATTTGACATAACAAGCATAATAATCTAAATAAGTCAACAATAGTCACACAAACATTCAAGCAATAATCATTTTTTTTATGCATTAGATACACGACTCCTACTATGCAGACAAGTATTGATATTATGTCCAGGTTTACCGCATAATCTGCATGAGTATCCTTGCTTATCATTAACTGTCCAATCCATTTCAGTTTGAATTCTTGATGTAATTAGACGTCCCTTTTTTCGCATCAGATTAGCATCTGGAATTAAAGGCAACTGGTAAGATGTAGGCCAATATTCAAAGTGCCCTAAAGGTTGGAAGCCAACTTGGTAGCACTTCAGTGTGCATTCCAAAGTATAACATCGATCAATGAACTGAAAATAATTGATCCCATTGCTCAAGCAACCAGCAATGGCGTGGGAGCAAAGTATTTTTGCCTCTTGAAATTTGCCACATGTGTAGGTTAACGACCTATTCGTTTGCTCCCTTTCGCAATGTACTGTTAAAAGCTGTAATGATAGAGAAAAGCCCTTTTTCTCTATCATAAGATGTCACAGAATGCCCCTTTTCCTTTGCCACCCTCCTGTTCAATAAATTCTGCTGGTCTTTACAATACACAGCCTCGTCAGCAATCTCCCTTGAATATTTGGATCTTCGCTCATCAAATTGGTGCACCATCTTTTCAAACAACCTATTCACCAAATAAGTTATCAACATGCCCTAAATTTCTTTGATCATTCCATTAACTGACTCAGCAATATTAGTAGTCATACTCCCATATTGTTTCCCCTTGTCATATGCACAGGTCCACATATGCAATGGAATTCTCTCAATCCAATTTTTTGTTTTAGGGTGCATTTCATAGATGTTGTTCATCAGCTTTTTAAACTTTCTTTTCTGGTGTTCATATGCTTTACACATATTATAAAAAAAAAAAAAGACAATAATTACTTACTGAAACATAGTTTTAACATGTATAAGAGTAGATGTATTTAATGGGTAGATGATTACCTGCTTTTGTTAGGGACTCCTTCAATTTAGCATTCTTGAACTTTGTATTGTAGTTGCTTGCAATGTGTCGAATACAGTAACAGTGATCGCACATCTTCCACCAATCATGTTGCATTGCATAAATTATTCCAACATGGTGATTACTTATTACACACAAATCTTCCTTGGTAGTCACATGCAGCCTGATGTTATTCATAAACCAACTCCAATTGTCATTATTCTCCTTTTCCACAATAGCAAATGCAACAAGAAAAACCTTATTATTCCCATCCAATGCAGAGGCTATCAATAAACACCCTTTATACTTCCCATACAAAAACGTTCCATCCACATACAATACTGGCCTACAATAATTGAAGCCTTCAATGCAAGGTTTAAATGTCCAAAATATCCTTCTGAATACCCAACATGTAGGATCTAAAATATTTTGGACATAACAAGCATCATCATTAATTATATAACGAGAACTGGGATTAGCTGCAATTGCAGCACCCATCCACTGCCGAAGCTTTTTGTAGGACTCTTCCCAATCCCCAAACAACTTGCCAATGGCTAATTGCTTAGCAAGCCATGTTTTCTTATAGGAAGACATGTAATTAAATCTCTGATGGATGCAAGCCACTAAGGCACTAATTTTGATTTGTGGCATTTCCCGGACAACAGTCTCAATGTAGTTAGACATCAATTTTGAATCCAGCTGTCGATGATCTTGTGACTTACCAGAACTAGTGCAACTATGAGGGCTATTGTACCTAGTTATCTCCCAAAACACAGATCCCATCTTTTTAGTTGCTCGCAATCTCCATCCGCAACCACTATCGCTCTTTCTGCATTTTAGAACAAATGTATTCTACCTAGCAACCTCAGTCATATGCTCTTAATTTCGACACAAGGAGTACTCCTTTGCTGCTGCTCAAACGGCTTCTTTAGATTGAAAAATCATTCCTTTTGCAAATTCCTTTGATGTATCAAATACTATCATGCTATTATCATATGTGTAAGGATTAGCATGCATGGGATCGTACTCTATGCCTACCAAATATCCACCACTAGAACCGGTAGCATCTATAGTTGCCTCTGTTAATGTATTGCACTCAACAGCATACATATCATCATCTTCATCTTCATCCTCATCATTAAAATCTTCCATCTCCTCATATTCATCAATATCATCATCTTCCCCCGCAGTATTAACCCCTTCATCATGTTCCACTTCATCACCCTCCTCTTCATTGCCTGCTGCCTCAACAGCCCCCCCTTTATCCTCATCACATTCTTGATGAGCATTAGAAGGTCCAACATGAGCATTCATGTGCATATTTATCTCTTGAGTTTCAAGATACATCTCAATATAATTCAAACACTGTGCATATTTTTCATGATGCGCATACATTGCCATTATGTCATCTTCATCCCATACATCAATACAACCAAATTTTATATTTCCTTCCATCAATATCTTAGGAATTTTGTACATAATTTTCAATATAGTTCTGGAAGTGTTATATATTCTCAAGGCATTCCTAAGTTTCTCTTTAAGTTCCTCCATTCATAATCTATCTCCACTCCTAATCATTTTTGAGAAACCATGTTCATAATCAATACCAAATTGATTATGGATTATATTACCGGCCCAGTAAGCAACGATACATGGTGAACTTGACATGTTTTCTTACTACATGAAATAATGATAAAAAATTATTATTAATATTCAAGTTATATTTTGTGCTTATCATGATAGTTATGATATCAAATTACTACAATTATAAATACATAACAAATGATAAATTACATACAAGAATTAAATATTAGTTAAATGAACATGGGAAAAATTATCATGTGATAAAATTACAATAATTAAAAATTATTAAGGATTAAAAATGATAATATAAATTTTTTTTCATATATAAATTTTTGACTAGTATAATTTTTTTATATTAAAATATATCAAAATTAAAAAAAATTTACACCAATAATATTAAAAAGTGAATAATATTTAAACATAATTATAATTTATTAATATTTAAGTAAAGATATTTATAAAAATTAATTAATATTTAAGTAAATATATTTATATAAAATCATGCTTAATTTTGAACTCCAAAAATTATTTTTTTCTATTTTTAATACTTCAAAATATTAAATTCATATTATGTATACAATGTAATAATTTTGATTAATTTTAAATTTTTTAGGTGTATATATATATATATATATATATATATATATATATATATATATATATATATATATATATATATATATATATATATATATATATATATATATATATATATATATATATATATTGTTTTAACTAATTTTCTATCGTGTATACATATACATATATTTTTATTAAGCTTATATATTTAAACATACAAATATTTAAACATAAATTTTAGTTGAATAAAATTAATATATTTTTTAATTTTATCTACATACAAACATAAATTTTACTTGACTAAAATTACTGCTTCTATAAATTTTGTTTAGATAACCAATATATTTATTAAGATATTCTATATGCAAACATTATAAATTAGTAAATTCGATGCAAAAAATTACACACACACACATACAAATATTTAAACATAAATTTCACTTGAATAAAATTAATATATTTACCTTAAGGAGCTTGCAATTTCTTCCAACACAAAAATATTTAGATAATCGTCACTATTATTTTCTGCAATTGAAAAAAAAATTCACTAATCTAAAAAATTCAAAAATACATAAATAACTTAAAAAATACAGAAACAACAAAAAAATAAAGAAATAAACAACATAAAAAAATTTACAGAAAATGTGTAATAATTTAATAGAGATAATGCCAAACTATATTATTATCTCAAACTATATTATTATTATTATTATTATTATTATAATCATTATCAAAATTATATTTTTTTATAATAACAAATGGTAATTTAAATTTTAACATAATAATCACACAATTTAACAACTATTTATATATTTAACATAATAATAAAAATAACATTTTTCCAAATATTAATCATAATTTTTTAAACATTACTAACATTTAGTAAGGTAACATAATAACATAAACAATAATAATTTAAAAACCATATACAAATTATGAGCAAATTAATAATTTAAAAATATATATTTAAACTAAATAATTTTAAAAATTATGAAAAAAAATTACCTTATGGAGTAGTTCAATATCATTCACCAAATTATTATAGAATTTGAAGCTAACAATGAGAAATTTTGAGAATGATTTTGAAATGGATGGATTGTAGAGAAGAGAAGAATAAGTGGGTTTTTAAAGAGAGAGATGAGCGAAATATTTATTGAGTTTGGGTGGCTTACTTGAACCAAGATGCAGGAGAGAATCTATTCTCTCTTGCATGCAGGCTTTTTTTTATCAAAAACAAAAATATCAGCAAAGGAAAATTGCCAGTTTAACTGGCGATTTGCCTTTGTCATATCCCTTCAAGCGTGCAGCTTTATGGTATCGCCATTTATAATGGCGATACCTTTAAATAGGCAATAGCTGTTGGGCAGGCTATTGCCCACAGGCTCAGTAGCTATTGCCTACAGGCCCAGCAGTTATTGCCTACAGCAACAATTATCGCCAGTATAATTGACAATAATTGTGCTACCAAAATATCGCCAGTATGACTGGCGATTTTTTGCTATCATTTTTTTCCTCTCCTCAACTTGGCACAAAACAGCATATGTTGAGAAATATTTTTCTTCTCAACCCATATACGGAAATATTTTATATTTTTTGCATATATAGGTAAAAGACCCTTATACTCCATTCCTCCTGTTTCATGGTTAATGCTACATTGTTTGCTTGAATATGGTCTATTCTTTATTTATCTCTTCATCGATTAATTACCATGGTTTATTTATTATGCTTTCTCAGTTGGCTCTTTAACTCTAGTTTTATCCTTTTATGCTTTCTTCTCTGCTCTAGACATTTATTCTTCCTTCTTTGCTCCGGACATTTATTCTCTTTGTTGGTCTAGATTATGAGAATCTTCCACTATGATCGATAAGGAGGAGGTTATTTAAGACATCCGGACACTCATTGACAAAACTGAAAGGCTATATTGTAGAGATCATATCATGTCTTTTTCCCTAGGATCTTCTAGAGGGGACACCAAAAATAAGTATTTTCTTGCTGGAAAACTTGTTACAGTAAGAATATTATAATGTCAGTTATCATAGCAACACTTCAATGTTCATGGAAAATAAAAAAAAAAAAAACATTTTAATGTTAAGGAGCCTAGTAAAATCAAATTTTGATGTTAAAAAGGAGCCTAGTAAAATCTATGTTTTCGAATTTTATTCTGAAAAAGATAGACCTAGTCCTAAAAGGTTTTTTTTTTTTTTTTCGGTGTCTGTTCAACCTCCTTTCGATTCAGATTATGCATTAACAAATCAGTTCTTTAACTATTACAATATTATGAAATCACGTGCATTCCTGTTTGCTTAAAATCAAAGTTTGTTCACGGATAGTACAAATGCCAGATTCCAAATTCTCTTCTTTCGTCCCACCATATCCCTCTGCTACTGGAAGTGAAGTGGACTGTAGTTTGAAGAAGCACCTCGTACTATGTTAGCAGAACAACCACAACAGCCAGTGCTATAAAGCAGTGGCAGCACCGTTAACTTGCAAGGCGTCTCCCTCTTTTGGTTTCTTTTTATGCTTGCATTTCTTCTGTTTTTGTTTCAGTCTAATTTGATCTTTGATGCTCCTCTCCCATTGTTTTCTGTTTTTCTGGTACAGCAGCATTGCAGCTTGAGCATCTTCTATCTGAAACAACATCAATTGACAAAGGAAGTAAGGTTAAAGATTCAGTACACTTCAACAACTTAAGAAGATAATATCTACAGCCCTGTAGAAGAAGCAAAAAATTAGAAAGATGCAAGCAAATACATTCCATGCCTCACCATCAAATTTAAATAGCATCCTAGAATATCACGAAAAAAAAAAAAGCCACAGAATTGTAGAGAGGTGCAACTCATAGCAAAAAGGAAATGCATTGACAAGTCCAAAAATAAGAATCAATAGAAGCAGGGGGAAATTTTCGTATGCTGCCAGTCATAACATCACAATCCACAAATCATTGACAACAATTACTGGAACCAATTAGATTTCAAAGTACTTCTGACAAAGTCAAGTTTGGAGTCATGAAATCAATATCCTCACTTCACATATATAAAATAAAAGCTGTACAAGAAATTTAAGCAGCAACTCACAAATAAACTTTACAAATACAAGAAAAGGCAATCAATGTCACACAGCTGTAGAACTTACAGGGCAGTGCTCTCCATTCTGTATCTTGACACCAAGAAATTCAGCTGCAAGATGACGAAGTGCCTTTCTGCGCCGCTCCCTGCTCAACAACCCACCATATCATCAGGCAACATAGTAGGATAAGAAGTATATCATTGTTGTGGCAAATTTAGTCATGAGATAACCAAGTGGGGTTATAAGTACTTGAGAAAGGGTTGATACTCTGAAGTATCCCGCAGGTCTTTTTTGGGATGAGTCAATAGTAATGCCTGTTCCCAAAAAAAAAAAAAAACAGTTTATAATTCACTGATTGACAATTTAGATAACTTTTCTCTTCCTTTTTTTAAAAAAAAAAAAAAAAAAACTGTATTTAGATCATCGATTCATAAAAATCAGATATGCTAAACCTTGAGATCATTGGACAAGGCATGGCCCACAAGAACTCTTCCTTTAATCAAATCAGCAACCTTTTTCTGAGCGGTCAAGAAATCCTTTGCTGCAAATAACATCAAGAAATTCATAAGGCATCCAACAACTCTAGTGTATCTGTAAACACAGTCTTCCTCACAAATGATAATCACAATGCTAATTCATAGCATCTAGTATTTTAAGAAAAACAGGCTCCAAGCAATACGTTAACTTCATTAAATATTAACATTACATTTGAATCTCAAATAAAATCAGATTATTCTGATTATAACGTTGGTTTAAATCTAAGGAATGTAATATAGAACAGCCATTCTTCTTTAGCCTGATAAAACATATTAGAACAATTCCAAGATTATAGTATTTTATGCACTTCTCATTCTTATTGTTTATTTTAGTTGCAATTATAGGCCACTGATTTGCCCTTCATTCTAATGGAAGGCAGTACTAGAATAACTAGACATCAGCCAAAGTACAATTTGGGAAATCCAAGATAACTTTACAGGAATACCTCTATGCTCCAAACTTTCTCACAGAGAGAGAGAGGAGAAAAAAGCAGAAGAAAGAAACAAAACTATTTCATTTTCAAGGCTACTTATCTTGATGAACAGTATACAATTAAACCTAACAAAAAGTTTATTATCTTGAGTTGCTTCAATGACGAATCTTACTCTTGCTGAGAATTAATTTTTAACACTTCCTACCAAAAATTTAAATAACAGAATCTAGTCGTCGGCTCAGTGGCTCAGCACCTTAACCCAAGCACTCCAGTGCAGAGAAGTCCTGAGACCAAATCTCACTGCCATCAGCTTCCTTTTGGATAGGGACTAGGCAGAGTGCTTCAGTTGATTTGGATGGGATTGTTCAAGGAGGGGAATGCTAGCCCATTGTGTAGCCCAAGTCAAACTGACTTCCCAATGGACAAGAAAAATTAAAATTGAAAAAATAAAGAAGAAAGAAGAAAGAAGGAAAAATGGGGCTCCATAAACAAATACTATGTTTCACAAGCTCTACGAATGCCTTCTACACAAATCTCGATGCATAAAAGAAAAGAAAGAAAATATCACCTTTCCTCAAGTGATGAGGTCGAATCCCACTAATATTCGTACGGAAGTCAACAACACGTTCTATTGGCCGAACAAACTCATCATATATAACATTTCGCCATTCATTTACCTGTCATTAACTAAAGAAATGTCATTGCATCACCAATTTTAAAA
Source organism: Reutealis trisperma (assembly GCA_947687605.1). Taxonomy (NCBI): domain Eukaryota; kingdom Viridiplantae; phylum Streptophyta; class Magnoliopsida; order Malpighiales; family Euphorbiaceae; genus Reutealis; species Reutealis trisperma. The sequence continues at coordinate 495,131 of CANTUT010000650.1, read as the reverse complement.
CTATATTTTACAGTAATAACACAGGAAATAAGATGGCGATATTGAAAGTTCCATAGTAGTTGACAATGTTATTTCTCTTTCATACAATTTGCACTTGCACCCTATAGGTCTCATGAGATAAATACATCACTGAGTTAAGGTGACTGATAAAAAGGTAAATGAATCTTTATTTGTTTGAAAAATCAACACCTAGGATGGTAGCATATGTTATTAAATGCCATCTCCTACAGAAGACAAATAGCAATTCAAGAATAAAATAAGAGTTCACAACTAGAACAATGTTTATTTCTCATTATAAGCATTAAGCATTATAATCAGAACATGCGAAAATGCCTCCAACGCTCAAGTATGAACTTATTCATCAGCCATGATACTGACCTTAACAATATAAAACAGGCAGTGGAAAGACAAAAGAATAAAAAGAAGTCCAACTAATGAATACCAGGGTTACTCGTCCAAGAGCACTCTTGTTTCCTTGACCGATGCCAACCATTTCACAATCCATAGCTATTACATCTGTCAGACTGTGATAACTGATTAGCAAAAAGGGACACTTAAAACAAAAACAAGAAAATCAATTGAAAATTTGTAATTGAGTGTAAAAATCTGAACCTATAAATTAAAATGAACAGAGAATATCAGCTGGCTCAATTTGAATAATTGGAATAACATTACTAGCCTAAAAAATTTTAAAAAATAATTTGAGTCTGGTAAATCTTTCCCCCTCTCGCTAACAAAAGGTAAGAGGTATTAGTTTCCTTTCCAATGGCTATTACATCTATCAGACTGTGATAACTGATTAGCAAAAGGGGACCCTTAGAACAAAAACAAGAAAATCAATTGAAAATTAGTAATTGACTGTAAAATCTGAACCTATAAATTAAAATGAACAGAGAATATCAGCTAGTTCAATTTGATTACTTGGAATAACATTAATAGCCTAAAAAATTTTTAAAAATAATACGAGTCTGGCAAATTTTTCCCCCACTCGCTAACAGAAGGTGAGAGGTATTAGTTTTCTTTCCAATGGCTATTATATCTATCAAACTGTGATAACTGATTTGCAAAACGGGACACTTAAAAACAAAAACAAGAAAACCATTTGAAAATTAGTAATTGACTGTAAAATCTGAACCTAGAAATTAACAATAAACAGAGAATATCAGCTGGTTCAATTTGAATAATTGGAATAACATTACTATCCTAAAAAATTTTAGAAATAATACGAGTCTGGCGGATCTTCCCCCTTTCGCTAACAGAAGGTAAGAGGTATTAGTTCCCTTTCCAATGAAACCCTGAGGTGTTCAACAATTTGGGAACATATGGAACAAGAAAATTTTATGTTATGATGACTATAAAAATTACAAAAAAATAAAAAAAGCTTTAGCAATGCTCCGTGCACTTATTATAGGCCATGGGTATGATTAAATTATTATTGAAGATATATTCATATTTTGTACAAAATCAAGAAGCATGTTAACATGTTACAATAAGAAGCACCTGAAATCATCATTAGTTGGAGCAAGAGGATTTGGCTGAGATTCATCAGATGCTGAATCAGGTCTCTCTTTACGTTTCCCTATAAAAGAAAGTTCAATACCAAGCAATGTAACTAGTTAAACTGAGGAATCACTTATTTTACAAAATAAAAGGTTGTTCTTCTAATTTTTTCCCTTGCTTGAAAGGCAAATTTAAAAGGACAAACTCTACCTTCCATACAATGTAATATAATCAAATGAATTTGTAGTTCATTGTTTCAATTTTTTTTTTTTTTTTTTGAGGGAATGATTACCATACCAACCATAGCAAATTGAAAGCGAAAGAGTGAACTTGTTAAGAAAGGACGGGAAAAACAAAAAAAAAAAAAAAGGGCAAAAGAATCAACTTACAGCACAAGAATTAGTATTTACCTAAAATAGATTTTTGGGTTTCTGAGTTTGAATCATTTGAGGGTCTTGAAGGCTTAGAGCCATAGCTTTTAAGCTTCTGTATAAACCAAAAATACAAGTTGAAAAGAAATACATGAACACATCATCAATTTACGTATAATGAAAGAAAGAAAGAGAAAGAGAAAGAGAAATGAGATTGACATTACTTGTCGAAGCTCAGCCCAGTTAGGGTTTAGCGGTAACTGCTTCTTCTTCTTAGGGTTTTTCTTCTTCTGTTGCTTGTTGTCCATTTTTTTTACTTCTATTCTTCGCTTCATTTGGTGTGCAATCATTGTATGTCTGCATAAACGCGGCGAGTTTTGCTCTCTCGGAATTACAAGGTTTTTTTTTTTTTTTTTTTAATTAATTATACTATTTTGTTAAATTAAATTATATAATGTTAACCTACTATTTAGATAAGGGTAAACTACTATTTACATGGGTGTATTCCATAAGGAATTTTAAAGATTTTTATAAAATTTTTTTAAATGAATGACCTTTACAGAGTTTATAAAATTTTAATAACTTTTATAAAATTTATAAATTTGTCAATAATTTTCATAGATTTTATTTTAAAAGACTTTTATAGACATTTATAAACTTTTATAGATATTGATCAACTTTTATTGATTTTGATTTAATTAATAAATACATATATTGATGTAATAAATTTATATTTCTCATATGATAAAACAAGAACATTTAAAAAATTTCAATTTCAATCAATATTCAGTAACGACAAGAATTACTTGAAATCATAGTTAAAATCAATGTTGATTAATCTATTTTTATACATAGTCTTAACAACAAGTCGTGAATCAATATTCAATAATAAAAATCATTTATGACCAATACTATCTCCATTGGTACTGAAGCATTTTCTTTCACTGTTGCCCCTTTACATTATTTATATGATAAATAATTTTTAATATATTTTATTTTTTACATGCTTTGAATTTTATGTAAAAGTGAATAAATAAATGACTAATGTTAAAATCAATGTTGATTAATCTATTTTTATACATAGAAATCGTGAATCAATATTCAATGATAGAAATCATTTATGACCAATGATAAATTTATAATTTAACAATAGAAAATCAAAATATTTATTGCTATAAGAAAAATTAATCAATAAAATAATATTAGGTTAGAGAAATACCAGTCATTACTCTTCAAAGTTCAAGGTCGCTTTCTTTTTCTTTTTTTTTTTCTCTGCGATTTATGCTTCAATACCTATAAAAGAAAGTATGTTGAAATCTTGAGAGGGAGTGAAAGAAAATATTTAAAACTTTGTATTTATACTATCACACAAAAAGTCATTAAAGATATTTAAAAGTCCATTGTCTATAAAAGTCTATAACTTTTTGAATATCACCTTACTTTTATAGACTTTGTCAAAGTTAAAATTGAATACCTATTGAATTTTGAAAACTTTTTTAAAGTATTTAAAAGTTATTATTAAATACCTCCTCACTTCTATAAAGTTTTTAAAAGTTTTTATTGAATACCACATAACTTTTCAAATCTATTAAAATCTTTAAAAGCCCTAATCCATTACACCCCCTTAGTCTCTGAAATTTGATTTAATTAATTATTTAATCACTATATTTTATGAAACAGATTATTTAATCTCTGAAATTTTATTCCATTAATAAAATTAGTCTTTTCGTCTAAAATTTATCCAATCTACTATTAAATTAAATTAAAATGGTGAAAATATAAAGGCTAAATAGTTAATTAAGTCAAATCTCATAGACTAAATAGTAATTTAAATAAGGCTATTTTCATCATTTCATATATATTTTAACGAAAAATTAAACTAATTTTGAAAGGAAAAACTAATTTTATTGACGGAATAAAATTTTAGAAATTAGATATCCAATTTTACAAAATATATAGACTAAATAATTAATTAGGTTAAATTTCAGGAATTAAACAATAATTTATCCATTATATAATTTGATGTGAATAATACCTAGAATGGTTGACTAGAAGTGAGAGCTTGTGACGGAGGTTCAAGCCCAGTGATGTCAATGGAAAATTTAATTTTTATTTTCTATGTTTATTGAATTGTATTATTTGTTTTCGTTTTATATTGGATTTGATGATATAATAAGAAATATATATATATATATATAACTTAAGACAAAATTTTTTTAACATATGTACTAATTTTTGACACATAAGAATTTATTTTTGACGTTTGTATTTATTTTTAACACATGAGTATGAAGGTAATGTGTAATTTTATGTTTTTTGTGTTATTATCTCTTACTTTTATTTAATTTCTATTTTTAGGATTCATTTTATTCCCCACTTCTCTTTGCCCCCTTTTCCCCTCCAGTCCTGGTTTCCTCTCTCATTCTTGGCTTCCTCTCTTATTCTCAGCGATTCTGGCTAGAAAATTTACGTCATCAGCCTAAAAAATCTTTATATAAAGTGGACAGACTTCTGTCTTACCGGTACAAGTCCGTACATAATCTGATTTTTTTCTCCTTCAATTTTATTTTTTTCCTGTTTCAAAATCTCAAATTGGTCACAAAACAATTCAATTATTATTATTATTTTTATAATTGTTATAAAGTATAGATTTGTTAGGGATTTCAATAAACACTAAGTTTAATTTGATTCATTTTGGAATTCTAAATGTCAAGGTATTGCTTCTATGATCTTAACTAACAATGTCTCTGTTTGTACACTTGGTATAAACTCTTCAATTTGTGACTACTGAATTTAAAAAAAAATAAATTGAATTTAAAGGACAAGTTGCTAGGACTTTTAATCTCCTCTTCTTACCAAAATCCTAGATTAAAAAAATAAACAAAATGAACAAGATCAATCATTACTAGAGAAGACACTCTAATTTTGTTAATATGGATATAAAAGCTTTGTCTGAAAATACTAAGTAGGCTGTTACGTAATTAACCGTAATCTAATGAAATAAAAAAAAAAAAATTTGGTTCATTTTTCAATTGAATTTTTATTTAGTTCAATTACATCATACTAAACCTTTTTAGTTCATCAAGTCTTGCTGGGATGAGTAGGAAATAATAAAGGTGGTAGATTTTTCAAGGGATTGAAGGTTTCAATGCATCAGTTGAGATGAAAGGATTCAGTTTAGTTAATATTTTAATGATTTCCATGGCGAGCGCAAAGTGTCTTAGTGATGTACTCTATAGATGTTCTTTGATGATTATCTTAAATAATTGTTTTGGTGGTCCTTATGGTTCTGGCTTATTTTGTTGATATTAAATGATGGTCATCAGATGAATTGGATAGTGCACTCAATCTCTGCATTTTCAAGGATATTTGAGATAACTATTCATGGTTTACTGATTCTTTTATTTTTTGGCATATTCATATTGCATTATAAAGCATTGTTTGAGTCCTAATTGCTAGGCTCTCTTCTGCTTTCCTAGAGACTTCAATGTTTTTTTTCTTTCTATTGTCTAGGTTTTGCTCTGGCTTTTCTTATGTTATGTATTCTTTGAGGTATAAGGGTTTTTCCACATAATATTGTGGAGTTTAGATTTCTCTTTCCACTGTAAATAGGTAGGGCTATTAGCTTGTATATGTTATATATATTATGTATATATATAATATATATGTATACATACACTCATGCATATACGTATACATATATGTGTATGTATATATTATATACGTATATATACAAATATGTGTGTGTGTGTGTATAAAAGGATAAATTTATGTTAACTTTTCAACTTTCCTTTTCACATGTGCTTTTACCTTTCAAATTTATTTTGAGCAATAAGTTTATATTAACATCTGTTCTATTTAGAAAGATCTTAATTTTTTTGGATTATCTGTAAAGAACCTCTTGAAGTAAGCTTTTTGGCAAGCAATATATGTCCTACTTGAATGATTTTGTATACTAATGTCCTTCCCTGCTCTTCTTCTCTCATGTACTCTCTTTCATGTTATTCTAAAATCCAAGACTATATGACTAGATTTTTAGTAATCCAAATGCTGCTGATATTGTTTTCGCTAGTGGAGCTAGATGTCTTGGCTATGAAAATCAATGTTACACTCAAGTTATTTTGACAATTTGCATCATACACACATATGTGTTCAATAAATGGATTTACATACCATCATCATAAAAGTAGTGGAGTTCAATAAAAGCCTCTTAGTCTATGATATCTCAAAACCTAATCAATTCTATAGATTATGAAACAACAGTGTAATTTAAATATTTTGCATACAGCTCTGTTGCATGTAAAGAACATATGCTTTGTTTAGTTCACAATAATAGTGCATTTGATCAATTTTGGAAGGAAGAAAAGGTAAAAGTAGCACTTTGGGAATCAACAAGTGACACAGTTGATTAGGATGCATTAAAGAATTAAGACAATCCTCTTGTAGTTATTGTTACATCAACCACAATAAGAAAATTCAAAGGTAAATAGTTAATTAAAACTCATAAAATAAATTGCTAATGTGTATGTTAATATTGATGATAATTTGATTTCCTTTTATTTTAACATAAACATACTCATTTGGATCTAAAAGCCCATTAAAAATCTATATAAATCTTGATATTCCATATGTCAAGAAACTTATCCAAAGGTACAATACTTAAACATTTGAACAAAGAAAAATTATTTATCATTAGAAAAACTATCAATGTTAAAATGAATTTTATTGTATTATTATTTGTTAGTTCAAGTACAATAAGAAATCCTGTGAAAATTTCGGATATCAGTAACAATGTAATAGTACTTATTGAAGAGCAAATATTAACAAATAGGAAGACCATTCAAGAAATTATGGATATCAAATGCAATTGCGAAAATGAAAATAAAGTATAGCTACATTTAAAAGCTTAGTATGCAATATTTTTAATAACAATTCAACTAATAAAAATAAAATTTTTAGGATGAACTCTATTTCACAATAAAGGCAAAAACTGAAGAAATACAAAAAGATTTTGGATGGTATTATATTGCTTGCAACGGTTGTAACTACAAGTTCAAAGCAACAAGAGTAAATTATCATTGTAAACATTGTCATCAAGATTGTAAACATCCACTCATTAGATATGCATAAAAATAATCCCCTAAATCTAGTAATGTTGCAAAATTAGTGAACATTAAAAATATGAAAATATTATTAAATTTCAGGTAGAAGATAGAAATTCAAGTCTCTGACAATACAGTAATTGCAGTGTTTATTATCTTTTATGAAGATGCAAAGGAATTGTTAAAAATGATAGTCAAAAAATATTGGATAAAATAGAAGCACAAAATGAATTTCCTACAGCACTTCAAAAATTATGTGGCAACTGATTGATTTTTAAAATGAAGTTGAATGACTACAATTTATAATGTAAAAAGAGGATATCAAAATTATAGCGTCTCAAGAATATTTCATCCTGATGAAATCTTAAAAGATCAAAACACCCAACAAGAAAAAGAACAGGTGCAATGCAATATGCTTATCTCACTACATAATTTTTGAAACAGTGAAAATAAAAAAGTGAAAAATGGTGAAATTTAATACTATGATGACAAGTTTGAAACATGCGACTCAAGAGGAAAATGAAAGCAAAGAACTAAGTGAAGAAAAAAATGAAAAAAGTGATGACCAAATAGGAGATGATAACAATTTGCCAGAAGAAACAAATAAAATCAAAAAATAAAGGAAAATGTCAAATCCTTTTTCATAGTAAGATAAAATTATTTTAGCATTTTTATAATTTAAAGTTTACAAATAATTTAATTTTACGATTAACTAGTAGAGATATTATTCTTTTCAATTGAATTTTTTTTTTTGGTGTTTATCGTAATGGTAGGATTAATAACTTTATTATTATCTCTTTTGCCTATACAAATAAATTAAAAAAGAAAAAAAAAAGGTCACCGCTTGTATTTTTAAAAACCTTAATTGAAACATACAAAATTATGAACTATAAGATAATAATTCACTTTATGAACTATAATTTAATTAATAATTATGTATATTGTCCTATTATAAAAGAGAGATAACTTTTATAATAAAAAACAATAACTTTTATAATAAAAAAAATTAAGTATTAATAAATAAAATAATAGAAAAAATCCACACATCGTGCGAGTATATGACTAATTATAAATAAAACTCAATATATGTATATAGGTATATGGTTTAAGAATACTAAACTTTCATATTTTTTAAATGTGATCATTATTTTTTTTTTCCAAAAATACCTAAATTTTCAAATTCTTTGCATTTGGTGGTTATTAGCTGGAATCCTAGCCTAAAAAGCTGATGTGTACTATAATGTAAGCATTTCCAGCTGACTCAACTAAACAGATAGGATCAATATCACCTAGAGTTGCCACATCATATTACTATTCTGACTTGGAATGGGCTCTTTTTTTTTTTTTAAATTTTGTTAAAAAATTAAATAAAAAAAGATATTCTATTAATAATCATATTACCCTCATCTCATCTTTAGTCTCTTTTCTAATTCCCAAATCCAAATCTTACAACAAAATTTTGTAAATCCCAAATCCTACCTGCAACAAATCCCATCATTGTTCACTATCGAAGTTAATCTAAATCTACCAAATGTTGCCGTTGGCAAAGTCAGCCCTAATCGAAGCTCCACCGTCACCATTCCCATGAGCTCATCATAGCATTGCCATCATTAGCACTTGTCGATGCTTGTTCCAATAAAAGCTAGACCACCTAGCTTGATTTGAAGCTCCAACAACTATCGCAGGGAGCGGAGCTCTAGATCAATGACTTCCAGCATTGATTCACTTTATGCCGTCATCACTTGTGAACCCGATCTCATGCACGTTGTCTCTACTATTATCACAGTGGTCTAAGTCGGTGGCAGCTTCTGCTAGTAACTTAACGCATGGTTCGAAGTAGAGACCCAATACAAAAAGTAAAGTTATATAGCCACAATTATTAGTGGCATCCACGTCTCGTCCATCATCAGCAGTAATGATTTGGCTAAGCGTAAAGTCATCGCTTTTTTTAGCTACGGTCCACTATGGGCTTTCGTACTCAACCACCACATCCTTAGCAATGAAATCTAATAGGACCCAAGAAGGGGTATGACCATATTTCTTCTCAATCAAGTACTCCATGCCAATCCCACATTGGAGAGCTCTGCTGCTAATGATTTTACTAACTTCGCTATACGATTCATTGTCTTCAGAAGTAGGTTTTTAGGAGTTTTCTTGAAGTGGGTTTTGTGTTTATTGGTTATGGAGAATGAAATGTGCAAAGTTTGGCTTATTATGAAAATAAGTTGTTTTGATGTTTAGAAATTGATGGGAAAGATTGGAGAATGGAGAATAAGAAGGAATTGTGAGATTTGGAGTGAGTTTGAGACAAGAAAGACATTGATTAGCCAAGAGGCTCTTTGTGAAAGTATAGTAAAGCTTTTGGGCTTGGTAGTTTGTTAATTAAGGGTTTGAATTTTCATTAGTTGTTCATTGCTAACCTGTGATTGAGATAGAGTTAGATGAGTAAGCTAACACAAGTGTATTACTGGCAAAGATCCAAAAAGTGGGGCACCATGGCATGTTAACATGGCAACTCTAGGTGATTCGGATCCTATCTATTTAGTTGAGTTAATTGGAATTACATAGCAATTCACGTCAATTTTTTAAACTAGGATTCTGACTAATGACTACCAAGTATAAAAAATTTGAAAATTTAAGTATTTTTCGACCAAAAAAAAATTGTTCAGTGATTACATTGAAAAAATCATGAAAGTCTGATGATTTTACGAATCATTTACCTATGTATATGCGTCCGTGTATACATGTGTGTAAATTTATGATAGAATATATTTAGTTAATACTATATTATTACATTTCGTCTAAAAGAATATAGTATTATTTTTATATTTAGAAAATAATTTATTGAATTAATTGCTTGTACTCCTTATTGATTTTATCCTGTCTATACTAAATTTTAAATCAAAATTTAAGATTAATGAAGTGGCAACAAACAGTGAAAACTTTCTTTTAATTTATATATTTATATTATTTTAAAATATTTTTGAATCACTTAAAATATCCAAAGCCAAAGATATTTATTCTAGTTATTTCAGTAACAGATCAAATATTTTAATATCTGCTTGCTGTAACATGAATAGATAAATAAATAAATAAATTCAACATTCAATTTGTAAAAAAAGAAAAATTCGAGTCAATTCGAAATTAGAATATGCTACTTTTTATACATAATAATAACAATGGGAGTGGGAGCATCTTGGCTCATGTCCTCTAAGAGAGAACATTTTTCATAGATTGTGATGCTTAGCATATTGAGCTTTAGTTGAGTTTTCTTTCAATTTATTGGAGGCCTCCATTAGGCTGAAATAACACAACAGGTATAGTTTTCTTTTTTAATATCAATTACTAAATTAATGATAATTTTTGTGGTTTATTGGATAAATTTTAGTTGATTCTCTCTATTTTTTTTTTTTTTGAGTATTGGCGAGGAAGAATCAACACTAAGCCTACTGCTTAAGAGAATATGCACTTACCACTAGGCTATGCCTCGGTGTGCCTCTCTTTAAGATTTTACCCAATTGCATGAAGTGTCATTTTAGTGATATAGGAAAAGTAAGAATTACTTTATCCCATAATTAAGGGAAAATAAAAATTGTTTAATAACTTTTATTTATTATTATTTATATTTCTCAATTCAATTAAAATCTTTTTAAAATATTAAGTGAACATTTTAATGGAACGTTTGCAATGAATGCTCTCAAGTGTATAATTAAATTTTTAAATAATTTTATAATTTAAAAATTTCAGTAATTATATTAATCAACACCTAAAATTCAACTTAATTTTTTTAACATTTAATTTTTTTTCAATTTTATTTCCTATTTTTTTATTTTTATTCTTAAAATATACTTTCAATGAATTTTGATTTTATTCAAAAATAAATACAATAATAACAAGTGTATTACATAAGGAAATGAATTCTGCTTCACATAAAACAAGAATTTATAATAAATACAAACATTTCTTTTCCTAAGATGTACTTTTTTGTTTTAAATATCATTTTATTTTTCTTAAAAAAACTTTTGAAAACCAAAAACAAAAATGGGACTTATTTTTTTATTTGCATTTAACAATAATGAAAAGTTGAAAGTTTTTTATTTTTAAATTTCCTATTGAAATTTTCTTTAAATTTAAATTCAAAACATTTCAATTATAAAAACAATTTTAATATCATTAAACTAAAAATTAATTGGTGAAAGTAATACATTTGCCATGTAAAAGAGAAATAAATTTTGTTTACACCGAGTGACATTCTCGTATCAATCTCAAATTAATTTTTGAGCTTATTTTATTTTTCATTTTCAAAAATATGTAAAAGATTTATATTTTATAAATTTCTTTTTATGGGCGAGATTTAAAAATATAATTAAAAATTAAAGCATTTAAACTTTATGTAATGTATTAATGCTGCCCTCTAAAATTTTTTTGGCTAATTTAGACATCTTAATTTTTTGATAAAAGTCACTTAAGTTTTTTTAGACAAAAACAAATGTGTATAACACATCGTTATAAAAATTTAGATGAATTGATTGAATATTATTTTTTAATTTACATTAAATGAGAAAATAACAAGTACTATTAAAAATATAACTACATAATAATACTACGGTTGTTTCTTTTCAATTAAACAAAAATCTCAAACACGAAAACAATTTCTATGTTTTCTTTTTTCAAAAAATTAGATTGGCTTTGGGAAAAAATACTCAAATTAGCCAAAAAGTGTTACGAGGGCTTAATTAGTATATTGTATAAAATTTAGGGGCTAAATCGGACATTCAGACTAGGCATAACTTATTAGCGCGTGAAAGTTAACAGAAAACAGAAAAAGTAGCGTCCCACTCAGTGAGCCTTTTAAAAGCACTCTTGTGTGCATCTGTGAGAGAGGGAGACACACATACAGAGCCTTTCGACTTCAAAAGCAAAATCAAAAGACAGCTTCTGAAGAAGAAGAGATGGGAAGAGGAAAATTCAAGGGAAAGCCAACCGGTCACCGCCGCTTCTCCACCCCTGAAGAACTCGGTACTCTCCTCTGTTTTTATTTATCTATATATATGTGTGTGTTTGTATATTCATTCAGACATAAACACAAACACATGGAAGGCATGATATATTATTGTGATAATTTCAGATCTATAAATTATGTTATGGCCTTTTCATTTAAAGAAAATAAATAAATTATGTTCCTTTTATTTTAATTGTTGGAGAAGTATTTTACTGTGAATATATCTGTACTCCAACGATATATTCAGTTCTTTTCTGAATTTTGATTTTGGGCTAAAAAGACAGTGTAGCCTTAAATTTTATAATTAAAATCCTGTGGTTTTTTATTTTTGGTAACATGGGTTCTTCAAGAAATGGGAAAATTATGGTGCTTGATTTGTAATTGATAGAAGAATCTTAGTTCGTTGATGGGTGATTGAGAAATTTCTATTTTAATAAGGCTGGTAAATTATAATCAAATTGGGTTGATTTGTTTGATGTGATACTGTTCAATTGATATTAACTGACTTTGTGTGCTTTTGCTTTTATGCTTTGTATAATCTCTCAGTTGCAGGCACCTCAACTCGTCCTCGGACTTTTAAACAGGTTACATCTTTGATACTTGATATCCATTACTTGATGCTTTTGGGATTCATGGATTTTGTGTTTCATCCTAAGTGTATATTCTGTCAATAACTTTAGGTATTCTGTGTAAAACTTATTTTCTTATAGTAGTTTCTTCACCATTTTCTCTGAAATTTTTTGGTCGTCTTTTATTTTGAAGAGTTTTAAGTGTTTCTTTGGCATGCTTGACTAATTTTTCATTTGACAAATGAAGCTACATCTCTGTAAATGGCTGATGAGATGACAATGATTGTCCTGTCATTATCCTGAGTTTTGGCTATTGACAATAATTTGGTCTGGCAGCATTAACATCCCTGTTGTGTTGTTTTCTAATGCTCTAGTTTTAGAATTTACTTCCTTTACTTTCTCTTCCCTCTTTGATTTTTGGTACACTAATAAAATGCAAATTGATATTGAGTTGCTGGAACTTTTGGCACATAAGCTTGAAACACTGAGCACCAACTGCATTACATGTGTGTCTGAACACTTTTAATGGCACATAAGAACTACGAACTACACACCAACTGCTATGTGTGGATGTATATTGTGAGTGCACCCCATTACATAAAAAGCAATCTTTTCCAATATATCAGGAACTAGCTGAAGAGGATGTGGAAGAAGAGTCTGAAGATGAAATTGAACAGGAAGCTGAGGTACTCTTTGGTTCATCATAATTAAGCAATTTCTCTTTCCTTTTTTCAAAAGAAATTTTTACTTCCTTTGGTATTACTAACCTGAGTTCAATATACTCATTAGTTCATTGCAAGCAATTTCTTCTTTTCTTTTTGTCAAAATCAATTTTCTTTTCTCAGTATTGTTTTAAATGCCTGTCAGAAGCGGAAAGGTGCCCAGGGACTAATTGAGATTGAGAATCCTAATCTTGTGAAGCCAAAGAGTTTGAAGGCTAGAGATGTTGATGTGAGTTTGCATATGTTCTCTGCATATTTTTTTTAGTGATTTTATATATATATATATATACATATATTTGTGTTTAATAAATCAAATTTCAATTTCTAGATGGGGAAAACAACCAACCTCTCAAGACGTGAAAGGTTAGCCTTCGTTCTTGCTTTAAATTATGGTTTAAAAAGTCTTTTTATTATTCTACTGAGAACTGCTTGATTTGTGTAAGTTAGCATTTTATATATTTATTTGATTATCTTATTCTTCATTGTTCTTGCATCTTTATAATAATTGTATGTTATGTTTTTATTGAATTTATTTTTAATATTAGCAATTTGGTTTCAATGGTGAAGTATAACTATATGTTCATGCATCAGGCCAACAATATATGGGAGATGCAAAGGGCTATTAGTTGTTTTGTGTCCTTTTTAGATTGTTTGGCCACCTCCTGCATATTTATTATTACAATTTTACAACTCAGTAGCTCCATCTGTTATGGTATTCTTACTCTACTTTCAGAGTATTCTTTCCTTTGGATAGGGAGGGAATAAACAAATATCACTTTTATTTCTTGTTTTGTGATGTTTTCATATGGATTGTACATACTGCAGAAGAAGCTGAAGAAAGGACTGAGGAACTCTTCTTATTACGCTGAGTCGTGCTATTGATGGTTCTTTTACACCTTGGTATAAATCAGATGTCAAATTGTGGAAGGGTATCAATCGCTAGTTCAGTCATCTGTGAGTTAATAGAGAATTAACAAATTAAATCATATGAATCAATGTATAGCTAATTATCTAAATTGATGATTAAGTGGACGTTTGGTTTAGCTATCGGAAGCCTGCTGATAGCTTTTTGACTCTTAACAATTAGGTCAACCCATTTTGTAAAGAAAATAAAATAGCAACTGATAGCTATATTGGAAGTCAAAGCTCCTGCTATTTTGAAAAGTTCCATTTTGAGTTTTTTTCCAACAAATAGTAGCTTATTTAAATTTAGACTATCTTATCCCTGTAAAAAATTATTATTAATAAAAAAAAAATTTCAAATTAATTTTTATATAACCATAATGATAATAAATAATTATTAAAATATTATAAATCATATTTGTTAAAATTATCATATTCATGTTTAGAAGAAAAAAATATGATTATATAATAAAATAATTAATTGTAATTTTTCAATTACTAATTTTATCATTATTGCAATTTTTTGTATTACACATTAAAGAAAATAACTAAGATATATAATACTCAACTTAAACTCAACTAAGATGTATAGTAATACATTAAAAATTAACTATAACCCTTAATCATCATTTAACACAAAGTTGTATCCAGATCTTGTCTTATTTTTCAGTTGCGCAGAGAGTCAAAGACTTAAATCATTACATATTTAGTTCTTTGGCTATGGACAGGCTGTACCTTGAATAGTTTTTGTGGTTCAGGATTGTGGTTGTGGTTATGAACCTCCAATTCTTGCTGGCATAAATATCTTCATTTGTGTGTTTTTTATCTGTAGTTGATTTACTAAGGTCTGTTACTGCTGTTTTCACTTTGTCTTTCAACCAAGCTATCAAGTGCTGACGCGAGGGTTTCCCTTGTTGCCTTACTTTTAATATTTTTGTTTGCAGAGAGGAGATAGAAAAACAAAAAGCTCATGAACAATACATGAGGCTGCAGGAACAAGGAAAAACTGAACAAGCAAGGAAAGATTTAGGTAACTATTGGACACTGACAATACGTTGCAAGTCCTTTTCACTGACATTTTTAGGAACAGATAACTTCCAAAGTTATTGATTTTGACTGCTAAGATTCCAACTGTTGATGTTACTAGCTGTGGTCCTAAAATGTTTGTCTAATTTGAAATTTTCCATTACCTTTTTTGGTCATCTATTGATTTACTACTTGATGATGTTTGATAGGATGTAATGCATGCCATTAGCTAGGGCTGAAGTTCTTTATTTGAAATGAAAAAGGGAAAAAGGGAAAAAAAAAATCTGAAATTGAAATTACATTCATGTAGTCTGTTTTGAGGATTACTAAATAAAGAAGTATATAATCCATTTCATCTTTCTGTGATTTAGAGCCCTTAGGCTATGTTTGATTCATGAAATAGAATACACAAGAAATAGAATAACTATTTCCAAAGAATAGAATAAATTAGGAATAGAATAATTATTTCAATTCCATAATTTCATTCATAGCATAGGATAAATATTTTATTCGATATAAATGACCATAATATCCTTATAAATTAATTTCATTATTAATATTAAAATTACATATAATTTTATCAAATTTTATTTAAGAATTAATTTAAATGCATAATAAATAAAATTTTTATTTTGACTTAATGGCTGTGCATACTGAGTAGAGCTGGTACTGAATTCATGAGACAGGGATTCCTGTCTATCAATAGTTGATTTGACATTGTATGAAATATTTCATATAAAGCAAGTCGATATCATGTGCACAGAAACATACTAGAAAATCATTTTGTTTGTATGCTATGTATTTGAAGGTGGCTGGTGTATATCTGGCTGAGGTCATTGATCTTAAGGAAGGAACTTTTGGGCTTTGAACTTACCAATTTGCTATGTTTGGTTTGAAGGAAACCAAGGCTGAAGGCCTCTTTGTGTTTGTAACTTCCCTAAGGACTCCTATATAAGGTACAGGTAGTGGCAGCATTTGACTGCTCGTGAGAATAAAATATGTATTTGAAGAAAAATGATAGGTAGAATCTGTATAGCCAATTTAAGTCATAGTTTTTGAGAGCTCAAAATGTGGATGGAATCTATTCCAGGAGTTTACAAGATCATAAAATCAGCCTTGAAGGTTTCTCCATATAATTTATAGGAGCATCATAGGTTTCTTCAACCAAGAGTGTATTATGATATTATGTGATAACCATGATCCTTCAATATAGGACCTTTAGTCATTATAAGCCTATGCTTATAACTAACCTTATAAGCCTTTTTTGGGGTGTCTGTCCTACTTGATTATTAAGAACCAGACAATGGAATATATCTCATTCCTAGCCCTATTTTCTAATCCCTGTCTCTCATACGAGAATAATCAGGTACTTAAGCCTTCTTTTCTCTAATTTCTCTTGTTATTCCTGGTCAGAAAACAAGCAAGGAATGAGAATGAAGGCTTTTTCCTCACTCCTAATAACAAAATGAGACCCTTAAGATAACCCATCACAATGTTCAACAAAGGATAGATTGATAGGTGTCAAAACAGAATGGTATTAGATGGAGAACTTCTTAAGCTACAATAGCAAAAGTCTCCACAATAGTGCAATATGGAGTTTGCATTCATCTGGTGGGGGATTGCACCTCTTGGGAATTATTCCTTGAATTTGAATGTTAGTTTAAATTGGAAATTTTCTTGACAAAAGCTTGCCCAATTTCTATATAAGATTTATTTTTAACGATAAGAAACCAAATATCTATTTCTTATGCGGTCAAGAGGAGGATGTAAGTGCAGTTCAATGTGTGGGGAAAGATTAACAAAGATGGCTTTAAATGGTGTCTTTTTTTTTTTTTCGGAGCATTTGTGCTGCATTGCAGATGACTTTTCCATTTGGAAAAGTTGAAAACATGTCTGAGGTCACAGTTGAAGGCCAAGTTTTTAATGTGTGAAGGATGATCCACTGAATGATATCTCTGTGGCATTTTTGAAATCATTACAGTATGTTCATTGCTTTAGCCACTAAAATACTCCAGATCAATGTTACCTGGAGTGCAGATTGCTCCAGTACTTGGAATGAATACGGGAACGTAAAACTTTACTTGGAAGGGATACAGGAATGTAGAACTTTACCTATCTTGCAATGTGGTAGTACTATGGGGTAGGATTCTATAATATGTTTATATTGAATATGGAACATCTTTTAAAATAAAAAAATAATGAAGTATGTATGAATATAGGCATATCTTTCTTAAACTAAGCTAAATTTTAATTCCTATGTTGCATTTTGGCAAGTCCAATATTGGAATATCCCTTCATATAGTTGTTTGCTGATTGGAACACTGATTTTAGCACTCTGGTAATGCTGATGATCCATGATTTGGGATGTACATTCCAAAATGAAATTCGCTAGGGGGTTACTTTTTCTGGTAACTTGGGTTCATAAACCAATACCACCAGACAGTTCAAGAAATTCTTGGCTGATACCAGCAGACTGAATTTGAACTTTGTATTCCCGGCAACCCTTGGCCTGAAATTATGGAGGAGGCTATTGTCTTTATGCCTTCTATCAGGGCAGATGGATGGGCTCATGATGTTGAAGAAATTGAGAAAATCTTTTGTGACCTTTCATTAATCAAGAAACTCTGCCAAGGTTGAATTTTGGTTTCATTTATAATTCCTTTAAAAAGCAGGCAAAAGATCAGTGAAATGAACCTTAGTTTTGTAGTTAAGCATCTGGTTTTGGTCACAAAGAAGTTATGGTCATTCCTATGAAATTATCCTTGATCTTTTGTTCTGCTGGGTGTCCAACATGGCTTTCACTAGAAATGAAGTAGGAACATTTTATGTTGTAATTTGCGAGCTCAATTCCATGCTTCATTTTCTTCTGTTTACTTGACTCTTTATTGCATCATCACTATACTCATTCTCGATTTTTATATCAGGTTAATTTCTTCTTCTGATTTCTCTGTATTACCAGTGATCCTGGCAAGCGGCTAGCTAACATTATAGCTCTAACTTGTCTGTTGGCTTTAACAATTTAATTTGCTCTGCTTAAACTTTTACACCATTTCTATTTTAATTGGTATCCGCAATTTGATCCAACACTGCTCTTGCAGAGCGCTTGGCCCTGATAAGGCAACAAAGGGCTGAGGCTGCTAAGAAACGAGATGAAGAAAAGGCTGGTATGGTTCTTGCTGTTGAATAAAATTAAAGCTAGTGCTGTATATTTTTTCCTTCCATAGGAAATTAATGCAAGTTCCATTTATTCTGTCAGCCAAAGAAAAGAAGAAAGCAGAAGCTCGCAAGTAAGCAGGTTATAAGAAGCTCATTGCATTGTTCTTTGTTTATTTTTCTTCTTATATATCGTACCCTTACTTGTAAACTAAAACTTTTGCCACCGACAAACGCCCCAGGAAAAAAAAAAAAAAAAAAATCAAAGGACAAAGGAGTGTGCAGGAATGCCTGAAATTACTGCATTTCAGAATTGTTATGGAAGTGTCTAAAATGACAAACCAACTATATATTGATGTTTTATTGTTATTGCAACTGACCTGAAAATGCATTATCTTTCTTGTATACCATAAATATTAAAAAATTAAAAATTTAGCCTTTGCTTGTTTTCATGTTATTGCAACTGTTAGGAGTGAAAGATGATCCTTTCATCAATTTTATGTTAAAATTAAAACTAAAATGATGAATAGAGAGAGAAGATGAGAGAAAGGATAAGAGAGAGATATTTATATGGTTCGACTACAGAGCCTATATCAATTAGAAAAGAAGAATGGTCATCTTCTTTAATACTCTCCCTCCAGATGAGCATGAAGAAAAGAAGAATGGTCATCTTGATGATAATCCTTGTTGTTTTTCATTCACTCTTTTCTTGAATTTAGATATCATTGGGGTATGCCAAACTTGATTTGTTGAGTACTTGTCCTTTAGTTACCTAAAAGGTTACAGGAATAAATAAAAGTTGGCCCCACAATTATTTGTTACCTATTGCCTGTTGCTTTTGTCCCTCTCTGGTCCAATATTTAAATATTTTTTAAAACTAGACCAGTTACTGGTTAGTAAACCTCTCTGTTCGATTCATCACTTCAAACTTGACAGGTTTTTCAGCCAAAAAAACTAGTCAAATATAACTCTAAAACCAAAAATTTTTAAATATTATTGATTTTAAAATAAAAACTAGAAATTAAGAGCTATTTAATATTATTTCTATTTTTGTTCTTCTAAACTAAAAGTTGGATTTTGGAAATCAAATCGAAGAAACAAGGACAGAGCTCGGGTCAGCCCCTAATATTTTTTTGTGTGTATTAATATTGCTAAATATGTACGTAGTCTGGCTCATATATTTATCCAAAAAAAGAAAGCCTGGTTCAATTAGAAAGTAATCCATGTCCTAATTATATTATGTTGTCAAAATCTAATACTTGCAAAACCTAATTCCAATCACCTCATTTGTAATTAGAACTATTTGCTTTTAAATAAATTACAATAAGTATACATTGCTTTTTAATTTACACGTAACTTCTACATGATGACACTTCAATTGATTGCCAATTGTTTAAATGTTGCATACGATGACAATTGAACGGATTTTTTCAGCTATAAAACATGTTAAAATGAGAATTCGCCGTATAATATAAGATGAATTTCTTGTTAATTATTTGACTCTTTTCATTGAGTGGGATTTAACTAAAAGTAAATTTAATTTCAATTATTGATGAGTTTTATTATAGTAAAAATCATCATGCACAATTAAAATAATTATTTTATCTTATTTATTTTTTAATTAAAAATTTTATATTTTGATATTTGCTCGTAACTCATCTCTACTTAAATTCAGCGTTTACCCATAAAAAGAAATAAAGAAAAATTACTTTTATGATTTTTTTTTTCTCATCGTGATAACCTGTTTTTCTTATTTCAAACATTGAATAACAAAAATAAATATATCTTGGTAATATTTTTTTTCTTTTTAAAATTAAGAATCAAAAATAAAAAGCTAACAATAACAACAATACCAAAAACCAAAAAAGAAAACATATTGGATTAAACCAAATAGACCATTGAAATTGTTGTTGATCGAACCATTTGATGGTTGGTTTCGGTTTAGCTGTCAAATAGGCTGGTTTGCTTCAGTTTTTGAACACTGATTTGGAGTAATAGTGGATGCAGTGCATAACAACAATTACTCATCCACTCTGTTAATAATGTGACAATAATGGAGAATCTTTGGAGGAAGTTGGTAATGGCAGCGTCCATTGATCCTTAATTTATTTTTATTTTTTATTTTAAAGTAGGGGAAAAGGAAGCTCAAAGCAGATGAGTTCTGATATTGACAAAAGCCAGCACATTCTTGTTTTGAGCATAAGATAGTGAAAAGAATCAAACCTTAGGCTGCCATTTGAAGCAAATTAAAAGCTGGATAAGGAAGATACCTTGGCAATTTGGCAGCTTATTCATGTTTGGCGATGGTGGGTGACTATATCTTTATGTCATTAACTAACTTGCTAAAACACCTTGGCTTAAGGGATGTGAATAGCCCTAATTTGCCAAAAAGGAAAAGGAATATATCAACTAAAAGTAATCTATTATATATAAATTTAGTTTCAACTAGAACTCGGATCTCACGATCTTGAAAATTATTTTAATATCACTGAACAAAAAACTTATAAACTTCAAAATGAAAAAAAAAATTGCAATTAATTGGATCTTTTAAGGTTTGATTATTAGGTTATTTTTTTATGCCATACAAATTTTGACATTTTATTCTCTTAATTAATAAAAAGAATATCAATTTTCAAAAAGAAAAAAAATTACGTTTGAATTTATGTTTGTCTAATCCAATTGTAAAAATTACATCTAACCTTATGAATTTTTGACTTCACAAATTCACCTTTATTTCAATTAGTTAGGGGCTTGCGTTTTGCTCAATTTTGGTCACATTTTCTTACTTGTATTTTTTTTTTTTTTTTAAAAAAATTAACCTACGTAAATTATTATTATTATTATTATTATTATTATTATTATTATTATTATTATTATTATTTTATTAATTTTAAATATTACTTTGTGATAATATTAAATATCAATATTAAAAAAATATAGAGTAAGTTTATTATATACAAACAGATTAACCGATTGGTAAAAAGATATTGAATATATTGATTTGTATAAACTTTAATTGAAATCAATAAAAATATAATAACAAGAAAATATATTGAGAAAGTAATTTCATATAAATTTAGTTTTGACATGTGATAAGATAATTTCTAAATCAACTCTTAAAAGTACATGTGTTGATGTGATTGACTATGTGAATAAATAATTTTTAAATTTTATATTAATCATAAATAATAAATTATTATTGTCAAAATTATAATTTAGTTATGCATAAAAAAAATTGTCTTTTTAATATTTTTTAAATACAAATTATAATAATTTTTAATATATCAAAATAATTATTGTAAACTCAGTTCTAATTATTTTAGTGAAATTGAGTAACATTGTCTTTTTCACCTTACTAAAAATACTAATCTATCAAAATAAAGGATAATAATTGAATATAATATTATTTCATAAATTATATATAATCATAAAAATTTTGACATGCATCAATCAACTAATTGACAATTCATAAACTAAATCAACTAATTAAAATAGAAAATTCAAAATTTTGACACCATTAATAAATTCACAATTCACCTAACCAGTTATTAAAAAAAAAAATTAACCTAACTAGGAATAACATAAATATATGTGTTTAAGTTTTTGTACTTAATTATCCAAATTCTTGTGATAAGTTATAATTTAATTTTTTTTTCTAGGGCATTTGACATTATAGGTTGATATAGTTTAGGATAATTATTAATAATAAAAATAATAAAAAAATTTGAGTTTTCCTATACTTTCTACCATTAGTATAGGTTTATAGGGAATTCTTCTTCTACTTCTTCTAATAAGCATAATTTAGGGAATAACAAAAATTAATGTGGGTAATTTTCAATTTTTTAATTTTATAAAACTTTAATTTAATCTTATGATATAATATTCATATGCAAGGTAAAAATATATTAGCTATCAATATTCATTTGCAAGGTAAAAAAAAACAACAAACTAAAATAATAATAAAAAAAAAAAAAACTCTTAACTTCTTGTACTAAAAAAATTCAAAACCTAAATCATGAAAAAATATATTAGGCTAGTAGACAACATTGAAAATCTGATTCGGAATACTATTTTATAAAATTTGATTTAGTAGAATCCCATAAATAAAAAAAAAAATCATGAATTTAAATTAAAAACGACATATATAAAAAATTCAATAAATTTTTAGAATTGATAAATAATGTAAAAATTTGATAGAGAAATTATTTTTATAAGAATTTATAAAAAATCTAAATTCTGTTATAATAATGACGGTGATGATGATGATGATATTAAGAATAAGAATAATAATCTATACTATATAATAAAAAGCCCTCCTACTATAATAATGATGATGATGATATTAAGAATAAGAATAATAATATATACTATATAATAAAAAGTCCTCAATCTTAAGAGGTAGAATTGCCCATTAAGAACATGGTTTTAATGTGACAGACAAAAAGAATCCTCTTATTTTTAAATTGATTTGTTTAGTATATATTTAATTAAATATTATTACAAGATAATCTTTTGTATCAAAATCAAAGACAAAATATATTAAAAATTAAGAAAAGTCTTAATACAAATAGATGTTGTAATTTAATTGTATTTAAATAATTATAACACATAATTTCACTATAAATACACCTTCATGATGTCACTATTTCTGTCATATTTGTATTTACTTCACAATATCAATATCTCATGTTCTTTTAAGAAACCATGCAATCTCTCATATTTAACATAATATGTTTTCTAAGGATTTTTTTTTATTAGTTTTTTTTCCATTTTTCTTCGTTTTTATACACTAATAGCCTAATTTTATATTATATATTTATTTGTATAAATTAATTCTTTCAATTTATTTTTTCATTGCATTCCAATGATTTTTTTTTATTATTTTTTAGGCAGATTATAATTTACATTTTACTATCATTAATAAAATTATACAAAAAATTTTATTGTAAAATTTTTTAGGAAAGACATTGTCTTTATTTGTCTAAATTTGTTTATAGTATGCAAGTAAAAAGTTTTTTTTTTTTCTTTTTTTAAGGGAATAAGGAGTTAAATTTAATAATTATAATGATTTTTAATAATTTTTCTCGAGTATAAAAAAAAATTGACATAGGATAAATAGAAAATAAATTTTTTTACCAAGTTAGCAAATCTATTATTTCATATTCTGACCTAAGTACCAAATTTAATTATTATTTAACATTAATAAGCAACTAAAATATTCATTATATTTTCTAAATATATTATATTTTAAATTTTACATGCAAATAGATTTTATATAAGTTTGAATTACTAAATTATTACTACGATTGCTTTCACTATTTGTATTTGTATTTTATTGATTGAATATATATAAATAATAATTACTAGCAAACTAAAATTTCAATTTTTTATTGACTTAATTTTAATTTTAATTTGATTATTAATTAAAAATATTTTTATTTTTTGAAATACTTGATATTTGATAATATATAATTATGCGTTTAAAATTCATAACAATTACATGCAATGAATATGCATAAATAATTAGCAATAATGAAACTATAACATATAATATCTAGAAATTATTGACTTGAAATTTTTTTAATTTTGTAGAATTTATTGACTTAAGATCTTAGAATACTTGATTTGAAATCTTGGTGAATACTTACAATTTATTAAGAGAAGTATTTTTATAGTAAATAAATTATATTTCTTTTATGATAAGTAAATATATTAGAATACTTTATTTGAATTCTTGATGAATGCTTACAATTTATTAAGAGAAGTATTTTTATAGTAAATAAATTATAGTTCTTTTATAATAAGTAAATACATTTGTTTATCAATATATGAAATGAAATCAATCAATTTATAAATAAGTAATAATAATAACTAAGAGCGTTTCTATATATACACACACGTAATTCTTTATTATCTGAGTCAGATTATCAAATACTTGATTTTTGTATTCTAACAAAAAAAAAATTGAGTTTTGATTTTTTTTTTTTTTGCTTATTAGTTATAATTTCAAATTTTTTACTCAATCTTTTAAGCTTAGTGCGAATTAATTCAACTCAACCTTCTTAATCAATACCTCTATTATCATAAGCATAGCTCTAATTAATAAATTATAATTATAATTTATAACATTACAATCGATCTTTTTATATTTAATATTTAATAAATTGACAATTCTATTAAATAATAAATTTTCGAGGAATTCCATTTCTCTTTAGATAATTAATAATTCTATTATTCAATAATTAATAAAATACGAATAAAATTCTTTATAATTATAATTTATTAGAGAGAATATTTAGAAATAAAATATTATAATATAGAATATATGATTTATTTTCAGTGTTTGATAAATTTGAAATTTTATTTTTGAAATGTGAAAATGTGAGATAATATTTAAATTATACTAAAAGCAAAACAATAAATAATATTTACTAATATTATTCATATTATCAAGATACTGAAGTGATTAATTTAATTTAAATAATAAGTAATAAGATTAATCATAAAAGAAAATAAGCAAAATTAAAAAAATTCAAATACATATCTACATTTATATAGTCATATATTAATTTTAATTTTATATGTGTGATTATTTTGAATATATTAGTATCATATTAATTTATAGTTTTCATTCTTCATAAATTTAGTAAATTAATAGTTTTAATATTTAATAATTTTTTAATCTATTAAATATATTAATTATAAGAGGATCTACTGTATAATATATATATAAAATTATAATTAATTTATTATTATTATTGTTTTGAGATGAGATGTAATCCTTTTATTTAAGGGTATATAAAGAAGGGCATCATGGTCCCTAAAAATGTTAAGAGAGAAGACAGTACATGAGATAAGAGAAACATGGATTATCCCATGTTTTGATTGCCCTTAACGTGCATACAAAGCGTGGGATCCACCTTAATCCTATGCTTTTTGCGGCTAGAAATTAGAGGACCCACATGCAAAAAATACTTTTTCTTATATATTCGCCTAATTTGCCTGCCACGAATATGCCTTTGGCTTTTTTGGTATGTGCCCTTTTTCCCTTTGCCTCTCTAATCCTTTCTTTTCAATTAGCTATACTGTGCCATTATCTTTAGTTGAAAATGTTATTTATTTTAAAGAACATCTTTTATATAAAATAAAAAATATTTTAATTAATTTTTAAATATAAATAGTTTAATTTTTTTTTTAAATTCAGTGAATTTTTAAAATTTTAAACTTTAATTTTGCTTTTTCCTTTTTGATAAGATCTAATAGAGCAATTGGTAAAAAAAATTCGTAAATTTTTTTTACTGTTATCCTTTTAAATTTAAATAATAAAAAATTTATTGGAGTCTTATTTTCTTGTATTGATAAAAATTACCAATTGGTCTATTAGCGTTATTTGTTTTTGATTGTACAATTACATCCATCCATTTTTTTTAATTTAGATCAAATAAGCCCAAAATCTAACAAAATTAATTAAATTTTATGTTATGGAAAAGCATTGTAAAGCATTAACTTAATTGAAGATTTTTATTAAACACTTTGCAAGCATTATCTCTCCTATAAGCTAAACAATCTCTTTTCTTTTCCTCCAACTCCTCCACAAAACTCAAATCCACCCTCAAATCTCAACTTCTACACAAGGCAATTTTACAACTCTTTTAAATTTTACAATTTTTATACATACTATTTAATTCTCTCAAAGTTAATTTGAAGTATACAATAAGCCCTTGAAAATATTCTTATATAAACGAAACTGATATGTGTTAGTAGAATATACATTATTAAGTAATTTGAGTAGGAGTTTCATGCAATTTAATTCATTTTAGCTTTGTTTTCATTACATTATTTTATATTTGTGATTTGACGAAAGTTTTTACTTGCCTGAGAAAAAAAAAAAAGTGGAGGAGAAAGTTGAAGCTAGAAGTATATCAGGCACAACAACGTGGAAGATGCTACACTAGAAAAGTTGGTTTATATTGCACCCTCTACAAATGTGGTGGTTGTAATGTGCTGACGAGTCTAACTCTGATTTTAATTATAAAATTAGAACTTCTTCACTTAAGACTCAATAGGAGGTAGCAAAATCTTATAAATAGGACATAAGAAAATCAAGTTAGAGGAGAGAGGAAGCTTTGGAAGAGATTAAGTCAAGGAAATATAAAATTGAAAATTTAGAGATTGAAGATTGAGAGATTTTCTTTCTTATTCTCTTCCTTAGTGTATTTTGATTTCTTCTTCTTCTTGGCACTATGTTTTTACTTTAATTATGTCTAATTAAATTCTATAGTTAGGTATTGATGCTTTGAAACATAATTTTATACTAATTATCCATAAAATCTAAGTCTCTATAATATGTAGTATTTATTGTTCTTCATGATTAGTCTTGTATGATTGTTAGAATGTAGCCTAATATTGGGCTATCCATAAAGGCCAAATAATAATTAAATAGCTAATTAATCTTGACCGTTCATTTGGTTATGTGATGGATGTACCAGATTAAGTTGTAACAATTATAAATTGGTCATCTCTATACCCATTAGGGTTTACACACATACACACATATTAACATAAGAGTTATTCTATCAATTAAGCCGTCGTAAACAAAAGGGTTAAGAAAGAGAAATCAATTTATTATTAAGATTTGCATCATGTCAATCGCATTAAATTATTCAGGTATGTGTTTTTAATTTCAATTGTGAGAATTATATGTTCAAAATCTTTAACAATTAATTACTAAGATAAATTAATTGTTTGCCATAAAATTTTTACATGCGGTATCAGAGCATGATTTTTGGACATATAATTTCTCCGTTTATGTTCATAAAGTATTATTATTCTCTCCTGAATTTTGGCCAAACTACCTTATTAATATTTATTATTAAAGAAAAAAAAGTTGAGAATCTAAATTTTGATTTGTTAACAAATCGGTGGCCAACGGATTTGATGGCCATAGATTTTTGAAGTTCATGCTTCGATTAAAAAAAAAAAAAGGAATAATGAAGTTTACGATTTGGTCATTGAAGTTTTCAATAACCAAACTATTTCATTAATGTTTATTAAATTGATGTTTAGGTTGTTGATGTTTATTAAAAATATAACGTTTAATGTTTATTAATGTTAATGGATTCGGTTGTTTTAATGTTTGAATTAATGATATACATGTTATTGGATTATTGATATTAAAAATTTTATTAATATGTATATTATGTTTGTGTATATATAAAGAATAATGTAATTTTCTGATTGTATTTATATATGAAGTTCCGCATTACTATTTTATATAAATGCATATCATTAAAATAAAGTTTTAGTTTATGCGTGAATTTTATAAATGTTGTTTGTTAGTCACCAAAGTGGCCAAATTATGATGATAACATGCATAAATAAATTAATTACCCATAATGTTTAATGAAATGCCTGTAGGTAAATAAAGTTAATGATAAATTAATCTTTAATATTTCATAGTCTTCTAATTCACCCAAAGGTAAATTTAATTATTGTATGAAAGATTAAATATAATGAGAGTAAATTAATATTTTGGTCAATATATTTGTACATCCAAAGATGATAAATATGTATTTGATTTGAAATATTTATTTACTTGTAATTGATTATCATTGGCATTTCAAATTATAATAATATATTATAGTATCCACCCAAAGGGGAACTATAATGTATTTAATGTTTATTTATTTTGAATCCATAATGAATTTGTTATAATGTGAGTATTTTATATATAATTTTGCAGCTATTTCTCTTCATTCACAAGTTTCGTCTGTTACCATTTTCAATGGTTTGAATTTCTCTGAATGGAGTGAACAAGTTAATTTTCACTTAGGTGTTTTGGATCTTAACTTGGCACTATTAGAGGATCAACCTCCTGCTCTTACGAATGAAAGTAGTGAGGAAGAGAAATTATACCATAAGGCATGGGAACGGTCTAACAGATTAAGCCTTATGTTCATGCGAATGACTATTGCCAACAACATTAAGACAACTATTCCACAAACTGAAAGTGCCAGACAATACTTGAAATTTGTGGAAGAACGATTTCATTCTGCAGACAAGTTACTTACTGGTATCCTTATGGCAGAACTCACGACTATGAAGTATATTGGGTCGCGAAGTATATAGGACCACATTATTGAAATGACTAATATTGCAGCAAGGTTAAAGACATTGGGAATGACAGTAGATAACTCATTTATGGTACAGTTCATTTTGAATTCCCTACCTCCTGAGTATGGACCTTTTCAAATTAATTATAACACTATGAAGGAAAAGTGGGATGTTAATGAATTGTCCAGTAAGCTTACTCAAGATGAAGCAAGATTGAACAAACAAGGTAGTCACGTTGTCAACCTAATGTATCAAGAAGTTGGTAAAGAACTGAAAGTGAAAGCCAACAAGTTTAAGAAAAGGAAGTCGCCTGCTAATGCTTCACAGGCGAGTCAAAAGGAACAAAAGATAGACAAATGCAAGTTCTATAAGAAAGTCGGACACTGGCCAAAAGATTGCCAGAAATGTAAAGTTTGGTTCGAAAAGAAAGGTAAATATTACGTTTCTATATGTTTCAAATCAAACTTATATGAAGTTCCTTTGAATTCTTGGTGGCTTGATACTGGTGCTACAACTCATGCTTCCAACACTATGTAGGGATTTCTTACGATCCGAATCATAAACCCAAATAATAATTTTCTCTTTATGGGAAAACGTGTGAAGGCTCCAATTGAAGGCATAGGGACTTATCAATTAATTTTTAAGTTCTGGTTATCAACTAGATCTTTTAGAAACTCTTTATGTACCTTCAATTTCTAGGAACCTGGTTTCTGTTCCAAAACTTGATGTTATTGGTTTTAAAGGAGATTTTGGACATGGTTGTTTCAATTTATTTAAGAACACTTTATGTATTGGTTCTGTTGTTCTTACTGATGGTTTGTATAAATTGAAACTTAATGATAAATTTGTTGAATCCTTACTTGTTGTTCATAGTAATGTTGGAATTAAGTGTAGTACTGTGAATGAAAATTCTGCTTCCTTGTGGCATAAATGTTTGGGTCATGTATCCAAAGAAAGATTAGAAAGATTAGTAAAGAATGAGATTCTTCCAGATCTAGATTTTACTGATATAAGTGTATGTGTGGATTGCATAAAGGGAAAGCAAACCAGACATAATAAGAAAGGAGCCACATGAAGCACTCAGCTTCTTGAAATCATACACACTGATATTTGTGGACCTTTCGATGATCCATCTTTTGGTGGAGAAAAGTATTTCATCACATTTATTAATGATTTTTCACGTTATGGTTATGTTTATTTGCTTAAAGAAAAATCTCAAGCATTAGATGCCCTTGAGGTATATATAACTGAGGTTGAAAGGCAATTAGACAAAAGGGTAAAAATCATAAGATTTGATAGAGGTGGTGAATACTATGGGAAATATGATGAGTCAGGACAATATCTAGGTCCATTTGTAAAATTCCTCGAAAAACATGGCATATGTGCACAGTATACTATGCCAAGCACACCTCAACAAAATGGTGTGGCAGAAAGGCAAAATAGGACATTAATGGATATGGTTAGGAGTATGATGAGTAACTCCTCAATACCTAAATCCTTGTGGATGTATGCCCTTAAAACTGCAATGTATCTGATGAACAGGGTCCCTAGTAAGGCAGTTCCAAAAACTCCTTTTGAACTGTGGACTGGAAGGAGACCTAGCTTAAGACATTTATATGTTTGGGGTTACCCAGCAAAGGCAAGAATCTATAATCCACATGAAAAGAAATTAGATTCTCGAACGATAAGTGGTTACTTTATTGGTTACCCAGAGAAATCTAAAGGATTTAGGTTTTATTGTCCAAGCCATAGTCCTAGAATTATGGAAACTAGAAATGCTAGATTCATTAAAAATGGTGAAGTTAGTGTGAGTGATGAACGACAAAATATGGATATTAAGGAAGTAAGGTTAGATGTTCCACTAACCATAAAGACTTCTTCTTCCATAAATGTTCTAAATATTGTTCCAGTAACTAATGAGGATCAAAATAATACTGAACAATATTTGAATGAAGGAACAAACACTGATCCAAATATTATTCTAGTAATTAATGAAAATATTGAACAACATTTGAATGAAGAAACTCACTCGCAAGAAATTAACTCACAGCCAACTGTTGCATATGAAATACAAGAAATGCCTTTGAGGAGATCTTAAAGAGAAAGAAAGTCAGCCATTTCGGATGATTATGTGGTTTATTTGCAAGAGTCTAATGTTGATATTGGAATCAACAAAGATCCAATTTCTTACTCACAAGCCATAAAATGTGCTGAGTTTGAAAAATGGATTGATGCCATGAAAGAAGAGTTGAAATCCATGGAAGACAACAAAGTCTGGGATCTCATTGAATTGCTAGAAGGTTCTAAACAAGTTGGGTGTAAATGGATTTTTAAAACTAAACGCGACTCAAATGGTAATATCGAACGATATAAAGCCAGACTTGTTGCCAAGAGTTATACTTAGAAAGGAGGCATCGATTATAAGGAAACTTTTTCACCTGTCTCAAAGAAAGACTCATTAAGAATTATAATGGCATTGGTGGCTCAATATGACTTAGAGTTACATCAAATGGATGTGAAAATAACCTTTCTTAATGGAGATCTTGAAGAGAAAGTGTCTATGGACCAACCTGAAGGTTTCTTAGCAAAAGGTCAATTAGTGTGTAAACTTAAAAAGTTAATATATGGGCTTAAACAAGCTTCCCGACAATGGTATCTCAAGTTTAATGATACCATAACATCTTTTGGTTTTGAAGAAAACATTGTTGATCGATGTATATACCGAAAGATCAGTGGGAGTAAATTTATTTTTTTAGTCCTATATGTTGATGATATTTTACTTGCTATTAATGATTTGGGTATAGTGTATGAGACTAAAGATTTTCTCTCTAAGAATTTTGAAATGAAAGATATGGGAGAGGCATCCTATGTGATAGGAATTGAAATTCTCCGTGATAGATCACAAGGATTGTTAGGATTATCTCAAAAAGCTTATATCGAAAGAATTTTAGAGAGATTTAACATGAACAAATGTTTAGCAGGAATAGTTCCTATCCAAAAAGGGGAGAAATTTAGTCTCATGCAATGTCCAAAGATTGATGTAGAACGAAAGGAAATGGAGTCAATTCCTTATGCTTCAGTTGTGGGTAGTATAATGTATTTGCAAACCTGTACAAGACCGGATATTAGTTTCGCGGTTAGAATGTTGGGCAGATATCAAAATAATCCAGGAATTGCCCACTGGAAAGCTTCAAAGAAAATTTTAAGGTACCTACAAGGAACAAAAAATTATATACTCATGTATACAAGGTCTGATCATTTAGAGGTGATTGGATACTCGAATTCAGATTTTGCTGGATGTCTTGATAGCAGAAAATCTAAATTTGGTTATCTGTTTCTTTTAGCAAATAGAGCAATATCATGAAAAAGTGCTAAACAGTCTGTCATTGCTTTATCCACTATGGAAGCAGAGTTTGTGGCATGTTTTGAAGCCACAATTCATGCCTTATGGTTGCGGAATTTTATTTTAGGACTTGAGGTTGTCAACACCATTACCAAGCTACAGAAAATTTACTGTGATAATTCTGCTGCAGTGTTTTCTCCAAAAACGACAAATATTCAAAAGGTACCAAACATATGCAATTAAAATATTTTGCCGTTAAGGAAGAAGTTCATAAACAAAAAGTGTCTATTGAATATATTGCTATTGATCCGATGATTGCAAATCCGTTAACTAAGGGCTTACAGCCAAAGACATTTAAGGAACATGTACATAGAATGGGTCTTGGTTGTAACCTTGAATGATAGAAATGTTGACATTAGCACTCTAAGCTCAATTATGTATTTCTGATACTGCATTAATGATTTTCTGTTATATAATGGTGTATACATTCATATTTTAATATTTTAACAAGAATGTCTTTAAGATATAATAATGGACTATGATAAAATTTATTTATATCGTTAATTATGGACTTAGTATGGTGGTAGGAAATGTTGTAGTATATGGAAGGAAGTACGTTGCATAAATAATGTACAACCGCCATAACTCGCATTAATTATATCATCATATTAAGTTACTTATGTTGAACTTACAGGATTAATTTTCGTGCACTTAAAGTTATGCTATTTAATTTTATGATTATCTTATGATTAGGCCAAGTGGGAGAATGTTAGAATGTGGCCTAATATTGGGCTACCCATAAAGTCCAAATAACAATTAAATAGCTAATTAATTTTGACCATTCATTTGGTTATGTGATGGACGTACCAGATTAAGTTGTAACAATTATAAATTGGTCATCTCTCTACCCATTAGGGTTTACACACATACACATATATTAACATAAGGGTTATTCTATCAATAAGCCATCGTAAACAAAAGGGTGAAGGGAGAGAAATCAATTTATTTTTAAGGTTTGCATCATGTCAATCGCATTAAATTCTTCAGGTATGTGTTTTTAATTTCAATTGTGAGAATCATATGTTCAAGATCCTTAACAATTAATTATTAGGATAAATTAATTGTTTCCCATAAAATTTTTACAATGATCACAAAAACTATGAACTTAGTTGTGTTATGCATTAAGATATGGTAAAGCAATTGATCTTCAAATACTTGTTTAATTGCTAATTGATAAAAGATTATAATTAGTGATTATATATATTTAGGATTTGCTTAAAGCCATATTTGGGTAACTAAGAAAATTTTGATTAGATGAGAATTAATTGAATTATTTTGTGATTGCTTGAATTTTAGTTTAGTTGGTTAAATGTTCGAGAGAGTTTAATCAATACTATTAGATAATTTGGATCATATAATCACGTATAACTTGTAGGTAATTTTTTTATTAAATGTGAATGAGTGATAATCAATAATAACTTTAATTAAAACTTGTGCTGTAGATTTTTTTTTTTGAAATACTTGTGCTGTAGATTATTTATAGTATTAGAATTAATTTATTTAGTTTTTAGTTAAAATTAATTAAATCATTAAATTGAAACCTTAAACAAAAGAAAAAGAACAAATAAATAGATAGACTATTAATTCTCGTAGGAAAAATACTCTACTTATTTTATATTATTGTGGACTCTATGCACTGTGAATTTTCTCCCAATAGAAATCAAAATTTAGTGTGGATGTAGTTTGACTATTTTATCATTGAATATGTGAATATCTTCTCTAATTTCCTTCCAATGCATAAAATAGAATAACATGGGTTATTTTACACTTATTTTAGCTAAGGTTTTTTTTTTTTTAATGTACAATTAAAAATATTCTCGGATGAATTATTTTATAAGCACATGTTTCACACTCAATTTATATATTCATAAATAAAAAATACTAAATATCTTATCTTTTCTCATGATGAAATATAAACTAAATTTATAAATAATATATATTTATAAAATTTAATATAATTTATATATCATTATAAAAAAAAAAAAAGATAATAAAAAAAAATATTTAACACCCCTCGACTTGTTTCATAAATTATACGTTGGGATGCCATTCATGGCAAATTTCCTCCTCGATGAAAAAAAAAAGGGGATGGAATAATTTAACTTATTTAAGTCAGTCTCTTGTGCAAATATTAATTCTTAATTTATTTCATTTAGGCATGGCTATGGGCTTATGGGATAGAGTGAAGTAAGTTCAGCAACGTCAAATCTATAGGGAGAGGAAACCGAATAAGACAAACATATTGGACATATTCAACTTCATTTTCAATTGTCAATTTATACATTAAAGAGCCAGTATTAACAAAATAATATATATTTTTTTAAAATATCACTATAAAACTACACACACATCAACTTATGAGTATACAACTTGAAACTCATTTATAATAAATTTATAATTTTGATTAATTAACAATTGATTTCTTTTTTAGTATCAAGGAGGAAGAACGTAATATAAATATTTTATTTAGTTTATATATATACTTGTCGCTATATTATATTTATACGTGCATTAACAGTGAAATCTTAAAATATTATTTTAAATATTAAGTTTAAATTAAATAATTTCAGACCGATAATTAAAAACATAAACAGCAAGCAGTAACTCTCAATAGCTGATGCAAATCCACCCTAAATGGATTGAATGGATCTTCAAACATATATATGTGCAGTTTTACAAGAAAGTGAATTAACTAAACTCAATATTTGTTGAATGCTTTCTCTTATGCGGCATGCTACGTTTGAACAGTCTTTTGGGGATTCAAAGCCAATGCTTGGGGGTTCAAAGCTGTATGAAAGGGTTAAAAGTTGACTGACATAATAGGACATGTGCAAATATAACTTTTTTTAAAAAAAAAAAAAAAGGGTACAATCATGCTCGTCAGATATTTCTATTTACATAAGTAAATCCTATTAATTTTTTTTTTCAATAGGCTTTTTTAAAAAAAGATACAATCATATCCTGACAATTGTATAAGTTTTTTTATTACAAAAATAAGCAACAAAATTTTTTTAAATTATTGTTAATAGAATTTTTTATTTTATTTTATCTTTGAATAAATATTTAATATTTTTTATTTAAAATTTTATTGATTTAATAATACATAAATAAAAATATAGACTTAATAAACAAATCACAACAAAATTCTAAGTTCAAATTAACTATTAAAAAACTAAAATTTGGTGTAGTAAAATTAAATCTTAATTTTTTATTTTGTTCATCATTATCATGTTTGTAAATAGAATTGATTCGATTGTAAATCAATACAAAGATTGATTTTTTTTTTTTTATTTCTTATGTATTTTTTTTAATTGATTTGTTGATAATTGAAGGCAGAGCAATGATGTTAATAGTGAAGATAAAGATAATAGCGATAGTGTGAGTGTTAATATACGTCAAATTAAATAGATTGTCGTTATTTTGTTTATTGTTTTTATGATAAAGGGAATTACATGCTCGACTTTAGAAAAAAAAATTATTAGGAACGAAAAAAAAAAACAATAGAGATATGTTTGTGCCATTAGGTATAATTAGGAATTTGACTGTACCTTTTTTAAAAAAATGATTTATTGAGAAAAAAATAATAAAAATTTACTTGTGCTATTGGATATATTTCATAGCATAATTCTACTTTTTCCTTTTTTTTTTTTCTCTCTTTGGTGGAACATGTTAAACATTTATAATTTATTTTATTGCATCATCTTTTTCTTTTATTTAAAATACATGAAACATTTTTTAATCATATCTCATTGACAAGTGGTATCTAACGTAGATGGAAATCAAAGTAAACAATTAAGGTATTTTCTTTTCAAATTTTATGATTTGAGTTGATTGTTATTGACGTGTAATTGAATGTTTGTTTTGACTAATTTTTATTATTAGCATCTCAATTAGACTTTAGCAAAGACTAAAGAGTAAAGTCTCAAAATTCTATTTTTTTCCAGAAATTTCAAGCCATTGTATTAGTTTTTAGAGTCTTTCTCATTGCAAAAATCAATATAGGTACACTATCTAATCATCACTAATTTTTCTATTTGCTTGTCTTGGGTTACTTTATATATATATATTATCGTTTACTGAGGATCAGAACAGTGGCAAGCTAGAAATTTTATGCAATAAAGTCACCGTAACATTAAATTCATTTTAAGTTACAAATTTATATTTATCTTTATATGAATTAAAATTTATTTAAAAATTTATATCATTAATAGTATAAATTTAGTTATATTTAAATTAAATTATGTAAAAATTGATAGAATTTATAAATAAATTGTAAATTAACAATATTAAAAGTGAATTCATAAAATTAGAACTAATTCATAAATGAATTTTTTTGAAAATTTTATTTACATGTCAAATGATTTTCATATTGCTTATATTTTCAAATATAATATAATATTTTTTATTTAAAAGAAATTTTGTGTTTTTCATATTTGATTCAAAGTAATGTACAAAATAAAGTAAAGGTAAAAATTTAAAAATAAATTTTTTATTTTTTAAAATGATCTTAAAATTATTATATAAATTTATTGTGTCTAGGGCTAGACGGCTTTGTTTGCCCTAGCCTGGTGAATCGCATTCTCGTGCAACGACATTCTTTGTTCACCCCTTACCATTTTCGCTCAATGTTTGCAACGGCTAGAGAGGCAATCGTAGAAGTGAAGTCTATCAACACATTGACCATCAAACACAAGATTGTGCCCCTTCTCAAAGATTTAATGGAATGGTCTAGCCTACTCAAGAGGGCTTGTGTCACCTCAATCTTTAATAATTTTATTATCTAACTGTTTTTTGGGCTTTCTACACAAATACCCCAAAATAAGTAAAATATTTTCACATATGCACTCCCTTTCACATATCATCTTTTTAAAATTTTCATTTTAAAAATACCCCACTTTTCATTAACAAAAGAAAAGAAAAAAAAAAGCAGAAGACAGAGAAATTCCAGCGATCCTTCGGCAATCTATTTTAAATGATCACTAAATGGAATAAATATTTCTTCCTATGATTTTTGGATCCAAGGAATCTATTGGTGATGTTAGTTTTGGCATCCGGTGGCTATAGGTTGGTTGGAGGAGGGAAAATTTTAGTCAAAACTTTTCTTTATTTTTTTGGCCAACTCCAGCGACCGATGGAAGTGACGTTAGTTGCAATCAACTCATTTGAAGCTTAAAATTTATTTTAAGATCAAGAACATCTAGTTTCATTGCTAATGGAAGGAGAACAAAGCTCATAAGAAAATTGGGTTTTAAACATTTTCAACATCGATTCAATCAAATCATATTAGAGCGCATGGAGGAAATTTTTGAATTCCTAAAGTGAGGGTATCCTTTGGTGTGAAAACCCGACACATTCAACACCATTTATGTTAATCAACACTGATCAATAGCCACAGTAAAATTTTTTCCAGAAAGTTGGTATATCAGAAGTATACGAAATATATTGTGAAGAGATTTTTCAAACATCAAATATTAGTATATTAAAGGTATGTTATAAGTATATCATAAGACATCACACATTTTTTATATATAAAAAAAGACATTAATATATCAATGGTATATCATAAGAGTATATATATAAATAAAATGGGCATTTTTGAAAACCTAAAAAAAAGGGGCATTTTTGTACAACGTTAAAAATGAGAGGGTGTTTTTTGAAAAAAAGTAAAAAAAAAAAAAAGTAACATTTGGTGTAATTTCCTCTTATTTTTCAATGGATCCATTCCACAATTGGTGCATTTTTCTTTGTAACCTTACAGCCTATTTGGAACGAATGAATTACAAATATGAAATTCATTTAAAATAAATTCTAAGTAAAATTCATTTACAAATGAATTGCCATGTTTGGAATGATTTAAAATATATTCAATTGAATTCCATATTTTTGTATTTGGAACAAATCTATAATTAAGTTATTTTTTTCTAAAATACCTTCAATATAATAAATATAATTAGAAAAAATAAAACAACTAAAAAATAATTATATTTTATATTTATAACTAATATTTAATTTATAAATACGATAAAAAATATTTGGAAGAAAAATAAGTAAAAAAATAGAGAAAAATGTTAAAAAAAGAGAGTGTGTAGTAAGAAGTAAGAGAGAGAGAGAGATGATAAACACAAAAGAGAAAAGAGGGGAAAGTAGATATGTCGCAAAAGAGAAAACGACAGGGAATTCTTGCCCTATTTATGGTAATGGCGCGGAGATGGGATTGAAACTCCCTACCTGCCCCCTCTCAATTCCAC
Organism: Reutealis trisperma; assembly: GCA_947687605.1. Lineage (NCBI taxonomy): Eukaryota > Viridiplantae > Streptophyta > Magnoliopsida > Malpighiales > Euphorbiaceae > Reutealis > Reutealis trisperma. The sequence goes on along the minus strand of CANTUT010000650.1, from coordinate 457,019 downwards.
AATACACACACACACATACATATATATATAAAAAAATTATTATTATTTTTTAAATTATATCATCGAGTATTTAATTATATAAACTTAATATCAATATGCATGATATTTTATCAAAATATATAAATTATGAAATTTTAACATTACTAAAATTACAAAAATATAAATAGAGATCCCCGTCCTTGCCTCGCACCTGCCCAAAATCTAATTTACCCTGTATCATCTTTGCCTTGACCATTCATGGGGTGGGGATGATAATCTCAAAATTTACTCCGTCGCACCCCATTACCATTCTTAAGAGGAAGAGAGAGAAGGGGAGAGAGAGTGTGTGAGGGGAGTGGTATTTTTATTGTTAAATATTGATTTGTTACTTTTGTGAAAATTCATTTGAAAATTCAACTTATTTGTGTGAAATTTGGCTTTAGTTATGTTCAATTATATGAAATTGTATTTTTAGAATTAAAATCCACATATTTTAATATTTCAAACACACAACTTTTTTAAAATATAGAATTTCAAATAAATTCCACAAGATTATGTGGAATTCATTTATTTCAAACAGATAGTTAATGCTTTTGCTGGTTAGTTTTATTATCGCAAAGTTGCTCCAATATTGGTTTCATGCTTGGCCATACCAATATGGGAAACATAGCTTCCCTCCCTTTAAGTGCATTTATCAAATTAGCTCCCAAAGTAAAAATGATTATTAATTCTCTCTCCACCGTGAGAGTCTTGTTTCATCTTACCTTCGTTTGCAAGTTTCGTTGAGTTTCTAGGTTTCTGCTACTGGTTTTTCTAGGGTTTTGCTTACTTCTCTTGCTAAATTATGGATGGTATTGCATCAGCCATGGATTAAGTACGGATCAATGCTATAGAAGAAAAGGGTTTGGAGTGGACAATGGCTGAAATTGATCAAGAAAATAGGTTGCCATATGATTAGTGCTTGACAGGAAGATTCATGGGTACAAAGGCTATCAATATACTGGCTATGCAAAACACTTGAGTTGCAATTTGGCAACTTCTACAGGGTATGTCTTTTGCCACAGAAGATGCGCACTTATTTCGGTTTCACTTTTACCATCAGTTAGATATGAAGCAAGTTCTTGATCACCATCCATGGTCTTTTAATCAACAGCTGCTAGCCCTTCAACATTATCATGGAGATATGTAGCCTCAGAATGTTGAGCTTAAGCATGTTGCCTTTTAGATATAGATGGACAATGTCCCACCTTATTCTTTGACTGTAACTATCGGCAATTCAATTGCTAATAAAATTGGATCCTATCTTATGTGTGATGAAAGGGCTCTTGCCAAGGGTTTTGTGTGAATTAGAGTGATGGTGGACATTACACAACCTTTATTAATAGGTATGAACTTAAAAAGGAAGGGTCAGCTATTTGGTTAAAATTTATATATGAGAAGCTACTATCTATTTGCTTTATTTGTGGCATTATAGGCCATATTAAGACTTGGTGCTTTCTCTTAGTTACTAGTCCCCAACTTGCTGAACAACCAAAGTGCTATGGTGCTTCTATCAAAGTAATTCCAAACAGGCCACGTAATCAGACCTTCATAGAGGGGAGTTTTTGGATTCAAGGAGTTGGTTGGAAAAATTCTTTGTCACCATCTGTTAATAATCCTACACCTGCAGCTCATTCATGGTCGACTAAGGGGAAGGAGCAAGTTTTGATTGTGGGTAACTCTGGTACACCTTTTGCTTATGATTCTCGAGTAATAATTGAGCAGGACAATGTGGAAAGGTCTGGTTCTCATGCTTTTATTCCGATGAGTGCTGTTGTTACAAATTTAGTTAATGATATATCCTTAGTTCATAAAAAATGGAAAGCAATAAAGGAGTCCATGGTATCATCTTTAGCACATTTTTTTGAACAATAATTCTAGTCATCATCTTCATCAAATTTTTCTTTAAATAGGGAAGAGGTGGGTGAGGCAATGAGTTTGCTTGTCTGGAATTATAAAAGGCTTGGGAACCCTACTATAATTCGCCATCTCAAAGCCCTTTGCTTGGAAAGACGCCCAAAAATAATTTTCTTAATTGACACTCTATATCAAATTGCTCAATTTGATGCTACTAAGAGGTTGCTTGGTTATGCATGTGGTTTTACCTGTTCATGATGGTTGTGTTGGTTTGGGTTTATTTTGGTTAGATGATATTGATTTGCAAGTTCACTCCTATTCTCCATTTCATATTGATGCAATAATTACCTTTCTAAAGATAGAACCTTGGTGATATATTAAGTTCTATGGCCAACCAAATCAGAATTTGAGGTCTCAGTCTTTGTCTTTGCTTTACCAATTAAAAGAGTTTTCCTCATTACCTTGGCTATTTGGTGGGGATTTTAATGATTTGTTATTTGAATTAAAAAAAAAAGGGCAAATTTTCCCATCCTAGTTATTTGATCGAGGCCTTCAGGGATGTTGTTGCAAACTGTGACCTTATTGATTTTGGTTTTCAAGGTTATGAATTTACATAGGAAAGAGGTCAGGCTTCAAGTAATTTGGTGGAAAAGTGTTTTGATAGGTTCTTAAGAAACTCGAGTTGGTTAGAGCTATTTTCTTCTTATCAGGCTCAACACCTCTAGTGTCATACGAGTGATCACTTACCCATATTTTATCATGCATTTGATGTCACACTACTAGGTATTGGAGGCATAAAGCTTTTTTTGAGGTTGCATGGACTGTTGACCCTAATATGAAGGCATAAGTAACTGAAGCATTAAGGTGAATAGAGCCTCACGTTAATATCATACATCACCTATAATTTATGATGTCCTGCTTAAGTGCTTAGGGTTTGGAGAAATGATAGCATTTAGTTAATGATTTAAAAGCAATTCAAACCTGCATTTTTTATCTTAAACAACCCACGTCGGAAGCTTCTTCTATTGCATAATTATTGGGTTTATGCTTTCAAATGGATTTTATTCTTGAACAAGATTAGATATATTGGAAATAGTGTTCTTAGTGTCGATGGCTTAGAGAGGGAGATAAGAATATTCAGCTTTTCCATATGGTTGCCTCTCAACGAAAAAATATATTGGCCTTTAGGTGTTATATGATGATGATAATAATTGGACTAATGATCTGGGAAAAATGGGCTCTACTGCTGTTTCATATTTTGAGAAATCATTTTCTTCTTCGAGTTCGATAATTGATTCATCTGTTTTATCTTATATTTCTTGCCAAGTTTCAGTAGAACAAAATGCCTCTTTGCTTAAACCTTTCACTGTAGAGGAGATTACTAATGCTTTTTCTTAGATGGATCCTAGCAAGGCTCTAGGTCCTGATGCCTTGCTAGGTATGTTTTACAAATCTTGCTGGGATGTTGTTGGCTCTTCTGTTGTTAGTATCTGTTTGCACATTTTAGATGGTGGGGATTTTCCATTGGGTTTTAATAATTCCAATATTGTCCTAGTGCCTAAAAAGCCAAATCCTGACCATATAATAGACTTAAGACCCATCAATCTCTGTAATGTACTTTATAAAATTGTTTCAAAAGTACTAGATATCCGTATGAAGTCTATTTTGCCTTTTTTGGTGTTGGAGGAGTAAAGTGTTTTTGACTCGAATAGACTAATTACGGATAATGTAATACTAGGGGTTGAAACTATCCATGCTCTTAAAACTAATGCAACTGGCTGTAGTGGTATGGTAGCTGTGAAACTAGATATGGTGAAGGCTTATGATCACCTTTAATGGGATTTTTTTTCTGTAGTTTTACATGCTATGGGTTTTGCTAATAGATGGGAGGCTTTAATTATGGAATGTGTCTCTTCTATAACATATTGTCATTCTAAATGGCTTTATTATGGGAGATGTGGTCCCTTTTAGGGGAGTGAGATAAGGGGACCCTTTGTCTTCATATCTTTTTATTCTTTTTGCTGAAGCTTTGTTGGGTATGCTATCTTAGGCCTGTTCTGAAAATACGATTTTTAGTCTATGTGTGGTTCCTGCTATGCCTAGTTTTCTTATGTATTTATTTTTGTTGATGATTGTCTAGTTTTTACTAAGGCTTTAATAAATGAAGCATTTGAATTATGGCTTATTCTGAATTTATATGGAGCTGCTTCAGGTTAATTAGTAAACCCTGCCAAATTTAGTACATATTTTAATGCTGCAATCTCTCAGAGAAGAAAAGATGATTACATTACTGCCCTGGGGATAGGCTCATCTTTGTTTTCAGGTTCATATTTAGGGGTCCTTTCAATCATAGGCCATTCTAAAAGGTAAGCTTTTTCTTATTTGCATGATAAATTTAGGAAGAAGTTGGCTTTTTGGAAGGGTTGAACCTTATCGATAGCAGGTAAGGGTGTTCTTATTAAGGCAGTCATGCAGGCCTTACCGGCTTATGCCATGAGTGTCTATCAGATTCGCCTTTCAACTACGGATGAACTCCAAAAAATTATGAATTCCTTCTAGTGGGGTTCTGTAGAGGGGGTAGGAAAAGTATCACTAGATTATATGGAATTATCTTTGTGTATCTAAAGAGCAAGGGGATTTAGGGTTTCACAATCTCAAGCACTTTAATTTAGCGATGCTTGCTAAATAATGTTGGCGGCTTTTGGTAAACGAAAATGTGCTGACTACTAGGGTCTTCAAGGAAAAATATTTTCCTATGACTAGTTTATTGCAAGCATCAATGCCTACTTCAACTAGTTATTGTTGGAGAAATCTTATGGCTGCGGTTCCTCTTCTTGCTAAAGGTATTTTCTGGTGTGTTAATGATGGTACCCAAATCTCTATATGGAAAGATTCGTAGACCCTTATGCCTACTAAATTTAAAATTATTAGTTCGAGGATGGCTTAGGTTAGGGTGGAGAAAATATCCAATTTAATTATAGTACATCAATGGAATGAAGACCTTATTAGGTCTATCTTTCTATCAAGGGATATTGACTTAATACTTTCAATTCCTTTGGGTACTTTTATAAGCCAAGATGTTAGAGGGTAGTTTTACATAAAAAATGGCACCTATACTGTGAAATTTGGTTATTGGCTAGAAATGAGTGGTTTGGTTCAACATTTGCCATCTTCTAGCTCTCATTCATCTATTTGGAAAGCAGTATGGTCTTTACAGGTGATGGAAAGGCAAAAATTATTTTTATGGTACCTTGTTCATGGTTTTATCCCTTCAAAAATAACCCTTCAGCAAAACATGTTTTCTTGGACCCTGTGTGTTATTTGCGTGAAAAAGAAGTTAAGACTGAGGCACATTTATTTCAATATTGTCCTTTTGCTTTAGCTTGCTGGAATGTTATTCCATTAGTGCTACTATTTTATCTTTTTTCTCATTGCTTGCAAAGTGGTTTTCTAGCATGGTGTAATGGTTAAGTCTAGATGACCTAGCAGTTTTTGTAGTCATTATTGATGAAACCTGATGGGCAAGGAATAAACTAGCTTGGAAAGGTGTTCACAGCTCTCCTAATGGTACTTTTTATTAAGCATTAAAGGGTATTCATCAATTTTGGCAAGTGCAGCAAGTTTTAGATGCCCAAAGCTTCACATTGTAGTAGGCCCTCAGCCTAAAAAAATGGCAGCGCCCACAATCATAATGCTTGAAGCTGAATGTTAATGTTGGCCTTGATGTTGCTAGGCAATGATCTTGTGCAGGTAGTGAGTTACGTGATGACTAGGGGAGAATTATTGTTGTTGCTATGTTACCATTGCAGACTTTTACATTGCCTCTGTATTTGGAAGTCATTGTTATGAAAGAAGTCCTATCCTGGGTCTTGCACTATCACCCTTTGAAGCTATTGATTGAATATGATTACTTGGTGTTGATTCAAAAGCTTAACCAAGAGTTTTTAGAGTGCAACCAATTTTCTTTTTTTTGTGCAGAATATACAGCTACTGGCAACTAATGCTTCGTCAAATTATTTTAGTTTTAACCATGTTTATCGTGAGGGTAATATGGTTGCACATTGTTTAGCCAAGGAAAGTGTTATGTCTTTTTCTAGAGTTATTTGGAAAGATACACTTCCTAGTTTTGCCATTGATTACCATGTATCAAACATCACTTAATCTCTATAATATTCTTTCTTTGGGCTTTTATACATATATATATAAAAGGAAATTTTTCAAAAATAACTAAAAAAGGATAAAAAAATGTCATCTTCACGGTGCTCCTTTAAAAATTTTAAAAACAACCACTAAACTTCCAAAAATAACATTTTTATGGTTTGCTTACTTTTGCCATAGGTTCTGGCACTCAGTTGTATGCTATTGGGCTATGGGACTACTGGCTAAGATATGTGATGTATAAAATGAATAATTGTCTAATGGCCTATTGTTTACCACCCACGAGACAATTCACTTGCTTGTTTTTTCTTTTTTTTTTTTAATAATTTTTCATTTTTTCTTTTGCCACTTATCTAGTTCTTTCTCCATCTATCTTGTAATGATTAGCTGTAGCTGAATCATATCATTGTCCCTATCATTTTTATTATATTTTTATATTTTTAATTAAAAATTATTGAGCTTATTGATATTATTAATAGGTACGAGGATGACTATATTAAACCTATCATTTTTATTATATTTTTATATTTTTTATTAAAAATTATTGAGCTTATTGATATTATTAATATAGGTACGAGGATGACTATATTAAATTTTATTTATTTATTTATTTTTGTTTAATTAAAAAAATCTAATTATATCAAATTGAAAAATTTTATTGCGAATTAACTAATATCCAATTGATATTTTCACTTTTTCTAAAGTATGAAGGGGTGAAATCTCATATTTAAATTTTGATCTATTTAATTTTCAAAAAAAAAAATTGAAGGATTTATTTGAAAAAAAAATCTTATTGTTTTATTTATAAAATCAAAATGGGATTATAAAATGACAATTACACTTACTTTGTTTGCTAATTTGTCTAACCTTTAATGTTAGTTGTAATATTATTACTAATATATTACTTGTGTTAAATAACTATCTTAATTAGTCATACTCTCTAAAATCACTTTGTGATTGCCCTTCTAATTTATATTTAATTTTTTCCTTATGATGAATTACAAATCATTTTCCTTATTAAAATGCCTAATGATTTAAAGGTAATTAATTTTTTTACAAAATTATAACCATGCACAAATCTTTTAAAATAAATTATTTCAATTATTGCCTTTTTCTGGTTATTTTTGAAAATTTCCTTAAAAAAGTAGCTTTAATTATTATTATTATTATTATTATTATTATTATTTGGTATATGTTTGGTCTTTACAACTACTTTATATATATATACAGATTTTAAATTTGAAAAAAATTAAAAAGATAAACTAATAATAAATAGTATATGTACACCAAAATTCAGTGTACATTAAGTATATGTTGGATATCTGCAACTATTTTATATATAATTCGAAAAAAATTAAAAAGATAAATTAATAATAAATAATATACATATACTAAAATTGGTTTACGTTAAGTATATGTTTGGTATTTGCAACTACTTCAATATGTATAAATTGCAAATTGGAAAAATTAAAAATATAAAAATATTAGTAAATAGTATACGTATACCAAAATTCGATATACGTTAAGTATATATTTGGTATCAATTACTACTTTGTAAATTGTATATGTATGCTAAAATTTGGTATCTGTTAAGTATATGTTTGGTATCTGCAACTACTTTACATATATATAAATTGTAAATTTGAAAACAATAAATGGTATATGTATACCAAAATTTGGTTTATGTTAATATATACTTGGTATCTGCAACTAATTATATATGTTGATTGCAAATTTGAAAAAAAAAAATAAAAAGGTAAACTAATAGAAATGATATACGTATACCAAAATTTGGTATATGTTAAGTATATGTTTGGTATTTGAAATTACTTTAATATATACAGATTGCAAATTTAAAAAATTAAAAGCATAAAATAATAGTAAAAAGTGTATGTATGCAAAAATATAGTAATTGCGTTTGGTAGACTGTAATGAGATATAATGTAATAAAATGAATTTCTAATATAAATTTACATTAGAAATTTATATTAGAAATTCATTTGATTATATTACATTACGTTCCATTACTTCCTACCAAACGTATTCCAGGTATATGTGTGATATATAACAAGCTAAGTGCAATTAAATTTTTAAAAAGGAAAAAAAGGATATAATTGAAAAACAAGAATTACTATTATATAGAAATATACAATAAATATAAAAATAAAAAATAAAAACTATCAAATCTACAATTATTAAGTACTAAAACTATACAATAAAAGAAAAATAACAGAATCAACAAACTAAAATTATTATTATTATTATTTTAATCATAATTTTTAGTATTCTAATAATTGATTAACTCGTTAATCAATGCCTCAGGAAACTGCCTAGAAAAATTCTAACAATATTAATCATGCATCTTTCATTAGATTTATAAGAAGAATTAATTTAAAACCTCTAAATTGAGAAATATAGATAAAAACAATAGAAAAAACAAGAAAGTTTAATGTCTTTATGGTTAAGAAATGGTAACAATCGTATTTACTCAAAGCCACGTGTACCCTTGCATGTCTTTATTATCCAAAAAATCTTAACACTTGTCCTTTCATCAAATCCTTACCAAATTTTGGTTTATATTAAATATATATTTGGTATTTACAATTATATTAATATATATTAATTGTAAAAGTAAAAAAATAAAATAAAATGTGTAGAAGATAATAACACATCGTTAAAATGTATAAAAAAAATCGTGACGCAAAAGATATTTAAAAGATAAAAAACAGTGCAGCATGTAATTTCCTAAAAAAAAAAAAAAAAAAAAGGCTCCCAAAGTCATAGAAAGAGGGTGAAACCATATATACAATTCTCAATCAATAAGGACACACGATTAATTAACATTTAGTACGTGTTAAAAAATTGTGCACTATAGTTCATTAGATTTCTAACAGTGCGACTATTAAAATCTTCATGTGTTTAATGCACTTTAATTTTTGACTTCTAAACTCTTGTTATACTTTATTATTTTTATTAATTAAGGTTAGATTTTTTTTTATTCAAAAGTTTTTTAATAAAAAATTACTTGTGAATACTAATCCTAATATGATTTGAATAAATAAATAGTGTAAAAAAATGAAATTACAATTGCCAACTAACCCAATTCTTTAATTATCTACTAAATTTTAAATTATAATAAAAAAATAGTAATACAATAATTAAAAATATATATTTTTAAAAAAATTTAGATGTACTAAATTTCTTATAATTTTTTATTATGTGTTATAATAAGGGGAAAAAACACATGAACAGCTATGAATGATCAGTTAATAATTACAGTATATTAATTATAAAAATAAATAATTATAATTATAAAAATAAGTAATTACCTGAAAAAATATCAACTATTACTAGTTGATGGCAATTGGGGTTGCCATCCCTTTTATTAATGGTTGAAACCATGATTTAAAAGAGAATTTTATGTATTAAATAATGTTTTATTTTGAATTTTAAGTTCATGCTTTTGACTAAAATGAAAAATAATTTTAAGTATACTATAATTTTTTTTTTTCATCAATCAAGAAAGAGAAAAAAATAAAGTTTAGACATTAATTATAATGCAAAGAAAATCCATTTGGCAAAAAAAAAAAATACTCATTTAAATCTTTTTTCAATTGTGTTTTAGTTGAGTTACAATTTTTATTATACATTAAATATGCAAAAAAAAAAAATATTGAAAATAAATTTTAATTGCTTTCTTAATAACAATATCAACAGAAATATTTAGTGAAATTTAGGTTTCAACTCAATAAAAAAAAAAAAGGAGGAAAAATCAATTACCATTAAAATTTAATTTAAAAAATATGCTTCATTAATCCATAAAATCAGTAAATACTTTCATTTCCATTAATCCTTGAGATTAATCCTAATATATATTTTTTATCCATGCTAGGTAACACATTTTAATTTTTAAGTTATTATATTATAAATATTATACTTTTTTAAGACATTTATACATTTTAATTTTATGCTGATATAATTTAAAATTAATAATTTCAAAATAATAGGATCTAAAAGTGTAAAAAATCTTTTATATATATATATATAGAAAATTAAAATAAAAAGAAAATAAATAGCTTGATGTTGCAATTATCATCAACTCAACCATTTACAATTTCAAAGTATACATTGCTTCCAAATCCAATATAACTAAATATATATGTTTTTTATTTTTTATATTTGTGAAGAAAGTAATCTCTTATTTCACAAGGAAACAATAAAAAGAAGAAGAAGAAGAAGAAGAAGCTATTTTTCATTTTAAAGATGTTTTGAAATCCAAGCTTTACTTAAAATTTACTTGCTGCGTCAACAATAATTTACACATCAACCTTTTGAAGTTAACATTGAAGCTCATTTAAATTCTATTATTATAAGGTATATCATAATAATACCAACAACATATGTATATATATATATATATATATATATGTTTTAATTTTTGATACTATGAATATGAATATATTTTTTAATATTTTAATTTCTTTTTTGAGTTTTGCTTGATTGCATTATTTTTTAATTTGTTTTTAATAATATTTTTTCATTAGAAAAAAAATATATTTTTAATAATTTAATATTAGTAGGCTAATAATTTTTAGTATTATATAACATATTATGAAATATCTATTTGAATTTTAATATATTTTTCTTCTTTGTTTTGTCTTACTTAAAAATAGTGGCAAATATAATTTTATTATAGCTTTTTTTTTTAATTTACTTTTAACAATGAATTTTCCTTGAAAAAATATATGTATTTTTAATAAATTGTTATGATTGAGAATATATATATACTTTTTATATTATTCTTTTTTCTCTATATATTAGCAAATAATATATGTAATTTATTGTAATCAAATATCTGTGAATTAAAAAAAAAATTACTATATGCAAGGCACGTGTTTTAGAAACTACTAACTTTAAAATTTAACGTTATCATTTAAATCTTACTAATGTAAAATATGCTATCCAATTACCTATTTTAATTAATGTTTTTTGATAATTTAGCTTCAAATGGGATTCAAATTCAAGAATTTTTAATTATGTAGCTGATTTTCGTACTATTAAATCAAATGCTCATTAGCTTTTTATTAAATTTTTAAAAATTAGAGAATTAAATATAATAATTTATCAAATAAAAAAAATTATATATGTATTCAATGTTTAAAATTTAATCTATTTATTATCCAACATATATAATTTAATTAAGGGGTAATATATAAATTAATGGAAATAAATCTAAGTTTAAATTTTCCACCTTAAATATTTTAAAAAAAAAATTAATTTATAAATTTATAATTAAAAATTCAATTTTTATGAATCTTTAAAATTTCTCATATATATAAAAATTAACCATGATATCACTTTATGCAAAATATTTAAAAAATAAAATTTATATTTATAAAATTTAAACTACTTAAAAAAAAGAAAGAAAAAAAGAAAAAGAAAAAATTCAATAGCGGTTATTAAAAGGAATCTCTCTTCGTGTATGACGGTAATTAAAACGGTTAAAAGGGCCAAAATAATAATAATAATAAATAAAAAAAAAAAAAAAAAGGAAAAAGGAAACAGAGTTCGTGTCTTGATTTTGTGTATAAAATATTAGAAACAAGAAATCCAAACGAGTCCCTTTTCCTCTCTCTCTCTCTCTCTCTCTCTCTCTCCCTCTCAAATTTCTGTGGGAGATCTCTGAAAATCCTCAAAATTAGGTTTATTTTCTTTTCAATTTCATTCTAATTAGGGCTTCAATCAATTGCATTGTGTTCCTTATTTTCAATTTTATCCAATCTCCTCTTTTTTTCTTTTGTTTTTGGATAATCGGAAAGTTTGAATTTTTTTTTAATTTAATGTAATTTTCCCCTTTTTTTTCTGCAGGAATTATATCGCAATTTTATCTATTTGGTGAAACTGCAGCTCTCGATTTTGTTAATGTTCACAAGGTAACCAATTCTCTCTTGTGCTCTCTCAATTTTGACCCATATCTGTAAATTTTGCAGCTTTTTTACTCAAATATGTCAAAATTTGTGCCTTTTGTTTTGCAATTACTCGTTTTTTTACTAGGTATAATGGGTGAAGGATTCTTGTTTCGAGCATCGTTTTTTTTTTGCTATTTTTTTTAGATGCTGCTATTAATTTTTTTTTAATCGTTATGCCTATACTGGGTAAATAGCCTATTTAGGATTATCCTATTAGAATTTGAATTTAAGATTCAAATTTTGAAGTTAAGTTGATATCATGCAAAACAAATATATATATATATATATATATATATATATATATATATATATATATATATATATATATATATATATATATATATATTTTCGTTTTTTATTTTTGGTTGCATTTATTTTCATTAATAGTTTTTTTTTGGTAGATGCTATTGAGGACGGGAATGAAGGATTGATGACCAAAACTTGCTAGTTAGACTATCCCCTTTTGACCCCTTTTGATTATATTTTTGGGCAAAAATTGTGTTCTTTTGTAATTTGTTTTGAACCTTTTATCTGATATTGGTTTCTGTACATTGTATTTTGAACTTCTATTGCATAATGTAATAGAGAAGATGCAATAATCTAATTAGCATCATGAATTAGTTCCCTTGATGGTCCAGAATCAAATTAAGAGAAAAATTGTTAAATTATTTGGTTGTTAAGCTTGCTTTTCCTTGAAAATCTTGTTATCTGCATCAATCTTATGTTGTGAATCTAGTACCTCACAAGAATAATTCCATTCTGCCTTTGGTGGGGAATGTACCTGGTTGCTCCGTGTTTTGGATAAAAAAAAAAAAAAGGGCCTGGAACTGGCTGCATGTTATGCAGAACCATAGAGATTTTCTGATCATGTGTTTAGTGGTTGGCTTGATCCTGACCTGTTTATGCAGAAAGTTGAGGCAAATTTTGTTTCAAATATGAATGACATGTAAAAAATCTCCTGGTTGGATGTTGAAAGAGCAAGAGGTCTTCAGACAAAATCTAGAATAATAATTTTCATGTCATTATCTGGGATGCAGATTTCAATTCTTCCATCAATTGTTGAAGCACCAAATCTGGTGATAGATTGCTTGGCTCTGTGTTGGCATCTTGTGGTGTAGTGGACTTCAAATTATCTTAGCATTAAGAGTCACAAAATGCATATGATCTCTTTCTCTCACTTTATGTTTAACCTTGATATTCTTGCACTGTGTTCTTTGGGAGATTGGAATCTTCTCCTACATTCTTTGAACTCTCTTTATTTCTATGTTTTTTTTTTCCTTCTCCCTAAGTGCTCTCTTCCTCAGAAAAAAAGGGTTATGAACAGTGACGTATCCATATCTCTCACTTGGCAGTTATAGAAAGCAATAATGATGAATAATGGGATTATTGGTCTTATGCACCGAATTTCTCATATTTAACGAACATGAGGAAACATTGAAAGTTTGCCTCTTTCTGTGGTTTGAGTGAGACTTCTGAAGAAGTTATATGTCTTAATTATTATATCTTTTTCTTTTTCATGATGCTTAATTCTGAACTACTTTTTGGTATATTGGAGATTTTTAAAGAGGTGACCTCCTTCACTATGAGGCAAGCACTCGACCATTGGGCTACTAGCCTAATGGCTTAGTCTGAATATTAATTAACTACATTCTCAAATAGGTTGTTTTGTGGGAAGCTGTAGTTATAAATGAATTAGAATGGGAATATTGGAAAAGGGATTTTTGATGTTATTTATCATATCTCTAATGCTTGAGAATTATGTTGAACATGTAAAGTGAATTTGAGATTATATTGCTTTCTTATGATATGGCTGGGTACATGCACCATCCTTGTTTAGTTTGCAGGACAATTAGAGTGTTTTATATTCTCACAGTGGAGCTGCTATTTTTGTATGATAACTACTGCTTCTGTTATCTCCAATTAATTTGGATTTAATCTTGTGAGCATCCTTCCTGGTAAGCAGGGATAATTTGAGCTATGGGACAAAGGAATATGATATGTGGGAGTCAGATGATTGATCTAGAAATGGATCGGCAAGGCCAGGGCTATCTACATCATGAGCCCTGCATTCTTTTGGGGGGTATAACAAACTTCCCCCAGTCTGATATTCAGACAATGGTTACAGCTGCAGGGAATACAACTAATCTTGATGCCCATCATCTACCAGAGCGTTATGACAGTGCTGTATTTTATGGGATGCCACAATTCCATGGTGTTCAACATCATCCTCAGCATCATGCCCCGAATCTTGATTTAGGTGTTGCTACTGCATCCAACTTCTATGTTCCGTACATGACCCCGTCTTCTGGTATTCCTTTAAGTCATGGCTCTTGTGATCATTTACCATCTTCCACCAATTATGGGGTCATTGGAGTTTCAACTGATGAGTATGGTACAAATAGCCTCTTCATGGATGATGCCAGAGGTTCATACAAGAGAAAGAATGCTGAAGGTAACCCGGGGAATTTCCAGTATTTCAATGCCTCAGCAAGCTCCAGTTCTTCGGTAACCCCCTTAAATACTAGACATCCTGATGGGGTTGCTCTGATGGATGCTGCACCTTTCACCCCACTGCAGTACAGAGGGAATACTGCTCCAATCAGGGAAGTGGGATCTCATAGAAGTGTGAGGAACAGATTAGGTGCTACTGGGCTTGATCCTGGTCTTGGACATAACCAAAATCATTTTATTCAAGGAAATTATATTGGCCAGCCCTTTCAGCCAGCTGGTTCTCTGTGGTTGGATCAACAGTTAAGCAATAATTCTAGTGATGCAGGAGCTCCTGCTTGGACGCAGAATCCAGCTATTACTTACATGCATGGTAAATTTACATTCCTAGTTATTTCCATTCTTTGGATCCCATTATGTTTGATGGAATTTTATCTGAATCCTTGGTTTTATTACTTTAAGAAAACTAATTGTATCTTATTAACATGAACTATGGACTTGCTAGCTCATTCATTTCACTTGCTTGTAGGGAATAATTTAAGTGGGGGTTCTATCGAGACTGGGAGCATGGGTCCACAGCGGTACCGTGAGCTATCTAGCAGCAGAAGTAACACAAGTTTCCTGCACCCTTCTCCTACCAACCTCCGGCACCACAATTTTCATCATCTGTCAGCTCCTATTCAAGGAATGAGAGGCCACAATCTTAATGTTCTTCCTCAAATATCACCTGCTTTATTTAGAGGTCCTACAAGCTATGCCCCACAGAGCAATTTGAATCCATCTCAGGATGGTTTGGATATTGGAGTTAGACATCCAGGATCTGTGCAGCCAACTGGCCTAAGGATGTACAGACCTCATCGTGAGGGAGTCATAGCTGAGACAAATCTGAGACTCCGCAACATTCCTCATCTAAGAGTCCTTCCAACTGATGTAATACTTTCTCCTGTTCTTTGCAATTTTTATATAATCATCGTCATTACAAGTGATTTCCCTTTTTTTTTTTTTTTCTCTCAGTTAAAAATGTTGTTGATGAGGGAAAAATATCTTCTCTTAGATGCAATATAATGCTACACTTAATTGACCATGTTTCTTCTATTTATTGAAGTGGTAATACATAGCTGTTGATGTGTGTAGGGTGTAGCTGTTCTAGAGTTCCCCGACTATTATGAAGTAGAGAATTATGTTGACCATCACAGTGATATGCGCTTGGATATAGAGGACATGTCTTATGAGGTAAGTTTGAGATACTTCAACTGGTCTTTACTATTACCATAGGAACATTGATGGTCCTGGCAAATGATATGGTTAGAAGTTCACAAGGAAATTCTGAGCGTCAACATGAATTTGGATTAATTGTGGAAGATATAATATTGAAAATCAGGGAAGTGCCTTGCTATTATTTATTTATTAACATAAAATTCAAACTTCATTGCAGGAGCTTCTTGCACTTGGGGAGCGGATTGGCAATGTGAACACAGGATTATCAGAGGAAACAATTATAAATCGACTAAAGACACGGACATATTTATCGTCACCAATGTCAATCAATCTGGAAGAGACAGCTTGTATGGATCAAGAATCTGATTCTTGCATAATATGCCAGGTACTTTGAGAGCTAAATTCATTTTAGTAGAAACTTGTGAATTTTTCTTGTTCAATTCTTATGATTCTCGGGACTTTGCAGGATGATTATATAAGTCAAGAGAAGATTGGAGCACTTGATTGTGGACATGAATACCATGCAGATTGCTTGAAGAAGTGGCTGCGCTTGAAGAATGTCTGCCCTATCTGCAAATCTGAAGCATTGACTTCAGAAATGAAGGATGCATAGGAGCAGTGACATCACCCAATGAAAATAAAAAAAAAAATTTATATATATATAAGTATAGTGTAGGGGGTGATGGTTGGATGGTCATTCAAAGCGCTGCCATTTGTTCTTCGGCTAATTATTTATCATAACGAAGCTGGTATTTTGGTATGTTTTTTGTACATGTACTTGCAGATATACAACTAACAATCACAATGTCTAAATATTTTATTTGTTGGTCATGTATTTATCAAACTTGTACAGACGTACTCATTATGCATTAGCATGCTTGTATTAACTCTCGGTTAATATGCCATTTTCATGTTCAGTTGTCCTGCAGAGGATGCTTTTATTTTTATTTTTTATTCTTTGTATTTGATAAAATGATGTATGTTTCCATTGTTTGATTCGGGTGTTGTATGTCATGTAGGCAAGACTTTGATGCTGTTTGCATGTTTAATATTGATTAACTGGTATATAATCAGCGCCTTGCTGCAGGTCAAAAATATATTTCTAATTCATCCTCTTAATGAACTCATCAAAATGAAAATTACAAATAAATATTGCCTTGGATTTTTTCAGAGAAATCATTCATTGAAATTGTGAAGAGTGGTACTGATATCTGCCCCATCTTCACAAATGGTGTTCTGCCTGTTTCAATACAAATGAAATTTCGTTATTCAGAAAAAAAATAAAAAAATAAAAAATAAAGAAGTATTTGAAAACAACAAATTAAAGAAAGTTAAGGAAAAAATGTCATTCGTTGTTTTTGTCAATGTTAATCAGTCATTCCCTTTCCTTTACATTTCATCTTCCTACATGATCCATGTGACACATTAAAAATACAAATCCTTGACCATTTCCCTTAGTGGAAAAGAGAGAGAGAGAGATTAAAAGAAATCCAGGACTAATTAAGCTTTTTGTTTCAGTTTCTTGTTTATAAATAATGATAATTGACTTGCACAATAAAGTCTCAAATTAAGACTAGGCATGTTACCATGTTCATCTTGATTAGTAGGACATTGTATAAATTAGCACTAACTGAATAAATTCAATTCAAATTTCATTACAGGAAAAATAAAGTGTTTATGCTACCCTCTCTTACTGAATATTTTTGCTGCCCTCTCTTATTGAATCAGATAGAATTTGAATATATAAAAGTTTAACTACTCTTACAACTTGGAGAACAATCTTTATTGGTTTACATGTTGCAAATAAATAGCTAACAACTAATGACCTATTTCTTTGCAACTATAATGAACGGTGGGTAACAAAATGGACTAAATGGATAATAAGATGGACTAAATTTTTGACAACACAACACCTCCAACAACTCCACTACCTACATCTTGGCTTATCAATACCCCTCCTTTCTAGGACCTTGTCCTCAATGTCCAATTTTAGCAATTCAGTTAGTTTTTGCTCCACTTCATCACCAACTTGACCATCATTCTTGTCATCACATTCTAACAACAATTGAGGACTTCGACACTTATGACCAACAATGAATTTTTCATCATAATTAAAACAAAGATCTTGAGCACGTCGTTTTTGCATTTTTCCCCATGAAAGCCTTTTCAGTAAAGATGCCAATTTGGCATTTGATGGGGCTGGAAATTCTAGTAATGTTGGGTTGAGTGGTGGCCATGTAAACCTCTTTTGGTGAACTAATTGCTCATCTCGGGTATGAGCAAGGTAGATTGCTTCTTTCAATATCTTCAGCTTGAATATTCTTATGCCATCAGTTATTTCTAGTTTGAGACCTTCCATAAGTGTTCCTACAAATGCCTTGTGTCCAACTTTATGCCTGATTACAAGTGTTCCTACAAATGACTTGTGTCCAACTTTATGCCTGATTACCCAATATTTCAAACTTCATTTGACAGTCATGTAAAGAGCCAGTTGTTTGATTTTTGACAAGACTTCATTGAAATCCTCACAGTTAGTAGGACTGAACTGAGCCCATAATTTCTTTACCAAAACCTCCTAAGTCACCTCTTTCCCATCATCGTCGTGAGTCTGATACAACCATCTCCACCACTAGTTTGCTTCTCCTTCAAGATGGTAAGAAGTTAAGTACACCTTTTATGTATCCAATGTGCCTTGATATTCAAAGAATTGGTCTACTTGGGTAAACCACTCAATAGGATCATTCCCACAATATCTAGGAAACTTAAACTTCGTTAATTTAGATGAAAATACTGGCCGTGCATTTTCATTCCTCTCCCGAGACTCTTCCTTATTGTTACGAGAACATCCAATGAAGGAATTCCCATTGTTAGGAGATGGTTCTTGCCTTGATAGCAAAGCATATGTTGTCTTGCTCATGGTAATTTCCAATTGATATAGTTTTTTCAGTCACACTTACTTCGAATTTGCTCAAGTGGTCTTGGAATCCTCCAACTTCTAAATTTTCAAATTGTTTATTGTTGGTAGCCATAATGTACAGCTCTGATACTACTTATAGGTCCCAATCAAAGCTACGATAAATAGTAAATTGAATTCTTTTAGTGTGACAATAAATCACAAATTTTAGATTAAGTATATTTGCTGCTCTTTTCTTATTGAATCAGATAGAATTTAAGTTCATGAAAGTTTAACTACTCCTACAATGGGAACAATCTTTATTGGTTTACATGTTGCAAATAAATAGCTAACAACTAATGACCTATTTCTTTGCAACTATGTGAACATTGGGTAACAAAACGGACTAAAATTTTGAAAGCACAACACTTCCTATACCTTGGCTTAACAGTATGCCACATTACTAAAGCCGCATGTATATACCAAATATTAACGAAAGCAAATATAAACTAGACATGAACAAAATAAACTAAGAAGTCGAAATCAAACAAAAAGATAGTCAACCCAAACATCAAATCAAAGAGAAAACACTAGTAACTAACAATTAATTACTTTTTAATTAATACATAAAACACATAAAAGATAGCCAATTCTTCACGAACTCCACCATTCTTGTACCCTTGAAAAACTCTCTTTCCCTTTTTTCCATTTACCATCTTGCTCCTTTGTATCATTACTTAAAACTTTAGTCATCATGTCCAATAAATTATCGAAAAACCTACGTAGCACTACTTCACACTGTATAAGTTCCACATTTGGACGCAATTTTTTTAGTACAGAATATGAATATAATTTATTATATTTATGTGGCTAGTCAATTATATTTTGCAATTAGATTTTCAAAGAGTTATTGCTTACAATTGAAGGCTTAATTTTTTTTCTTTAATTTTTATGATTATATACATATTTTATGTAATCATAATTTAAGATCAATCAAATGCACCTTTAAAACAGAGCGAGATGTGATAATACTGTGGTTATCCCACTTGACGACACTTAATAGCGACCATAAATTATCATCCATCCAAATTTTCACAACTTCAAACATTGTTCTTCCAAAACATTCAAAATCCAATGAAAACAAACATTAATATGCTTTAGCTCTTAACATAGTTCCTGGAATTTTGGAAGATCAGAGAGCAAGAACTTTTGTATCAAATATCAAGACACACACACACACACACACACACATATATATATATATTAATTTTTTTATAAAATTTTTTCAAACAATCCATAGATAAGGGATAATTATAAAATTAAGGTCTAAAATTACCAAATTCATTCATATCTGTTAGTTTTCCCCGCCTTTCACTCCCTTCAATTGCTTGTTCCAAAAGCTTCATATTTGATTCTACATTACATATCCAGCGAAGTAAAATTATCATCTCGATTGACCAAGGCATTCTCACAACCTAAACACAGTGATAATTTAATCCTGTCTCCATGACTATAGTGTTGTAACTTTGACCAGTGATCATGTTAATCATGCAGTTCAATGACATGCATAACCAAAAGAAACAAGTTGCATCATCAAAATCACCGATCAATTACAAAAATAAAGTTTTCTGAAAATGTCTACTATGCTATGCCATCCAAATACAACAGAAGTTACATTAGCTAAGAAAGAAAACAATACATAACGGGGAAAACCTCAAGTTACTGTCAAAAAACTGACATCAAATGAAAAAGAAATATGAAAGATTTAAGACATTTTCTTTGGGTTCCTCAGAGATCTCATTGAACGGCGTGTCCTGATATATGATTATAATGGCTGAGCTACGCAGGTCATGTATGTCTTGAAAAGTGGAAGTCTTGAAGTTTATATTTGCAAAGATTTCGAGTATTTTCCACCTCCTCAATCCTCACTTCTGGATTTAAACATTGCAGCAACCAACTTTCTTAACCGCTGAAACATCATCCTTAACATTGATAGTTTGTCCTTTAGGCAAGGCTGCTGGATCATCCCCTATGTCAAGTGCTTTCCGGCTAACCACATGATATATTTGAGTTAGCACTTCAGTGAAAGCATTCTCAACATTCATAGACTCAAGGGCAGATGTTTCCATAAAGAATGTTTTCTCCCTCTCTGCAAAGGCTGTAGCATCCTCAGTGGAAACAGCACGCAAGTGACGTAGGTCTGCCTTGTTACCCACCAGCATAATCACAATATTAGCATCTGTGTGACCCCGTAGCTCCTTCAACCATCTTTCAACATTCTCAAATGTCACATGTCTTGTGACATCATAAACTAGCAATGCACCAACAGCTCCTCGGTAGTATGCACTTGTGATTGCCCGGTATCTTTGGCAAAATAAACAAAACAGCAATCACTTCCAAGATTCATAAGCCAAACGTTCACAATTAGATGAGCATAGCTAAACAGTGAGAATATGATTATTGCTGTCATTATCATTGGGTTTTCACTAACACTTGTGGCAATCCAAAATCTTAAGATAATGGAGCTAAACTGAAGGAAATATAAATCTTTCCAACCTAAGCAAGAGAGAACATGAACAATCAAGCATGAACTCTTCAGTGAAAACTGGAAAATAAAGTCAAAAAGCCTTGACCTAAAAATTAGGTGTGTAATTGATTAAAGCACAAGCCAAACACTTGAGATGTTTAGTCTTAGCTCGTCCCTGTCAGGGGAGCCTAAGCTTGGCTCTAGCTGATTCTCACCATAAGCTTGATCTCGGTTCATTGCTATTCAGCAAACAAATTAGACAAGCATGTCCACCACCACATAAAAAGTCATACAGTCTCCTAATCTAAATACTTCCTGACATAGATCTCATAATGTTTTGACTAATTATTATAAGTGAATAATCTGACTCAATAATCATGAAACAACCAGCACCTTCCTATTCCTCTTCCTCTTGCACTTCTAGTCAATACGAGACTTTTGACAAGTCAATCACATTCTTTTGAGTACATTACTTCTAGAAACCGAATTTCTAATTATATTTCAGAAGAAGAGATCAGTTGTGTTCATGGCTGCCTTATTGAATTGTGGAACTCTTGTAGCTCAATTGGCTTGATCTTAGTTCATTTTGTCACTAGTTAGAGAATGAGGATCAAAGTTGATCATTCATTGGAGAAGCCCAGCCTATCTATCTCAGAAACATTTCAGTTCATTTCGTATAAATCCCAAGATTTAAGAGATGGAAAAAAGAAAAATTTTAGAGAGGTAACAAACCCAAGTTCCTATGTTTAATATCACACCAGCTAAAGAGCAAACTCAAAAACGCCTGCTTCAGTTGGTCCACCAATCTCTAGTAAATACCAATGGTTGACCAGTTCAAAGTACAAGATAGAACTCTTTCTACTATAAGTCGGTTAGAAATAATGCTTATGCAGATTTACTTTGTAACTGCAAGTAGCAATCAATTTTTCTACATCACATCTATCCATCCTCAAAATTGAACCAATTCACCAAGACTTGAAGCAGCAAAGCTCCCTGCTATATAGTGAAACAATGGAAATTGCTCATGATACAATAACAAAAATTGCTCACTAAAACATGCCTAAAGAGGCATTGGCACTTAATACACACTTGCACCTATCTGACAGGAAAAATCCCATAGATAAACTACTTTATGCAAATTGGTGTTGTAAATTAAGGAATTATAGATAACTTTCTTGACATACTTATTCTCAAATAATTTATGCCAACAGCATAAATGAAGACTTTTAGCCAGACTGCAATGTCCTAGCACATTTTCAAAAACTTGACCATAAGGTTGAAAACTCTTACAGAACAAGGAACTGACACAAAAATATTCTGCCATTAACAACATATCTGTATGAAGGGTAAAAGTTTCCATCAAATTCGGCAAAATTTTGCCAAATTACCAAATTCTTAATTCAATGATCTATGCATAACCGGATCATATCTTAATCATAGAAAAACCAAAATAGCACACAAATTAAATCCAAATATTGATTACCAGAGAAATCCTATCAAAATGCCCATATAGATTCCAAGACTGTATTGTCCAAAATCTAATGAAATCAAACTCCCCTTTTCTCCAAAATTTCTTGGCTATTAAAGCGATCAAAATATATGCCCTTTCAACAATCCTTTCCTCACACATTAACCAAACACAAAAATAAATAAAAAAAAAAAATTCCCCAAACACATCAATTTTCTCCAATCGTCCCATCACTTTTCTCCTATTTTCCCACCATTTTCTCTAACCAAAACAACAGATCACAAAACCCGAATTAAAAAAGAAAATTCTGGGATTTTAAATTCAAAAATCCCAAAACTTTAAATCAAAATGAGAGGGATTAGATTTAAAAAAAAAAAAAAAAAAAAAAAAAAAAAAAAAACCTTTCTTGGCCAGCGGTATCCCAAATCTGAGCCTTAACGATCTTGTCATCAACCCTAATGCTACGAGTGGCAAATTCAACTCCGATAGTGGATTTGGATTCAAGGCTAAACTCATTGCGAGTGAATCTAGAAAGTAGATTTGATTTTCCAACTCCAGAGTCGCCGATTAACACCACCTTGAACAGATAGTCGTAATCGTCGTCTGCTCTGTACGCCGCCATTATCTTCTTCCGGTCAAAGTCGGGTCGGGTCAAGTATTTCCCTCTCTTTTTAAGGGGAAATTTTTTTGTTTTTGTTAGATTAGGAAAGCCAAAGGATTTGATTTCGAGACATTATACCCGCGGACGAGAGAGATAGACGGGGGTTAAGGCAGGATATGGGTCGGGTTGATAGATATTGGGCCTTTTTCAGAAATTTATTTTCTAAAAATTACTATTTAGTCACTCTCTTTTGACTAAATTCATTAGTTCATCCCTAAATTTTTTAGAAACACATTAAGATGTCCTTATAGTTTACATTCATCAACTACTTAAGACCAGTTTGACATTACTGTGAGTGATATAACAGTTATTGTGCTTAATAGTACTGCATTTAGTAGTGTTGTTTGCGAAAGCTGATAAGTATTTGGTAAACATATTCATAAAAGTACAGTTGCCTTGTAAAGCAGCCCGCAAAGGGTTTGGTAACTTTATTTCTGAAATCTATTTTATCATGTAAAATGACAAATAATGAAATATAATATAATAAATATTATTACTTATTTTACAATTAACAAATAATTACTTATTTTACAATTAACAAATATTAGTAACATAATTTTTTTATTACTAAATTTAATGCATATTTGCATTGCATTCTTATCAATTAATTTTTATGGGTATTTTTGTCAATAATAAAAAAAAACATATCTGCTGCGCGCATAATCAGAGGCAGCTGCTAAAGAAAAAAGCTTGTTTTTATGGCTTTGGTTTAAAGCAAGTAAAAGTAGGTCATTGAACTAGCTTTTTACTTTACCAAACATATTTTTGTCAGCTTTTAGTATAAAAAGCAACTTTGTGGGTGGGAGGCATCAATGCCAAACGAGGCCTTAATCCCTCCATCCACTTTCAAAGCCTTTTCCGGCAAGTCAACTAAAAAAAGAGTCAAAGGAAGAATAAAGATGAAAATATTCTTATTTCCTCATTGCTACACAATAAAAAGAAGAGAAAACTTGGATTAATTATCACACCCTAAAATCAAGCTAATAGTAACGCAAAGGAGAGTAGAGCGATTTGGAGTAGCAATCAAAGGGTTTTTGTTGTTCTAAACTTGACAAGGAAAAAATTTATCTTTTATATGATTTTGCAATAATGGGTGTGAAAAATTAATGTCGTCGAGCAAAAATTTTAGCAAATAATGGCTTCTTAATATAGGTAGGAAAATGTCTTCCTCCAGTGCAATTGAAAGTGGATAGGAAGGAAGGTATCTTAATGCATTTTACAAATGTGGGAGCGGGTAAGAATTGTATTTCAGAAAGTAGGCAATACAAAAACAAGTTCTATTACTATTGTTAAGATAATATATATGATACCTTTTTAGCTTAGTGCAAGGCTGATAATTCTCTGTTGCGGAAAATCTGCAATTGCATGGATCTTGAATAAGTAATATAGTAGTGAAATAGAGTGTCCATCCATAAGGAAGGGTTGATAAATACCAAAATTAAGATTTCCTTTATTATTTAGAAAATCAAATAAAATAGAAGAAAACAAGTAAAATTAAACAGATATAATAAAAGATAAATTTAATATATATAAAAGGCTTATGATTTAAATTTCATCAATTGACTACCTATGACTTCTTTGTGTTCTCTAAATTGATTTTTTGCTTATTAAAATTAATGATCAGATTTTTTCTAAATTATATGATGTCATCTCTCAAGATATAATATAAATATTCATGTTAGTTTTATATCTACTCTCGTAATTACAAGCAATTGACACAAACTCATTAAATTTTATGGAAATCCTTAAAACAAACACAAATGAGTATTTTTATTTCTAAATAATACATACTCTAGGTCTAATACTCTATGAACTAGTATTATATTTCCACGCTTACTATTTCACATAATACTTTTGATTCATGTAATCATTGGCTAATTAACTGCAAGTTTTCAGCCCTAAAATAAAAGATTAATTAATAATTAAAATCAATCAATCAAACATAGATAATCATAGATAAATTAAGATATTACATTTCAATCCTTGGGAAAAATTCAGAAAAAAGAAAATTATGTATAAATAGTTTTAGAAAAAAAGAAAACTGATAAAAAAGGTCATACAAAATATTGAGATAATTTTCCTATTTATAGATAAAAGATCCTAGGTTTAGAAGGCTTATGAAATTCTGAGAATCTTTGAAAAATTGAAATACTAATTAGGCTTTGAAATGGACTTGAATTAGGAACAAAAATCTCTCTCTCTCTCTCTCTCTCTCTTTTTTCCTTGTGAAACTCTCTTATTTATTGTGTGGTACTTTTTGAATAGCAAATGATTGAATGAGGCTTTGAGATCTTATGAAAGGTGTAGCTCTCTCTCTTATCTTTTCAACACATCTTGAATAATCTCAATCAAATATCTGTAACTTGAGTTATGATCAAAATATGGAAAGATGTTTGAGCTGTCAAAGCCTATTAAAGGGTGCACATCCATGTACTTTCATTCTATATGGTTGTGCATGCTTTTACCACTTTTGTGCCTTCAAAAAATGCTGGATAGACCTAAAATTTTATGCATGGCCATGCACTATTAGTCATGCACAATCATGCATGTCTGAAACCAATTGATTTCCAAACTTCCGAATTCCTTGAAATTACGTAAAAACCTTCCCAAGAACTTAGAAAACTTAAAATAAACTAAAAAAATAAAAATATTAATAAAAAACAAATAAAAACATATCATAAATTAAATATTTGATGTACTAAAATTAACAAATACTGTTTTATAACTATCATAATTTAAGCTCATTAAATTTTTCCAAACTTAATTTTTTGCAGTCTCTCAAGCAAATAAGAGTTAAACACAATAAAAAAATTTGATCTTCTTATACATATGTTGAGCAACTTTTTTAAAGGCCTCAAAAATTAATATCTACAAACAATATTGATATATATATATATATACACACACATACACATACACACACACACAAATATACATACATATATATATATATATATATATATATATATATATATATATATATATATATATATATATATATATATATATATATATATTTGTGTGTGTGTGTATGTGTATGTGTGTGTGTGTATATATATATATATATATATATATATATATATATATATATATATATATATATATATATATATATATATATATATATATATATATATATATAAGCATGTTCATGCAAATAATCTATATTGATGGAATTTACAAATCAAGAGATATCAAAAGGATTTCACTAGACTTGTAATGAGGCATACAAAAGATGGTTAAATAAAAAAAAGTCTAAATGAATAAAAGTGAGATAATTATGTCAAACTGACAATTAAAAAATTAACAACACCAATAAGGGAATATGTTAATGAATGACTTTTATCTTAAGCACCAATCTTCTTTAATAATTTTTTTCTTTTAAGCCTTTTTTTTTTCTTTTCATCACCAACAATTTTACTTTAAAGTTAAGCAAGAATCACTAATATTTAATTTTATTTTCTTTAATTTTTTTCTTTCCTTTAAACTTATTTTAAGCACAAAGTGATGTTTTATTTTAATTTAGAATGAATAACACTCTTATTTATTAGTGATCCTTGTTTTCTTTTAATAGTTCAATAATTCCTTTTTCTTCATTAGAATGTAGAATTGACAAAATTACCTCACAAACAGAGTGAAAGATAATAATTAAGGTTAATAAACAAAGAAAACAAAGCTAAAATTAACAAGGTATAAAGGAGTAAACTATAGGGTAAAACTAAAAAAAGAGTGGATACAAATAACAAGACTAAACAAACAATACATAAATCATATATCTCTCTCAAAGTAAATTTAAGGCTAAACAAATAATACCTAAATCATGTCTCTCTCTTAAAGTAAATTTAGAATTTTGTCTCAAAAGTTAAAAGAAACATGTTTTAAGATAGGTGAGGCAAATAAAGATAAAAACTGTGTAGAATCTTTCTCTAAGTAAGTATACACAATTTCTATGCAACCAATTTAATGCAAAGCTCATCAAAATATAATCTCAATAAAGGTTACTTTCTTGCTTGAAATAGTTGCTCAACCTTAAATATTTCAATAAAATATCCATGAATATCAATTATCTTATCCTTGGAATGTATTTATTAATAAAATAGTAAAAATTATTCATCAAAACTCCAAGAAACAGTTAAAAACACAAACAAACTAATTCTCTCCAAACTTGCAATTGACATTATCCTCAATGTCAAAAGAAACAAACCAAAACAAAGAAAATACTCCCTCTTTGTAGAAAAGTAGATTCTAAATTGTAAGTAGGAAGTGCATTTCACTTCCTTGCTACTTATAAAACATCAAGAAACAATACTAAAAGTAAGCAAGAGAAATTAATCATACAAAAAGAAAAATAAGAACAAGAGAAAAATTAGAGAAAAATTAAAGAAAATGAAATACAGTTTAGAACATAGGTTGTCTTCCAAGAAGTGTTTCTTTATAATCAATAGGTTGACTTTGGCTAGATCTTCATCAAGGAGGATAATAAACAAAGTACATCATCTCTATAGTTGTACAAAGGTGGACCTTTACTAATTTGAATGAGTCCAACTAGCTTGATTTGAGCCTACATGGAAAAAGTTTAAGACAAAAATTATTCAATATATTACAATGAGTCTCATAATTTTCAAAAACTTTCCAATGAGCTTTGTTTCTTACTCTAGATCTTATTAAGAAATTGAGTAGGAAGGTAATGGAGTTGACTTAAGAATTGGTGAATGCTTAATTGATGGTAGTGAAAATGACTTCTTTTCTTCCAAATCCTCAAATTCATATTCTCTTTGGTATGACACATATGATGTGGTATTCATGATAAAATATTCATTGTTATCTTCAATTGCCATATGTACCAAATAAACTAGAAGAGTTTCTTTGGATGTTCTTTTTTAAATATCTCTTCAATTAATCCATCAATTTTAACCCCTCCACGGGGAAGGATATTTAAAAATCTTAGGCAGATTAAGTTCGATTTCCTCCCTCTTATATTGCTTGCTTGGAGTATTTGGTTGATCAATCACTTCTTGCACATTATTATTCAAAGAATTTGCTAAGCATTGCTCTTTAGGATGTACTTTAGTTTGACTTTGCGAGTTACCATAGCTTTGAGCATTTAATGGACTATCGAATTGTTCTATTTGTATATTAAAATTTGTATTGTGGTTAGCCATTTGATCCGTCTTATCTTTCAATCTCTCAAACTAATCATAAGTAGCATTCACGAATATTTTTCAATGCTACTTTCATATGATGGTTTGTGATCTTTGGGTAGTGCATGGTCTTGATTAGCTAAAAAATCATATTAATGAGGATACAATAAATTTTCACTTTAATGATATTGATATTCCTATGACCAGTTTGAATGATCGCTTCATCCTGATTTGTTTACATTGGAATATGGATAGTTCTTAAGCTTGTTATAATTTGGAAAAAATTTGTATTTGTTTTGTATAATGATATTTAGAATTGAAGTCATCTCCTCCATATAAATCACAACTCAAAAATGGATTGAATATAGTATTAGTGTTAATTTGATCAAGTATGTTAACCAAATAATCAAGTTTAGCATTTAGCTTCCTAAAACCATCCTTATCATACATGCTTGTGGCTTTGTTTAGCATTGCTCTCCCATTACACTAGTGGAAGTTATGGAAAGCCATTCCCCCCCTTCTTTTTTTTTTTAAAAAAAAAAACTACAAAATAATATGTAAAAATAGAAACAAAATTAAAGTAATAAAGAAAATCTATGGTATTGATATTTGAAGAGATAGTGGTGTAGAAGCAAAGTTAGTAGCGCGAAATTTTGAACGTTTCAAAATTTCACTCCAACAATTTTGTTGGTTCATTACCCATTCAATTGTTTAACCAAATATGTGCAAAACACAACTAAGAAAGGTAGAAGAAGACTTTTTTAAGTGCAAAAACTCTTTCTGTTCTTCTCCGTTTGGCTTCCCAAATGTGAAACCTCTACCTTATATACACCAAGCTCCACTAATTATAGATCCTCTATACTATTGGAAGTGCTTGAACTTTCTCTCTTGGTAGCTCAAGTTTTGTTCAAGTTCCTCCTCTAAGTTAAGATAATTGATTTAGGGTTCTTATAGCTTTGGACTTATTGTATCACTATCACAATTCCTTTCTTTCACAAAAAAAAAAAAAAAAAAAAAAAAAATTAAGAAGTAGAAGAAGAAGAATTGAAGAACTCTTTCTTTAAGTATTCTCTCTAACTCTCTACCTTTCCTTATGCATGTAAGAGTAACTCGAATTAGTGATTTTAAAAATCTCCACTTATTTTTCTCTTCCTTTTGCTTATGTATTTAAGATAGTATGGGACAAGAAAAAATGATAAGAAGAGCCTTGTCATTTTTTCTTCCACCAATTGAGGAGAAAAATACCAAGATGTCCTTATCAGTTAGTGGATTTTTTAAACTCTCTCTCATCATATCTTACATGGATTTGGGCTTAAATTGATGAAATATCTCTCTAATTCCTAAAACCATTTTATGGGCCAAAGTTTCCACCAAGGCCCATATCATATATGGTTTGGGCTTCGATCAAATGTTAAATCCTAATTTAGTCTAAATGACAAAACTCATTTGTGAATTGAACTTCAAGACATGTTAGGATCTTTGTAAATTTAATTATAAGTTCAATTTAGTTACAATTAATCAATTAATTAAACTCTTAATTAATTATTAATGTAATCCTTATCTAAATTGGTAAAAGCTTTTTGGTATGTGACTTATTAGGTTCATGTTCTAATTAGCAATGAGATAGAGAAAAGCTCATTTTTTCACCTAAGTATGAAATCTCCATTTTACGGTTAGTCTCATAAGTCATGAGGAATACCTAGCATAACATATTACAACTATCTAATTAGAAATAAATATCGATAGTTAATTACACGAACATCACATGAACCTTTTGATCATAATTACCATGCACTAAAATCCCTCAATTACATATTCTCTATCTTGGCTAAGGTCATGGATTTGTCAAATCTTAATGTCCTTCAATCATATGACCACATCTTTGTTCTAATTCTTGATGATTCATATTCTTACTAGAAATCCTTTTCTAGTGAATCTTATTTGCCTTGGTCAAAGACTTGAATATCAAGAACAACCAGATGGCATAAGATTTCTTCCTTGTTTATCTAATTGGAGATCACTTACCCCTGCATATCACTAGTTAAGGCCATCACATGCCATATACCTTTGCTTTAATAGCATCAGTATATAAGTAGTAATAAATCTTAACTACCAATATGTTAGATAACATGCCACCTTAAGTCAAAAGACTGCATGCACAATTATAACCTAGACAATGAAATGTTAACTAGTGGTAAAACTCTATATATTCATCATCTAACATCATTGTTTAACCTACTTATCTCCATGAGTGTTCACATATTGTTACGACATCACAAGTTTGTAGCATGATAGTCACTACCTCTATAACCATAAGTATCTCATACTTATCATGGATAACAACAAAGGTAATGATTTTCTAGATCAATGATGCCTAGTTAAAAATCCAATGACTATGAATAAACTTCAAGTATTTGTATAAGAGCAATTTTTCCCTCATATTCTTAACTCTTTGATAGATCCTCTTACAGAATATTTAAGGAACATATATTCATTATAAAGGAATAATTTCATATAAAGAATATATTTATTTTATTGCCAATTAGAGATTGTTTTGGCATTTACACAATATATACATTGCTCTAGGGCATACATTACTATTAGTCTCCCACTTGTACTTGAGCCAGTCACTACAATAACTAAGTCCCATCTTCTCAAGATGAAAGTTTAACTGTTGCTAACTCATAGATTTGGTTAGTGGATTTGTTGTGTTCTCAGCTAATGCTATTTTCTATATGGAAATGTTGCCTCTTCTAATGATTTCTCTAATAATGTGATATCGCCTTTCTATATGTTTAGATTTTTAGTAAGATATAAGTTCTTTTGCTTGAGCTATGGCTCTATTATTGTCGCAGTAGAGAGGAATCAGCGAGTGAATGAAAGGAACCACTCCAAGCTCTATTATGAACTTTTGAATCTAAATAGCTTCTTTTGTAGCATTTAATGTAGTATATACTCAACTTCTATAGTGGAATCAATAGTAGTTGATTCCTTGGAACTCTTCTAGCATACTACACCTCCATTACATGTCAACACAAATCCAGAGATAAACTTTCTATCATTAATATTTGACTGGAAGTCAGAATCTATAAATCCGTCTATTCTCAAATTACCTCCTCCATATATCAAAACTAAATCTTTAGTTATTCTAAAGTGTTTAAGGATAGCTTTGACTGCAGTCTTGTGATATAATCCTAGATTGGATTGGTATCTGTTAGTCAAACTAACAACATATGTGATATTTGACCTAGTATAATATGACATACATTAGGCTTTCAACTACTAAAGCATATGGAACCTTGGCCATATGTTCCCTTTCTTTAGGTATTTTAGGAGGCATACCCTTAGAAAGGTGGAACTTTGCCTCACATGCAACAATCCTTTCTCGGAATCAAGCATATTGAATCACGTTAACACCTTTTCCAAATATTGACTTTGAGAAAGCCAAATCATTCTTTTTGATCTATCTCTATAGATACGAATACCAAGAATGTAGGTAGCTTCCCTTAAGTCTTTCATGTAGAAAGTTTGAGATAACCAAACTTTTATAGTTGTAAGCAGACCAATGTAATTACCAATTAATAGAATATCATCCGTATATAGTATAAGAAAAGTAAGTGTTCTCCCACTAACACTCTTGTATATGCATGGCTTATCTTCATTTTTAATTAAATCAAACAGTATGATTGCTTCATCAAAGTGATGATTCTAGCTCTTTGAAGCTTGCTTAAGACCATAGATAGATTTCTTAAGCTTGCACACTTTGTAGCCTTCTTTAGATTCAAAATTTTTAGGTTATTCCATGAATATGTCTTCCTCATTATATCCATTAAGGAAAGCAGTATTGACATTCATTTGCTAAACTTCATAATCATAGTGTGCAACTATAGCCAATCATATCTTAATGGATTTAAGTATGGCTACCGGAGAGAAGATTTCTTCATAGTCCACCCCTTGCCTTTGGCGAAACCCTTTTGCTATAAGCCTACCTTTAAAAGTTTCCACATTTTCGTCTGCGCCAATCTTTTGCTTAAAGACCTATTTGTTTCTTATGGGTACAATACCCTCAGGTGGATCAGCAAGTTAGGAACTTGATTTGCAAATATGGAATCCATTTTGGATTTTATAGCCTTTAGCCATTTGATTTTATATATGATATAGCTTCCTTATGTATAGTGGGATCATCACCATGATCAACTTCTTCATAAATGAACAACCCATGAAGAAATTTGTATCTCTCCAAAGGATAAGATACTCTACTAGATCTCTGAGGTGTTTGAATGGATATATTATCAACTGGAGTTGAATAATCACAGGATTGATCAATTTCCATTTCATCATTTTGCTAGATATCCTCAGATGACTATTCATCTAGGATTATCTTTCTGCTTTTGCCACATTCTTGTAGAAGTTATTTCTTAAGAAATATGGCATCTCAACTAATAAGAATTGTTTGCTCTGTGGGAAGATAAAAGTAATATCCTAAATTGTCTTTAGGGTATCCAACAAACCTTCCTTTAACATATCTTTTCTTTAATTTATCTGTCTTCAGCTTTTTAATGTGAGTTGGACTCCCCCAAATCTTAATATCTTTAAGGCTTGGTTTTCTACTATACCATATCTCATATGGAGTAGTAGAGATAGATTTAGATGGAACTCTATTAAGGATGTAGCAAGCTGTTTATGAGAATTTGATCCATAAGGAGATAGGTAGATCGATATAGCTCATCATCAAACGTACCATACTAATAAGGTATGATTTCTCCTTGCAGACATACCATTCAATTGTGGCATTCTAGGAGAAGTTAATTGTGATATTATGCCATTTCCCTTCAAAAAAATTTTAAACTCAGTACTAAAGTATTCACCTCCTCAATTAGATCGAAGGATTTTAATACCTTTTTTCATTTGTTTTCAACTTCATTATTGAATTATTTGAACTTTTCAAATGATTCATATGTATATTTCATAAAATAAATATATCTTAACCTTGAAAGGTCATAAGTAAATGTGATGAAGCATAAATAACCTCCTCTAGCCATTTCTCCAAATGGGCCACATACATCACCATGTATGGATTCCAAAATTTCTTTAGCTCTTTCACTTTC
Source organism: Reutealis trisperma (assembly GCA_947687605.1). NCBI lineage: Eukaryota > Viridiplantae > Streptophyta > Magnoliopsida > Malpighiales > Euphorbiaceae > Reutealis > Reutealis trisperma. Next base: position 423,553 of record CANTUT010000650.1, on the reverse strand, counting down.
TACTACAAATGGTAACATAGCCATTTTGTCTTGGATATAAGATTCGTAATTTGGAGTAAGATCACCACCCATTGGGTCTAGGGTACCCATTTTCTCCGACTTTAAAATCTTATCTTTGGCTATATAACCTAGTCTAACCTAATCTAAGATACTAGATTAATTTTGAATTAGTGTTTAGTTTTATCATTCATTAATATTACAAAAGCTTGGAATTATTTTTTCATTACCATTATCCAATTAGTAAAGACCATTAAGTACATAACTATGTAAGTAATTATATTAAATAACGGATTTCATAAATGTATTTTTTAAACAAGAGTTCATAACCTATAGTAGTCATACTAGTTATAGAAATTATGTTCTTAAAAATATTAAGTATATGCAAAACATCTTTTAACAACAAAATATGATCAAAAAGATAAATGGAAGTAGATTTAATAGCCTTTTGCCACAACACTTGCTCCATTTCCTAGCTTTAGGACTACTTCTCCCTTCTCCAAACTTCTACTGCTTGGCATTACCTATATAAAAGTACAAATATGAGAACTTGCACCATTATCAAGTATCCAAGCCATTAATGAATTATTAGACACATTAGAAAAGGAATAATTAAAAGACATACCTTCAGAAGGCTAATCCTTGTTTTTGTTCTTCTTCTTGTCCTTCAAAGATTCCAAATACTTTAGGCAATTTCTTCTCTAATATCCAATTTCATCATAATGAGTACATTTTCCTTTGTCTTCATAAGCTGTCCTGGTGGACTTTTCCTTTTCCTTACTTATCCCACTTGTAAGCTTAAGTTGAGAAGTCTCCTTTTTGCCTTTCTTCTTCTTAGTCTTACTAGAAGAAGAGACAACTAGAGTTATTTCCTTTCCCTTACCTTTCATGTTATTTTAGGCTGTAACAAGATAATTATGCAATTTAGCAAGGGTACACTTAATCTTGTTCATGTGACAATTTATAATGAAGTTGGACAAAGAATCCAATAGGGATTAAAGGATTAAATCCATTTGAAGGTTAGCATTTATAAATAGTCCAAATTCTTCAATTGCTCAATGAGCTTGATCATCTTATGAACATGTGGCCTAACCTTTTGTCTCTCATGCATTTTAGCTTGGAACAATTCCTTAGATATCTCATATCTAGGGGTTCTAATCTCTTCACCATATAACTCTTTATGGTAGAGTAGAACATATAAAACCTCAAGCATGTTTTCATCTTGCTTATCCAAATCTTTTGTTCATAGATGCAAGCACAATACACCTTGCTTGTGTATGATCCTCTTGCCACTTTCGTAAAGTAGCATGTTCCTTTAGAGTAGCCCTTTTAGGTAAAGGTCTAGGAACCTTAAAATCTAACACATATGCAATTTTCTCATAAGTAAGTACAAGTTTCAGGTTTCTCAACTAATCCATATAATTAGGCTCAGTGAGCCTATTTTCATCATGAATGCTTGCTTTCGGGTACGATTTGCTCATTTTTTTAGAATTAAACTACATAAATTGATAAATATAAAATACAACCACCATATTGATTTGGTTTTAATTAAAATAGTTCTCCTGCTAACTTGGCGAATCTTACACTTCCAAATAGGAAATAAAAATCCCATTGGGGTGGATTTCTAGTAGGTCATTGAATTCTCATAAATTTATCAAAATCTCTCATATACACATTGTCATTATTAGGAAGTCAATAGCTTTATGAGTGAACAACTCTTGTTCATCATAACTCTTTGTGAAATTCAATTAATTTGGCTCCTAGTGCTTCCAACCTTCGATGTATATTATCATTATTAGTCTTTACACTAGTTAAGTTAACACCATTCGATCAATAAGTATAAAGATTTGAATATTGTATGGTTAAGGTACTCATTATCGTTACTGACACACAATATATCCTACACTTATAATATCACATGCTTTACAATGACTTTAAGAAAATCATTCAAACCTATTAAGTCATCATATGATATAATTGCTTAAAATTTCATGAATCATTGCTCCAATGGAGAACTATGACTTAATTTTTAATTTGGAAGATTTATTAGGCTTTTATTTAATTAGGTCTCACTTTACACATTATCTATTTTACATACATTTCACGAAATAGACACCTTACATAGGGATGATTATGGACTAGTAGACCATATCCTAGTCACAATGAATGGGTTAGAGGTTTAGGTTTATCAAATTACAAACATTGATAAGACTTCAACTATTGAGTCTTAATGCTCCCACTAGACATCTTCATGTGTTAATACTCCTCTTAATTTTACATCTCCATATCTTCATCTGTACATAGTTATCCTTAGCATACCAAGGCGAGATTACAAATAAAGAGCACCTAAAGGCTCAATAAATTGAATATACAACCTAAACTAGCAATTATTACAATTCTTTTCATATAATAAAAGAATCATGAGAAACATACATTAAACATACATTATGATTCTAGTTCATGATCATCCATTCATGCCTCTCAAACATATAAAATAAACAAAACATTTAAGTTTATTCAAGTGTTGTCCTTTAACTTTTGGAACATTTCCAACAACTGTTTTAAATATTTGATGTTCAAAATCTTTTGTTTGAAATTGTATTTCAAGTATCAACTTTTGTTTAGATTGAAAATTGGGTCCAAAACACTTTTAGAATAGAAGTTATTTTTATCTGTATGTAACGGCCATGACAACATTTGTCACCACTACTACAACAAGTTCATGCCTATGAAGGGCATTCATGGTTGTGAAATTTTCTTTTGTATTAAATTTGAAATTCCATAACAATTGTTACAACACTTGTCAATGGCGTTACACTATGTTCATGGTCATAAGAAATAGGAATTGTCATGAATTTTGCTACTTTTAGAAATTTGAAATTGAATAACTACTATTACTATATTTTTCATAAGCATGAAACAATAGGTAATAGGCCATGACAACCATTGTAACGAGCATTACACAGTCTGGTTTTGCAACTTACAATTTTCAATCAAAACCAAAAGCTCTAAAACACATGTAGTAATTTTGCACTAGAATTGGGTCGTTTGATATCAATTGAAGGGATAGTGGCACCAATTAAGTAGAAGCAAAGATGATGGAGTGAAATTTCAAATATTTTAAAATTTTTCTCCAATAATTATGAACCCTTAGTTTTTCACCCTTTGATATGTATTTGAACCTTAGAACCACCTAGACTTGGTAAATAGACCTTCGGAAGCCAAAATTGCCAAAAAATACCAAAATGAGACAACTGAGAAACAAAACCTATCCCTTTGACCTCTGAAATACATTTAGATTATCTAGGACTGAACAACAAAAATAACACAACTAGAATCATAAAAAACAGATAAGAAACAAGCAAGAATGGGTGAAAACGGGCAATAAGGGCTCGTGCTGTGCAAGTCTTTGCGACACTGCACAAGCCTTTAAGGCTACAATTCTATAGAGAGTTGTACAACACTCTTATAGAGACCCCTGCGGTGCCGCATAGTCATGTGCGGCAACTCCTACTAATTTCTCCTTTTTATGCGATCCCACATCGAAACTTTAGTGTTTTCCTCAATCAATCTTCTCCCTATATATAGAAGACCTCTCCACATTTCAAGGGATCAACTATGGGAGCTTGAAAGCCTTTGCATCAAGCAAATTGCTCTAGTTTTAAAGCTTTTCTTTTCTTTCACTTTGCATTTACTCCTTGCTTCATAAAGCGAGTTGAAAGGTTTCTCCTTGATTCCTACTCGATAAGTCAAAGGCTTTCGCTTGCCCGTTCAAGGCAAGTCTATTGCCTAAGGCTCTTGTTTGCCATTTGAGGCTAGCCGCCACTCGCCATCGAAGGTAAGCCGTCACATTGTTTGAGATTAGTCATCGCCCATCGTCTAAGGCTATTTGTTGCTTGCCATCTAAGGTAAGTTTTTTTTCCTTTTCTTTATTTTATTTATTGTTACCCTCATTAGGATTTGTGTTCTAAGGCTCCTTGCCTAATTCTTGATTTGCTAAGGTAATTAATTAAAATCTAACTGAATTAACTTCACTTGGTAATTAATTAGTTAAATCAATCAACTCAATATTCTTTTCATCAATCAATCAAAACATGATAAAATGGCTAGGTTAAACTAACCCTTTGCAAGAAAGAAGAACTATATGGGTTTTGATTTCTATTGAAAGGGATACGCAGGCATGCTTAGTTTAAATATAGAATCTAATTAAAACTAACTAACTCTCCCTCTTCTATCACCATCTTCAATTGCTTTTATTTTATTTTCTTTTACTTTGTTATTAGGCTTAGTTTAGGGAATGTATGACTTTCCTATAGCCCATAAAAGCTAGAAGAGGTATCCCCTAAGTTTGGGATTTTATTGTAATATTAATTTTTTTTAATTTTGAACCTTAATTGTGTATTACTTTATTATTGAATGGATGAGTTGAATGATCATGCATATTACAAAATGCTTATGCATCTTAAATTGTTTATGAAATATATTTTAAGTTATTCTTATATTAAATGGCCAAACTGAACTCATTAAATAAACCGAAAACCTATTTCCCGAATCCTCTTTGTTTTAAAGGCTAGTGATCTTTTTCTTTTATGTAATAATTGGAGTTAATATGGGTTTTTTTCCTTATATTTTTCCAAATAAAAATAAACTAAAGTGGCAACTCTAAGAAACAATTTTTAAATCTATGAAAATAGGCCTGAGGGCTTCCTGTGAGTTCTTTCCCAAATAAGCATTTCAATTCTTTTAGCGGATCGGACTAATACTCAGGCGAGGCCTTATAGCTGGTGACTCCATTAGGGACAATTCTTTTAAAAGAAATAAGTAGACTACTAATTATTTTAAAAAGAGATTAGCCTTTTCATATAATTTGACCTCCCAAAATGACTTATTCCTAGGCTAAACTTATAGCCATTGACCAACCAGCCTCATACTTGATATGCCTATTTCACCTCTAAGCTAACCATTTAACCAAAAACCAAATAAACAAACCACTTTTCTTTATCATTCTAAAGTGGGGGCACCCCACTTTCAAATATTCACCTTTATAAAATGGAGGCATCTTTCTCCCAAAGATCAACACTTTTATATCAAGCTAACCCTTTACAGATTTGAGGTATCTGATCATTGCATAATCATTCATATTTTTGCATAAAGCAGGCTTATGAATTAAGACAAATTATCAAATCCAAACTCTCAAAGTAAGACAAATCATCAACTTGATTAATGTGAATCAATCTCTTTTCAAGAATCAATCTTAATCTCATAATCACCACTTTGTCGATTCTTACCATACTGGGTCATCTTCTTTCTTACTAGATGAGATCACCACTTTATCATTTTCTACCAGATAGGGTCGCCTTCTGTGAACCCTTAATTATGGACCCTCTATATTGCATTTGAAACCTTAGAGGTGCTTATGTGTGGTCAACAAACCTCCAAAAGCTAAAATCAAAAAATTGAGAAATGGAGTCTTGGGAAACAATCAAAACCTATCACTTTGACCTTTAACTACTCTTAGATCATCCAAAATTGAATAATGAGCATAATGCAACTGGAATAATGAAAAACAGATGAGGAACGGGTGAAAATGGGCCAAAATAGCAAAATCAGATGAAGTTAAGCCTGGCTACTGCAGAAAGCCTCGAGGCTGCTGCCAAGCTATTGCAGCTGCTGCTGGATACCTTGTAGCTACCGCTAATGCAATTACAGCTATCGCAAGCTTCTAAGAGGCAATAATGGTATTTTCTTCCTTTTTTATTTATTTTTCTTCATTTTGTGCACCTATCCCACATCAGAAGTGCATAAAACTTTCTCTCAACCTTTCCCCTATATATTGGGTCCTCCCACTCTATTTTCTTCACCTTTGGAGCTCTTGGTTTGCTTGATTAGCCATTACATCAAGCGAACCATCTCCATAAGCTTGGTTTGCCAAGGAATGAGCTTTTTAGTTTAAAGTTTTCTTTTATTTTTTGTTTTGCTATTGCTTTTTACTTTGTAAAACAAGTTAGGTTACGACTTCCCAAGCCAACCTATCATGTCAAAAGTTTCTTGCCATCCGAGGCAAGCCATCGCCTGACATCTGAGGCAAGCTGCCGCCCACCATTCGAGGTAAGTTTCCTTTCCCTTTTTCTTTTTCTTTTATTTATTTATTTATTTCATTGTTCTAAAGCTCTTTGCCTAATGTTTGGTTTGCTAAGGTAGTTAATTAGAATCTGACTTAATTAACTCTATTTGGTAATCCATTAAAATCAATCAATCAACTCAACCCTCCTTTTAATCAATAAATTGAAACATGATAAAAGGCTAAGACTAAACAAACACATTTTGCAAAAAAGGCAAACTACGTGGATTTTGATTTCTATTCGAAGGGATATATAAGTATGCTTGTTCTAAGCATTAAATCCAATTAAAATAAATAACAACCTTCCCTCTTTTTCACCTTCTTTATATAGATTAGGATTTTGTTCTATTCTTTATTGTATTGATTTAGAATTTAGTTTGAAAAATGTATGACTTCCCTAGAATCCATAAGGTTAGAGCAGGTATCCCCTATTTTTTGGATTTTTCATGTAAATTTTAATTTATTTTTATTTTATTTATTACTCTTTTATATTGAATGAATGGATGAATGGATCATACATACTTTAACTGTTTATTTATTATGTAAACTGTTTATGAAATTTGTTTTAAGTCATTTTTTATTAAATTTGCCAAACTAATTTTGTTAAAATAAACCGAAAATTTAGTCTATAAATCCTCTTTGGTTTCGAGGCTAGTGATATCTTCCTTTGGGATATCAATCAGAGTCAATTTAGGTTTTTTTGCCTTAATTTTTTTTCAAATAAAAAAAAAATAAATTGGCAACACTCCAAAATCAATCTATCTAAACCTGAGGGTTCCATCATGAGTTTAACCTAAATAAGCATTTTGATCCCACTTAGCGGATCAGACCAGCGCTTGAGTGAGGCCTCAAGAAAGCATCACTATTTTATTGGTTCCTACCATATAGGATCGCCCTCTTTTCTACCAGACAAGATCATCATTCCTACCAGAAAGGATCGCTAATTTATTGATTTCTACCAAACAAGGTCGTCTTTTTTCCTACCAGATAGGATCATCATTTCTACCAGAAAGGATGACTACTTTATCGATTCTTACCAGATAGGATCGCTTTTTTTTTTTTTTACTAGACAGGATCATCATTCTGTGAGACCCTGCTAGAATGCCCCTCCCTTACTAGAAGAAAATTTTGCCTTAAGGAAAGGCCGAGTGATTTTTAAGAAGATCTTGAAATGAGTTTCGGTGCTCATGATTGGAACTGCTATTGTTTAAAAAAATTGATTTATGATTTGCAAAATGATTTTGGGAGTTTTCATCCTAATTTATTTTTAAATGAGAAAATTAAGGAAAAAACCCAATTTGTGACTCCAATTCATTACTTTTGCAATTAATTTACCCAAGAATAAAATCACTAGTCTCGAACCAAGTTAAACTTGGGGATTAGATTTTTAGTTTTAAATAATCGTGATTTGGCTCTTAAGTTTAATCTAATTTAAAAAAATTGTTTTCATGAATTACATTTATAGAATGATAATAAAATGCATGAAGATGATATAATATGAATGCATAGTGCATGGGGGATTAATAAAACAATTAAAATAGGCATTTACTAATTAAGGAGAGTGTTCTCTCTAATCCTTATAAATTTAAGAGAACCATATAATCGCTCCTCTATTTGAATTAAGATATTTACATTAATAAAAAATTAGGATATCTTCTCTAGCCCATTTAGAATTTTAGGAAGACCATAGTTTCCCTTACAAATGGCATTTGGAAAATAATTAATTACATTTGAAAAAAAAGAAAAATAAAATTAATTTGAAAGATTGGATTTGATGTTTGGATTTAAATTCTAAATTCTCCTACATATCCTATTGAATAAGGATCAAAAACCTACGTAATTCATTCTACGATTAAGTGGAGGGGTTTAAAAATTGATTAAATTGATTTTTAATTTGGGGAATGGGTTGATGAAAAATACCTCGGATCTTGGTGGAATGGATGGAAAAATTATTTTGTTGAGCTGAAATTCTGTTTTATTGGGACCTTGTGATTTGATTGATTGAGAGATTAATTAATTAATTAAAATATTTAATTAACTAATTAATATGATGAAATGAATGGATAGATAAATTAATTAAAAATAATTAATTAATTAATTTGGATGAAGGGTGGATTAAAAAAGGATTAATTTGATTTTGAAAAAAAGTGATTAATTAATTAATCAAAAAGATTAATTAATCAATTAATTGAGTGATAAATTTTAATTTTAAAAAAGAGTTTTTGGTTAATTAAAAATATTAATTAACTTAGTTAGAGTGAGATAATTAATTAATAAAAGAGTGATTGGAGGGAGAAGAAAAGAGGAATTTAAGGATAACAATCTATTTAAATTCAAGGGGTGACGAGAAATGAGAAATAGATGGCCTATTTAGAGGCAAATAGAGTGAGGAGCATTTTGTATAATGAAAAAATGAAAAGACAGTGAGGGGTAAGGCTAGAAAGGGGTGAAATTGGGCTAAAAATGGGGTAAAATAGTCATTTTCTACATAGAATAGGGGTCAACTGTGTCAGAGAGGTGCGACGCTGCACAGGTGCCACACAAAACTTATGCGACGCCGTGGGACTATCTTGCAGTTGCCATATGGTGAAGGCTATGCTTGCATTTTAAGATTTTTTCAGTCAATTTTCAGAGGTTTCAAGTCAGTTTTTAGAAGTTTCAGAGTTTAGAAAAATTACTGGTTAGTATTAATAGGCTTGAAATTAATTTTAGAGCACTTGAGCAGTTAGTCTGAGAGAAAATTCAGTCAATTTTGGGAAACTTGTTGTCTGATATAGAAGGTCCGATTAGGGTTAAAAAGTGTTAATGTCTGAAAATTAAGTATCCTTGTACTAATAGCGAGACTGTTATACTAGCTTTGCGTGGCGCACTAATTTTAATAGGCATTAGGCCAAGGCCAGATGATGAGGGTGCAAAATTGAAAGTTCATACATTCCGACCAGATAAAATTACTACTTTGTTGATTTCTACCAAACAGGGTCGCCTTCTTTTCTACCAGATAAGATCATCATTTTTTACTAAACAAGATCACTACTTTATCAATTCCTACTAGATAGGGTTTCCTTTTTTCTTGCCAGACATGGTCATCATTTCTATCAGACATGAACATTACTTTTAACTCTTACCAGAAAGGACAACTACCAAATGCTACTGGCCACTAGATTTCCTAAATATAACGTGGGCACCTTTTTATCCATCCCTATGGTTTCTTTTTCCAAGTACCCTTCACTGTAAAATTCAACCATACCTTTCACCCAAACATGTCTAAACTCTAACCTAGATATTAATTTAGTTCCTTTTACCATCCCTCATTCTCGGATTCATTATCATCAGAATCGCCTTTTAATCAAGATAACTCTGATGAGAGAGCAGCTGTGAACCCTTAATTTTATGCCTTTTGATATGTCTTTGAACCTTAGAAGCACCTAAACTTGGTAAATAGACCTCCAGAAGCCGAAATTGCCAAAATGAGAAAGTCAAAAAATGGAGCCTCGAGAACCAAACCTATCCCTTTGACCTTTGAAATACATTTAGATCATCTGGGATTGAATAATGAAAAAATGTAACTAGAATCATAAAAAATGGATGAGAAACGAACAAAAGTGGGCGAAAATGAGCCTGTTACTGTGCAAGTCTCTGTGGTACTGCACAAGCCTTTGCGGCTACCATAGAGCCCTCTACGACTTTGTAGAGAGCTGTGCAGCACTGCCATAGAGACCTATGTGGTGCCGCATAGTCCTATACGGCAACTCCTGCAAATTTCTCCTTTTTTGCATGATCCCACATTGGAACTTTAGTATTTTCCTTCTCCAATCTTCTTCCTATATACAGAAGACCTTTTCACACATCAAGGGATCAACTTTGGGATTTTGAAAGCCTTTTTATCAAGCAAACTACTCTAGTTCTAAAGCTTTTCTTTTCTTTCGCTTTGTATATGCTCCATGCTTTGCAAAGGGAGTTGGGGGTTTCTCCTTAATTTCTACCTGATAAGTCAAAGGCTTTTCGCTCGCCTGTTTGAGGCAAGTCTATTGCCTAAGGCTTGTGTCCGCTGTTTGAGGTTCCGCCATCCAAGGCAAGCCATTGCATCGTCTAAGACTAGTCATCGCTTGCCATCCGAGACTATTCGTCACCTGCCATCCAAGGTAAGTTTCTTTCCCTTTTCTTTATTTTATTTATTATTTTCCTCCTTGATATTTATGCGCTAAGGCTCTTTTCCTAATTTTTTATTTGCTAAGGTAGTTAATTAGAATCTAACTTAATTAACTCCACTTGGTAATCAATTGGTTAAATAAATCAACTCAACCCTATTTTAATCAATCAATCAAAACATGATAAAATGACTAAGTTAAACTAACTCCTTCATAAGAAGGGAGAACTACACCTTCAAAGGGATAAGTAGGCATGCTTGGTTCAAGTATCAAGTCCAATTAAAACTAACTAACTCTCCCCCCTCTATCACATTCTTCACTTACTTTTTTTTTTCTTTTACTTTATTATTAGGCTTAGTTTGGGAAATATGTGATTCCCTGGTGCCTATAAGGGTTAGAGGAGGTATCCCCTAAAGTTGGGATTTTATTATAATATTAACTTTCTTTTATTTCAAACCTTAATTGTGTATTTACTTTATTATTGAATGAAAGAATTAAATGATTATACATATTACAAACTGCTCATGCATCTTAAATTGTTCATGAAATATATTTTAAGTTACTCTTATATTAAATGGCCAAACTTATCTCATTAAAATAAACTGAAAACTTAATCCCTAAATCCTTTTTTGTTTTAAGGGTAGTGGTCTTTTCCTTTGGATAATAATTGGAGTCAATATGGTTTTTTTCCTTATATTTTCCCAAATAAAAATAAATTAAGGTGGTGACTATAAGAAACAATTTTCAAATCTATCAAAGATAAACCTGAGGGCTTCCCCATGAATTCTTTCCTAAATGAGCATTTCAATTCCTTTATCGAATCAGACCGGTGCTTGGGCGAGGTCTCACTACAATTTTGTAGGTCTACTACCCATGGAATTATTTAACCAATTATGTGCAAAATACACACAAGAAAAATAGAAAAAGAAGAAGAAGAAGAATATATATGCCTTTTGAAGCATAAAAACCTTCTCTTCTTCTCCCTTTAGCTCTCTATATGTGAAGCCTCTAACTTGTATACCAAGCTCCATCAATTGAAGATCCTTTATACTTGTTGAAAGTCTCTTTGATAGTGTAAGTTTTGTTCAAGTTCCTCCTCCAAGTTAAGGGAATTAACTTAGAGTTCTTGTTGCTTTGGACTTGTTGTATTGCTATCACAATTCCTTTCTTTCACAAAGAAATGAAGAAGTAGAAGAACTCTTTCTTTAAGTATTCTCTCTAACTCTCTATCTTTCCTTATGCATGTGATAGTAACTTGAATTAGTCATTTCAAAAATCTCTACTTATTTTCTCTTCCTTTTGCTTATGTAGTTAAGGTAGTAGGGAACAAGAAAAGATGACAAGAACAACCTTGTCATTCTTGTCTTCTACCAATTGAGAAGAAAATTACCAAGATGGCCTTATGAGTTAGTGAGTTTTCTCTAACTCCTAAACTCTCTCTCATCATATCTTACATGGATTTAAGCTTAAGTTAATGGAATATCTCTAATCCTTAAAACCATTTTATGGGCTAGAGTTTCCACTAAGGCCCACTTGACATCTTTCATATCATATGGTTTAGGCTTTCATCAAATGTTCAAGTTGAAATAACAAAAATCCTATGTGAATTCAACTTTAAGACATATTAGGGTCTTTGTAAATTTAATTACAAGTTCAATTTGATTACAATTAATTAATTAACTAAACTCTTTAATTAGTTATTAATGTAATCCTTATCTCAATTGGTAAAAGCTTTTTGGTGTGTGACTTACTAGGTTCATGCTCTAATTAGCAATGGGATAGAGAAGAGCTCCTTTTCTCACCTATTCATGAAATCCTCATTTTATGGTTAGTCCTATAATTTGTGAGAGACGCACAACATAACATATCACGACTACCTAATTAGAAATGAATATTGGTAGTTAATTACTTGAATATCGCTTGGACCTTTTGATCATAATTACTGTGCACTAAAATCTCTCCATTACGGATTCCTGATCTTGGCCAGGGTCATGGATTTGTCAAACCTTAATATGCTTCAATCATATGACCACATCTTGGTTCTAATTCTCATATTGTTACAACATCACATATTTGTAGTATGAGACTCCCGACCTCCATAACCATAAATATCTCATACTCATCATGGACAACAATAGAGCTAATGATTTTTTGGATTAATGATACCTAATTAAAAATCCTATGACCATAAACAAATTTAAAGTATCTGTATAGAGTAATTTGTCTCTCATATTCTAAAATTTGACAATAGATCCACTTATAAAATACTTAAGGAACATGTACTCATTACAAAGGAACAATTTCATTTGAAGAATATATTTATTTTATTGCCAATCGTGATTGTTTTTGCATTTATATAATATGGATATTACTCTAGGGCATACATCACTATCAATATTGATAAAATCGCCTTCCTTGGCAATGACACTAAAAACTTGCTGCAGAAAATCTGTAAGTGGACATGTCATGAATAAGTAATACAGTAGTAAAATAGAGTGTCGATCCCATGAGGAAAAGTTGAAAACTACCAAAATTAAATTTCCTATATTATTTAAAAATCAAATAAGATGGAAGAAAATAAGTAAAATTAAACAAATATAATAAAAAATAAATTCAATATATATAAAAAGTTTAGGATTTAGAATTCATTAATTGACTACCTATGACTTCTCAGTATTCTCTATATTGATTTTTAGCTTATTAGAAATAATGATTATATTTTCCTAAATTATATGATGTTCTCTCAAGGCACAAAATAAGTATTCATGTTAATCTTATGTCTACTTTCATGATGGAAAGCAATTGACTCAAACCAAGTAATTTTTCTAGGAATCCTTAAAACAATCATAAAGAAGTGTTATTATCTCAAAGTAATATATACCCAAGGTCTAATATCTCAATAAACTAGTATTGTGCTTCTATTCTTTCTATTTCACACAATACCTTTGATTCATGCAATCAATGGCCAGTTAATCGTAAGCATTAAACCTTAAGATAAAAGATTAATGTCAAAAATCAAAGTCAATCAAGCAAACATTGGTAATCATAAGTAAATTAAGAGATTATATTTAAATCTTTGGGAAGAATTAAATGCACATAATTAAGAAAGAAGAAATAATCTACAAAGAGTTTTAGAAAAGAAAAAAAACTCGATAGAAAGTGTGATAGAAAAGGTCATACAAAATATTAAGATAATTCCACTATAAAAGATCTTAGGTTTGGAAGACTTATAAAGTCCTTAAAATCCCTAAAAAATCGAAATCCTAATCATGCCTTGAAGTGGATTTGAATTAGGAACAAAAATCTCTTTTTTAATTTCTTGTGAAACTCTTGTTTATTTTGTGGAATTTTTCGAACAGTATATGATTTAATTAGACTTTGAGGTGTCATGATAGTTGTAGCTCTGTCTCTTATCTTTCCAACACATCTTTAATTTTCTTAATCCAATGTTTGTATCTTGAGTTATGATCAAAATATCAAAATGTGTCTGAACTATCAAAACCCGTCAAAGGGCGCACAGCCATGCACTTTCATTCTGCATTGCTGTGCATACTTTTACCACTTTTGTGCCTTTAAAAAATGCTAGACAAACCCAAAATTTTATGCATGGCTATGAACCATTGGTCATGCATGATCGTGCATATTTGAAACCCTCTTTTTATATTTTTTTTGCTTTCAATTTGCTTTCGACTTCATTCCAATTGATCTCCGAACTTCTAAATTTCTTGAAATTGCATAAAAACCTTCCAGAAAACTTGAAACAAATTAAAAAAATAAAAAAATTGATATAAAAAATAAAAATAAATCATAAGCTAAAATTTAATGGACTAAAATTAACAAATACTATTTTATATCTATCATAATTTAAGCTCATCATTCTCCATTACCAAGCTACACCAAGGGACAATGCCAATTCTGAAATAAAGTAGAAAAGCCGCATTAGAGATTTGAATGACTTGAAAAATAAAGTGTTGATGATGATGGATGAGAATCACAGGTTGGTTGGGAAGATTGAAAGATAGGATGAAAGCATTGGCCACTTGAACCTCTTTATTTGTTTGTACATGATGTGCACCCTCCTTTTGTTCGTACTGATGGTTATGTTGTTGGGGAAGATGACATAATTTGGGATTGATTTTTTGTTGTTAATGGGAGGAGGGGAGAAAAATGGATGAAATGTTATGCAAATTTTGGTTCTTCTTCATATGTCTCCTTTTAATTTTTAGGGTGAAATGGAAGACTAATTCCTAGCATGTGAGAGTAGATTATTTTGGCATGTTTTAAAGTGACTGATGGTCTTTTGATGTATTAAATAGGCAGTGTTAATGTATTAAATGTTACTAAAATTATAAAAGTTAGATTGAGCTCAAACCCTAACTTACCTCTTTCACAAATACTTCAATGGTGGAAGAAAATGATAAACTCTTGTAACCCTAGATCATTGGATAATGCAATAGAAGTATTAAATGAAGTCTCTTAAAACTTTGGGTGGTTGGGTTTGGTGTTTCTCTGAATAAATTTGGGCTTCTTGGCAGGAAATGACATTAATGACATGCTAAATGGCTCACACTTCTTTATATAGTTGACTTTCCAGTTTTTTCCCAGCACGGGTAACGAGTGTTGCTTTCGTATAACTGGTGTTACTGGCTACTGTTAATGTTATTGTTCTTGGTTCCTTCACGGGTGTTACTCATTTTCCCTCTTTCTAAAATCCAATAATTTAATAACAGTCATTCCACATTTGTCACCCTCGTGACCCTCAAATTCTGTAAAGGGCGTTACTAAAAGGTAACGAACATTACTGACTCGTAATGGACGTTACTGCTCTTTAACGTCCACGAATTTTCCTTCTGTAAGATTTTCAACAAATTCCAAATTATGGTAATGCTCGTCACATTTGAGTAATAGACATTACCTTGCTCTTTGCAGAAATTCTCAGGAAATATAAGTAACATACCAATAATTCAACACATAATTCACACATATGATCTCTTCTCAGGAAATATAAGTAACATAGCAATAATTCAACACATAATTCATACGTATGATCACTGTGATGTCATCATAAACTTGGGATATTATGTCTATTCTCATTTTTATCATTGTTTTTTTAAATATATATTAGAAAATCTAGATAATTAGGTGAGAGTTGAGCCCACAAATATGTACTAAGTAGTTTCAATAATAAATATCGTAAAAATTAATTTTATTTAAAAGCATGATTAATTATTTTTCATTAATTTATATAGATCCATCAAGTCAAATTACAAATCGAGTCAATTGGATCGAGCATATTAATCTTGGGTCCGGATTATTTGAGTCATGTTATCTTCAGGTTTATATGCTAATTCAAATAGGTTATAGATCTGATCTGAACTGATAATTCCAGAACAGATCATCGGATTGGATCAAAATTTACCTCGCTAAATATCACCAATAACACAACTGGTAAGAACAGAGAAATGGCATTGGGATGGAACTGATTTTACAATTTTCATCTCAACCCCATTAGAGACCGAGATGGAGGTCAGATTGAAAAAATAGACGGCGTTTACATCTTAATGGAGAACTGAGCAAATTTACAAAGAAATGAATCACTCAATTAGACATCATGTGCAATTTGACATACAACTGAGCTTTAATCTCTCAATTATGCACGAATGCAGAGCAATTCAGAATTTAATTAATGATTCAACTTTCAATAGTCTATGGAAAAAAAAAATAAAGGGAAACTAGGGAAAAGAACAATTAATCATTTCATAAGTGTTTGATAAAGAATATCAGTTTGTTTACTGTTGAAAGTTTAAATCAAATCCAACAGAATTATGCATATGCAGTTGCAAGAACTTAAGCAAGTCCGTAATATTTTCTCTCTCTATGCAAGTGTACGCGTTCACGACGTATTGAAACTTCGGTCCATACATATGGGATGCGCAAGCTGCTTTGTAAGTTAGTAACTGCAGATCACCTATTGCAACAATGAAATAATGAAAAGAGCATCCAAAACTGTCAAAATTTGGCAATTGGACAAAGGGTGACAGACTCAATTCTTGAAACTCGGAACAAATTTTCAATTATATCGAACTTCACAATTGGTAACAATTGCATTCAACAAAATGCATCATAACATAAGGCGTGTGTCTAAGCTAAGCTGGGGTTGAATTGGCATGTTAAAATGGCTAGGCAAGTTGGAATGATTTTAATTATCGAGTGATACCCACTTTGAAGCATTCTAACCTCTTCCCATCTTCTTTTCTCCATCCCAGTATGCAAACAAAGATATTTTGAAGAGTTAGCTTTGAGTGGGCTCCATTCAAATAATTTAAATCATTCTTAGCCTACTCAACCATGTCAACATGTTAACTTCAATAATAGCTCAAGATAAATGCATGCCCCAATTTTTAAGTTTGAGATAAGTTTTGGTTAACTACTTCGTTTTTTTTAAAAAAAAAAAAAATTGGATGAGATGTGAATATGGAATACTAAAATAAACAGTGATTTTGTGCAGTCTTTCTTGGTTTTTAGACAAATTTAAACATCAGGAACGTAGTGCATTAAAATTAAAATTTAACCCTTTTGCAAGATGCGAAATGAATGAGACATGTGAAACTTGGAAGTTCAAGGACTGAAAGTATAGTTAGCCTTGTAGGACACTAAAAATAAGACAAACAAAAAGGAAAAACAGAAAAAGCTAAATTACCTTTTGCAATTTCTGTTGTGAGCAGCTTCTTGCTGAAGTGGCGTGCCAACCACCAACGGCAGCGAATCCTCCAAGCCCGTCCTGATTTCCCATGTGTAAACAATTTGGGGGTCCTCTTGTGACAAAAGGAGAGACCTTGTCTTTCTCCACCATTTCCATGTAGACATACTGACAAACGATCCTCTTCATATTGAGAAACTTTGAGAAAGCACAGAGCGAACTCTCTCCATGTATTGTATTCCGCATAGACAGCATCCAAATGCAAAGCTATCATTTCCAAAAGGGATTCAGGGCTATAATTCCCTGCAACATATTATAAAAGGGATATTACAAAAGAATAGGCTGACAAGATACCTATCACATAAACCATATGTCTACATGGACAAGCAAAAACACAGAAGAGCATGGGCATAACTCTGATGATACAAGGCCATTGACAGGGATAGAAGATAAAATTTGTTCAACAGTGATGCAGGATTGAGTTTTCTCCCATCAAAGAAGAACATGTAAGTAATGAATAGAAGTCTTAGGATTTATTCTCATATGATTAATAATTTTACTATTCACATTTTCAGTAGTTTTTCCTGTTTAGGAGTTTTCATGTCTATGGAAATAAGAGTTCTTAATAATTAGGAATTTATTTGTAGTTGTTGAATCATTTTCCTTAGCAACCAAGTCCCATAATGATGAGGAGTTCAAAGGCCCGCAAGCCTAGGATTACCTTGAGTCTACATATGTATGCTTGTAAATGCTGCAATGTTTTATTTTCAAGAGAACAAAATCGGCATTTCTGTGAATAAGAATTTCAGCAAGTATGCTTTTTTAGTTGTTTGATCCAATTCTAATCCTCAGAAGCAGGGCTTTCTTCATGGGAATCAATCATATATTATATTGGTGCGAGGACAGAGGTTATGTTTTTTTTTTTTTTCCTGCTCAATTTTCTTCGCAATTTTAAGTTAAAAAACAGATCGGCTGTATCATTGTGCCTAATTTCTTTAATTCCTATTCAACCCTTATGCTTCAAGCTTTTTCCCTTGGATTCCTACATGTCTAGATCAAGCAGCCAAGGGTCAATAATAAAAGCCATAAGCTTCATGAAATACAAGAGACGCTTTATTAACCAGATGCAGGGATTATTAAAACTCTAGCATTGCAACAGATGATGAACAATCATTGATTTGAACAAATGGGGGAGGTGGGGGGAAGCAGAAGAAGAAGAGCATGGAAGGATTTATCATACAGATGCAAGGATAACGTACCATTTTGATGCAAGCTGATTAGCTTTGTCAATGACTCGCTACATGTAGGATCACTCTTTAAGGTATCCTCAAAACAGGCTGCCAGTTCAATAGTGTTCTTAGGATTAACACACTCCAAAAGGTGAGCCCTCAATCTGCAGAAAACATTTTTTATTAGAGCTCTTGTCAAAGTTACAAACAATAGAGCAGCACATGACTGAGCAAACTACATCTTGAAAACAAGAGGAGCAACAAGACAATTTAGTATAACTTAGAACAATAGTGAAGTGATAATACTTAAATAAATTTGATAGAGATATCCCAGCTCTCACAAAGCAAGGAGCCTTGTGCTCAGGAATGCCCTTTATTTTACCTAACACTTCAGCTAATGTGGAATAACTAGGTCATATTTTGCTCCTGAAAGTGCAAACATGTAATGATATTTCCTAACTGGGATCAAGAACTTAGAATAACTCGGCCCTGCATTTTAATAACTTGGCACCGCTTTTTAAACAAGATTGTAGCAACTCAAGAATTTAACCCAAGTTCTTATGTATCTTCTGGGGGGCATGCAGGACACAAGTTCTCTACCAACAATTATCTATAAATAAAATCATCCTGATCAATTATTAATATCTTATTGTGTTGATCTTTATCTACGTATGTTGGTGTGTGTGTGTGAGAGAGAGAGAGGGAGAGAGAGAGAGAGGTTAGCATCTATATAAATCACAAAGAACCCATGCACCATCATCAAGACATTACTAGAGCCACCACCTGCATCACCACCATTACAGTTTTACTCCTTCAGCTACACTGGAGACTACCATTGTTAACCCTCTTTCCAACATCCAACACCATAAGCCAGCCATCACTCTTGCCAAATCTTCTGGCAAAAAATACATGTTCTATGCTTTCTGGTCAATCAAATAAATTAAAATTTTCTTTATTTGCCAAATAAATTTAACTTCTCCTACCTACATATTACTTTTTCCTATCCTTCTAGCAACATATTACAGTCATAAGTTAGCAGTCAATACCTAATAGGAAGTGCTGCATTTGAATTGCCACAGAATGTCTCAAGTTCATGGAGGGCCTCTTCATATTTACATCCAATCAACAATAACTGGCACAAAATGGAAATCATACAATACAATTCTAGGAAGTAATAATTCACCAATTGCATGAGAATGGTGAATGCCAAATACAATTACACAAATTAACAAATGATGCTTGGCAGCAGGCAGAAACCATCAACGTATTATCAAAATAGTGCGGTACAGAAATATCAAGGTTTTTATGATGCATGCAAGACACTAATAAAAATAGTTTTGAGGCAAGGTCAGGGAGCGGAGGTTAGGAGATTAAACCAGCAAATAGTTGAAACTTGTGCACATGCAAAAGGGAACATAAGTGGAGCATAATCTTCTGTCCATCAACAGTCAAGCTGGCAGAACCAAGATAAGGAAGTTCTTAATTCTTCAACCAAGCATCAGTTTCTGTATGTTTGCAGATCATTGAATTATTATACCATCCAGCGTGCTGCTTCCCTAGAAAAACTGTTTACAGAATCCAGTATTGTTAAGGGCTAAAGGCGCACTAAGGTGAAATGTGTCCAGGAGCCAGAGGCGCAAGGCGCAATGCTAGGCACACACCTGGTGGATACTAGGAGCACGTTGACTAAAAAAAGAAAAATATTTTCCTAGTTGAATAATAGGTATAAAAGAAATCCTAATTACATTCACATCCATAATAAGGTACAAAATAGATCCTGATCACATTAACTCGTACATGTAAAAGTAAAAAAAATGAATTATATTAGCTTTATTTTTTTGTAGTGAACAATGAAAGTCTTCTTTTTGTAATATGTTTTAACTTTCAATAATAAGGGAAGTTCAAAAGTTTCTTTTCTTTTTAGGACACTATTAGGAATATTCAATTTTTTAAAATCTGGACCAAAATATAGGAACAAATCATTTTTGAGTTCTCAATTTCCTTTCATGTGTTTTTTGTAGTAAATAAGATAAATCTACTGTTTATATAGGTTTCAACTTTCAACAGATAAGGGAAGGTCAAAAGTTCCTTTTCTTGTTAGGTTCCTATTAGGAATATTCAATTTTTAAACTCCAAACCAAAATATTTGTTAAAAGCAGTAAAATTCCATAAAAAAATCCAAGCGCGCCTAAGCCCAAGGCTGTGCCTCAGGGCCTGGAGTGCCTAAGCGCACCTGGGCAGTATGCACCTCACCGGGGTAAATCCAAGGTGCAGAGGCTGCGCCTGGTTGCGCCTTGAGCCTAGGCCCACCCTTAACAACACTGATGAAATCTAACCTTGTAGTTCCTTTTACCCCAAAACATGACAAAAGTTGGTTTTGCCAAGTTAACAATGAAGGCAAGAAGGCAGTTTTCTCACAATGAACAACTCTAATGATTCATACATAACTAGTTTTTTCTTTTATTATTATTATTTCAATTAGATATAGGTCTATGGTAAAAAGGGAAATGGAATTGCAGGCCTCCACAATGGACCTCGTATCACTTGGAAAAAATGTACGAAAAAGAAGAAACAAGAATAGTACAAAGCAGTTATTGTTCATGTTGATGATTGATGCAGCAAAAATTTAAGAGATCCACATCACTTAAGCTATGATGTCTAGAAAGGAAATATACTATATATTTGTGCATAACTCTTACCATTTATATGATGTATTAAACTTGCACGCTCATTATGTAGGTTGTATGAATCTAATCTTCCATACAATTGGGTCCTTAGCTTAGGTTACAGTCCAAAATAAGCAGACTGTTAACAGAAGCACTTATTGAACTCCAATATTTTTCCCACAAAAAGAAATTACAAACCTAGTTCACTTCAGAGCATTATTCAGTGCTGAAAAAGGAATCCTAACCAACAGAAGTAACATTGAAAATATTGGAACAGATCAACAATGAAAAAGTCAAAATTTCTGGAATGATGTCCATATATTTCCCAATGATATTGACAAGATTTGTATTATGAGTTTATGTTCATCATACCTGTATCAAGGGAAGCAAGGCTGCCATCACTTGGGGTGTTGAGTGTATAGCTTCTCGTAAATTCTTTACCGCATTCATATATTCATCATCTTGAATCACCCTTTCCAAATCCCAAGTCTTAGTTCGTAAGGGCAACAACCATGCATTCAAGCTTTCTTTGGCAAGAGAGATAAAATTCAGTAGAAATACATATAATCAATAACAAGGAAAGCAAGCAGCTATCAGAAATGCATAACTGAACTTAAGTAGAAAGTGCAAGATCAATTAATCATCAATGACATTCAGCATGAGAAGAATTATATTATGGTCTTCAATCCTCATGCTGGTGAATTTTTTCATTACTTCATTACAGATAATCCACTAATACTTGCTAAAACAGTGTTTAGGGTATTAAAAGAAAGTGGTTAAACAAAAGGTGTGGGGAATATATGAAACTTAATTTCTACTACTGGCAAATAATAGGATAAGAATCAACAATAGTATCTACCATTCAAAGCCAAGATATAATTTCCACCACCACCAGATGTACCTCAAATGCTGGCCACCACCACCCACATTACATGGGTAGTGCCATTGAGATATTCAGCCACACGGTTTCATCTTACACAGAATTGATTTATCCACTCAAACACTGTAGGATGCATTTATTCCCCCAGTCCCCACTCCTGTCAATAGTTCTCAACAAAGGTAGAGGAAACTTGATTAGAATCTCACTAGATGCATCATCGGCATAAATGCAAAGACTACGTTTTTCCATTTATCTCACCTTTTCCACAACTAATAGAGTTAATACTACTTTGGAATCATATCAGTAACAATTCCTGCTCAACATTCACCAAAAAGACTCATACAGTTTATGAGTAAACTAGCTACTAAAAGATCTTGATGCTCGCAGCATGGTATAAAAAGCTGGCACACCAAAATGTTGCTTGTAGAGAAAGCTTTTCTTTTTAGGTTTCTTACAAAATGCCATTTTGGTCTCTTGGAGTTTGTGCAATGCAGTACCAACTCACTTCTAAATGGCCATAAAACCTGCATTTTAAAGAAGCTATATAACTCACTAAATCCAATGTTGGGTGCCACAGTGCAGTGCCATACCTATCCTGCAGAGACAAGTGAGATCATATGCATACTGCCAATATTTTAAGTATTAACTAAGCAAGCAAGACTTCTTTCTCTTGTTAATTTGTTTCAGGAGATATTCTTTGGGCCATCATTGCTGAGGTTTAGTGGGCTTTTATAATATTCAACAAAATATTGGTGTAGCAGATATTAGCAAGCCTACCAAGTCAGAAGATTGATTTGGTCTCTATTTTTGCTATTTCACCAAATGCAGGTGAATTAATGTGCGTGTAGTATATCCCCAGAGAAGATAGTTATCCCCAGGAGGTCTGTTTTGTCCAACTCTTTTTATCCCTCTTCCTTTAAACGTTCTGCATGTTTTTGACATCTATACCTGTCTCTTCCTAGCTTTTAATTTTTTTTTTTTTTAATTGGGGCTTTTCTTGCACTTAGATTGCACCAGTCCATGGAATTCGCCAAGTTAATTAATCTATATCCATATGTTTATACAAATGCACAAACTTATCCATACATAAATATGTGGAAAAACTTCACCCAGTATAACAGCAGCATGATGCACTCTTGTTCCTTTGCAAATCTAGCATATAGCAGGTCATGTGCAATTGTGCATACATGATGGAAGCTAAATTTATAGTTTTCACAGAAAGAGAGCTAAAAAAAAAAAAAATCTTAAACAATACCAGTACATGGAAAATATAAATATGATGAAAAAACAATGTTATGGAAGTAAGAACTCACTAAGGGCAAACAAATTGGGGATGGAGTGCAGTTGGCCACTATTGTTATCACCAGAGGCCTCATTTTCATCAGAATTCACATAAAAACCAGGTGGCTTGATTTCTGGCGGGAGATTTTTTTGCAGATTAGCATCACCCTCCATAGGTGCCACTCCTTCATTGAAGCCACTATCAACCTTCACTGGCATTCTTTTATTATTCATGACTGATGTTTCTGAGTCATAGTGTAAGGAAGATTCAGACTCATCATGAGAAAGTGCAGTATGGCCCTCTAATCCGCCAACTTCATAACTGAATCTTGTAGCTGACATGTCAAATTGAGAATGAATAGTTGACATGTCTGAATTAGTTGGGGTCAAATTTTGGTCAAAGTCCTTCCACCGCATGTTTTCTGGAATGCTGGAGTACCAAAGCTGATAGAAGATCAACCCGATGATCATACAAAACATTGGATGACCCTCAAATCTATATTGTCGCATCAAGCTGAGAAAAATATGAAGAACATATCATTCAGATTAAGCAATTTGTGTTCTTCTCAAAACCACAATTTTGTATTTTCTTTTTCCTAAGGAAAATAATCTTATCAAGGAAGAAAAGGGGGAAAATACAATAAATACAATATGTAGAATAAGGTATACCCGTAGTCTAATCAACACAAATTCAAGCAACAAAAATAATAACACCCTCCAATCATACCAATTTCACATAAACCCCTCAGAAAGATCCTGATGCCCAAGCCCACAAATAAGACATGAAAACAGAAAACCACATTCTGCCACTGTCACACAGCAGTTTAAAGGACACGGCCTGGTTTTTAATTTTGTAGGTACACCACTCCATGGAAATTCTACATAATACCACAAGAAAAAAAAAATTGAAAATATCACATTTCTGCAAAACCCTCAATGGATTACTAATGACTCTATACGAATTGATCACCAAGGAAGGTGAAGATAAAGTGATAACAAATTAGTGAAAATAGGAAAAGTGATTATCTTCTCCCAACTAGCACTTCTACATGGTTTTATCTCTAAACAGACTGACCACATATATGATTTATATCAATAAGTACATTTACATTAATTAAGGAAACATGCAATGTGCGTGCATCAAAGATAAGCAAATCATATGTCTCTTTTGGATAGTTACGCCATGGACCTTATGGACCATATCATGATGGATCATATCATTCTGACATAAAAATTAAAATTTCACAAGGATAAGCATTTTAATATACAACTTCTTTGTACATCTAGGCAAATTATTAAGCATGGAAAAACTGAAAGTCGTACCTTCGAAAATTATGCCGTTCATCCTCGATGTAGCCTTGCATAAGTCGGATAAGTATGGACTCTAAACAAACAATAAAAACATCCTGCTCAACAACCAAAGCATTTGATCAATGCAATGTGACAGTAGCACAAATTGGCATATCATAAAAGCAAAGTTTCCTGATGGCATTGATTACATCATGAAAACAACAAATTAATTGTGAAACTCTACCTCTTTCATGTATCCAGTCCTGTTTCGATTATATACTATGTTGATTCCAATTTTTGTCATCCAGATATCATAGATGCCATTGATAGATGCCAAATTGACATCATCACTTTCTCTATGCTTGAGAAACTCCATTGAAATCTAAAATTTTTGGTAAGGTACAAGGTTTAAGTCAGTACGTGGCGCATAATAATATCGAGGTTTCACATAATCTAAGAGTAAGCATAAAGAATTATAAAATGCAAAATGCTTTATGATCTCAAGAAATCAATATAACAAAATTAAAAAAGAAAGTGCAGTATCCAAAGAAAACCCCATCACACATAATAGGAACTACCAGCAATATATAAAGCTTCATTTATCAAGTTGGCTTCATTTATTTACATGAAATTGGGCATGTAAGGATAACACTTGGAAAAAATAAACACGTGAATATATTTTTGTATGCGTTCAAATGCTGATCTTGCCAATACCAAACTCATAATATACATTGTTTCATCAAAAACGGAAGATCATGGCAGAATAGTTCAATAACCAATTTTCTTCCAGAATACATTCATAAAGGATGAATGACAGAATCAAGAAATATTCAAATGCAAACACAAAGGTCAATATCCTGTTTAGAAGATATTACCAATTCAACAATTACAATATCGATGTAAAATTGGAAAACTTAGGCCAAACCTGAAATGTGATCATGATATCTTATCCTATTCTACAAATATGGTGTCATGATAGCATGCTATCATGTTTGCATATACACATGCACCCAAAATTTTTACTTCACACTAGGCTTTGAATTTTAGTGAATAAAATGATAAAAAATGGGTGAAAAAAAAAATCTAAGTAGCATGATGTTGTAATTAGATTTTGGCATAAAAAACATACCAAGTACTTGAACCGAGTCATGGTAGCGCATTTGACCTTGCACGTTCCTCTCAATAACATGCTAAGTACACCACTTGCTTCTGTCCAATTATGCTGTCTCACCAATTTCTGCAGAAAGCGGCATAATCGAACACGATTTTCTGGCCGAACCTGGTTGAAGCCTATCCCAAGAAGGTATTCTGGTCTGGTTAAAGACAATACTATTCTTTTGTAAAGGTTATCTTGTGTTATGATATGACATTCATCTTCAGCCATTGTACTCAAATTCCTTTTGCGTTTATTTGGTTCCTTAGTTCTATCTCTCAATTCCACTGACCGACTTTCCAAGACTTTGCTACCATCGTCTTCCAATCCTGGTGTTTGATCATCCAACATTTCTACAAGCACTTCCAAACTATCTAAATGTTCTTCCCATAGTTACCTAATTCGCTCCTACCCCCATGGTACCGCGTTTGGGGACTTGCTCCAAATTCGCGGTTCGCCGGAGCTCCAGGAACACTGTAGAACGCGTTCTGGAACGCTAAAGCTGGAGATCCACTTTAGTTTTGCACCAAGCAAGAAAAAGATAAGGAAAAAAAAAAAAAGAGGGTGGAGAGAAGAGCGAAGAGTTGAGCTCTTAAGGCCAGAAGCAAAAAGCGGCGGTAAGCAGAGAAGAAGATAGATATTGGAAAAGAAGTAGGGTTGGCGGTTGGGCTTCTTGTTAGATTGGGGCTTTTTTTTTTTTAAGGAAATTACACTAAAGAGGGTGTATTAAATTATGCCTTTTTAAATATTTTGATGAATTTAAAAAGTTAGTTAGTATTTAATAAAATTTTTTAAAGATTCTATGAAAATGAAGAGTTATTTAATAATGACTTTTTAATATTTTAAAAAAATTTTCAAAATTCAGCAAATATTCAATTGCAACTTTAACAAAATCTATAAAAATAAAGTAGAATTCAAAAAGTTATAAATTGTTATAGACAATGAATTTTTGAATACTTTCAATTACTTTTTGTGTGATAGTATAAATATAAAGTTTTAAATATTTTCTTTAACTCTCTCTCAAAATTTCAACATACTTTCTTTTATAGGTATTGAAACTTCAATCGCAGAGAAAAAAAATAAAAAAAAAACTATCTTGAATCTTAAAGAGTAATAATTGGTATTTCTCTAACCTAATATTATCTTCTTGATTAGTTTTTCTTATAATAATAAATATTTGGTGTTCTAGGTTTTCTATTATTGAATTTTACAATTTTTTTCATATACTTGTGATACTCGATGTTATTGTTTATTAGTTATCCATGTGACAACTTGTCTCCCTAACTCATGCCCTCTTATAGGTTATGAAAATTGTTAATTAAAATTAAAAATGATCTCTATTATTGAAATTGAATTAATTGAAATTAATTTTAGTGATTCATGAATTCTTATCGTTGGTTGCTTTTGTTAATATTGGATTGTTAATTGCCGTTTAATAAATATATTTTATCTTTGAACTAGCATTGAATTTTTTTTACTAAAAATATATTGTAACTATTTATAAAAAAACTATTATACAAGGAATATAATATATTTTTTATTTGAGAAAGGATTTGTAGCTCAATTAAACTAATTTTATAAAAATTTCAATTAATTTAATACTAACTAAAGCTCATTGATGATCAGTGCTAAAGAATTAGACTTATTTATACCTCTTTTTAATTATATATTTCACTTAATAATTTTATCAATATAAATAAATATAAACAAGAATAAATATATACATATATAGTTGTTGGCCATTGGATTTTATTAATTATTCTAAAAATTAATTTGATCATATGAGAAATATAAATTTATTACATTAACATATGTATTTATTAATTAAATCAAAATCAATAAAAGCTAATTAATGTTTATAAAAGTCCATAAATGTTTATAAAAGTCTTTTAAAATAAAATCTATGAAAGTCATTGACAAATTCATAAACTCTATAAAAATTATTAAAAATTTACAAACTCTACAAAAGTCATTCACTTAAAAAAAAAAAAGTCTATAAATGTCTTTAAAAATCTGATTGAACGCACCCCCGTAAATACACACTTTTTTTTTCAAAAATATTCTTTTGTCTTTTAATCTTATTCATTTTTAGGTTTAAATTTTTAAAAGTGCCTCTCGTTACATCTACGATTTCTCATTTTCATTTTTGCTCTTTTCTTTAAAATTGAGTTCTTTTGCTCTATTGAGATTCTCGTTGGCAGCGATAGCTCCACTCTTTCATAGCTATTTTAGAATGAAAATGACAAAAACTTGCTCTTCATCGTCTTATCCTCGTCCCATATCTCAAATTATAAAAAAATTGAAGAAGCCGAATGACAATAAAATGGAGAAGAAATCGAAGGAAGTTGACGTGGATTTAGGTTCAAAGGAAAGGAAAAAATGTGAAATTGTGGATAGAAACCCAAAAAGGAATAAGTTGGCTATTAAAAAACCAGATTTGGGGAAAACACAATAGGATTAAAGGTATATCTTGTTTTATTTTTCAATTTTTAGTTTTTAATTTTGACTTTTTTGTTTAATTATATTTTATTCTTGGAGTGGTAATATGTGATTTTCGGCTATGCCTTTTAATTTTATCAACTTTTACTATGGATTTGCATTTAGAACACTCAGATTTTTGTTGGAATTTTGCATTCTTCAATTATAGATTATGTCATTCTATTTTGTTCTATAGTGTTTACTGTTTACTACTTGATCAAAATGGCAGAGTGTTGGTATTTGTATGAGGAAAGCACAATAATGATTAAAGGTATATCTTGTTTAATTTTTTAATTTTGACTTTTTTGTTTAATTATGTTTTGTATTTGGATTGGTAGATATGTGATTTTCGGCTATGCTTTTTAATTTTATTAACTTTTATTGTGGATTTTCATTTAGAACACTCAAAATTTTGTTGGATTTTTACATTATTCAATTATGAATTAGTTCATTCTAATTTGTTCTATAGTGTTTATTGTTTGCTGTTTGATCAAAATGGTAGAGTGTTGGTATTTGTAGGGTAATTTATAGGGACCATATACTATTATGTATCAATGTCTCCCTAACACAATACATACATGTATATATTTATATATATGTGCATGTGCATGTGTGTGTGTAATAAAGGGATTGGTTCCATTAGACAATAAAATTAGTGAGGCTGTAGATTATAAGATGCAAGTGGAATTTGATCATTAGTTAGATCAAGAAATGCCGAAGAAGAACAAGTAATGTTTTTCCACAATTTAATATTTTTATGATATTATGTTACATTTGTTGTTATAAATATTTTAATTTTCTTGTTTAGGAGGAAAATATATTTTGTTCATAGTAAATTGTTTCCTGCATTTGATTTTGGAGTTGATGTTGTTGAGTAAAAGATTTGGTTCCATTCTTTGCAATATGATAGTCAACTTCTTTCATCTTCGGTATATGGATTTAACATATAGTTTATTACTATTGTGTATATTATTTGGTGCATATGGGCTTTATACACTTTTTTTTTCTTATTAGAGTTTATTTTTTTACAACATATCAATATTGTTTTCTATTACTTGAGGAAGAAAGGGAAATATTCAGATGGTACCTCTGCTAGGTTTACTGCAACTAACAACTACTTTGACCAGTACATTCAATCTTTATAAGCATTGTTTCTTAAGAAAAAGAATGATCTATCTCTTCTTGATTCCAATCACCATATGGCTAAGTATATCCTTAAGCATAAGATGTACTAGAACATGCCTTAGGTTCAAGTGGATTATGTGTTGTTTCCTAATGTTGTGATAATATGTTATCGGATTTTGGGTAGGTTGTCTTTTGTGGATAATTACATATATGTTTATAATTCACTAAGATCCGCATCAAATGATCAAATTGTGAAGACTTAATTAGAACTATATAAAGTTTTATTGCCCCATTTTTTGCATGCTATTGGTTTTTTGAAGCTCAAAATGATATTTTATTTGATCAATGAGCTTATGCTAACAAGGGACTTATAGATGCTTTTGACATTGTAATGGTTGTTAAGTTAGCATCTCAGGAAGATAAGTATGTTTCTCCATTTTTTTTAATTTGTTAGAAGCTTATATTTTGATTGCCTTTATTATTTTATGTTTGATTGTTTTGTAGTGATTGTGGTCTATTTGCTGCTTCATTTGCTGAATATTTTATTAGGGAAAAGAAATTCTAGTTTTAGATTTCAATGTGGATTTGCGTCATACTATGCTTTTCAGTGTTATTGTACCATTATGGAAGAAGAGAAAGTAAATTTAGAATATCGAAAGTGAATCTGAAACATGTGGAAGAGTTAAATGAAAAAGGGTGTAATGAAAAAGGATAAAGCGACGTTGTGAAGACGCAGGATAAGAGGCTTTTGAAGAAGTAGGCTTAGTAATTAGTAGTTGAACATTATTTTGTGAAAAGTGGTAGTTTGTTTGTCTAAGACCAAGCATGGCCAATGTGATGCAATTTTTAGATGAAGCTGATAAGTTTCCTGAGAACCTCAACTCTGTTATCAAATATAGGGATTTCGGTAATGTCTCTAATGAAACAGGGAAACCTCTTGATGTTTTAGTTGAAACAATTCCATTCTCCAATAACATTGATGGAATCTTTTGTTTTTTATGGTTGTTGAAGTTATTAAAACCATCTTGTCACACATTCTATATAATTTTATTAGTTGTCATTGTTAGTTTAATGAAAATTTTCCTAGTTATTTTAGATAAATTTTGATTTTTTCTTTCCAATTAATGATGAAATATCTCTTTTCTATGGACCCAATGAAGTTAGATTCAAAAAATTCAAGTTGTCTCCCTACAACATTGATATTGCTCATGATGATGATGATAACCAACTAATTTTTGAATTTTGATAGAACTTATTAAGTTATCATGTCTTTTGTATATTTTTAATATACCAGTATCTGATGTCATTTTTTTCCTATAAAAAAAATCTATCATATCTTTTATGTATTTCTGATATCCTTATGATATAACAATATCTTATATCATTTTTTTCCTATAAAAAATCTATCATATCTTTTGTATACTTCTGATATACCTATGATATATTAATATTTAATGTCATTTTTTTTATAAAAAACATTTATCATATCTTTGGTATGCTTATGATATATTTTTAATATACCAATATTTGATGTTCTTTTTTTATATAAAAAATGTGTGTTATCTTTCTTATGATATACTAATATTTGATGTTCTTTTTTTTTTTTTATAAAAAAATATATGATATTTTTCATATACATAAGATATACTTTTAATATATTAATATCTGATTTTTTTTTCTTGTAAAAAATGTCTGATGTCATTCGCATACTTATGATATATCTTTAGTATATTGATATCTAATCTCCTTTTTTTTTTTTTTTTATTTTGATACACAACATAATCTTTTTTCCCTTGTATTGTATTCTATAGTGTTGAATTATGTTTTTAATTGAATTGTATTTTTAGCAGCAATTTCAATTTATTAATCTCCTTTTGTTTTGTAAATGAAGCTTTAAAAATAAAGAAAAAGTAGAAAATCAAGCAAAATTTCTCATATGTTATTAAGAAACTGCTACATACTTAACTGCTCATGCCTACTCTTAATATAAAAAGAAAAAAAAATTAATGATGATGTGATGAACTAAACAAGTAAACCCCTTTCTATTTCAACCTCAACCTTATCTATCCAAAAATAAAAATAAGAATAATTAAACAATAGAAAAATTACTAAAAATACCATTTTTTAAAAAAGAAAAAATCTATCATATCTTTCATATACTTTTCATATACCTATGATATACCAATATATGATGTTAGTTTTTTCCTATAAAAAAAATTATCATATCTTCCATAAATTTCTAATATATCCATGATATACTAATATTTGATGTCATTTTTTCTATAAAAAAATCTATCATATCTTTCATATATTTCTAATATACCTTTGACATACCAATATCTGATGTCATTTTAATTTTAAAGTTTTATATTGATACATATATAAGGGAATGGCTTCATTTGCTACATTTCTTTGTTTATTAATTAGCTTTTGATTGTGTACCAACCTAAAAGCATTACTTTGATTTAAGGTTATCAAATCCAAATACATACAGTATTTATTAGCGTATTTTGATTAAATAAGAAATACATTTCACATTTAGTAGCGAAAAGAGCACCATAAAGAGCCAAAGATACTTGTTATTGCCAAATATTTTATTATTAGTTTGAGATTTCATAGCTAGATAAAAAGATTAAAAACCATATTGTCCTTACTTAAAATTCATTTTATTATTATCCCATTGGGTGAAGAATAGGACTAATCAAGCACATATGAACCTATAAATTCAAGCATAAGTTGTCAAAACAAAAACACCAACAAAAATTATATAGCAAAAGGGGAATTGAGAAAATAAAAATAAAAAGGGAATCAAATTTTTAATATAATTTCACCAAATCCAAAAATATTTCCAAAAAATAACCAATGCCTATATTAGCATTGAATTAAAATTGAAAAAAAAAAAGAATGAAAATCAGTTTACAAATAAAGTTCAAATGACATAGGAAATGAAACAATAGTTCTAGAATGAGAAAGATACTAGAATACAATTGAGCATTTACATATATAGAAAGTAGTTGCAGTAAGAATAATTAAGATTCAAAGACCTATGCCAACAACAAAATCATGCATTAGGTGCAGAAAGATTAATATCAATTATATCAGTCATTGTATAAAAAGTGAGGAGCAATAGTACATCCAAATAATTAACTAGAGCTAATAAACTAATAAACAATAATATCCAATTTTGTATAATGCCAATAAATACATACCCTATTTCAGAATAATAGATACCCACTACATGGATTTCTATACAAATTGATGTGATTATCTTCACTTATTTAGCCAAAAGAACAAAACAATGAAAAATCTAGAATCTAAAAAATTGGCATTTGAAATTAACAAAACAATGAAAATTTTGCAATCTAAAAAATTACAAAATTCAAATATGAGATTTAAAATTAACCTAATTCAAATTGTAGAAACTAATGAGCAAGAGATGTAAGATTTGAAATTTTTAGATAATAAGCAAAGTAGTTAAATTTAAAAAAAAAAAACTGTATGAACCCCCAAATAATAATAATTAGATAATGAGCAAATTGATGGTGAAAAAAAGGAGCAAAATGATTATGAAAAAGCCTAGAATATCGATTGTGAGCTGAAGAGAAAACTTAGATCGTGAGCCAATAAGAAATTTGAGGGAATTTATGTTTGGTAAAAAAGTAGGGTATTTTTGAAATAGAAAATTTAATAAGTTCTATTTTTGGAAAGAAAAAGAAGGGAAGATAGATATGTATGAGCATATTTATATTTTTTAGGGTGTTTGTGTATAAAGTCCAATTTTTTTATTTATTTATGAGGGTTATGGGCTTTTAGTTTTAATAGGTTGTTAAATAATTGAAGCTTTAATGACCTTAAAGGTTGGGAAAGGAAAAAAAAAAAAAGAACACATTAAAAAAAAAATAGACTCTTGAAAAATAAAATAATTGGCAATCATATCTTAATATTCCATAATTAAAAGGTATTGATGATACCAAAATTATTTACATTAACTAAAACTCTATTACCTAGGAACCAAGGTAAGTGAAAAATCTTATGTAATCTAATATATATAAATAAAGCAAGCTTAGAATTTGTGAGCATTAGATATGTGTCATTTATTTACCATTTGTATAAATTTTATTGGTCCACCTATAATATTTTTTTCTTTTATTTCTATGCATTTTTAATTATTCCTTTTATATTCATTTGTATTTTTAACTGGTGCCGTTTCAAGAATGAAGATCCAAAACTCTTACCAGCAAAAACCCTATACACCTTAAATCTAGAAAACCAAAATCTTACTCTTTGTTGATTTTCTCAAAGACTTTTGACGAGGCTTCACTAAAGGCAAAGTCAATTACTTTTTTTTTTTTTCTCTCTCTAATGGGTTCTGTATGTTTTACGTTGCTTAGATTTGTTTTATCATATGATGTAAGTGTTTATCTTTATATTTCACATTTATTTGCAAGATTTGAAATTTTTTCTAGAAGTATGATTTTCCATTGAATCTTTAACAAATTCCTGTTTTTTACATGAATTTTAGGGGATGATTTGGTTGGCGGTACTGTTCAAGTTGCTCTTGATATTGGTCTACTTCATGATTGCGTGATTATTCTTTTCAGTCACGATTTTGCACTGCTCTCCTTTCTCACCATTTACCCAAGATGAATCCTTCTCTCTTACAATATTAGTCCAAGTACTCCCACTTTACAACCTAAAACTCTTATTTTTATTTTTTATTACTTAGCTAAAATTCTTAATTTTACCCATAAATATTTTCAAAATCATATTAATAGAGAAGTTGATGGCATCAGTGCTGAGTCATGGTTCAAAGATTCTGGTCTAGGTTATAATTCACAGATCCATAGTTAATATTGATTAAATTATGGGGTTATGCATCTTACAATGAAATGAAATCTATTAAATACAATTGAGCTTAATTTTAGGGTCAAACAATATGTGATTGTTTTAGTTATCAAATTGCCATTTAAAGAGACATCATTATGGCAATTTAAAATTGCATTTAGATTATAGTTTTATTATTTTGAATTTCATAATGACAATCATTATTATTTTTATGATTGGGGTTACAAATTTTTTAAATGCCTTCAAAAAGTAATGAAGAATAAATATCCAAAAATAAATGTCCAAATAAAATTTAGTTTTAATTCAAATTTTACATCTTATAAATTAGATATTCACATGTTCTTAACTATCTTTCTACAATAGTAAGCAAACAACAAAACTCTATTATTCATCCACAAAAAAATGCAATCTACTCGAAAAAACTTGAACATAATTGACCAAGGTTACTCTCCAATGAGGTAAATTTTTAAATTACCACACTTTCTTTCATTTATTTTGATATATTTTTGACACTTTTTTTATGTCGAATTGCTCATAATGATGTGAATTATAGTCCCATCGAAAACTTGAAAGAAGACAAAAATGATTCAAAATTAAAAGTTAGAATATCCTGATTGTGGGATGTAAATGTTAAAGGGAATCGTGACTTCATGAGCACCGAAATGGTCTTATTGGATGAAAAAGTAAAAAGTAAACATTTTATGTAATAACATAAAAAAATATTATTATACATTATATTTATATTCATGATTGTGCATATTGCATCTATTAACAAAATTTATCAATAGTTTACTTTCATTTTCTATATTATTAATTTGTTCTTTTTTCTTATGAATTTAGGGGAATTAGATTCACGCTATAATCCAAAAAAAGAATATATCGAAATTTCGATTTGTACTAAAGGAAGGAGAAATATACTTGATTAAAAATTTTGGAATAATCCCAAACAAAGAACATTACCATGTGGTAAGCGACAACAAATTCATGATCAACTTTTTTTCCAACACTATAATCCAAGAAGTGGAAAACCAAGATATACTTATCCCGAGGTAGAGATTTGACTTCTTTGACTTTGAAAATCTTGAGAATCAGTGTGATAAAAATTGTGTTTTAACAGATAAATTAAAATTTACACTTATTCTTATTTAAATTATATTTTATACTAAGAGATCATTTAGTAATATTGTATATGAATTTTATAGATGTGATAGGTCTAATGATTGGAGATAGTGGAGTTTAAAAGGCTGGCACAGCTAATAAAGTGGTTGTTGAGCTACAAAATTTAAGGTTTAATTCAATAAATTCATTGAATTAATTATTTTTAAATTTTTGTTAAATATTTTTGCTGTTGAGTACAGGTCTCATAAAATTTGAGTCACCATATGGGAAGATTTAATTCTGACTTACAATAACATAAAAGATTCATTAGATGACTAGCCAAATATTTTCATTTTCACTTCAACTTTGGTGAAAAAAATACAATGGTATGTATTAATTTTATTTGTATATAATGGTCTTAATTTTATTTTATAATGGTAAACCTTTTGGATGTTAAACTTCAATTAAATAACATACTTTATATTTATACTATGGTCATTTTTTTTAATGAAAACAGGAACAATTTTCCTCACAATGTCAAGATCCACAAAAATTTGTGTCAATCTTGAGATTTCTGAAGTAGAAGATTTCAAGAGGATGTAAGCAACACATTATGTAAATTACATTGCATATCTATGAGTTATATAATCTAAGTTTTAATTTGATTGAAAATTAGATATGGTGGTGTAAGTCGCACAATATAGATGATAGAAATTGGTCCTAAAGCTATAGACAAAAAAACCATTGATGCGAAGAAGAAAAATATTGAAGAAATATTGATCGAAGCGAAGTCAATCAAAGATGAGGTATAATTTTAGTTGTTATTTGTTTGATTATTATTATTTCTTTCTTTTAAAAATCAGTTGTGTTGTATTATTGATTCTAAGTTAAAGGATTTGGTTAATATTATATTTTGATTATAATGTAGGCGCACACTTTTTATTGCTTTGCAACCATAAAGGGTGTGATTGAAAAGAATGGTTGGTATTATGTCGCATGCGATCAATGCAAGAAAAAATTATCAGCCCATTCTTCAGGTTTTGAATGTGAAAGTTGTGATAAGATGATTGAATATCCAAATATCAAGTATATGATAAGATTTAGATTTTCTTAATGAACCAACTTTTTTTCCCTTAATACCTCATAAAATGCAAACGTCTTATAGTTCACATTTGATCAATTCAAACTTGCTGGTTAAAGAGCTGCTTGCTATCATGGTGTTATTTTATTATCAATAGCCCAACATAACTATGACATGCCCTATTTACAGCTACTTATCTTCTTTTCTTTTGTACTTTCTGTCATTTCACCTTGGCACCTAAATTCTTACATAATATTAATATGTTGAAAACTCTAAATAGATACAGAGTAGAAATAGAAGTGAAAGATGAATTTGGAGAAACTATTTTTGTTGTTTTTTATAAGATTATGGAAAAAATATTGGGTGTTTCTGTAGTAGAACTCTAACTAAAAGAGGAGTATGTAAGTTATGTACTCAATTTTATGCTAAATATAAATAATAAATAATTATGTTTGCTTTACGTTATTTTAATATATAATTTCATTTATAAAAATATATGTTAGGAAGGAGAAGAATCATCTTTGCCGATACCAATTCAAAATCTTATTGGAAGCTCCTATTTGTTTCATGTAAAAGTAACTCCAGTGAATAAGAAGTTGACCACTCAAAGCTTTACGGTAATAACAATTATAGATGAAGAAAAGTACAATGAAATCTTAAGTTCACAGGTAATATATCTACTTTTTTTTTTAAATAATATCATATTGTAAATAGTTTTTGAAAATTTTAGTGACTATTTTCTATTTGAATGATAGGATGATGGGACTGTAAGAGTTGCTGAAAATAGACAAGGGAAAATTGAAGAAAATGATGTTGAAGAAGTATCAAATGAGGAACCTAAAAGCTCCTCATAAAAAACTCTAATTTTTGACCCCAAATTTGCAAAATTGAAGTGAAAATTGAGGTTAGTATGTAAACTTATACGCTACATAATCCATGTTGTAGTTAAATATGTTCTGAAGAATTAATTTGATTCATTCACCAAATATAACAGTGAAATAAATTATGCTGAAAAAGGAAATTTAGAGGGCAAATCCTTTGTCAATATGAAAAACAACTGAAGTGGTTTCAATCATATCAAAGGACTCAATATGCTATCTTGAAAGGAGAGGCTTTTTTCATATTTGTTTTTTAAAAGGACTAAATATGCTAGCTTAAAGGGGGCGGTTTTTTTTCAGATTTTATTTTAAATAAGCATTCTTTGTAGTTTGTATCAGTTTGAGTTTGATGGTTTATGAAAACAACTATTATAATTTTATAATTCCAATTGTGTGACGTGCCAAAGTCTTCAATTATATATTATTATTATATAATCCGCTTGCACTAATTAGTCAACAATTAACAAATTTCAATAATTAACAAATTTCAAATAAAATAAAGTTTTTGAAATTGAATTTTTTTTTAATTTACAATATAGCATCCCTGCATAATTTGAAACAAAAGGGGTTCTATTAGCATGTTAGAACCATGTATATAATCAGAGATATCCTTGAAATCATAAAAGGTACATGCAAACATAAGAGCAAAGCAATTATTGTCAAGTGTTATGCCAAATCTATCAAGAAACCTATGGCAGAGGCATTGGGAGTTTTTGCTCCCATGAGAATCACAATAGACATTATTTTCCCTTTACAAAATACATCAATGTGATAAAAATTATATCTCAAGTGGTAAAAGGTAGTAAAAACAACTAATTTCTTATCATTACATTAATGTATGATTTGATGCTCATTATGAATAGCAGGCACTAAAGAAAATTGTCAGAAATGAAAAATGTTATACATTTTTGTGCAAGGAGGACAGATTCAAGAGAATCAAGATAAAGCTTTAGTTGTATACTTCCTGTTTAGATTAGCATACTTTACATTACCCTCCTTTTTTTTGGTTCTAAATGTCCTCTACTAAAATTCAGAAACAAAAAATAACTGTTGAAACTCACAGCTATCATCCCATTAAAAATTCAGTTAAATGACAAATGAAACATCTAAATTTACTGAATTAATGAGTCGTTTGATTTCACTAAGTTTATGAATAAATCATGGCTTCCCAACAACATATATAAATATAAATAAGCAAACATTTTATAAATGCTAAACATTTTATTAAAATTGAATTACCAATAGCAGCCACCTTTCTCTTCTAGCAAAGAACATGCATTCAATGTGGATATGGTTAGCAATTTATGTACTATGAAATTAAACTAATGTGCTTGCATATTACCATTATATTTAAGAATTGAAGTGTGAAAAAAAAATTCAAATTGGTAATAAATTTATTGTAATTATTTATATTTAATATATTCAAATTGATATCTTCATCCTAGTTAAAATCCTAATTACTTCAATTTAATTTTAGACCTTACTTTTGGGATATAAAATTGGAACTTCATCTTTCTCATTCTTTACTTTCATTTGGCAAGAACTTCATCTTTGTCTCCCTCATTTTCCCTTTCATTTGGTAAGTCTCTATTTATCTTCTAATGTTCTTATTTTTTAATATTCTTTTTTTTCTCTACCTCTTTTTTTTTTTTTTTATGAAGGTAATTTTTTGAATTCCAAATAATTATATTATAGGATGTACATGCACATTATTTAAATTAATTTTTTTTCCTTTTCTTTGCAGAAATAAAAAAAAAATTACTATTGTGGTGGTTTTGCGATTCTTATGAAAATGAAGAGAAAAAAAACAAGTACAAATAATAATATGAAAATGAGTTGCGCACATACAAATTTAAAACATGATTCATCATCAGGCGAATATATGGGAGCTCTTCAGATACATGTAAGATATTACTATGGAATTCTTTTAGAGTTTGCTAAGGATGGTACATCAAATGTTGATTACTTTATCCATTCCAACATGAGTTACTCATTCCAACTTCCTTATCATGTTGTTGCATAAGAAATTATAAATTTTCTCAGATGTCTACACAATAGAGTTCCAAAAACAAGAGCTGCCCCATGCGCATATTTTGTTGTGGTTGGGTTCTGATAATAAGATTCCAACTTCAGAAAAGATAAACAAAATTATATTAGCAGAGATTCCAAACAAAGATATAGACCCTAAAGGATATGAAACAGTTGTAGAATATATGATGTGGACCTTGTGGAGATGCAAATAAAAATTCTCCATGTATGGTAGAAGGAACTTACAGCAAGAAATTTCCAAAAAAATTTAATAACCAAACAACAGTTGACCTAGATGGCTACCCATCATATCAAAGAAGAGATGACAAAAGATTTGTACAAAAAGAAGATATCAAACTTGACAATAGGTATGTTGTTCCATACAACAAGGAACTTTTAGTACTATTTAAGTCTCATATTAATGTTGAATGGTGCAACAAATCAAAAGCAATCAAGTATTTATTCAAATATATAAATAAAGATCCAGACAAAGCAACAATGATAATAGAATAGAATATTCAACCAACACTACCACCAAGGAGGTAGAGATAAAAAAGGTAGATGAAATCAAATCATATCTAGATTGCCGTTATGTGTTAGCATGTGAAGCAAGCCAAAGAATTTTTGAATTTGACATACACCATAGAATTTCGTCGGTGCTAAGGTTACCATTACATCTCCCAAACCAACAAACAATAACATTTAGAGACTCTAAAAATATTTCAAATATCTTGCAAAGAGAATATGTTCACAGTTCAAAGTTTTTGAAATGGATGGAAAAGAACAATAATGATGAAGAAGCAAGACAGTTAACTTATGCAAATTTTCCAACTATGTATGTATGGCAAAAAGATAAAAAGAAATGATCAAAGAGAAAAATGGGATGAAGTATTGGTAGAATTGTTTATGCACATCCGACTTCAGGTTAGAAATATGCCAAATATTATTATTATTTTAATATTTATGCATTTTATAGTTGAATCTCATTTATAAAAATAAAAAAAAATGTTTTCATAACTAATTCAAATGCAATTTATATTATAGGAGAAAGATACCATTTATGACTATTGCTTAACATCATGAAAGGGCCAAGAAGTTATGAAGAAATTAGGACATTAGATGGTGTCACGTATCCAACATTCAAACAGATATGTTATGCTATAGTTTGTTAAATGATGACAAGGAGTGGAATGATGCTATTAAAAAAGCAAGCCAATGGGCTTTTACACCTTAATTGAGACAACTATTTATGACTATTTTACTGTTTTGTGAAGTTTATGATCCTCTACAATTATGGGAATCAAATTGGGAATACTAGCTGATGACATACTATACAAGAAACGCAGAGCATTTAAGCATCCTGAACTCCTACTCACAGAGGACTAGCTTAGGAATTTTTGTCTAATAGAAATTGAAAAGATTTTGAACATAAATGGAAAATCAATCTCAAATTTTGAGTACCTACCTAAAATCAATATGATGCTGCTGTGACAATTAAAGAACAAGCTTATGAGAGAAGAGCTTAATCATGATGTTGAGAAGCTTAAGAAAGAACTTACAATATTATTGCCATCACTGAATAAGGAGCAGAAGGAAATCTATGATTTAGTTATTGATTCCATAATAAAAAAAGAAGGAAAATTCTTTTTTGTATATGGGCATGGAGGAACTGGAAAGACCTTTCTTTACAAAATAATAATTACAAGATTAAGATCAGAAAGAAAAATAGTTCTTGCAGTAGCATCATCAAGTAATAATATTTTAAAATCATTATAAAAAATAAGCAATAATTTTAATACTTTTGTAATCTAACCAATAAAAGCTTTATTGTTATAGGTATTGCATCATTGTTGCTTCTGGGAGGGAGAACAGCTCATAGTAGATTTGATATACCATTAGAGATATTTCAAAATAGTATATGTGGTATAAAACAAAATACAAATTTAGCTAAACTAATACAGCAAACAGACTTCATAATTTGGGACAGGGCACCCATGAGACATAAATATGCATTTAAAGTTGTTGATAAGAGTTTCAGAGATATTATGTCAGCGAAAGATGTCGAAGCATTAGAAAGATTATTTGGAGGAAAAACAATTCTACTTGGAGGAGACTTCAGACAAATCCTCTAGTTATACCAAAAGGAATAAGAGATATTGTCCAATTTGCGCTAAATAGATCATAATTATGGGATCATGTAAAAATATTTATATTATCAAAAAGCATGAGAATAAATAATCTTACAATTAATGGACAAGTTGATAAAGAAAAACAAGACTTTAATAAATGGATATTAGATATCGGAGATGGAAATGTGGAGGTACATAAAAGAAATGGTGAGGATGACCCGACATTTATAAGAGTACTTGATCAATTCCTAATAGATGCCAAGGAAAGTGGAATACAAAGTATTGTTGAATCAACTTATCCAAACTTCAACAAAATGATGGAAGATGAAGAATATCTTATCGAAAGAGCAATATTAACACCACTAAATGAAATGGTTGATGAAATTAATGACTATATAACAAATTTGCTAAAGGGAGAAACAAAACTATATAGAAGCTTAGATGAAATTTGCAAGGGATTAATAGAAAATGAAGAGCAGCTGCAAATGTATCCAATAGAATTTCTAAACACTTTGAAGTTATCAGGATTACCAAACCATTTGTTAAAGTTAAAGATAGGAATGCCAGTCATGTTATTAAGAAACATTAATCCTTCATTGGGTATGTGCAATGGTACTAGGTTGATAATAACACAACTTGGAAAATACATTGTTAAAGGGAAATTAATAACAGGAAATAAATCTGGTACTAAAGTTTTTATCCCAAGAATTACAATGAGCTCTTCTGAAACAAAATGGCCTTTCATTGTCAAAAGAAGACAATATCCCTTAAAGACATGTTATGCTATGACTATAAATAAGAGTCAAGGACAATCATTAAAACATGTTGGTCTTTATCTTTCACGAC
The DNA here is from genome assembly GCA_947687605.1 of Reutealis trisperma. NCBI lineage: Eukaryota > Viridiplantae > Streptophyta > Magnoliopsida > Malpighiales > Euphorbiaceae > Reutealis > Reutealis trisperma. Next base: position 381,580 of record CANTUT010000650.1, on the reverse strand, counting down.
CCGTATTTAGTCACGGGCAACTATATATTACTACCTCAAGAGTTAATACGCCAAATGGATTAAAAATGCTTATAGAAGACAACAATCCAAATAATAAAGGTTACACTAAAAATATTGTATACAAAGAGGTGTTCAACAATTTACCAAAGGTATGCATATTTATAATTTTATATCTTATAATTTCATTATCCAAACTAATTTTACAATAATAATATTTACACTATTTTTCTTTTTCCCCAAATAGACACAACATTGATTTGAACTATTCACAATCAAAATTAATAACCAAACATGTTGATTCAAGTTCCATGAAAAAAAAAAAGACAATTAGGATCAAAATAAAGGTTAGATTCTCTATTGCATACACACACACACACACACACACACACACACACATGTGTGTGTGTGTGTGTATGTGTGTGTGTATATATATATATACACACACACACATACACACACATACATACACATATATATATATTACCAGTTGGGATGAATTGCTTCTTTACATTTGTTATTGTTTATTAAAATATAATTCTTCTTAAAGAACTGATTAATCACCATATATCTACCAAATTGCTATGGTTAAGGGTCTAGCATTGATACCAGACGAATTGTCATCCCTACAAATAAATAACAATAGTTAACTTTCTACAATTTACTAAAGGTATGCATATTTATAATTTTATATCTTATAATTTCATTATCTAAACAAATTTTACAATCATAAAATTTATACTATTTCAAAATTAATGAAATTTTACTCAAAACAGGTTTTGTGGATGCTCCGTCATGGCTTATGATCTAGTTCTCAATTTTTCAATTGAACTAATTGGGTTGGACAAAGTTTGACAACCATGATATTATCTATATATTAAATAAATGTATACAACAATTGACAATTATGTGATTATTGAATCATAACATAATAACAATTATCTTTTTATCCCATTGTACTTTCATTTACAAAATAAGTAAGATATTCTTAATTGTGTAAAATAAAGATAATAAAAATATGAAATAAAATCAAACGATGCCCTATATTTATACAAACTTTTTCTATGATATATTTTAGATTTTAAAAAATGAAAATTTAAAAATAATATATAAAGTAAAGTTATATAATATATAATTTCATGTCCTTATTTAATGAAGATATTTTTTATTTATAAATTTAAAATGATAATTTAAATATAACATTATATAAAACCGTGCAAAGCACAAGCTTCTAGCTAGTTAAAAGAATAATTTACATGTTAATATTATGTTTGTATATATGTTATATTATTAAAGAAAATAAAGGCACTCAATTCTCTCAATATGGTAATTGGAAAAAGATAATTACGAGCGCCTTACATAACAAACTTAGAAGAAGATAGTGAGGATGATGAAGGTGGGGAGGTAATATGATCAAATATAGGAATAAGAAATAAAAAAAAATCACAATTATATGAACAAGAAATCAACAATACTAGAAAACTGAGACTTATATGAACAAGCAAGGAACAAGGTTTAAGTTGCACAGAAACAAGGTGTGTCTTCATCTTTGAGGAACTAAACTATTATGAAGAAATAAAAATCACAGCCTTCCAAACCAATTAAAGATGCATTTGGGACAATGGGTATAAACATGGTTAATATGAAGGTGATGAGAGGATTATGTGCTAATGGGATTCCTTTCAATGTGCTTTAAAAATCCCTAATTTGTTGAAATGGTTCATGTAATCAACAATGGCCCTAAAAGGTTATAAAGTGCCTTCATTTGAAAAAGCTAGAACAATATTGTTGGATGAGTGCAAAAGGAATATTGAAAGGGATTTATCTCCAATAAAAAACATATGGTATACTCAAGGCATATCTATTGTTTCGGATGGCTAGTCTACTTTCATGAACAATCCACTAATTAATGTCATCGCAACAAATAACCGTGGAGAAATGTTTATGCATGCACATGATTTTTTTTAAAGTTGAAATAAGGGCAAGTTATCGCAAAGTATTTGCTCAAAGCTATTAGTACACTTGCAGAACTTGCCCCAAATACACACAACTTTTTGCCTTTATCATCATGCATTGCCATCTCACTACCTCCACCACCACCTCCGTTCATTTTCTCTATATGTTTCCTCTTTCTCCTCATTTTTCACTAATTGTATAAATTCTCAATTTCTTTCTCATTCAAAATCATAGGGATCACCATCCGCCAAGAACACTAACCACTACCCATCAAAACTAGTGATCATGATTCCCCCCCCCTCCCCCCAATGACCGTGATTACCAATTAAGATTCGGTAATAGTTTTGAGTCAAAAGTAATCTTTGGAGCTCTACCTCATGCTCAAAATAGCCCTCTCTTATGTCTTTATGGCCATTATACTTCAATGGTTAAAATCATTGATTGATCCTAAGAAGTTATCTCATGTTGTTTCCTTTAATACTTACCTATCTTCTAAGACAACTACTTTAGTGACCCCATTTGAAAGTCATATAATAGGGAATCCATCATATGCATTTCTTCCTTAAAAGTATTGGCATCTCCATATAACCCTTTCTGAATAATATTAGGGTTGATGCATTGAAAATGGGATGCATCCATTAGGTGGATTCAATCTTGGCCAAAAAGGATGTTGTAATTGCTTTTAATATCTACTACGAACATTCCTTTAGGCTAAGTTTCATGATCGAATTTTATTTGAATTGTGATGAATCCTTCTAGCATGGTTTCTCCCCTAGTAAAGTCAGTTATATAAGCAGCCTTCTTTACATCATCTTTACTCAAGTTGTGCTTCTTCAAAAGTCTTAGGGGTAAAATGTTAACCCTTGCCCCATTATCAACCAACACTTTATTGATGGGTGTCCCATTTATCTCGATTTTGATGTAGAGTGGACAAATACGATGGGTTAAAAATGGTGTTGGTTCCTTTAGGATGATTGACTATCGAGCCTCTCAGCACCTTCCTCAAGCTCAACTTCTAGCACATCCCCATCAAAGGTGGACTGATGGCTAGGTTTGAGGAGAAAATCATCAAATAAAAGAGTAATTACATTTATACTGGCTTTTGAGATTAGTGCCCTTGAGCTTGATCCTCCCTTAACTTCTATATTTATCATTCCTTTATCTTCCTTGTAAGGTTGCTTTAGCTTAGGGACTTATAACTTTCTTCTTTTTCTCACCTCACTAGTTTCTTCAATTTTGTATGACTTTGGCTTATCATTATGAATCCTTAATTTTACACCCCTAAATAAAAAAAAGAAAATGACAACCTGACCTACCTATGGCGGCGTGCTGGCAATATGATTTTTCCTTTTATTTTTCTCTTAAATCCTATATCGAAAGATTACAAATCATTCTCTAGCATTTTCCATTATAAATACAAACTCCTAACTTAGTATTCCTCATCCCTAGCTTCTTTAGAAACTCTCTTAAGCAAGGCTTTTCCTCTCTTTCTCTTTTCTTAGCTTGGTCCGATGAGGAACGAGCTCCCTAGTTTAAAATTTTTCTTTTATTTTAATTTTCTTTTTTGCTTTGCTATTGCTCACTTCTTTGCAATGCACATTGAGTGGCATTTTCTTGATCAAACCCAATAATTCTAAGGCTTTCCACATCGATCAAAATAGCCTACCTCAATTCCAACCGAGGTAAGTCCAAGCACAAGGTAAATTTTTTTTCTTCCTTTTTTCCTTTTCTTTATTTATTTTTATATTTCCCTTATTGGGATTCTTTTCTCCCCCTTGAGCTCATTGTCTAATTCTTTTCTTTTCTATCCCCGACTCTCTTAATTAATTCATTTAGGTTAGTTAATTAAGATATGAAATAATTAATTCAATATGGTAATCAATTAAAATCGACCAATCAATTTAACCCCCTCTCAAATCAATTAATCAATTAAAATATGATAAAATGATTTAACTAAACAAACCCCTTCATAAGAAAGGAGAACTGCATAAATTATGATTCCATTTCAAAGGGATACGCATATATGCTTTGTTCAAGTATCGAATCCAAATAAAATAACCAAACTCTTCCCCCTATCACCTTCTTAACATAGCTAGGGTCTCTTCTTATTTGGTTATTTTAGATTTAGTTTTGGGTAATGTGTGACTTCCCTAGAACCCAAAAGGGCTAGAAGAAGTATCTCTTAAATTGGTTATGTTGTAACTTAATTTTATTTTTTCACTTTAATTTTTCTTTAAGTTTTATTTATTTTGTGAATGAATGAAATAAATGAACATGCATCAAAATAAACTATACATACATAATTCATGAAATAATTTTTAAGTCACAATTTTATTAAATGCCAAGCTATTTTTGTTAAAATGAACCAAAAACCTAGTTCCTAGATATTCTTTAGTTTCAAGGCTAGCGAACTTTTCTTTTGAGATAAAATTGGAGTCAATTTTAGTTTTTTTCTTAATCTTTTTCCAATTAAAATAAAATTAAGGTGGCGACTAATATACTTTTTCAAAATCAATCAATCTAAACTTGAGGGCTTCCTCCTGGGTTCTTTCCCAATGAGCACTTTGATTCCCCTTTAGCGAATTAGATCGGTGCTCATGCAAGACCTCACAATCATCAAGGTAGTATAACTTACCCACAAAATAACCCTTTTCTCCTTATCTCGTTATAGTTGGACTTTTGCCTCAATCACTTTCTTTTCAGTTTAGGCCTCTACTCTTTCTGCTACTTGTCATTTTCTAATAGTTTGTTTAGCTTGTTTAGCCCTTCTTCATCTTTGTTACCTCCTCTTACGAGTCTTAATAAGGATTAGCCTTCTCTCCTATCTAGGGTCGAGCTTAGTGAGAACATTGTTTTGAGGTCTAAGAGAAGATTGTCTTTCCCAATTCTCGATTTACCGAGGCTTTGGTTTGAAAGTAACAGGGTTTTTGTCTTAATCTAGCTCTTTTGGATGAGTATTCCTGCTTATATGATGCCTTAGTTAAGGAGGAATTAGTTGTCTTCCTGGTCTTTGCAAATGGTTTTGTGGCATTCTCTACTTTTGGCCACTACATGCCTCCATTCCTTTTGTTTTGGAGGCTCTATCTCTCAGTATTTCTTGGTGGAGTTTACTAAGTTTCTTTTCTCTTTAGCACTACCTAGAGCTCAAACTTACATGAAGGACAACACTAAACATGTCGTAGATTTTAGTACTTCCTTCTAAACCTTAATGTGCTTGTCATTAATGGACTGCATAGTTTGCTATTCGGCCATCTTTTACTCTATAGGCTTTTTTCCTTCTACATTAGTATGGAGATCCACTTTTTTTAAGCTGAACTAGTGTATTTGGTTGCTTATGCCTAGACCCTAAAATTTTGTTCCTAGTTGTGTTGATTTTAGCCAAATTCATTGTCCCTTTAGGGAATGGATTTATTTCTCTCATTGATGCTTTCCTTTTACTGAAGAAAACCAATATTCCCTCATTGATTGCCTTCCGCACTACATTCCCAAAGACAATGTAGCTATTAGTTTTATGTTAGAAGGAATTGTGCCATTTACAACACTCTTTTTTAGCTCTTTGTTCATATAGTGGAATGATGTGCTTAGCTAATAAAATGATTTGATTGTCCTTGAGTAAATAATAAAAAATCTCATCAGGCTTGCTCAAATTGAATGAATATTCCTTGGCAATTTTAGTAGTTTTTGTTGGTTTCATTTTAAACACTAGGCTTTATTTAGAATAGCCAAAATCTCAAGTGGCCATCCTCTGGTCTCTTTCATTATGGAGCTTTTCATAATTACTTATTAGGTCCAGAAGATCATAGAAATCCCTGAATATATGGCTTTTAAAGTGTTCCCTGATGGTAACATTCATGCCACTAAATGCAAGGTTTACAGGTTCTTATTCTGAGATGCTGATATTACAATAAGCCTTTGTTTTTCTAAATTGAGCTATGTATTTCTCAGCCGATTCCCTTGCATTTGATTACTTCTTTCTAGATTAGCCAGTGTGATTATACGTGGAGTTTAGTAAAACTTTGTATAGGATTCGTCTTCCATATAATGTTATATGATGATGGAATCTACTCTCAAATCGGTGTAAGATATGAAAGTAGCTTTAGTTAAAGAATTGAAGGGCCAAAGTTTGAGGAAGCCTTCGGCTAATGCCTTACTATATTGAGTAGTAAACCTGGAGATGTGCTCAATTGTAATTGAGCTATCCTATCCTGAAAACAAGATGAATTTAGGTATCTTGAAACCTCTCTGAAAAAGGTACATTCAGTCCATCTAGTTTGGGTAAGGCTTTTTACATATAGGTCAAGCATTATCTCTAAAGTGTACTCCCATCCTTCTTAGAGCCTTTATCATATCATTATCTATAAGTTGATTATGCTGATAGTGTTCTTTGTTTTTGTCCCATTCATAGTGTGCCCGATCATCATGCCATTGGTTTGATATCCTATATTTTCTCTAACAATGTTCGGCTCTTATACCCCTTATTATCATACCTATAATCATTTCTATAATTGTCATCATTATATAAGGGGTTGTTACCTTGCTGTATTCTACTAGCTGGCCACTCATTGTGCTTTTTATAACCGTTTTGATCACCATTCCTCAGCAAGTTAGCTTCACCATATCTTGGTTCATTCCTCGGCTCATCCCTTTAGTTATCAGGAGCTTTCCTTCTGAATTGATTGCCAAAGTTTCTTCTACTAGCCATATCCTTGTTTTTGCCTTCCCTGATTTCAATAAAATGAGTCAAAGCAATTGTAAAGCATTCCAATGATCAGTCAATAATCCTCTGCACTAAAGGATGTGCAAGATTTTGATAAAGTCACGAATTTGAAAATCTCTGGACTAAATAAAAAATCAGAGATTAGAAAATCAAAGAATCAGAATCGAACCATTTCATAAAAACCTCTGTACCAAATAGTCCCGAAATTCCGATTTGGTTCGATTTTATTTTTGGTTCCTCTCTAGATATTGGACCTTCCCCAAATTTTAAAATTTTTAATTTACATCCCAAATGAGCTTAAAAAACAACTCAAATATAAGCCTAAAATATTAATCATAAAATAAGGCTTATATTTGGATAATGATGGCCAAGGCCACTTAATTTGATTTGAAATAAAATGTGCTTCTTCTTTTATAAGGAAGAGGGTACATATTATTTTAGTGTTTAAACAAGGTGGGATTTCTCCTCTTTCTTGTTCAATGTAATACTATCATTTTTAATGCCTGATATTTTTTATTAAAAAAGTTCATTTTATGCATCTGGCCTATCATTGTAAAACTCTCATAACATACCACAAGTTAAATTTAACATTTTATGGTAATTATTATAAAAATTATAAATTCAAATTGCCTAAAGTTGATTGATAATCAACTATTTTTTTTTCATAATAGTTATACAATGTTTACATGCTAATATCTTTCATGTAATTAGTCCATTTTCTGCATGTAACCTACAATTTCAAAGCTCTAATGACATACTACAAGTCTAAATTATTATTTTAACCTATATATTATTAAACTTATGAAAATTAAATGTTTAGAATTGATTGACAATCAAATATCAACTATAATATATATAAAAACATCATCATCAATAAAAATATATGGCTCAATAATAATATAAATAGTCCTAAGTTCATAAATTGTGAGATTACAAATTTAAATCTATTTAAAAAAATTTATTAAAGTTGAACTCAACATTTTAATATTAAATTCAATGTTATTAAGGTTGAACTCGACTTTATCAAAATTAAATTCAAAGTTATTAAGGGAGAATTCAATTTTATTAAAGTTGAACTCAACATTTTAATGTTAAATTCAATGTTATTAGTGTTGAAATTAATGTTAAAACGTGAGTTTAACTTTAATAAAATTGAGTTTTTCCTTAATAACTTTGAGTTATTTTTATAAAGTTATGTTCAATCTTAATAACATTAAATAATAATAATAATAATAATAATAATAATAATTTTGAAAATCAAATTATTAATCTATTTTGGAATAATATAAATTATTACTTTATTATTATGTTATATGATATATATTGATATATAATTATAAGTTTGAATATATACTTTTTTAAATTAATTAGTTTTGATATTTAATTTAATTTAGTGTAATTTAATTTTTAAAATAATTAATAATTTATTTAATAATAGACTATATGATATATATTTAAACAAATTATATATCTTATATCATATAGTAAAGTAATTATTGCAAAATGAATTAATAATTTATTTTTTAAATTATATGTTATTATTATTCAACATTATTAAACTTGAACTGAATTTTATTAAAGTTGCATTCAACCTTAATAATATTAAATAATAATAATATAAATTTAAAAATCAAATTATTAATCTATTGTGAAATAATATAAATTATTAAATTATTATTATGTTATATGATATATATTAATATATAACTATAAGTTTAAATATATGCTTTTTCAGTAAATTAATTAGTTTTGATATTTAATTTAATTTAGTTTAATTTAATTTTTAAAATAATTAATAATTTATTCAATAATAGGCTATATGATATATATTTAAGCAAATTATATATCCTATATTATATAGTATAGTAATTATTCCAAAATGGATTAATGATTTATTTTTTAAATTATATGTTATTATTATTCAACATTATTAAAGTTAAACTGAATTTTCTTAAAGTTGAACTCAACGTTTTTAACGTTGTGTTTAAATTTAATAAAGTTGAGTTTTCTCATAATAACTTTGCATTTAATTTTAATAAAATTAAGTTCAACATTAATTACATTAAATTCAACATTATTAATATTGAATGCAACATTAAAATGTTGAGTTCAACTTTAATAAAATTGAGTAAATTTTAATAACGTTGAATGATAGTAACATATAATTTAAAAATCAAGTTTTTTTTTTTTTTTTAAATGAAAGCCATATCATTAACATTGGCATAAAACATCATTACAAATAGCAGCCTGAATGCACTTAGGAGGATCATACCAGACCATAAAGCTAGCATGTAAATGAGATGCCCTTGCTAACAAGTGGGCAACCTCATTTGCTTGCTTCTTAACAAACTGAACTGAAAATGAAACATCATCAACTAACAAAGAAAGGCAGTCCCTAACAATAGAATAAAACTCATCCACACCCACAAAACTATTACTCAAAGCTTGCACCAGTAGCTGTGAATCAGTTTCAAAAATAACTCGTTGATGGCCTAGGTTTTTGATCCACGAAAAGGCCTCTTGCATACTTATTGCCTCTACCTCTCTAACCTGGGGCAGACCCTCAAAGCTTGTAGACACGTAGCAAACAAAGCAACCAGCATCATCATGAACCACTATACCAGCTCCATGTTTGCTCTGTCTTTGAAAAAGAGAAGTGTCGACATTGCATTTTAAAGAACCCAGAGGAGGCTTAGACCATTTTTGCTAAGATTGACTGCTATCACTCAATTTCACTGACAACCGCTCACATAAGAAATCCAAAGCACCATGAACGGTATGTTGAGAGGCTGGAGATGAGCCATTCCATAGTAAATCATTCTTGTGACATCAGATATTGTAAATAATATCATAAAATTTGCCTACACCCAACTCATCAAGAACATTCAGCATATTGAAAAACCTGGAATTAAAATCAAGAACTCTTGAAGCCACCATCTACATTTTGCCTATTAAATTAGCACATGCCCAACACTACAATGCAAATGGACATTTAGGGAATAGATGCCATACATCTTCCTCAGCTTATTGACAAATAAGCAGGTGGTAGGAACTAAGAGTCTTCATTGTCTGAGATTGACATGGGTAGGAATACAATTCCTGCAGGCCCTCCAAAGCAAATTCTTCATTTTTGGAGGGATATTAAGTTTCCACAGCACTTCTAATTCCTAGGCACTCTATATTGCTCATTAAACCCCAACACATCCATAATTAAGAAATAATAGATTTAACAGAGAACATACCTGTTGCTGTGAAATGCCAAATATGCTAATCAATTCACCACCTCCTTGTTAATGGAATCCTCTTAATTGTCAATGCAATCCCGATCATTGAAGAATTCAAATAACAGCTCAATGTCACAATTAAGGCAACTAGGCATCATAAGGTCACTAACTTTCAGATCTTCCATACTAGTAATAGGAGTTAAAGACACTTTAAAATTTTAAGGATCATACAGCCAAGAATCATTCCATACATCCACTAAGTTATCATTGCCAATTTTCCAACAAGTGCCTTTTTCTAGCAAAACTTTAGAGAAGAAAATACTCTGCCATATGAAGTTTGGATTACGACCAATCGTAGCATTCAAACAATCCCCATTTGGATAGTATCTAGCTCTGAGAATCTAACTAATTAGAGCAATGAGATCAAAAATTAGTTTCCAACCCAGCTTCCCAAGCATTACTATGTTAATGGCATATAAATTTCTAAAACCCATGCCACCTAGATCCTTCCTTACATTTTGCTTTAGTTACACCATTGTATTCCCCTTTACCATCTCTTCTAGTGCCCTACCAAAATGAATTGAGAATTCATTGGACTTCATCCAACGTAGAAACTAGGAGGAGGAAGGCACTCATAAAATAGGATGGAATAACTTGACCTAGAGCCTTCACTAGCACTTCATTAACTGCTCTTGATAAAAACTTACTCCTCCAACCTTGAGTACACTTCCAAACCCTCTCCTTGAGATGACTGACTTTTTACGGCCAATTAGAGATGGCATACCAAGATATCGACCAGCGTTTAAAGGAGAAGAAACACTAAGAATAGAAAAGAACCATTGTTGTTCTAACTTTGAAACATTAGAGCTATAGAAAACCTTAGATTTGGAAAAGTTTACAGCTTGACCCAATGCTTCTTCATATGTAAGGAGTAGAGATTTCATTACATTACACTCACTTGCAGATGCTTGAAAAAAGAATAGGCTGTCATCTACAAATAGCAAGTGAGAAACCTATGGAGCACACTTGCATACTCGAATTCCATAGATCTTACCAACCTATTCTTCCTTTTTAATGAGAGATGAAAGCCCTTCAGCACATAAAATAAATAGGTAAGGGGAAAGAGGGTATCCCTGTCGAAGACCCCTCTTAGGATGAATAGGCCCTACTTCATGTCCATTAACAAGAACATTATAGCTCATTGAAGAGACGCACAACATTATCATCTTTACCCATTTGACATCAAAACCAAGCTATAACATAATAACCTCTAATAAACCCTAAACAATTTTATCATAGGCTTTTGAGATGTCGATTTTCAAGGAGACATCGTCCTTCTTGACTTTAGACTTTCTCTTCATAGCATGAATAACCTCAAATACAACCAAGACATTGTCAATGATGGAATGACCTAGCACAAAAGCTGATTGAGGGAAAGAGATTATCTTTGGCAAGAGAACTTTCAACCGGTTAGTAAAAACCTTGGATATAATTTTGTAGACCACATTGCAGTGAGCAATAGGCCATAAGTCCTTCATTGAAGTGGGTGATTCACACTTGGGAATAAGGCATATATTTATAGCATTGAGTGATGAGGGAAAAAAATCAAATTATTAATCCATTTTAGAATAACATAAATTATTGCTTTACTATTATGTTGTATGATATATATTGATAAATAATTATAAGTTTGAATATCTATTTTTTTAATAAATTAATTACTTTTGATATTTGATTTAATTTGTTTTTAAAATAATTAATAATTTGTTTAATAATAGGCTATATGATATATATCTAAACATATTATATATCATATAGTAAAGTAACAATTTATATTATTCCAAAGTGGATTAATAATTTATTTTTAAAAATAATATATCATTTGAACACCAAAACAATATAGTACAGTTGTAGAATAAAATGGATATTATTTTATAATTGCCCAAAGTTATCTCATATAATAAAATAATTAAATTATTTTCCGCTTGATTTTTAACCATAAAATTTTATTAATATTAGTACTATACAAGTTACTAAATTTTTTTATGAAATTTTAAAATAATATCAATATTATGCAAATTATTACTTTTTTTTTTCAAAATCTAGCTTAGACTTACAAAATTGCAATGTCGTAACTAATTTAAAAATTAAATTTTATAATTAATAAATTAAATTTTATTTCTTTATTACTGAATGATTCTTGTTCTGATTCTTCAGTTCGGTACAAATAACTACTAATCTCTAGAAATACACCAAAAATAATTTCAGGACGGTTTGGTTCGAAAAAAGTTAAATGTTTTGATTTGATTTTTTGGTACGGTTTAGTATCTTCGAATCCCATACTCAGCCTCTGCATAGTCTTATTCTCATCGACCATTAGTCTTATGACCACAGCTACCTTCGATCATCCCTAAGTACAAGTCATTATTCACTCAAGAGACTCTATCCACAATGGTCAGTTGGTCAGCTTAACTTAGGGCCATTGACCTTAAAGGCACCTATTATCTGTTGTAGTCAACTTCTCTTGTGTTCCTTGAATTGTCTCCATTAAAAGTTAGATCTCGGCCAGAAACGGTTCGCTTCACAGTTTTCTAGGTTCCTTACTATTTTTAGTATTTTTATATTTTATAAAGCAATTAAATAACCTAAATTAGTGTATAAAGGCAAAAGTATCGTCAACCTTCAATTTAGGAACTTGTACACTAAAAAATAACTTGACAATCCTAGTATATATAGGTGTTTGTTGTTGTTAAGCAATCAAATCAGGAGTGATATTTAGATAGCAGGTACTATCAATCAAGGTTTGTGAACACACAGTCAATAACATCAATTGAGAGAATTTTGGAAGTTTATTAAATTAAGTGATAAAAAACTATACAAGATTTTTTAGAAGCCTATATATAGTGACTATACAGGGTGATTTTTGTAATTATGAATATAAGCAAAACCCTAATCTAATAAGACATGTTCAATCCAAGTAACATGTTGGGCATTTCAGCAATTGAACCTAATTTTTGGTCGGCGTAAACAAATAATAATAATAATAATAATAATAACACGAGATCTTGAAATTTTACCTTTATTGATTTTTTTTTACAGATAAAATTTTAAAAAAATATTAGATGCTTGTTTTATTTGTAATATAACAAATTTACATAATATTTTATAATATCATTTTATTATATTATAATGCAACAATCTAGCTAATCGTCAAAGGGACTAGATTTAACATAGAAACAAGTGAGATGAAGAGTGTAAGAAGGAAAATGGAAAGATAGGAACCAAAATCTTAAAAAGGGTACCAATTCAAAAATTGAGGTGTTAGGTGTAAGTTGGCAAATTCTGACCTCATATAGGATTCCTAGATTTTTTTTGGATAATTTAGGTAAATATAAGAACATTACAAGTAATGGAACTCGAATTAGAAATAAACATAGAAAAATACCTAAGTAAATTGGTACTCTAAATGCCAAATTGATGAATTTCGATTTATGGATTTTTCACAAATTTTGACAAAGGAAAAATTGACAGAAGAATAATTAAATATAATATTTAGAACCTGGAAATTAGATTAAAAAATATTTAAAAATATAAATTACCCAGGTTTAGAATAGTTTTAAGCAATAAAGGGCAAAATGGTCTTTTGATCTTAAAAGTTAATTTTTTTTTTATTTTTGCATAATTAAAAAAAGAATTAATATATTAATAATTAGTGAGATGGTTGGATAAGGGAGAAGAAATTAAGGCTAAACACGAGACTCAGAAATACCGAACCATACTAAAAATCTCAATAAAAAATCTCTATAATGGAAAAATATCCATTGACCGTTTGATTTTTTTTCAAACCGAACTAAAGGATTCTTTATATATATAATGTATATATATATGAACTGATCTAAAAGATTCTTTTATATATACACACATATATTGATATTGAATTAGTAACATATTTAAGAAAATTCAATAATGTATATGTAAATTTTAATTTTTATTAATTATAAAATTTCATTTTCAAATTAGTAGTTGCAATATATATACACACACACACACAAACACACACATTTTGATATTGGATTAGCAACATATTTAAGAAAATTCAATAATATATAAGTAAAATTTAATTATGCAATTTGTAATTTGATTTTTATTTTATCGTAATTTGATTTTTATTTTAGCTTGGTGAATTGTAAATAAATTTCTTTAATTATACACTATATAGTTTGATTTTTGTTTATTATTGTATTGTATTGATTTAATTTTAGGTTTAAGTTAAAAATATATATATATTTTTAAATATTTAAAAATAGAAGATCTCCGAATCTCCTTTTTGTCTCATTTCGTATCGAACTGTCCTATTAAATTCAAATCTCCATTCTAAATAATCCTGAAGAATCGGGACAGTTCAATATGGAGATTTTTCTCTTTGGTTCATTCTGGAGATCCCATTTTAGGAATCTCCAAAATTCGGTTCGATTTCAAAGATTTTCAAACATCCAGATTATTCCGAACCATACTCAACCTTAAAAGAAATACTTGGCTAGGATTTGAACAAAATATGGTGTAAGGAAAAAAAAAATAAAAGGAAATTAGTATGTACACCAAAGCCAATAGCTACACCTTCATTTCTTTAACTTAAGAACAAAGAACAGAGAAAGGAAAAGTGAGGGAGAGAGCTTCGGGTGAGACCAAAATCAAAGGAAGAAGAAGAGAAAATTAACGTAAAACCTTAGACTTTAGTTTTTAAGTTGTTTATAGTAATACATATGAAGAGATGAATAGAATCCATATGATTTTATGTTAGGGTTGCTTCGGGTATTTAGGGGAAATTGCGGAGAAATGTCTAAAGTTTGTTCTACTCACTTTACTAGCTTTAATTTAGATCCAATTAAAGTAATATGTTGGTAATTAAAGAATTAATTAAAATTATTGGACTTTAAGAAGGGAAATTAGCATTATACTCGAGTAACTAGAGAAAAAATATGAACATAAATTGGATTTGAGTGAGATAATTGCTTCTGTGTTGGTTGGGAATAAGGTTGAAGAAAATTTAATAATCCAAAATTTTAATTGAATTGAAATGGAGACAAGATGAATTGGAAATTCTATTGATAGATTGGTGAATTGAAATTCTATTGATAGATTGGTGAATTAAGGAATGAAAATGAATTAAATTGAATAATAGGTTAGAGTTGGCCAAGAATAAAATTTTAGGAAAAAGGAATTAATTGGAATTGATAAGTTGAGCAAATGAGAATTAGCCTTAATTAAACGAATTAATTAGTACAATAAATAATTTAAAGCTCAATAATCAAAAATATGTTTATATTTAGTTAGAATGGGAAAAAAAATAAAAGAAGATGCTTTAATTTTTTAAATTGAATAAAAAAATTAATTAGACTATGTATTTACCAAAGACAGATAAGGATTTACTAATATATATTCAGCCAGATAAAATAAATGGTAATAAAGTGAAATTGGTATATTTTATATATATGTAGTGTCTATTGAGTAAAATATGATTTCAAGTTTATTAATTAGTTAAATTAATGATTATAATTATAGTTATAACTTTTTTTTTTCTTTTTTGAAGCAAAATACTGCACTTTATTAATGGAAATCATAATGCAGTACATCAATGAGACAAATTGGTGGAGACTCCACCCAAATTCTGGGACCTAACAAAGAACCACCTACTCTAGCAACCAAATGAGTCGGAGTGTTTGCAGATCGTTTAACCCATAAGAATTTAATCTCTCTAATAGATAGAAAATTAGAGTAGAAATAAAAAATTCTTAACTTACAATAATACAATTACAATTAAAAATTAAGAGGTAAAATTAACATTAATATAGAAAATTCAGTTGTAACTAATATTTTAAATTGGTATTAATAAGAATTCAAATTGAGAATGTAAATTAATTACCAAAGTTAGCTAAAAATTTTATAAAATTAGAATTATCATATGTTAATAAATAACAATTAACAATTAAAGTGGTTAAATTATTAATACGTGGTTAATTGAATGTACCCCTTTGAAGTGATACAAGAGAAAAGGGTGACCAAGAAGTCCGTGTTCACCAATCCTATTATTGTAAAAGTGTTATTAGTGCATTTAATGTATGGTGAGTGTTTTTAATATTATTATGCATATATGATAGCATCATCATTGTTTCCAATGTTTATTAAAATTAAACGTTCATTGAAAATTCTATAACCCTATTATTGAACCTACAATAGATGGCTCAAGTTTTGTCACCACTTGAATCTAATGTCCACATGAGAAGGAAATGATATTTTGAATATTGTATATAAGAATTGTATATAAATTAATGATACTTATAAGTGTTTTTAGACACTCCATGTTAAGCTAAGGACCTTACAATGATAATAACATGTAATATATAAAATATGGATGTCTTAAAGATTTCTTAATTATGTGATATTGGTAATGAATTTGAAAGACTATAATATAAACTAATATGCATATTTATATTGTTAGGGAAAATAGAGTTATAAGTGCAATGATAAGAAAAAAGAAAAATAACACAAATGAATTTTACGTGGTTCAATTTCTCACTAGACCTACATCTATGATCCCTCTAAAGAATAATCCACTAAATCATAAAATCAACATATTATAATTTTTAAATAGACAAAATTGCCAACCCTCTTACAATATCATTACCCATCACAAAGGCTCTACCCATGCATTTTGGATCACACTCGATTAATAGGCAAAAACCCTAACTCAACTATTTGGCAAAATGCCTCACATCGTTGAACTTTGGGCAAAAGCCAAAGAACTTATCATATAATACTCCTATTTATAATGTTACCCACTATCAATCCCAACTTAATAAGGATTCTCATCCAAATAGAAATAATATTGAAATAAGAATTCCACTCCACAAAGAAAACAATCCTCCATTCTATTGAAAGAATATTTCTCACACACAAAATAGGAAAAGGTCATCTTCCAAATTCCATTAGGATTTTGAGTCACAATCTTAACAATCTCCACCTTAACTTAAAATCTCGCATTGAAGCAATTTTCAACAATTTCAACATCTCCACCTTGACTCAAAGTCTCTTAATTTTGCAATCTTCAAAACTTCATTATCTTTAATTATCAAATCTTCATGTTAGAGCTCCACCTCAGTCAAAACTTCTCATACACTTTTGCTAAGCGCAACTCATCATCCAAACACATTAATTGAGGAATCATCATCATCATTTCCAATTTGCCCTTCATCTTCTCTTGCTACTTTCACATTCTTTTCACCTTCTCTTGTATATGTTATCTTCTTTTGCATATTTAATCTCCTCTTTAAGTCTTCTTCCAATTCGAGCAGTGATATTTCACCTTGCTAACACATGACTCCCAATTGATGTATCTTCATCCTTCATCTTATTCTCAATCTTTAATTTTTTTCTCTTTTCTAAAAATAAATCTTGAACCCCATAATAAGAGCCAACACTTCTGATACAACTTATTAGGAAAAATAAAGTTATAAGCACAGCGATAAGAAAAGAGAAAAATAACACAAATAAATTTTACGTGGTTCAATCTCTCACTAGACTTACATCCACGATCTCTCACTAGACCTACATCCACGATTTCTCACTAGACTTACATCAACGATCTATCGAAGGGATAATCCACTAAATCATCAAATTCACATATTACAATTTTTGAACAAAAAAAATTATAAACCCTCTTATAATATCATCACCCATCACAAAGGCACTTTATCCATGTACTTCATGTCACACCCAATCAATGGGTAAAAACTCCAACTCAACTATTTGTCAAAAAGCTTTACATCCTTGAATCATGTGCAAAAGCCAAAGAACCTCTCATATGATACTCCTATTTATAATGTTACCCACTATCAATCCCAACTTAATAAGAATTCTCATCCAAATAAGAATAACATTAAAATAAGAATTCCACTCCATAAAGGAAATAATCATCTACTCCATTGAAAGTATATTTCTTACACACAAAACAACAAAAGGTCTTTTTTCAAATTCCATTAGAATTTTGAGTCACAATCCTAACATATATAATTAATTATTAATATGTGAATTTAATGTGTAAGAATGACTTTGAATATAAATTAATGTGTATGAGAAAGATATTGAGAATATTTGTACTGGTAATGGAGTTGAAGATATAAGGGAAAATAATTGAAAATGTCATTTCATGCGAGTTTTAGATCTTGGGTATTGTTATATCTGTAGCTGGGACTTCACCAAACTATAGTTGAGTTGTAGCGTTAATTGGATTCTACAGATTTTTTATGACTATTTAGGCTACCCATAATCTGAAACAGTTTATCTTAAAAGTGGAATATGACATTATATATAACCGTGTATCTCGCAGGTCAACTTTAAATTTAACTTATAATTGAGGTATATAATGTTAATAAAATTATAAAATTTAAAAACATAATAAATCATATAGAAAATTAAGATGTAAATAAAACTAATCGCAAAAAATATATATAAGGAAAAAATTATATATTTGGCTATTATTACAGGTGATATATGTCTTTTCTTGAATAAAAATTATCTTTTTTTAAAGGAAGAAAAGAAAAGTAATGGTATTTTTTTTAGAAAAAATATATTATTTATGTCTGGAATTTTGAAATTTGCTATATTAATATATGGGTAATTTTTTTAGTCTAACGATTTTTTTAATTTCAATAACTAATTTTTATGTAAGTATTTTTTAATTGTTTTAATTATCAGACTACTGATTTATAATTCTAAACTCCTTAAAAATTCAAACATTAGTGTAAATTATTCCCTTTTATTAGTGCAACTTTAATGAAGGGTTAATCAAGAGTTTATTGAGCTATCCTCTTTAACCTCACCATTAGAATGGCTTTCTTGAAAGGTTGGTGATATTAACCTGTTGATAATTATCAACCACTTCATGCCTTTTAATAAAATTTACCACCAATTGCATAACTTTGCGTGACGTGCGCATACCATAAATACAGTGTGCATGTTCAACTTGGAACATGAGGCATTGTATGGACATGACATGTGTCCTCATTGCCAATATTTATTTTTTTTTATTTTTGAATTTTTGCAATGGTAACTTCAAATTCAATGGAAATATTTTTGGTTTTTTGGTACTTTAAGTTTTATCCATTGATACAACGGTAAATTTGTTTTTTTTTTATTATTTTTTCTCTATAAATAATAGAGTAATTCAACTTCAATTTCTCTTCACTTTAATAATCAAACAATTCTATACTCTTTCCATACTTCTTTATACAAAAAAAAAAAAAAAAAAAAAAAACCTTTAATTTTTGGTATTTCATTATGGATAAAAATAATAATTATCCATATTCACAAAATCCAAACCCAAATAATTCTCAAAATTCCCAAAATTATGAACATTCTTTTTTCCTACAAAATCCCCAAAATTTTCTAACTCCCAAAAATTTCTAAAACACCCAAAATTTTCAAAATCCCCAAAATTTTCTTAATTACAATCCTCCATTAAATTTTCAAAATCATCCAAGTATACCTTATCCACTTCCTTTATATTCGAGACTAGGTTTTTTTAATCTTTACATGCCAAATTCAAAAACCAGTAGTGGACTTCCAATTCCTACAAGTGAGCCAGTAAATTTAGATGGGGCATCTACTACCAATCAAGAATCCACAACACAAACGGGCTTCCTTTTTTTTTTTTTTTTTTTTGACTCTCAAATTCCCTCATATTCCACAACTGGAGATTGAAACCATTGCATTTACTAAAGAATAGATTGAAGAAATTGGAGAAAAATGCGTGCCATGGAGCATAGAGAATAAAAAATTGCTTGTAAGTATTTGGCTTACAATTTCAAGTTGTAGCATTATAGGCAATGACCAAATTCTAAGACATTTTGGAAACAAATAACTGATTACTTTAATGAAAATTGAAAATTTGGTCCAAGAAGAAAAATAAATATTGTTAACCAACGTTGGTTTTTGATGCTTCCACTTATTAATAAATTCAACCAAGTGTACAATAAATTATTAAGAGTGTTTGAACGATGACCCATTGAAGGAGCATGCTTGGCAGCTTTATAAACAAAATCGTAAAGAGAATTTCCCTCACGAGCACATCTGGTTGATGTCGAAAGATGATCCAAAATGGAAAGTAAACTATCCTTTTAATTAATGTTCAAAGAAAACAAGGGTTGATGAGAGTGGTGCCTACACATCTTTATCCAATGTAGAGATAAGTTTCGATCTAGATGATAGTCAAGTTTGCCCAATCGGTTAAAAGACGGCTAAGGCAAAGGCAAAGAGAAAGAGAAAATCAAAGGAGAATGATAAATATGCAAATAAAGATATGCAAAAAATATAGGCTGAATTAAAAGAATGGAGAAATGAAAAATTAAATGAAGTGTGAGGTATTAGGTAATCTTTTGAGCTGGCTTCTGATCATCGAATATTGACTATGGATACTAGTCACATCATCACGGAGTAACTTGAAAATCATCATATGATATGCGATCTTATCAAATCTAAATATAATATTTCTTAGTTATTATTATGTAATTTCAATTTTAATTTAATGTAATTTTAAATTTAATTTGCTGTAATTTTAATTTCAATTTAATGTAAGTTTAGTTTATTTTAATGTAATTTTATTTTAACTTTAATTGTAGTAATTTTAATTGTAATTTAATATATTTTAATTTAATGTGATTTTAATTTAATTTAAATAAATTTAATTAATTTTAATTAATTTTTATAATTTTATATTAATAGTTGCAAAACTAGCCATTGCAAAAGTTCTATATGTTTATTAGTCATTTTTTCCATACCATTTCATCCACCACTTTCACACTTATTTGAAACACTACAACTTACACACAAAAAAAATGGATAATGACTATATGAAAAAAATTGAAAAATTTTTAATTGATGAAATGATGGATGATATTGATGAGAAAATGTTTATGTTTTTGGTAGAGTGAAAGAGCAAAAATAAGGTGAGACATCAAATAGCTATAACTGCAATCGAAGGCATTTAAATCGAGATCGTAAAGCAGGACATGATCTATTTTTCAATGACTATTTTGCTGATGAACGAGTTAATCATACTAATAAATTTCTTCGAAGGTTTCGAATGAGAAAAGAGTTATTCCTACGTATTGTTGAAGCCCTTCAAAATCATTCGATGTATTTTCAATTGAGGGTCGATGCAATTGGTAAAAAAAGGACTTTCTTCCATTTAAAAATACACTGTAGCTATCTGGCAATTAGCATATGGAGTGCTAGCTGACCAATATGACGATATGAGGATCGTTGAATGTACAACAATTAAGTTTTTATTTAAATTCTACCAATGTGTGATTAAAATTTTTGCACCCAATTCTAAATGAGAATGTTAAATAATATATAATATCTAAGATATTATTTAACATTCTCAACTATTCCCCGAAATGACAAAATGTGACGAAACTAATGATCATAAATGCCTCTGAGGTCTTGCTTAAGAAACTAACAATTCTAAATTTGGATGAATGGCACATTTCAAGGAATGAAAACACTAATGTTTTACAATTCCTAGCTAAAGTGATGACACCTCAAAAAGTAGTTAGGATTGTTTGGTTTATTTAGTGTAATAAGTAAATGAATTCTTGGGTATTATTTGGTTTTGTTGATTTTGATGATATGGTTAGTTTTCTCTAGTTGTATTTAGTTATTTTTAGTTGGATTTTTCAATACTATTTATGCTTTATTTAAAGAAATAAATGGGTATGGTTTGCTAATGGGTGTGATATTGGGGTACAGTGGATGTATTTGGTGTTTCTAATTGTATCAAATTACTGTGAGCTTGCAACTCTCACTAATCTAGGGAAAATGCTTTGATTCATTTTTTTTTTGGTAGAACTAAAGGAATGGTGTAGCCAATCGCAACGGTAGCAAAGTGGTGGGAAGAAAGTTCAAGCATTTTAAAATTTTATTTCACCCAATTGGATCCAAATATTCTTTCAAGCAATCAATTAATTTGTGTATAAAACACATATGCAAAGAAAAAAGAAGGAAAAGTAATTATATTATCTCTTGAAGGTTCCTTCTTTCTTTAACAAAGTTCTCTCCAAGTGTAAGCCTCTAAATCATCCACACCTAACTTACCTACAAGTGTCCCTTTGATTTCTTTGGTGTTCTTGAGTCCCTCTCTTGATTGTCCAATTTTGATTTAAGATCTTCCTCAAAAACATTACAAGATGAGGTTTCTTTTTGATTTGTTTTGGACTAAACTCATTTTCATTTTGCAAGCAATTGTTCTTTCATAAAGAACAAAGAAAAGAATTGAAGATCAAAAAGAAACTCTTTCTTCATTTTTTCTTTCTCTTTCTCAACTTCTCTTTCTAAAAGCTTCAAAATGAAAAATAAACCTCTTTTATATGAAAAGGATGAACAAAAACCTTATATACATCTTTTTCCACAAGACTTAACACTTAATTCTTTGCCAAAGACTTTTATACTCTTTAACACTTTATGCTTTATTATGAAATGTCCATTATACCCTTTAGGCCTAATGAATATTTCCATAAAGCCAATTAAAGTAGAAATAACCATTTTAACCTTAGTAAAAAATTTGCTAACCCCTAAACCCATCACATGGGCTTATAAATAGTGAATTTTTTCTAACTACTAAATTGCTTCTTTTCCATATCACATATGAGCTTAGGCCACATCTCATGTATTTAGGGTTTTCACTAAGCTTAAAATTATGTATTTGATTTAATTAGTCCAAATCATTTCATTTAATTTTCTCATTTACAATATGTACAAATTAAGATTTAATTGAATCAAAATCTTTATATATTAAACATCAGGACATGCTAGGGTCCTTGTAAATTAAATTACATGTTTACTCATTTTACCACTAATCAATTAATTAAACACTTTAATTAATTATTACAGTAAATCTTTTATACTTGAAATGTAATTATTATTGGGTATGTAACTTTATAGGTTCATGTTTAATTAGCAATGGAAATGAGAAAATATTTTTCTTTACTAATATGAAATCTCTATTTCACACTAGTCCCATAAGTCGTGAGTGACAACTAACATTCCATATTACGACTACATAATTAGAAATGAATGTTTATAGTTAATTACTTTAAACATCATATGGACTATCTATCATAAATTATTATACACTAGAATCCCTTCATTAAAGATCCTAATCCCAACTAGGGTAATGGTTTATATTAAATCCTAATATGCCTCGATTCTATATTCTTATCTTGGTTCTAATTCTTCATGAGATTAGATTACTGATAGAAACTCTTTCTAGTGAATCTTATTGTGAACTCTTAATTTTGCACCCTCATCATTCAACTGCACCTTGGCACTCGCTAAGTTTAATGCACTGCGCAGAACCATTACGACAGTCCTGCTAGCCGGTTAGTGGGTAGGAGTTGGCCTGAAAGAAAATTTTTTAGCCTTCAAATACATTACTATCCAGATACTCAAATTTCCTAAACACAAACCAACAATTAATCTCTAAAATAAATAAATAAAAAAAAAAAAAAAGCCTGCCACGTCAGCTGTGGCACGACAGCCTTATGGCGCATGTACAACTTGTGGCCTACCGCAAGCATATGGTGCAGTGCTGCATTGGCAGGGGTAGTCCTCTTTCTGTGCAGAAAAATATCCATTTTGTCCCTTTTAACCTAATTTTAACCCCTTTTCAACCTTATCTTTTTGGTCATTTTACTTTTTAAATTCTTAAACTACCCTCACCCACTTTTTCTATAAATATCCCATTCCATTTCTCATTTCTCTTTACCCCTTAAGTTAAAGTTGATAGCTATCCTCTAATTCCTATCTTCTTCTCCCTCCAATCATTCTATAATTAATTAATTAATCTTTTTAATTAATTAATTATCTCAGCCTAACCAAGTTAATTAATCTTTTTAATTAACTAAAACTTTTTTTTTAAATTAAAATTAACCGCCCAATTAATTAATAAATCTTTTTAATTAATTAATTAATCACTTTTTTCAAAATCAAATTAATCCTTTTTTCAAATCCCCCTTTTATCCAAATTAATTAATTAATTATTTTCAATAAAACAAAACACTTAAACTAAAATCAATAAAACAGAATTTCAGTTCGGTATAACCCTTCGCCTACCAAAAACAAAGGTATCAGCCTTTTTCCTTGCTCTCAAAACACTCAAACTAAAATCAATCTAATCAACTTTTAAACCTTTTTACTTAATCAAGGAATGAACTATGCAGGTTTTGGGTACATAGGCACGTTTAAATTCTAAATCTCAATCAATCTCCTTTTCCTTTTTATTTTCCAAATATAATTAGTATAATCAATTATTTATTTTTGGAATTAAGGAGTGATTACGTGGTTCTCTTAGAATCCATAAGGACTAGGGAGAATACGCTCCTTAATTTGTGATTTACACTATTTGCTCTTCAATTTTCTCATGTATCCATATTATGCCATGTTTATGCATTTTATTTATAATTATCATCTTATTAATGTCATCTATAAAATTAATTTTTAAGTCAAATTAAACTTAAAAGCCAAATCACGATTATTTAAAACAAAAAATCTAGTCCCCCAAACTCAATCTAGTTTGAGATTAATGATTTTATCCATAGGTAAATTAATTGAAAATTAATAAATTGGAGTTAATTGGGTTTTTTCTTATTTTTCCCATTTAAAAAATAAATTAGAGTGGCGACTCCTAAAATCATTTTTCAAAATCAACCAATCCAAATCCGAGGGTTCCATCGTGAGTCTAAGCTTGAATGAGCATTCTGATTCTCTCAAGCAGATTGGGCTAATGCTCGAGCGAGGCCTCACACTTACTATTCTACTCATAAACTTTAGTTATAAAGAATAACTAGATAGCATAGGATCTATACCTCATTTACTCAAGGTAATAAATTCTATCTTGGCAATCACTTACCTCCATACATAATAAATTAGAACTATCATTGCCATATATCCATACATGAATAATACATATATGTAAGCAATAATAATTTCTAACTACTTTTGTATGAGATATAGTATCTCTCAAGTCAAAAGACTATATGCATTATTATGACCTAGACAATAAATAATTAACAAGTAGTAAAACCTCATATTATTATCATCTAACGTCACAGTTCGACTATTCATCTTATGAATATCCACGTATTTGCATCGACATTATATGTCAAGTAGTATGAGGCTCACTGTCTCTATAATCATCCGTATCACATACTGATTATAGAAAACAAATAGAGGTGATGACCTTCCAAAATTAATGATGCCCAGTCATTAATCTTATGATCATGAATATATTTAAAATATTTGTATAAGAGCGATTTATCACTCATATTCTCAACATCATTTGAGAATAGATCCTCTTATAAATACTTAAAGACTATGTTCTATAATATGAAACTCTTTTCACATAAAGAATATATTTATAATGCCATTGAGAATTATTATTTACTATATGACTCTTATGATATATACTGCTATCAATAACAACTCAACTTAATGGGCCACAATTGGTTGCAATATCGTGTGTTTTACTTGCTAAGTTATTGTAGGAAAATATGCTATATATAGAAAATGTTTTGCTTTAAAGCTCACTATGGATTATATCTCATTCTTGTGAGATGTTGGAGGTTTATAAGTTAAATAATTAAAAATAGTTTAGGAAACACAACAATAAACAAGCAGCTTTATCGCTCATATGATTTTAGTGTCTAATACAATTGCAACATTTGTGGTTTCCTTAAATCATAAATTACAACTTTTTTGTGTGAATAATTAATGCAAATCATTGTTGATATGAATTGTATAATCAACCCATTCATTGTTTAGCCCAACAAAACCTGATAGAGAGCTTGATGCTATATAAGTGAGGGAACCCAAAAAATATCTATTTGTCAGGTCTACAATGTTAGGATTATCAAGTGTATAGAATCCCACATTGGAAAGAGATGGGATTAAGGAGGAACATATAAGTGGGAAGGACCCATAAACCCATTGCTTTAAGGTTTTGGGTTGGAGTGTGGTGTCAAGCCCATGAATATATTTCTCCCAAGGCCTATAATGAATATCTCCCAAGTAATGTAGATTCCCCAGGTCCTAACAGTGGTATCAGAGCCGATGGTCCGGCAGAGACGAGTATAGAGATGGTGGTTAGATCATATAGGTTGCACCCCTCACGTAGAAGAGCAAGGTGATTCCTGGTGCGGCCCTAGCCAGTGAAGTGAGGAGTCTAAGTCCAATGTGGATGTTCACACTTGAGGAGGAGATTGTTAGGATTATCAAGTGTATGGAATCTCACATTGGAAAGAGATGGGATTAAGGAGGAACATATAAGTGGAAAAGACCCATAAACCCATTGCCTTAAGGTTTTGGGTTGGAGTGTGATGTCAAGCCCATGAGTATGTCTCTCCCAAGGCCCATAATGTATATCTCCCAAGTAATGCAAATTCCCCAGGTCCTAATATGCAGAACTTCCCTTCCTTTGCAACATATTCATTTCATAGGATCTTTAAGAATGTGGGGCTATGTACATGACTGTTAGGCTATCGGGTCTCATCTCCAAAATTTCCTTTTTTTTTAGCAGAAGATATTGTTTTGCACTATTTTGTAAGACCCAAGAAACAATTTTATCTTACTCCTCATTTGTAGACTAATGATTTGTATTCTTTTTCAGATGGCCTTTGTTATGTTCCTGCTTAGATATTTCATTGGACTATTATTAGTACTGGAACCTTGTTTCATGTCAGCATGACTTTCACCCATTTCTACCTCCATTAAAGAAGAGAAGACTGCTTCTAGACTATAGTAAAAGCAACAGCAGCAGTAGAACTCGGATGATGAATCCGAGGAGGATTTAGAGGTAGCATTGCCTCCTCCCCGAGGATTTGGAGGCAAAATTGCCTCCAAGAAAGGTAAGAAGACTGCCCCCAAAGCCTAAAGGATATTCTTCCCTTGAAAAGTTTGTCATTGGCAAGGGTCCCAATGGATATCTCAAATTCCTTTTTATAAACAGATCCTTCTTGAGATGCTTTTTGGGGAATGAAGTTAAAGGGTCGCGAAAAATTTATAACTTTTTGAATATTACATCTTTTATTTTGTGATAATTAAAACTATGATTATTTTTGCATTTGTTCAATTACAATACACTTGAAAGTCTTGAATAGTTGTATTAACACAAGTTATTTTTTTGTATGTCTTGGATGAATGGTTCTAACATAGTGAGATGTTGCCAAGAATCTTGATATACTTATTTTGTTATTCTTCCCAACCTATTATCAAGTGCATCATGTTGCTTTACAAACAGCTGAAGCATGAGGAAATTGCTGCATGGATGGTTGCAATAGATTCACTAGAAGAGGAAGATCACAACATTTGTTTTAGGAAGGAATTAATCCCTAAAAATCATCTTTGATTAAAATTACAATATCTAGACAAATTTTTAATTGATGTCCAAATAATTTAATCATATAAAATTACTTCAATTCAATATAATAATCCATATGTTCTGATATTATTCAGTGGCCAATTTATGCCCCTTCAAACTTGAAGATAATATTCAAAAACAAATCTTATAAAATTTTAAGGTTTATATATTAGTATATCTTTCTTAATCTTCAAGTTTATGTGCATGATGTATCAAAAAAGAATTAAATAAATTGTAAAGCCATTGAAATAATGTGGCTATAACAAAAATGTAATACCAATGAAAAATTTGGTTTTTAATGATATATCCATATGCGGATGGCAACACTGTTTTGTTAATCAATTTTAAAGGTAGATTACTTAATGTTATTTAGTTAATCATGTACCTATAAGAAGTCCAAAGTTGAGGAAATTCTTATTCACATAGATAGGCATAGGTTCATTTACATAAAATGAACCACTTCATTTAATTGAGCTGTTTAATTTGCTGAAAATAAGATCTGGAATCGGAATCAGAATGAATGATTCTGATTCCTAGTGTTTGGTTCTCGAAAAAATACTCAAAAATCGAAATGCGATTTCTTCATTTGGTGGGATCACTCATTCTTCCTTTCCCCAAGGAATTAAATTCTTGCTCCTACAGGAATTGAGTCAAACATTTTATTTTGGTTAAACGTATAATTATTTGCTTTATGTTATTTAATATATTAATATTAAATATAAAATATAATACAATATTAATAAAAATACAAAATTAAATGTTAACTAAATAAATTTAAATAAAAATAAATATTTAGTCATTTTTACATTGGTACATATCTTTTAATCATTTTTTAAAATATTTTTTCTAAAGATTTTTAAGCTTATTTTTTAATGTCTGTTAGTCTATTATGATTGTGATTTGATGTTTGAACTAAAAAAATATTAGCCTATTTCTTCTGTTAACCACAAAGTGGCTTCCCCACTTACTAAAGTTCTTGTTTGATGTTAGGGTTTCTTTGCCTTTTTCCAAAGTAGAAGTCCAAGTACTTGCCTTTTTTTTTTTTTAATTTGTTTCTGAGAAGAAAGGTCATTCTTCACAAAATCTATTGGAAATTTTCATTAAAAATGATTTTTTGAGGGAAGTTCTTGAAATTGAAGAACTTAATTAAGAACTTAAATTTGTTGCTGTTTCAATGATATTGTGTTTAGAATTTTGCATTTTGGTTTTTTTTTTCTCATTTTAAGATGCTGATTATGTCTACGTTTGGGTTTCTGTTAGTGTAAATGAATTCTTATGTGTTATTTGGTTATATTGATTTTGATGATATGATCAGTTTTCTTTGATTGTGTTTAGCTACTTTTTGTTGGATTTTTCAATGCCATTCATGCTCTATTTAAAGAAATAAATGGGTATTTTTTGGAAATAATGGTTTGTTACTGGGTGTGATAATAGGGTACAGTGGATGTATTTGGTGTTTCTCATTGCATTAAATTACTATGAGCTTGCAACTTTCACTAATCTAGAGAAAAATATTTTCATTCATTTTGTTTTGGGTAAAACAACCCAAGTTAATAGGCCATAGTTGGTTGCAATATTTGCTTGCTAGGTTGTCATAGGAAAATATGCTCTATATAGAAAATTTTGTCCTTTAAAACTTACTATAGATTATATCTCATCCTTGTGAGAGGTTGGAGATTTATTAGTTAAATGATTAGAAATAGTTTAGGAAACAAAGCAATAAACAAGTAGCTTTCAAGCTTATATGATTTTAAGGTACCATACAATTGCACCATTCATTGTTTGGCCTAACAAAACCTAATAAAGAAGCCTGATGCTATGTGAGTAAGAAAACCCAAAAAATATCTCTTTCTCAAGTCTATAGAACTTCCCTGCCTCTGCAACATTTTCATTTCATGGGGTCTTTAAGAATGTGGGGCTGTGTATATAACTGTTAGGCTATCAGTTCCTTTCCCCAAAATTTCCTTTTTTTAATTAAGTAATGTATTCGACATTTTATAAACTAATATCTTAATATTTAAACAAATGAAAAATATATTATTTTCTAATATTTTAAAATATATTATTTTTGAAAAATTAAAAAAATATATATTTTCGATAAATATAAAACTTTTGAAACAAAATTAACTAATTATTTTTTTATAATAATTAAATGATTTTGTTATGCAACAAATAAATATATATTGTAGATGATTTAGATAATATGTTATTTAGTTATGAGTACTACATTATTTACTTTTTTGAGTTTAATAAATTGATAATGTGGTATAATATTAAATACTTATATGGTATGATCATTAAATTTGCCATTAAATAGCCAACTGCTTAGAAATTTTTTCTTCTCTCTCTAATTTCAGAGCCATCAACTTGATTAGAAGGATAATATATGAGGTCTAATAATAAAGTTATTCTGTGAATAATATTAATTTTATTTGATTATATTTTATTTAAATTTAGATGAGAATTATTAGTCTTGATATGTAATTTGAATGGATATGTAATTTTTTTTTATTTTAATGATATTTATCAGTTCTGTTTGAAAAAAAAATATATATATATATGCCCGTTCCTAAATTATTTTTTCTGACACTTACCAAAAATAACGTCTCCCAATCTTGCGTGTAAAATAAATATCGAGGAGAAATGCTGCCTTATCCTTATTATTAGTACACACACTGAACTTGCCCCACAGATACACGTCTCTCTGCCTTTATCATCATGCCATTGCCGACTCACTGCCACGGCGGCCACCGTTCCTCTTTCTTATCTGTTTTACTCATATAAATGCCCAAAATTAATCATTCATTGCTTACTCATTCAAAATCATGGAGACCACGACCCACCAAGAACACCAGCCACTATCCACCAAAATCGGCGGCCGTGATTTTCCCTCCGACGACCGTGATTACCAGTCAGGATTCGGTAACAGTTTCGAGTCAGAGGCAATCTCTGGAGCTCTACCTCATGCTCAAAATAGCCCTCTCTCGTGTCCCTATGGTCTTTATGCTGAACAGATCTCTGGGTCTTCCTTCACTTCTCCTCGCAAACTCAATCAACGCAGGTTCATGATCCTTCCTCTCTTTTTTTCCCCCTTTTAAATGGGTTATTAGTTTAGTGATTTTGCTCTTTTGATTTTGTGGGTATAGTTGGCTATATCGAATCAAACCATCGGTTACCCATGAGCCCTTTAAGCCTCGGGTTCCAAGTCACGGGAAGCTAGTGAGCGAATTTGACAAAAGCAATAGCTGTACGACACCCAGTCAGTTACGATGGAAACCAGTGGAAATTCCTGATTCCCGAACTGATTTTGTTGATGGATTATACACAATATGTGGGGCTGGTAGCTCTTTCCTTCGCCATGGATATGCTATTCACATGTAATTGGTATTTCCCAAATGTTTGTTTTGTTTCACTATCTTTTGTTTATGTATGGAATCAAAGTTCGTTTCTCTTTTTTTTTTTTTTTTTTTGTTAAATTGATTCATGTGTAGGTACACTGCCAATAAATCAATGGAAAACTGTGCTTTCTGCAATGCTGATGGTGACTTCTTGATAGTTCCCCAACAAGGAAGTGAGTTGCTAAATTTGAATCCAATCATGATTTTGTTATAAATTGTGATTTTGTTTTTTAGTTTATTACATTGGTTTATAGGGTATTCGCCTTTCTGTTTTTAGATTTGAACAAATATGGTATGCACTTTAGCATTCTGTTAATGCCTGCAGAGTGCAATGTGTTTTAGTGTTTGGTTCATGTTATTGAATGGATGAAACAGAGTCACCCTTTTATGAAGATTATATTTGTGAAGTAGTCAGTAATTATGGAACTGATGGTGAGACTAACATTCTTGAGTTGAAATTTTAGAGATTGGTACATTGAAGAATGAATAGTCCCATAAATTTTTAATTTTGAGCTACTTTTTAATTTTGTCAAATAATTTATAATTTACAGCAATTATGTTCAGAGGTGGTAATAATGCTTGAGAGATGCGTGGTTATTGTACTTAATTGGGTGCTTGGTAAGCCTACAAGGATGGACAGGCTAGAATTGGAATTATTTGACTTTAAAGAGAATGGGTTATATAGCTTCAGGTGGGCATTGGTCAGTATTTGAATCCCTGTTCAGCTCGCTCTATCATGTGAGCATGCCAATTTAGTGACTGTTCTAATTCAGCTTGGCCAATCCTGTTAGCAAGCCGATTTAGTGACTGTTTCAATCCCTACTCTCATGTATGTGATTGATACTAATTGTAGAAGTATGAGATATTTTTTAAAAAAAAAAAAATTTGAATAAAATTGAAAAATTCTTGCAAAGATCTAGATTTATCTGACCAATAGGCCTACTATTAACTGTTCAATCCTTAAAAGAACTTTGATATCTAGTTGTGGATATGAACTAATATTGCTACTAAATTCCGCAATTCTTATGTGAGCTTTTACCATATATCATGTTTGGGCATGTAAAATACTTGTATTTGATTTCCAAATCCCCACAAGAATCTCAGTTTCGATTTCCTTATTGATAACTACTTGCTAAATCTCTTAGAATCTAAAAGTGCAATAGTTACCCAATTCAGTAATCCCCCCTATGGTACCACAATCTGAGACAGATTGCTTTGGGATGCAATCTGGAGTTCTGAAGTTAGAGTGTCTAAAATCATTGCCACATGATGGTGAAAGAAGAAGAGTGAGAGGATGAGGAAAGTGGCTTTTGTTGTTTTCTATTTTGACCACGCTGAAGTTCCACTCCCATTTGTTTGTTTCTTTTAATCCGTACAATACAAAATTCTAAATTGCATTTTTTATTTTGCCTTTTTTCTTTTTAGCAAGCTTTAAAACATAGGAATGGGTATTTTTTAAAATTTTGGATCTCCTTTAGACAAACAATGACTGCAGGCCCTGTCTTAACTAATTGGTTTTATTTCACTGTGGTTTATAATATTTCACTATTTGTTATGTTTATTTCACTTTTTAAAATTTTAAATAAAAACTAATTATAGAATACTTCTTGGTGTGAAATTTAACTATTAAAAAGTTATTGACTTTTATAATTTTAAATCATGTAGCATACCAAATTAATGTACCAGCCAAGTCTGCCCCCTTGCGTAACGTACATTAAGTTAAGTGGTTAATTTCATCTGCTTACTGGTACCACGACACAAAAATATACGAGTAACTATGTTAGCGTTATATCTTCATGTGTCATTGGAATTTTGTTTCTCTAATTTCTTCTTATGCTTCTAATTCTATAGCGCACACTCTGCATTCGCTATCACAAACTGCTTGAGAATTGAAGATTTGATCTTATAAGTTGTTACTAATACTCTGCTCTGGTTGTGCAGGGCTGTGGATCACTACTGAATGTGGAAAGTTGCAAGTCTGCCCTGGTGAAATTGTTGTTTTACCTCAAGGGTTCCGTTTTGCTGTAGATTTGCCAGATGGCCCATCACGTGGTTATGTTGCTGAGATTTTTGGTACCCATTTTCAGCTTCCTGATCTTGGGCCAATAGGTACTTGATCTCTCTTAGATGTTGCTGGCAAACAAAAGTAGATTCATTATTTATATGTTCCTGGTACAGAAAAAACATGATTTTGGTTGCATTTAGGTGGTAATGGTCTTGCTGCTCCAAGGGATTTCCTTGTTCCCAAGGCCTGGTATGAGGACGGCTCTCGTCCAGGATACAATATCATACAAAAGTTTGGTGGAGAACTATTTACTGCAAAGCAGGATTTTTCTCCGTTCAATGTTGTTGCCTGGCATGGTAATTATGTTCCATACAAGGTAAGTGTAATTATCATAGTACTACTTTTAGTTTGTAACCAATTGGATACAGAAAAATAGTTTGCCCATATTTGGACTGAAAATAGACAACCATCTGATCTGCAGTACGATCTCAAAAAGTTTTGCCCGTATAATACTGTGCTGATTGATCATAGTGATCCATCAATAAATACAGGTAGATGATGCATGTATCCATACACTTTCACTTCCCTTGTATTCACTGTTCAGTGTAAATCATGTTTCACTTCTTAATTGAATTTATGCCATATATTGCAGTTCTGACAGCACCAACTGATAAACCTGGAGTGGCGTTGATTGATTTTGTTATTTTTCCTCCCCGATGGATAGTTGCAGAGCACACCTTCAGACCTCCATATTACCATCGCAATTGCATGAGTGAATTTATGGGCCTGATTTATGGTGGATATGAGGTAAATTGTAATTCACAGTTTTTATGATCATAGCTGTTTCTAGCAACGGAAGGCTACTTATTCTTCTGCTTTACTAACATGAGGTTGTATTTTCTGTTGTAATTGCATTGATGATATATATCAGGTGGATTGAGCAGTACTGACTACTGAAAGGGCTAAACATTTTTCCAATTCTATGGCTACTAATGGCTAAAATTTGGTTAAATTCCTTGCTTGAGCAGAGGAAATTAATTTTTGTATTTTTATGTCCTGCTGCATTTTCAGGCAAAAGCTGATGGATTCCTCCCAGGCGGTGCAAGTCTTCATAGCTGCATGACTCCACATGGTCCTGATACCAAGACATATGAGGTAGAAGTCTGGTAGACATTCTCATACAGTACTTGCACCTTTCTTTTTATTTTTAAATTCAGGACAAACTAGGATTCATATTGCCATATAATACTTTTAGGATCTGTTGCAAAATTTGTTAATTGTATCTTTTATGTATTAGTACAAGTTCTAAATTCTCTCTGTTTTCCTTATTCACTCACTACCAAGATTCAAATGTTTGGTCATCAAACACTTTTTGGGTTTTTCAGGCTACAATCGCACAAGGAAATGATGCAGGACCATATAAAATCACCAATACAATGGCTTTCATGTTTGAATCATGTTTAATCCCCAGAATCTGCCCGTGGGCCGTTGAGTCGCCATTCATGGACCATGATTATTACCAGTGTTGGATTGGACTCAAGTCCCATTTTTCAGATGGGAGCAGGTGCTAAGAGCAACGGTTTATAGAACTAACATCAGGGAATTATTGCGCATTAATTTGGTCTCCAAACATAAATCCTGCACGCAAGGTCTTCTTCAATTCCCCCTTCCAGCTTTATGCATACATACATAAAAGAATAAGCTAAAAGAAAGAGAAATAAATACAGACATGCATACAATGAATTGTATGTGGTAAATTTGTTTTGCGTTGAATTTGTGAAAACCCCAAGAAAAGTGGAGTAAAAATAAGGGAAGAATTTTTACATGTTCTCTATAGAAATAGATTCAATTAGAGAGCTAAATATGTGCATAAATTGTTTGTGTAAGTTTTACTTGCTCATATTACAATTTTATTGCAATCTGTAATTTGTGATCATTATAGGGATAAAATAGTAAAATAAATATAAATTCTTAATCTTTGTACTAAAATAAAAGTGGATTATAATTTGTAAATAGAGAGAGTAATTAATAGCATCTTTTTAAATTTTCAATATTGCGAGATATTTTATTTGCATAATTTAATAGTAAGTATATATTTTTATTTCTAATGCAGTGTAATATCTGGATTAATAATTTTGACATTTATATATTTAATTAAAGAAACATACATGCGGATCTATAAATTTTTTTTAGTGGAGCAGAACATACATATGTGACTTGAATAAGTCACATATTTATCAAATTAAACAGTTCAATGAGTAAGCCGACTCTCAATTCACGGCATTTCGAGCACATCACTTTTGGATCAAATGCTTCGCTGTTAATCATTTAAATTAAAGATCAGTTCTTAATAATTTTCTTCACAAATAATGAAAAATTAATTACTAATAACCACTTTATAAATTTAAATTAATAGTAAATTTTAAATACATCGTAAAATAAATTTGGGTTTCTGAAATAAATTAACGGTAAATGTTAGATGTATTGTAAAATGAATTTAAGCTTTTTTAGTACTAAATATTTAATATCTCTCATTTTTATTTACATAAAAATTTATTGCTTTAAAATTTTCTATTATCCTTTTATTATATTAGTATCTTAAATTCTAAAAGTATTTTTTTATACTATTTGTTAAAGAAAATTTGTTGTATTCAAATTTATTTCAATTTATTTTACTAAATTGCTTATAAAATTTTATTTCATACATTGAAAATATTGTTTAATATTAATTTAATTACTTTTTATTCATCTTCAATTAAATTATGTCGAGGAAATGCTCAATTTAAAGTCTAAACTATTGCTAAAAATGCAATTGAGGATCCACATTTCATTTTGCTGCAATTAGCTCCCTCAACTCTCAATTTTAATCAATTCAATATTCCTCTATAAAATTCAACTAACACCATTAAATAAATTTATTTAAGTGAAAAATGGGATCCATTTGTGAACACTTCATTTTTAAATGATAAAAATTTAAAATTTAAGCAAATTATATTTTTAAATAATAAAAATATAAATTAAAAATATAAAAAATAAAAAACACAGATTTGGGTTATGAAACCTAGATTGGTGCATCAAACAAAAAAAGCAAAAAAAAAAAAAAAATAATAATAATAATCTTTAATAAAAATATAAAAAATAAAAAACACATATTTAGGTTATGAAACCTAGATTGGTGCATCAAACAAAAAAAGCAAAAAATAATAATAATAACAAAAATCTTTAGCAAAATGTCAAAAAAAAATTTATAGTAGATATGAAGAAAAAAAATTAAAAGTTCATCATTTTCAACAAACAAATCAAAGCAAGCAAAAAACAAAAATTGGAAACAGATCGAGAAAGAAAAACGTCTAGGAGAGAGAGAAAATGGGCTAACATTATCGACCACCCACCTTGGTTGTCTGTTCACGACACTGCAACTATTAGAAGAAAGACCTGAAGCTGATTTGCCATTCTCTAGAAGCTCATTATCATAAGCCACCGAAAAATCCTACACGCTCTGCCTAAAGGTACTGTCGACCAAAAACTTCCAGAATATTTTTACATAGTTGAAATCCTCTCTTTCCCAGCTTTAATTTTATACTCACTAAGTCATTGATCCAAAAATAATCATAATATTCATCAAGAGCTTTATCCAAGAATAATTACTCTTTTTTTTTTTTTTTTATGAACCAATTTTGGGTTTCATGTTAAGAAACCTATATTTGTACTTTATTATTATTATTATTTATATATTTTTAATTTAATATTTGTATTACTTAAAAATATAATTTACTTAAATTTTAATTATTTTTATTATTTAAAAAAATGAAGTGGGTAACAAGTGGATTATGTTTTTGAATTATTTAAAAATATAGTTTGTAACTGATTTTGGAGAATTGAATTTTATGATTTAAATTATGTTTTTGAATTTCCACCAACTATTATTTACAAAATTGTGATATTTATCTTTGAATATTTGGCGAAGAAACTGTTGTGGAAATTGGATTAGTTTCTACCAAATGTGAATAATTATGTAAAAGAATTATAAAAAAAAAATTCTTAATTAATTGGAGGAGTTACAACTCTTTCACTTAAAATCCAATTAACTTAAACTCTTATCATCTTTTTGACAGAATTTTTTCTAGAATAATTTAAGCAAAATATATCACAAAAATAAAATAATCAATAAAAGCTATTAAATAAATTTTAAAATAGAAATAGCCGAAAGTGAAAATACATCCACATCAACCACAATAGCAGTTCATACTTCATCAATTTTGGCAAGAATTGCGGTGGCAAATATGAAAATTGTAATAAAGATTTTTTATGGTACAGGCTATTTCGGCATGTGGCAAGATGAAGTTGTAGACGCCTTATTTCAGCAAGGTTTAAATATTACCATTGAAGAAGAGAAATCATGGAAAGGAAAATTGGATTATAAAATAAGGTCTCATTCCTCCTTTGAAAAACATCCTAAAACATTAAGTTTATCTCATATTTTTAACACTTAATTGTTATTTCTCTTTTCTCTCTTTTGTAGTATTTTATTTTGTAATATTTCTTTGAAATAGTAAAGTATTATTTTGGTGGTGTCCGTGGACATAGGCATAATTGGCCGAATCTCATTAAATTTTTGGTGTTCTCTTTATTATTTATTTAATAGCTATTATTGGGTATTTTATTTTAGTGATATATTATACTTAAATTATTCTAGAAAAATTTTTTTCAAAAAGACGATAAGAGTCTAAGCTAATTGAGTTTTAAGTGAGACTGTTGTGATTTCTCTAATTAATTGGAAATTTTTTCTTGTTATAGTTTTTACACAGTTGTTCATATTTAGTGGAAACTAACCCAATTAACTTTTATCATCTAATATGCAGAATATCCAAGATCTAGGAAAACTTTTCTAATGTGAAAAATCATATTAAACTGCAACCACAGAACATACTTAGTAGCCTCGGTTTTGATACCAATTATTATGGAAATTGGGTTAGTTTCTACCAAATGTGAATAACTGTGCAAAAATTATAAAAAAAAATTCTTAGTTAATTGGAAAAATCATAACGGTCTCACTTAAAATCCAATTAGTTTAAATTCTTATCGTCTTTTTTACAGAATTTTTTCTAGAATAATTTAAGCACAATATATTATCTAAATAAAATACTAGAATTTTTTTTAGAATAATTTAAATATAATATACCACTAAAATTCTAAGTTAATTGGAGAAGTTACAGCAGTTTAACTTAAAATCTAATTTTTCTTTCCATTTTCCATAACTTACTGCTGTGGAATTTAGAAACTTAGCTAAGATGCCAAAAAGTCAATAGAAACGAAGATCGGCTGGCCCATTATGTTTATCAATTAATTCAATTTCCACTCTCATTTAACATGTGTAAAAAAAAAAAAAAAATCAGAATCGTTAACTAACATCATAATGGCATATAATTAATAAATGTTACCTGCGATAAAAAAATGTAAAACTATATATATATATATATATATATATATATATATATATATATGTCTGAAAATTAATTGTATATGATTATTATTTAATCTAAATAATAAATTACATAATTATCAACCCTAATAAATTATCTTAACACATATATAATTAATAAATGTTACCTGCGATAAAAAAATGTAAAACTATATATATATATATATATATGTCTGAAAATTAATTGTATATGATTATTATTTAATCTAAATAATAAATTATATAATTATCAACCCTAATAAATTATCTTAACACATATATGGTTATCAATAAAAATATTCATATTTTCTCTCATTCGTTGAAATAAATTCTCTCATTTGATGAAATAATTTTCAAAATTTATAAAATATTTATATATATTGTCCCTCAGCCCTCAGCTAACTTTCAAAAAAATAAAAAGATGTTTGATTATTTGCACTCTAACAAACAAAAAAAATCTTTAGCAAAATGTCAATAAAAAATTCATATTAGATATGAAGCATAAAAGATTAAAAGTTCATCATCTTCAACAAACAAATCAAAGCAAGCAGAAAATAAAAAGTAAAAATAAATTGAGAAAGAAAGATGTCCAGGAGAGAGAGAAAATGAGCTAACATCATTGACTACCCACCTCGGCTGTCTATTCATGACACTGCCACTATTAGAAGAAAGCCCTGAAGCTGATCGGCCATTCTCTAGAAGCTCACCACTAAAAGCCCTTGCCCAAAGGCACTGCAAACCAAAAACTTCCAACGACGATTCCAACTAATTCCGACACCTTTTCTTGAATATTTTTAACCAAATCAAAATTAAAAAATTGAATTGAATTGACTGGTTGGGCTTGATCTAATTTAATTTTTTGAGAATTTTGGTTCAATTTTTAAAATAAAGATCCAACTTAAATTTTGATTCGATTCAGTTTTAGCCAAAAAATTTTAGTTTGTACCGAATCGACTGAATTTAATATATTTATGTAAATATTTGATATATATATATATATATATATATATATATATATATATATATATATATATATATATATATATATCATAATTCTTATTAATATAAATATTGAAATTTTATTTCAAATATTATTTAATAAATTTATTAATTAATATTTATTTATTTATTTTATTTTATTTAAATATATTTTTATTTATCATGATTTTTAATAGATAATATTAATTATAATATATTATACATAATATTTACTATTTATGTAATTTAATTACATTTAGACCCCAATTGAACCTTTGATATATGGATGACAATTCATCTCTACTCGCGGGTATCGATCTTATTTTTATTCAGTCAAGCGTGTAATATTCGTATTGACTAGGTGTACCCATACTTTAAAAAATAACATTATATTTAGCTAGAGTACATATAATATAGTAGTCTATCCATATCTTACCGAAATTATCAAATCTTACTCATATCTAAATCTACCTATAGCCATACCTTATATATAGACACACATAAATATAAAAGTCAACATAAATAATACTTCGTTAAAATTGACTTAGCTAATTTATAATATTATAGTATATGACTTGTTAGGATTTTTAAAATAAGTATGAATACATAAATAAATAATGATTGCAGGAATAAGAAAAATAACAATGATTCTTTGTGACACAAATTAGAAAGTAATAAAATAGCGAATATTATTTTAAATGCAAAAAAATATTAATTTTGGAGAATTTAAAGTTTGTAACTGATTTTGGAGAATTAAATTTTGTGATTTAAATTATGTTTTTGAATTTCCACTAACTATATATTATTTACAAAATTCTGATATTTATCTTTGGATTTTTAGCGAAGAAACGAAGATCAGCTGGCCCATTATGTTCATCAATTAAATCAATTTCCACTCTCATTTAACATGTGTAAAAAAAAAAGATCGGAATCGTCAATTAAAATCAAAATGGCATATAATTAATTACCAACGATAAAAAAATGTAAAACAATATATATATATATATATATATATATATATATATATATATGTCTGAAAATTAATTGTATATAATTATTATTTAAGCCTTTATTATTTTATTCAAACCATTAAATTTTATTATTTGATTTTTTTTAAACTTTAAAAAAAAGTTCATTTTAATTTGTATAATTAATAAAATTATCCTTATATTTAATATCTTAATTAAAAAATTTTATGCTCTAGCAAAATTATTAATTGAGTGATAAAATATTCATTACTGACTAAAAAAATCCCCAACTTTCGGTTTTAATTTTGATTAATAATTTAATTTGTTATTTATACTAAAAAGATTATGATAAAAAAAATATAATATTATTAATATCCATTAATAAAAGGGAGAAGCGTGGGGATTTGTTAGAAAGAGAAAGGAAAAGCACCTGTAAAGTATGCAATGGGACAGTTTAATTAGTTCGGTTAATAATCTTCATTAATCAAACTGAGATAATCATAAAATTAAATTAACCAAAATAAATTATTAAATTTCAATTAAATGGGCTATATTATATTTTTTTCAATTTTATCAATTTAATTTGTGATTTATTAATTTCATTTTAATTGTATCTAATGTAAAAAATAAAGCATATGTATATTCATGCGATTACGACACAAAAGGTCGAGTTTTGATGTGGACACAAATCATTGTTTAAGATGATGTGAACCTCTTCTAAGCCTTCATTCCTTTGAGAATCATTAAATAATGATTTGTGCATGTTATGTGTGTTTATACAATTTCTTATTTAAAAAAATATATATGTGCATTGCTCGTACGTGTATGTGTATTTCATTCACGGGAATTTATTTTTTTTGTAAATACGTTAATGTATTAGTATATTCAGATTTTAACTTTTGATATTAGTAGTAGTGTGTAGAGCATAAGAGTTAACGTACTTTTTTAAAATTATCTTAATTTTAATATATGTACGTATCTCTTCTTTATCTTTATATGTGTATATATTTAAAAAAAATTATTTTAAATAAATTTGATTAGAAAAATAATTATTAAAAAAATATATTAAGAAATAGTTATTTCATATAAAAATAACTAAATTAATTTTAATGAGTTAAATGAAAAAAAAAAGTTACAGATATTGATAGCCACTATTAATCAAATTATAAATCAACAAAATTTTTACTCGTTTAATTTATTTTAAATTTCTTTACTTAATTTTATTTAAATTATTATTTTTTATTCAAATTATAAATCAACCCAATTAATTGATCGAGTCAACAGTCATCGATTCAATTAATGGATGGCTGAACTGATAAAATTAAATTAATTAAACATTATATTAATAATATAAAAAATAATTTCAAATTTTAAATTTTAAAATTTTATTATATTCAATTGTGGTATATATTTATATTTAATATGTACATATTCAACTTTTAAATTTTATTTATTATTCTTAAGAATTAAATCAATAAAATTAGAAGCATGTAAGCTACAACTGTATATATCATTAATTGTTTTAGATAAAACTAAATATAAATTAATAGATAAAATAGAACAATACAAAAATTATGAAATTTTTCAATATTGTAATTTCTCCAAATTAATATCAAAAACAAATTAAAAAATAAATAATGATGGTAACAATCTTGGTTTAAAAGATTAAATTGTATTGGGCGATAAATAATAACAACTTTGTATCCTTTTAATAATTTTTTTACGAGTTCAATATGGATACCAAGAAATATAGATTTGAAGTAGAAAATGAATAAAATTTATAGTTTTTATTCAACTACCTACCAAATAATAAATAAAAATAATAATTCACTATAACATTCATAAAGAAACAAATAAATATTCAAGCAAAAGAGAAATAAAAAAAAGAAAATAATATATTTTTTTAAAAAAAGAACAAGTCGGAACATTATTGAATAAAAAATTAAAAATAGAATGAAAAATAAAAAAAGAATAATCCAACATTGCCCCAAAAAAATCAATGTGCCAAAAAAAACAAAAAAGAAATTGTTTTTTTTTTTTTTTTTGATAAAATGAGGAATTTCTCTCTTTAAAACCTAGAAAAAAAAGAATCGCAATAATTTTAGAATTTAAATCATACTAATTTTTAAAAATTCAAATATAATAAAATTTTATTCTATTTAAATTTTATAGATTAAAATTTAAAAATAATAATTTTCCTTAAAAAATAAAATAATAAATTATAATTGAGAAAAATGATGCCAAATCATTTATTATAATTGAGAGAAATTTTTAAATAAATTGAGTTTACCACTTCACTTATAAATTAAATCAAAAGAAAAACGATACGTCAATTAATGATATCAAATTACCCATAAATTAATTTAATAAAAATAAATCACATCAAACATCACTTAATAATACTATAATTTACGAGTAATTTAATATTATTAATTGACGTGTCATATTTTTATTATTTTAATATATGAGTGACATATTGGATTCAACATATCTAAGAATTTCTCAATAATCAAATTTAAATTAAAGATTAAACCCTAAATTAAAAAAAAAAAAAAATGGCTATCACATAAAGATTGCAGTGCTGTTCTCAGAAAATGGAGGGAACTGTGCAAAGTGGTGACCACTGAGCACACAGACAGAAATCCTTTTTATTTTTTTTTATTTTTAATTCTATTTATGGTAAATGTGTAAACGCGTTCTGTTCTTCTCTTTTCTTAACACTTTTTTATTATTATCTGAAAAAACAAACACAAGTAGGCCCTTTTCACCTCTCCTCCACGTGCAATAATGCTTTTGTATTTTCTGTACGGTTACCTAAAAGAATTTTTATGATCCCAAAATTAAATTAAAAAATTAATTTTATTTATTTACACACACTAATAAAATTATAAGATTAGTTGTAGCATGCACATGCAATACCTTTAATTTATAATATATTTTTAGTAATATTGGGTTAATGTCAATTGTTAAAGTATTATATCTATTTTATTTATTTTTTAAATACATTGAAAAAAAAATTTAAATATTTGGTTTTTAGTAATATAATTGATTGAAGTTCAAAGTGTTAATTATTACTAATTAATTAAACTAGCAACTAATTTATTGAATGAGGGTGAGGGTATGGGTGAGTGGCAGTCTTCCCTTAAGATTTTGAAAAACTTTTAATTTGTAATGAAAATGACATAAATATTTTGAAAAATTACTTTCACCCAAAATTTTTTAAAATATTTTATGCTAATTTTTAAAATTAAGAGATTAGATCCGTCAGTGATTATTTTTATTATATAAGTCTCTAACTAATTTGACCTTTTAAGTCATATAAAAAAAATTATTACTTAAGCCTCCATAAAATATATAATTAATGCTAATCATTTGCATGCAGGAACATGGCATTAGATCATTATATATATATATATATATATATATATATATATATATATATATAGGGGTTGAAATGTTGGAGTTTTGCTTGTTGATCAATATAAGAATATTTAAAGACATAATTAATTATGTCAAGTGGTGATTTTTTTTTTTAAACTATTAGTCTTATTATTATTATATTAAAAGAAAAAGGGTATAACAAAAAATAATATTATTTATGCTGAGACAAACTTTCACATAACATGGGGCATAACATAACTTGCCTTTCCAACTTTTCACTAATGATTATGTGTCTCTAATTAGTACTTTTTCATTTACAAAAACTTAAAAAAGCCAACAAAAGAAAATAGAAGCTACCAAGAAAGCTCTTAATTACATGAGAGGAAGAGAGAGAGAGA
This sequence comes from Reutealis trisperma, assembly GCA_947687605.1. Lineage (NCBI taxonomy): Eukaryota > Viridiplantae > Streptophyta > Magnoliopsida > Malpighiales > Euphorbiaceae > Reutealis > Reutealis trisperma. Next base: position 337,627 of record CANTUT010000650.1, on the reverse strand, counting down.
GAGGCAGGCAAAAAGGGCCACATACCCTCTCCAATTTCCATGTGAGTCTGATTTGGGGACAAAGCAAAGAAAGGTAGGTTCTTACAAACAGTTCACATGGGTGAAGGAGGACATGATTCTTACAATGTTTCCTTTCTTTCACAGCTCATCATCCTCCCTATAAATCTTACACATCTTACCACTATACCACTACCATCTATTTATATAATTTATATTCTCCTGAAAGAAAATGTTTCATGCACGGTTTCATATAATATAATCCAACTGTAAATATATATACTTGAGAGATTCTTGATGTCCCTTGACATTGAATTATTAGTGAAGTTTATATATATATATATATATATGAAAGAAAAATTATTGAGTGCACCTGGTACAATGCACTCTCATTCACATAAATATGGATCCATCTCCGACAAAATCAAATGAATCCTGTATATTTTGTGAGTGCAATATTCAATATTTATTTATTTATTTTTGAGCATTTGAGAAAAAATTGAACATGAATCTATCATTTAAATTATATATGCACTTACTATTAAACTGTACTTAGTGTACAAATGCACTATTTTTTTTAGTTTATTTAGTACACCATTAATTTTCCAATAAAGGAATGTTAGACTCTTTTAGTTGGAATATGTTTGAGAATTTTAGTATCACCAATATTAAATCCCTTTTCTAATGCTAAAAAAATAAACTATTTAAAATCACAATCCCAAGCTACCAAAATCAATGAACACTACAAGAAATTGTCGCAATACTAATGGAAATTATTCATGGATTATTTTTCATAGTAATTACAGATGAAAAGCACTTTCAAAAAAAAAATCATGAACATACTGACGAATACTTATCCGTATTTATCAACGGAATATTTTCATTGATAATATCTAATTGGAACAAGCAGTGCAAATATTTACTGACTATTAATAACCATTTATCGATGAATGAATTCCAAAAGTCATGTGCGAAAAATTAGCATGTAGTTAATTTGATACCTAGAGAAATTTTATTTTTTAGAAAAAAATTTGTTAGATAATCTTACCTCTAATTTTAGATGTTGAGACGTGTACCTAGAGATAAGAGTGGTAGTTGAGCTATTGGTCATAATCGTGATTGCGGTCGCGGTCGAATATCATCAAGCCAGGCACCTATAGGCGAACAATCTCTAGTCTTGTCGATATTGTCTTTTTTGCCTCCCTTTATTTATCCATGTTGCCCCATCTACTTCTGCACCTCCTCCTACTTCTGGATTCATCAACTTCTGCACCTTTATATATTCATTAGCTCCTTCTACTTCTGCATCTTCTACATCTGCTCCTTTTGCATCTGCTCGTTCTACACATTATGCTGATGCTGAGCCAACATAGTTCCTCCTCTTGAGTTTAGATCTAGAATCACTTTGGTCTGTGGGAGGTATGTAGCATCTAAATTATTTAATTTTTATTGATATAATTAGGACTAACCATATGGTTTGTCATAGTTATTATTTTTTACGTTATTTGTGACATTATTATTATTATTATTATTATTATTTTGCAATTTGCATCCATCTAGTCAATGCTCCTATGCATGCCAAAAGATATTTAAGTAAAAGATTGATAAAGAGAAGGTACTAGAGAAGGTAAAGATGTTTTATTGGGAGGAGTTCAAGGTATATAATAATTTCAATTCTCATCTAATAATAAGTTATAAATTAATTATAGCAGAATTATTAAATATTAATTTTGTTGTGTTTAAATTGTTAAAGAAACAATTTCAATGGTGTCAAGCAATCAACGCCTTAGTTGAGATGGCCTTATGTAAATATTGCACTGCAGTACAAGGACATACTTCATGATATGAAGCATAAGGGGAAGGAGACTTGTATGCCAGATGCGGCGTGGGAGAATTGACATGGACATTAGGGTACTCCCTAGTTTCAGGCATTGTCTCGTTAGGCCAGCACGAACAGGATGACAGAGAAAGGTAGTCTAGAATCTAATTCGTCGAGGCACATTGGCATTTCTATATTATATGAGGAGCACGCCAGACCACTAGTAACAGTTTCATAAAAGTTAGTTCAATTTTGGAACTACTTGTATATTAGAATATTTGGTCAATTCTTAATAACACGCTTGTGAGCTGGGACGTGAGGTTTAGCTTATCGACGTTATACACCCACACGAGAAGTATAATGGACAGATATTTATTAATACCAAATCTCAGAGACTTAATGTAAGTAACAAAATTTCATTGAAATTAAAATTTTTAAAATGCTATAGCGTTATGATAATTACTAATATTTTATAAAATACAATAGGATATTCATAACCTCGGTGAGCAGTTATTGCAGCCAACTCTAGGATCTAGTGAGCCTCATTAGGTGAATAAGAGAGAGTTATTCCTTTAGGCGGTTGGAGGATCAACGAAGGGTATGATTTATGGTATCTGTTCTTATGTCCCCGCATTTTTATGAACATTTAGGTGCAGCTCTTTTTTCCCAACCTCTCCAGCCCCTTCAGCTAAGGAGATTCAATAGTAGGTGGATAGACGAGTAGATGAGAGAATTAATGGCTATTATATTCATGTACATGCTGTTGATGCTTAGACATAGGTTATGTAGGAGTACTTACAATCAGTGTCACAACATATTGAGATATCTCTTCCAGCTTATTTACAGACTCCTATATAGTTCCTACTTAGTTAGCACCTTCTATAGGCAATGCTACTGCTACTGTTACTACTGCTATTACTTCTCATGCTGATCATACTGATGATTATCTACTGTATCGAAGGATGATGAGGGTGATGATGATGACGCATAAGATCTTACTTAGATTTTTATTTTGTATTAGTTATATATACTAAGATACTGATGGATATGTTATTTTTAATCTAATATTATTTTTTATTTATCGATGAATTTACTAACGGAAACAAGTAATACCAAAGGTGTTATAGACTGATTATTGATGAATTTATTTTTAATTTAATATTTTTAAATAATGTAATAATAGATTTACTGTCCGTTTATTAATAGAATATTTCAGTCGGTAAATAAACGACTGGTTTATGAACCATTTTTCCATCGATGGTTTACCAATGGACAGAATTCTTCATCAGTAAATATTTACTAACTAAATATTTTCTGATATTTTATTTCCAATGGACGGAATTCTTCATCAGTAAATATTTACTAACTAAATATTTTCTGATATTTTATTTCTATTGATAATTATGTTTGCAGATGGTATTTTAATATTTACCAATGAAAATTTTCACAGGTAAGTAGTGTTATTCTTGTAATGATAAACTTTTTTAAAAAAAGAATTTCACAAATATGAGTTGGATAATTTTAGGTTGGAGTCATTTTAGATGCTTTTATAGGGAAAGTTTGAGTTCAATCATTTCAAATTGTGAGTAAGTTTTATGGATTTCAAACTGCGAGTGAGTTTATGGATTTCAACTCTATATATATATATATATATATATATATATATATATATATATATATATATATATATATATATATATAATTTCAAAAATAACTTTAAAATTTATATAAAAATAGTTTTAAATTTATTTTAAAATTTATCAAAGTCATTTTAGTTAAAGTTATTTCAAATTACATGTAAAATTCAGATGAAAATATTGATTAAAGTTAAACGAATGAATTTAAGTCAAATCAAAATTTTTGGATATTGGTTAGTATGAGTAAGTAAACTCAAAAAGTAAAACTTATTAAAAAGTGTAAAATTTGGAGGAAGTATACTTCCTTAAATGAGCTAAAAAATTGGACTTTTTTTTAATTTAAATAGATATAAATTGATATATTAATTTTTTATTAAATAATATTAAATAAATAGGTAGAGTATTATTGTCTTTTTTTTATTAAATCAAATAAAAAAATTTATTTCTCAAGTAGTTACATACAAACTAAATATACAATTATTTTTCGAAAAGTTTATTTTTTAAAAAATAACTTTTTGAAAATTTATTTTACGAGAAATAATTTATAATATTATTTGTACTAATTTCACGTCCATCAAATAATAATAAGAAGAAAATAGTATATGATATGGATGTAGAGAATATTAATATATGATTAATTAAAAAAATTAAATTATATCAATACTCTTAATTTAGATTCCTTTTATTTTCTTAATTTATATATATAAAAGCAAAGTGGAATATATGTGAGTTGATGCCAAGGAGAGGGGTCACATCTGCACGTGGTGGCTGATTCCTCCAGTTAATAGAGAGAAATACTCACTCACAGACTTTCCCAGTAAAAACCGTTGAGTCTCTAAATCCCAGCTGTTGCTAGCTGTCCCTAATCCATCCCCCATGTGACCCACCACCACTTCCACCATGCACCACCACCTCCAAAACCACTGGGTCTTAAAAAATAAATAAATAAATAAATAAATAAGACAATATAATTAACAACAATAACCCAAATAAAAAAAAACCCATAAAAGTAATAATAATAATAATAATAATTAAAAAAAAAAGAAAAAAAAAAAAGACATGAATCTAACATCATGATGTTGCTTGCTTCTCCTATAGACATTTTCTTAGTATGTTATTGGCTATCTCTAACTTCCTTTATGATCATTTATCTCCTCCAATATATCTTGGACAGTGTTTTTAGGACACTCTCCAAGATATTGTCTTTGATTTGGTTTCGTTGTTTTGATTCTGTTTTCTTAGTTAGTAATTAGTTTTAATTTCCAACACCTCTTTCTATTTCTCTGTCTTGTATCTACTCAATATATCCATATCCATTTCCATAATCCATAATTTTCTTATTTTGCTGTATCTATAGGAAAAATAAAAAGAGTTAGTTCTCTGACATCCCCTAAATATCTCCAACATAGTGTTTTAAGGAGGCCAAGATTTGCTGAAATCATTTGTTTGCTAAATTTCAGTTTAAGTTAGTTTGGATATTTCTCTACATACTCTTATTTTGATACCCACAAAAAAAAGGATGGCTCAATTACCTCCCAAAATACCTACAATGACTCCAAATTGGCCTCCATTTCCTCACCAAACATTCTCAAATAATAACTATTTCTCGAATTCTGCCACCGCGGCTGCCTCCACCCCGGTTGACAACCATCAATCGTCTTGGGTTGATGAATTCTTAGACTTCACGTCGGCTAGACGTGGAGTCCACCGCCGGTCAATAAGCGATTCGATCACATTTCTCGAAACAAGTGCAACTCCATCGTTGGCGGAACAATTCCACGACCAGAACAATAATAACAACAACGATAATGATAATAACAAACGCAGCAGCAGCAACAACAATAATAACTTGATTTCCGGGAATCTTGGATTCGATAGGTTAGACGATGAACAACTCATGTCAATGTTTTCCGACAATGATATTTCATTGTCGTTGCCGCCATCTACATCAAACTCATCTACACCATCGGATCAAAATAGCAACAATGATGGAAAGCCGATTGCAGCATTGGATCAACAATATCAACAACAAGAACAAAAGGTTGCCAAGACCGAGCCAGGGGAGGTAGACAGCTCAAGCGGCCAAGGACCAACACAGCAGCTTCCAACATCTTCTTCCAATGGTGACCCCATCATTATTGATCCGAAGAGGGTTAAAAGGTAATTAATTAACACACATTAATACTTTCTGTTTTCGTTAATTTGATTGGATTTTAATGGGGTCTGAATTCGCTGAAGTTTAATACTACATTTTATTAAGTATTCCACTAGAGGCGTATGATTTGGATTATGTTGATGTATAATGAATATTTTATAAATAAAAAATAATATATAAAATATTGTCTTTCAAAAATTATTTATAATATTAAAGCTCGAGAAAAAAAATTAAAAATCATAAAATAAAATCACCTTAAAATACTTATAAAGAAATTTTTTTTTAGTCATTAATATAGAGCTAAAAAAATACTACAATTTTTTTTTTACTATAAAAAGAAATGAGAAAAATAAAATTTAACCATTAATAAAAAGGGAGAGAAAAATAATAGTTTATCTGTTATAATATATTACAAATTTTCTTTAAAAATTGAATTATTAAGAAAAAAAATGTTTAAAGTGATTGTTGTTAGCATTCTTTTAAATGTAAAATCCACGCAGTAAAATAATGGTTATTTAGCTTGCATGCATGTGGATAATCAATTAAATTAACCTAGTAATTATATTAGGAAATTTTTATGTTATGCAGATCTACATTGAAAATATTTATGGTTGCTAATTGAATAAATGTTTTATTTATCAGAATTTTGGCAAATCGACAATCTGCACAAAGGTCAAGAGTAAGGAAGTTACAATATATTTCAGAGCTTGAACGTAGCGTCACAACATTGCAGGTAAAATTTTTTACTTTCACATCTCATAATAAGTTAATTTCATACGTATTAAGAAAATATAATTTTTATATTTAAAATAATACATTTTTCCTATAATACTTATAACTAATATTAGATAATTCTTTTTGTTATAGTTATTAAATTACCATATTTAATAATATTTGCGTAATAATAATGTAAAATAAAAAAGGGTATAATAGAAAAATTAACAAATGAATTATAGTTTTATAAAAGAAAATAGACTATATTTTGGAATGGATAAAAAAAAAATAAGCTTATTATTATGGGATGAAAGGAGTAATTTTTTATAGTACAACTACGAGAGACATATATTTAATTATTAGATTATTGAAAAATATTTAATATATCATATCATAGTAATTTTTAATATTAAGGCAATTAAGTTAATTTTATTTTTACTTGTCATAAATTTTTTTTAAAATGCAAAATGAAGACGGAAGTATCAGCATTGTCACCAAGAGTTGCATTTTTGGACCATCAAAGGTTGATTCTCAATGTTGATAATAGTGCTCTAAAGCAAAGGATTGCTGCTTTGGCTCAAGACAAGATTTTCAAAGATGGTAAGAGATATTATTCATTATTGCAAATTTAGTAGAAATAATAATAAAAATAATTAATGATTTCGGTCACTATATTTAATTAATGTTATGATTTCTTGGTAAAGATTGCTTCCCATGATCCATAGACATGGGAATTCCAATGTTCTAAGAAATTGGTTAGCGTGAACCCAATCACAAGATATAGTATTAACTACCCATTTATGATGATTAAGTTCACTATTATTATTATTATTATTATTATTATTATTATTTAATTCAATCATCTCCGGCTGAGACGGAGTTTAGTAAAATACTTTTTTGTTTCAAAATATTAGATCATTTTAGAGATTTTTTTTTCTTAAAATATTTATTATTTTAAAATTTTTAAAAAAATATTTATTATTTATTTTCAATTTTGCTCTTTTTTTATTTTTCTATTAAATATTTATATTAATTATTTTTATATGAAAATAAAAAATATTTTAATTTTTTTATCTTAAAATTATCTCAATTTAATAATCTTTTAAATTCGTACACTAAAATTTTAAATAATAAATATTTTAAAATAGAGTGTAGATTAGATAGATTAATGATGAGCATTAAAAAGTCAAATATCAACCGATATAAATTGTATAGTAGCTTTTAATCTTTCAAATTATTATTTTAACTTATTCACTGAATTTTAAGCTTTGTTTATATATGAGCAATCTTTAAAATAATAATTAATTTAGATATTCTGAAATGAGTAAACATTAATTTTCAATCACTTATTCAAAGAGATCTTTATTCATAAACTATCCATGATTAGTATGTTTAAATTAAAGAGTAAAATAATTTCATTTGCCATTAATTAAATTAATTTTACATGCAATTTCTCTTTCTTTTATGTGTTAATAATTGCAATGAGCTTGAATAATACACAATAAAGGATGATTTTTCCCTTTTTTTTTTTTTAATTTTGTTCCATTTAATAAATTTATCAATATTTAGTGAATGTAAAAAAAAGAAAAAAAAAAAAGCTCTATATTTCCCTAAATTGCCGGAAAATACCAATTAAAATGCAGAGAAATTTTTAGGTTTTCTTAGGTAGACTGAATTTACCACGTCACTTATATACTAAACTAATAGAAATATAATATATTAATTAATGATGTCAAATCACTTGTAAATTATAACATCATTAATTAATTAGACTTATTTTTATTGAATTAGTTTATAAATGATTTGGCATCATTAATTGACGTGTTATATTTCTATTAGTTTAACTTATAAGTGACGTGATAAATTCAGTCTACCTAAGAATTTATCTTAGAATGCGTTCTTTCTTAAACCAATTTTGTGATGCTAACTTAGTTAATTAAATTAGTCTTAGTTTATTTCACCAAACTAAATTTTAATGTTTGTTCTTAATTATTTTTTTTATCCTAACAAAAATGGCAGCTCATCAAGAGGCACTGAAGAAGGAAATAGAGAGATTAAGACAAGTGTACCATCAACAAAACCTTAAGAAGATGAATAACAACAATAATAATTCAGCATTGTCTCAACAGCAGCACCTACAACAACAACAATCGTCATTAAATGGTGAAATTATGCAGCATACAGATAAAGAAGATTTAATTATAAATTAAAATTATGTCTGATAAGTGATAATGAAATAAAATAAAAAAATATAATATTTCATTGTGACTTATTAAATGTAATATTAAAATAAAAAAAAATTTAACGAATGGATGAGAGAGAGAGAGAGAGAGAGAGAGAGAGAGAGAGTGCATGTGGGATTATTGGCTATTGGCTATGTGAATGCATTTCTGGTGCTAACCTGGGCTTTCACGTGATATGTCTCTTTAGAGGGGGGCCCCTGACAACGTTTGTAAGAGATTGGATTTAGAGGGTATCACAAGGACACGTGGACGTGGACTGCAGTGACAACGTTTATCGTTTTATTTTTCCTTTAATTTTTTTTTGTAATCTTGGATTGGTTTTGATATTTATTATTTTGTCCATTTAATTATTTTTTTCCAATTTATCCTATAGAAAATTTATTAGAGAGAAAAAAAAAAAATAAAGGAGGAAAATAATTTTTATTTTTCTTTCATTATTTTCCTCTTTCTTATTTGGATATAAAGGAAAATAAAATTATTTTCTATCCATTATAATTTTCTTTTATTTTCTCTTCAAATTAGAAAGAAAAATTTGCAAGGAAAATAAAGTATATTTTTTTTTCTTTGTTATTTTTCTTCTCTTACCAAACAAAGAAAATTAACTTTATTTCTTTATTTTTTCTTATTATTTTCTTTTTTTTTTATATTTTTCCCTTATTCAAACATGAGATTAATAGTTAAAATGACTGATATTTTATTTTATTTTATTTTTGTTGGCAATAGATGGTAGGTGTTTGGGAGTGAGGATAGGGTTGTATGGGGTAAGGAAATGTTAATCCTTTGATTGGTTTATCTTTTAATTTATTTTTAATTTGTAGGGCTCAATAATGTTATATTATGCCTTTTGTTTTATTTTTTTTTAAATTTATTTTGGGAAATTGTAAAAGAATTGGAATGTTTTTTAGAATTTATTTTTAGAACTTGAACATGTCATTAGATAGAACCCATATTATTAAATTATACAATTAAGTGAATGATTAGTTTCCAAGATTAATAAAAATATTAATATCATAACAAATTTATTTTTTTTTAATTCTAAATAGTGACCTCATTTGTACATATTTTTTCTCTCTCAATAAATGTAATCCTTTATATATGATCCATAAGTCTTAGAGAGTTAAGATTAGGGATGACAATTTAAACCGTCTCACTGGATGTAAATGAATTTAAATATATATAATAATATTTAAAAAAAATACAAATATAAGAAAATAATTAGTTGTAATTTTTCAATTATTAGTTTCACTATTCTTGCAATTTATATCACACACATTATAAAAGAAAAAGAATTTAAATATATAATAATATATTAAAAATAAATTATATCTTTAATTTAATAGTCAATTAACATTTTAACAACCATAATAACTAACATAATTTTAATATTTGATCATATTTGTTTTAGCTACAAAAAGAAAGATAAAAAATCAGTATACATGATTATTTTTTTAATATACAATGTGCATACAAGTTAAGATAAATAGTCATATTTTTATATGAAACTCCATAAATTATTAATATACTAAACTTGCAGAGACTCAACGTTGAATGCATTACTAGAAGAAGAATTTCCATGGATTTCAACATTTCTTACTCTTCTATCAAAATTCTTGTTAAGAACCCTCCATTTTTTAATTATATGTAACATCAATCTCCATATTAATTGACATTCAAGCATAGAATTACCTTTCTGAAAAATGTAAATGACAAGGGCAACTGATGAAGTGGCTCCAGTTATTATAAATGGTATCCTGAGGGAATCAGGTCCAAGGCTATGATTTTTATCTTCATCTATTTCTTCGTCTTTGCACTGATATGAGGCTTTCTGTTCATTTGCTAGTTTTAGTAGCACTCCACTTTCGGTTACCTTCAATAGGGCTTCATTCATGCTTGCTAGCAATGGGGATCCTTTTGGAAATGCCTGAACCATAAATCATTAAAAAAAATTAATTAGTACTCTTTTGAAGTTTTATATATACAGTTATTAAAATTTATGGATTTTATAAGTGACCAAGTTTTAAAATCCACGTGCACAAAATCAAATGGCTTGTGCTAAATCCAATATCAACTAAGTCTTTAGTTATTTATCACTCGCCGACAACAGCAACTGTTACAATAACTTTCTTTTTTTAAGTTTTTTAAGTATTTTTTTTAATTTTTTTTAATTTTATTTATTTATTTATTTATTTTTTGTGGAAAAAGGGTTTTGAGGAGGATAAAACAAGTTCCTTTCTTGATCTGCAATAGCGTAATTAAGTTGCAACAAGTATTTGAAGGGAATTAAGAAGGAGATATATTATTACAAATCTAAATCCTCCAACTTTGTATGTTGGCCCAACTATGGTAAAGCCCGTGCAATATTTTTCTAGGAACAATTTGACCAAAGGAGCTTCAAAAAAAGCAGCAGCAATTTCCTTCTTTTTGAGGACTTCAGCAAATTCATCTATTGTCTTGTAAGGCTTCAACCTTTCAGGATCATAATGTAAAACTTCCTCCAAATATGTTTTGGCAAATGAACCTCTGTAATATCCAATCTTTGCATTGGCATCTACTCGTGTTGGTCCAAGCCTCCGGATAGTCAAAACACTAGCAAGATTTGCCGTATAAGTTTGTGTTATTACCAGTGAAATAAACAACCATGCTACCATTGTCATTCTTGATAGATTGTTGTGCAGTTTTTCTCCTGCATGAAATAGAAATTGATTTAATAAGTTTTGGTTCAATAGTATTGACTTCGCTTGCGATGCTATGAGTTGCGAGTTTTACATATAATTGTCGCTTGATTAACCAAAGGCAACAAAAGAAAAGGAAAACATGTATAGTTCTTCTTACCACGTAAAGAGAAGAGAGTTGTGAAGGATAAACTAAGCAAGACACCTATTTGATTTAGCGGAGAGCCCCTGAGTTCTTCGTAATGATTTCGCTCTATCAACCAAACAACGAAACCATTAAATATAGTAATGGCTGCAATTAGTCCCCACATGGATGTTGTGAAAGGTTTTATGAATAACCAAGCATTACAGGATGTTGATCTTGTGGGAACTATCATCGTCAATCCTGTTTCAGTGTATGGAAGTGTGAATTCTGCATACTGATATCTATTGGAAACTATTGCCACATCTACTACTGCATCAAACTTCTGCTACAATAAAATTAAAGATTCAGAGTTATACTTAAGAAATCAATTATAATTATAACTAAACCAAATTCTATCAATTAAAAAATGAATTTTATACTTCAAATCAATTTATATCAAATAAGAGATAAGAGTATCAACAGAAAGATCTGACAAGTTTGAACCATACCTTTAGATGAACTTGTTGCACAAGTTCAGTGTAATTATCGCTTTTGTTGAAGACAGTAAAATTGTATGGCAAATAGAATGGCAAGTGACCTACTATAGCTTTGAAGACATCAATTGCAAAACCAGTGAAAGAGAAATTGTTTCCCAAGTGATTGCTTTCAACTTTCACATCGTAGCTTGAATTTCCAAGCACACCAATTTTTAGTGGGTTAGCACTTGCTGATACAGTCCCTCCACTTGGAGTATTCAAAGGTCCCCCTGGCCAAAAAACGTGCCACAAATCTTTCATTGAAGAGTTGTAAATAGCACCTTTATCAATGGTCTTGGAGAAGCCTGACTCATTTGACCAAAACCCAAGTTCTCTATAACACTTTTCCATTATGTTAATGATCTGAAATATATTAGCTGCAGCCACTTTTTGGTTGATGAATTGAACTTTTCCTGATAAGCCATCGAAATTCCTAAGCAAAACTCTTTCTAATAACTCTTTCCCCCTAAAATTACTTCCATCGATTGATAAAGCTAGCGTTCGGAGAGCATCATAGGCCTGAACTGCAAAAATCCCTGGCTTATTGTTATCTTCTTCAGGATATTGTGTACTAAACTTTCTTCGGAATTTCTTATAAAAATCCTGAAAACACTTGCTTGTTTCAGGGAAGTAGCTTTTAATTCCAACAATTCCTTGCATTAAAGAGATGGTATGGGAATTAAATGAATGGACAATGCTTGTGATGGGATCTGTAGTGATCCATACATAGTCCTTTTCCATCATCTTCATGTTCTTTGCTATTTCAAATAGGCGCGTAGCCAATGAAATGGAAGCATGAACCAGAAAGACTCTACAATCCTGTTTCTGAAGTGCTTCAAGATCTTTGGACAAGGATGATGGAGAAGCGAAAGGAGAAAGTGCAAGAAATTGGCTGAGTTCTGTCCCTACTTCTCTCAAGGCATCATAGAGATGTGGTATAACTTCAGTTGCCATAGAATCTTCATATATTATGGTGACTTTGTGCCAATCCCAAGACTGCACAATTGCAGCAATGGCTTTCATTTGTGCATATTTGTCTGGTGAAGCTTGGAGTAAGAAAGGCCATTTTGCCGCTGTCCATTTTGGAATAGTGTCTGCGAAAGAAAGAATTGGAATTTGATTTTGACTACTGGTTTCAGCAATTTGTAACACCTCTTCCCACGTATGCAGTCCTAGAATGGCTTGTACTTGATGTGTATCAATAAGTTCCTTAGCTGTATATGCAAATACAAGAACTTGTCTCAGTTCATCATACTAAGATTGGCCAGAATTTGATATCTAGACTTTTGGTGAGTAATTTGCACTGGACCTATAGATCAATTTGTTGTAATTTGCAAGAAAGATTCTCGTGTCATATTAAGAAATCACTCGATCTAAAAATTCAAGTTAGTCAGTGGAGTTCCAAGTTTAGTTGAGTTACATATTCTAAAAATGAATATGTAGAGTGCGTTTAGTAGGCCGTAATTAGATATAATATAATATAATCAAATGAATTTCTAATATAAATTTATATTAGAAATTTATTTGATTATATTATATTATATCCCAGTATGGCCTATCAAATGCACTCAGGGATTAAGGTTAATTAGTGTTTAATTCAAGATGAGTCTAATTGTCTAACTTAGGGATAAAGACACTACAAAAAAATTACAGTTTACCGATAAAATTTACTGACGAAAATAATTTTGTTAGTAAATTTACTAAATTACTGACAGAATATCGACGACACATAATTTTTTTTTTTATTAATTACCGACGGTTTACTAACAAAAAATTACCGACTATCAAATTTTATTGCTAAATAAGGTGTAAAAAAAATGGCACAAAAAATTAGCGACAATAATACCGATAAAATTTTCGATCGGTAAATTTACCGGCAAAAATTTTAGTCAGTAAATTAGAGAATAAGATGTTTTTAATTTACCAACAAAAAATTTAGTAGGTAAATTAAAAAGCAAATTTTTTTTTGATTTAATTACAAAATCTTTCTAATTTACTAACAAAAATGTTCTGTCGGTAAATTTACTGACAAAAATTTTGGTCAGTAAATTGGAGAGAAATATTTTTTAATTTACTGACAAAAAATTTTGAATTTACAGATCAAAATTTTCATTGGTAAATTTACCAATAAAAATTTTAGTTGGTAAATTTAAAAATAAAATTTTCTTTAATTTAATTACAAAATCTTTCTAATTTACCTACAAAAATGTTTCGTCAGTAAATTTATTGACAAAACTTTCAGTCAGTAAATTATAGAATAAAATATTTTTTAATTTACTGACAAAAAATTTTGAATTTACTAACCAAAATGTTCATTGGTAAATTTATTGACCAATATTTCAGTCGGTAAATTATAGGGAATTTTTTTTTTAATTTACCGACAAAATAATCTGTAGGTAAATGAAATTTTGGAGACAAATTTCCCTCCAAATTTTTCACTAAATTTTTTTTAAAAACAAATTGCCGATATAAATTTAGTTAGTAATCCATTAGTAAATGAAAATTTTGGAAGAAAATTTCCCTTTTTTCATTTGATTTTTAAAAAAAAAATAAATTACCGACAGAAATTTAGTTTGTAATCGGTTGATAAAAGAAAATTTTGGAGGAAAATTTTTCTCCAAAATTTTCATTTGATTTTTTAAAAAAAAAAAAATAAATTACCAACAGTAGTTTAATCGGTAATCTGTCAGCAAATAAAAATTTTGGAGGAAAATTTCCCTCCAAGTTTTCATTTGATTAATTTACTAATAGAAATTCAGTCGGTAAATAACGTAAAAAGAAGTATAAAATAGCTATTGCTCATCATTTTTTCCCACACTTCTTCTCTTTCTTTTTTCTTCTTTTTTTCTCTTTCTCTTTTCTTCTCTCCATTTCTCACAAATACTTTCTTTCTCATTTAATTGTTTCTTTATTTTCTTTTTCATCACTTAATATTTCCATACTCTTTTATACTCATATACTCTTTCTTTCTTATTCTTTTTTTTTTTTAAATTTATTTCTTAAATTTCAAACCCTTCAATACAAAAATTCTATTAAATTTATTTCAATTTCTTTATTATTTAGTTTTTATAATTTATAATTTATATTTCTTAAGTTGTTTTATAGCATAAAAAAAGTATTAATGTGATTTTTAAAAAATTAATTATTTGCTATCTTAAATTTAATTTTTTGATTAAATTTTTTATATAAATTTAGTAAACTAAAAAATAAATTTAATAAATTATTTATCTTATCTTATCTTTTTTACTCTTATTATTTTCTCTCTTAATTTTAGGTTCATTTCATTCTTTTTGTAGTTTTGAAATATAATTTTAATTTATTTTTTTTAACTTAATCATTTTTTATATTCTTTAAACTTCCTAATTTATTTTATAACTTTTTATTTCTTAATTTTCATGTTCATTCTAAAAATTTTAATTTTTTAAATTATTATTCTTATTTTTTGAAGAATATGTATTTTTAAAAAAAAAAAAAATTTACGACAGATTACCGATAAAAGATTTTATTTTTTAAAAATTAATTTACAAAATTACCCATGTATTATCGATAAAACATTTACTTTTGAAAGATATTTATTTAAACTTTACCGACTATTTTTTATTTTTTAAAACATAAAAATTTATCGACAAATTACCAACTAAAAATTTAATTTGTAAATTATCTCCTTACAAAAATTTTGACGATATAAATTATTTTACCAACAATATAAAAATAATTTACCAACAAAATTACCAACGTTTTTGTATTTAATTGGTAAATTGTGTTACTGAGAAGCTAAATACCGACTAAATTTTTTTGTCGGTAAATCGTTGGTATATGTATTATTGACTAAAAAAACATAATTTATTGACAAAAATTTTAGTCGGTAAATTGTATTTTTTTTTTGTAGTGAGGCTAACACTATCATAAAATTCAAAGGCTCAAATAATTACTATTATAAGTAGTACTTAAAAAATGATGATTGCTTACCTGCTAGAGCTAATTGGAAGGATTCACTTCCAGAGTCTTTTATGTGCAGAACCAAACTTTGATTAGTATGGCTATAGAAATCTTCAACTGCAATTTCCATAGCCAACCTTTCTTCCTTCCCAATACGGCTACTCTCATCTATAACAGCACCTATAATGCCTTTAAAATGGTTGCTATCTTGTTCCTTCGCGCTTTCTTTAGCTGTTGCTCTTGGGACATGTAATAACAAAGCTAAAGCCAAGAAAGACAAGACAAATTTAAAAGAATCCATTTTGTTCTTAATGACAAACTAAAAGGTGAATCTTACATATATATATATATGCATATAGAGTCTTGGGTCAAATATTAAGATTTTCCTCCTCTTTTCTTGGCTTATGTCAACATCAAGAATTGTATGTGCCAAAAATAAATAAATAAATATATATATATATAGTCTTTGGTCAAATATTAAGATTTTCCTCCTCTTTTCTTGGCTTATATCAACATCAAGAATTGTATGTGCCAAAAATAAATAAATGTACCATTTACTTTGGTAAGAGTAGAATTAGTCAATTGGTGATTGTATAATGTTATTTTTCATTTTTTTTATCTATATTATTATTTTGGATAAGGTAAATTGGATCTTTATAAAATTTAATATTTTTTAAATTCAGATACGAACGATTAATGAATAAATCTTGATACCATTTATGCAAAAAAAATTTGTTATATGCAATAATGTTTGATGCTATTGATCATACATATAAGATTTTGTATTAGAGGCAAAATTTTAATTTATTTTTTCCACACAAGTCAATGACTAAGTGAAAGATTTGAATTGAAGAAAATATATAATTTATCAGCTCAAGTTTACCTTTTCAATGGATTAAAATATTCCAAAGAGAGAAAATACCTATCTCCAAATTAAAATCCGGTCAATAAGAAAGATATTGGAAAGCTTAGGCCATCTGGTATGGTTGTAATTTTTTGTTTTAATTAATTTTTGTTTTTTAATTATGAAAAAAAAATATTGATTTATGGTTAAAATCTGTTTATTTTTATTATTTAAGATTTCAAAAAAGAAAAATAGGTTGTCATATTAAGAAAAAAAAACTACAAAAAGTGAATTTCTTTTATCTTATTAATATATTTTCAACATACAAACTGTAAGTGGGATGGTAGCTCTTACAACAAATTATTTGTTAGCAATACTTGCAATTAAAAGTATATTAATATTATTTTATTTTTTAGAATTCAAGATATAATTAAAATTCTATTTATTTCTCTAAGAAAAAATTACACTAATGGTTGAGTTTTTATATTTGTTTAATTTTTCTAATGATAATTTTAGTATCATGAATATCAATAGAAAAAATAAAGAATTAAATTTTTATTTTGTATAAAATTTTTCAATGTAATTTTTATTTGTCTTTTATATGATATTGAATTTTCACTGTCATATAAATTTATATATAATAAGTTATAAGTTTATTAAACAGAAAATGTAAGTTTATTATCAATATAATATAGATTCATTGAAAATTTATTGTCAAATATAGTTATAAGCAACAATAGATCATTAAGTATTGTTTATAAGTTTATTAAATATAACGTGTTGATTTATCATTTGTGAACTGTAAATTTATCAGTGAACACATGAAGTATTTTTAATTTATAAATTTTTAAACTATAATCTATAAATCTCTGTTATACGTAAGATGAATTTTTAATTTATGAATTTTTTATTTTTAAACTATGAACATATAGTTTTTTATAAATTTTTGTACTATAATATATGAATATTAGGTATACATGTAATAAACCTATAGTGTATAATTTATGAACATATTGTTTTTAACCTACAAACCTGTAATTTTATAATGATATTTATAATTTTTATTGACAAATTTGTGTTTATAACATATGATTGTATTTTGTAATTTATAATTATGAATTTGAAATTATTAATTTTAATGTTTCATTATTATTATTAAATTTTAAGAAATTAAAATATTTTATGTAATGATAAAAAAAATTAAAATTTAAGAGAGGAAAAAAATTAAAATTAAAATTATTTTTAGTTTTTTAGAACATAAAATTATTTTCACCTATGTTTACTTTTAATTACATTGATTAATTAAAATCCTTTTAATTTTAATATTTGGTATTTTCCTTCTAAAAATGCTAGAATATTTTTAAAAAATAAATTTAGAATTGTAATAAAAAAGAAGTATAAACACTAATAAAAATAAAAAGTATAATAATAAATTATTAATAATAAGATATGGGATATGGCAAAATGATAAATTGCTGTTTTTAAAAATTCACATGTGGCTAATATCTAAAATAAAAAAGAAAAAGAAAGAGAAAAAAGAGCGCATTTTGAGCTAGGTGTATGCACAGTGCATTCTAAATAGAAATCCAGGATATAACAACCTATTGGAGACCCTCTGATGCTTAACCTATAGATATTCACCCTGAGAAAAATGGTAGGAGTGAAGAAAGAGTATCAATGAAAAAAAAAATATTTTTATTTTTTTTATTTATTTATAAGAAAAAAGATGTATCTCTATCCATGTGATTATTAGAAATTATTTTTAGTGGGCATCAATTTTTTTCCTTTTTTTTTTTTTTTTTTTTTAAATTGGGCATCACCAATTAACTTTTTAATATAGCATAACAATGATATATAGTTGTTAATAGGGAACTTTGTTAGCAAGAACTAAGAGCATCTCCAACAATGCTATTAGTTCTATTCTCTATTATTATAAGTAATTTAATTTTATATTTTAACTTGCCTTGTAAAATTGTACATATTTCAATAATACTTCTTATTCTATTTCTAATTTATTTTTTTGTTAATAAAATTATTTAAAAAAATTAATGAAGAGAGAGACCCCAACTTTTATCATTCCTTCATTAATTTTTTGTCCAGTTACACCATTGCAGCTGGCCATATTTCTTTGGCTAAATAAGATGAAAATCTATTTGGATTTTGGGGAAATTTCTTCCATTTTGTGGTAGATGGTGTGGGTTATGAAGTAGATGATATGGGTATGACTGAAATGGTTAAAAAGGGAGAAAAAAAAAATGAAGATTGAAAGTAATTTATCATTTTTATTTGGAAAATAGATTCTTTGGATGCAATAATTAATTTTTTTTTCCATTTCATTAATTTAGGTAGGGGTAATATAATAATTGTATACTTTTTTTTAAAGAAAACAAAACTGCTTAGTCAAAGTTGTTGTTCAGGAAAAAATGTAACAAAATTATTTTTTTATTCACATGAGTGTATTTGCAATGTACGCGCCTTTAATCCAAATAATTAAATAGTTTATTCTTTCAATTTGTTAAATTGAGTGTTTAAATAAGTTATTTTAAAAAATTAAGAGGCAAAATGATCGATACTGTCAAGTACAAGAGGGAAAATATGTATTAAGGGCAAGGATAATTTGTATAAAATGCATGTCTTCCTCACACGCCAAAATACAAACATCTAAAGAGCAAAGACAAAACCGAAAAGTTTGAATTGGTAAAATAAGTACTCCTAGAATTTAATGTCACACAAGAAAGACAAATTAATTGGTTATCCGTCTCTGGCTGTGGAATTAATTTTCTTTCAGTTAAATATTTTTGAAATTTACTTCATAGCTAAAGGACAATAATAGACGGTGGACATTCGGGACGCGACTTATTACAATCACCCCTCCTATGCGGGAGGACTATTATTTTTAGTAATATATAAGTTTGAAAATAACTTGGTTTGGAGATACTTCAAGTTGCTTGAATTTGGCCCTTTTTATGATATATGTTCAAAAAAAAAAAAAAATTACAAATAATTTTAATTTTGAGTTATAAAAATTATATTTTATTATAATTATTATTATCATAAGTGATAAATCAACTTTCTCACTTTTTTGAATTATTTTATTTAAATTAATCTTGTTGAAAATATTTAAACTCATTTTTGTTTTTTAAAAAACTAATTGACTTTTCTCTGTGGTTCACAGAAGGTCAATAGACTTTAGCTATGTCACAATTACCTATTAATCTATACTACACATAAATGTGTACAAAGGAAATAATATATATATGTGTATATATATATATATATATATATATATATATATATATATATATATATATACACACACATACACACACATATATATATGTGTGTACATATATATGTATATATATACATATATATGTATATATATATATATGTGTGTGTGTATGTGTATATGTGTATATGTATATATATATATATATATTTTTTTTTCTCTCCTTATCCATATGTATATATATATATATGTGTGTGTGTATGTGTATATGTGTATATGTGTATATATATATATATATATATATATATATATATTTTTTTTTTTCTCTCCTTATCCTGCGTAGCCTCACCTTTGTGGTGCACTATTTTAGCTTCCCTACAACGGTGATGGCGTTTGCATGCAGAGCCAAAAGGAAGAGGCTACTGTGATCGAGCAAAGTGGAGAGAACATGGTCGAAGGACAAGTGGTCGGCGGAATATTAGGGTGGAATTCACAGCTATCAGGCAAGTTTTGAGTTTATTTTAATTGAAAAATCATTCAAACCTGTTTCATTCGATTAACTCGTGACTGGATGAGTGGATTTTGATCGATTTTATTTTTCATAACTATCAGGCAAGTTTTGAGTTTATTTTAATTGAAAAAAAAAATCATTCAAACTTGTTTCTCTCGGCTAGACCGTGACTGGGTGATTGGATTTTGATCAATTTTTCATAAATCGGGTATCATATTTTATTCGATATAATTTCTAATTTTCTCAGTTGAGCTGGCCAGTTTAGATTGGATTTGACAATCATGATTTAAGTATAAGGAAAGAATAATCTAATTAAAATAAGAAAAGAATAAAATAGTTATTATTTAATATATAATTAATTATATTTAATTTAAATAAAAAATAAATTTAATTAGAATAAAGAAAGTATAGTGTAATTATTATTTAATATATATATTTAATTTAATTTGAAAAAGGAAAAATTTCTTCTCTTATTAGCTATTATTTTAATGTCTTAACTCTTCCCTCTTAGTCTTACAACACATTCAATTCCAAATTTATATTACTAGAAAAATATATGCAGAAAATAAGAAAAAATAAAAAAGAAAATGGATTTTGTATCTCTTAGACTATCTTCCCTAAATTTCTTCTCTTCTTAGATTTTTGTCCTAATGTATTGGCTCTTTCTTCTTAGTCACAGACAAGTACAAAAATATAATTTTGCTGAAAGCTCGAAAGCAAAAAGACAACTTTGATGTGAAGTTGTTCCTGTAGAGTTAATATAATGACAAAGAGGTGTTTAAAATTTGTACAGCATAAGATTTTGCTCTATTTCATTAAATTAAATCGGATGCGATTTGTTCTATTTCATTAAATCAAATGGGTTATAGGTTTTAAATTCAAGATTTATAGAATGACACAAGTATACATCTAAATGTTTTTAAGTAATAATATATTTGTAGTTAGAAATTCATATATATGTAACTAAATTACAATATATCTTTAGCACAAAACTAATGTGTATAAACTAATTATCATCATTACATTTTATCATTAATATTATAATTGAAAATATATTTTATCATTAACTAATAGTTAAATAATAATGTATATGCATTGTAAGTAATGATGCACATATAGTTGGAAAGTTATGTATATGTAGTTAAATTACAATGTATCTATTGTATAATATTAATATATATAGACTAATTGTTATCATAATATTTTTTTATCAATTATATTGTAATTAAAAATATATTTTATCATTAACTGACAGTTCAAAAGTAATGTATATGTAATTCAACACTAATATAGCTGCATTTTGAACAACATTATATCTGTTAATTTTAAAAAATATAAAACAATTTAATTTATATATTTAATTGTAAATTATAATTTATATATTTATTAGAATTATAATAATTATTAGATGGGAGAAACAAAAATAATTTATATATTTAATTATAACAATTCAATTTTAAGTATTGAAATAAATAAAGAAAAATTAGCATTTAAAATTAAAAAAAATGATGAAAAAACAAAAAATAAAGAAAAGAAAAAAGTAAAAACACGTTTACTAAGTGTATCGTTGGAAAAATCGTGCATTTTTATCTTGATATATCTCCTTCATATGTATTGTAAGTTTAGTTCATAATATATTATGGACACGGATTCATGATATACCAATTCGGTAGGTTAGGATAGTGCCACACCTTTGGATTTCAAGATCCCTTATAACCATTTGCGTGTCTCCATCAATCCAATCCCAAGTCTACACTCTTTTCGATCCGCTAATTTTAAAATAGCTTAATTGATTATTTAATTGATGAATTAATAAACTAATTAATTAATTAATTATTCATTACTAGGATTTTGCTTTTATGATTTTAATGGGCTTTGGCCTAAAATTTTAAATAAATTAGGCTAAAAAATATCCATTGCAAATAATATTCCCTTCATATTTATAAGTTAGCACAAAGGTTAGGTTATAAATATGAACTTGTGTCCTATCTCCTTCAGTCCACTATGTTCTCTCATTTCAAGTACGGGAATTATAGGTCCAAAAAACAATGAGAGGAGGGAAAAAAAAAAAGCTCAAAGAAAAAGAGTCTCGTTTGAGCTCACATGCTGAATTCCCAACATTTTCAATAGAGTGCCAACTTTTAAAAAGGGAGAAAAAAAAAAAATGAAGATTGAAAGTAATTTATCATTTTTATTTGGAAAATCGATTCTTTGGATGCAATAATTAATTTTTTTTTTCCATTTCGTTAATTTAGGTAGGGGTAATATAATAATTGCATACTTTTTTTTTAAAGAAAACAAAACTGCTTAATCAAAGTTGTTGTCTAGGAAAAAATATAACAAAATCATTTTTTTTATTCACATGAGTGCATTTGCAATGTATGCGTCTTTAATCCAAATAATTAAATATTTTATTCTTTCAATTTGTTAAATTGAGTATTTAAATAAGTTATTTTAAAAAATCAAGAGGCAAAATGATCAATCCTGTTAAGTACAAGGGGGAAAATATGTATTAAGGGCAAGGAAAATTTGTATAAAATGCATGTCTTCCTCACACGCCAAAATACAAACATCTAAAGAGCAAAGACAAAACCGAAAAGTTTGAATTGGTAAAATAAATACTCCTAGAATTTAATGTCACACAAGAAAGACAAATTAATTGGTTATCTGTCTCCGGCGGTGGAATTAATTTTCTTTCAATTAAATATTTTTGAAATTTACTTCATAGCTAAAGGACAACAATAGAAGTTCAGTAGACATTAGGGACGCGACTTATTTCAATCACCCCTCCTATGCGGGAGGACTATTATTTTTAGTAATATACAAGTTTGAAAATAACTTGGTTTGGAGATACTTCAAGTTGCTTGAAAAAAAAAAAATCATTCAAACTTGCTTCTCTTGGTTAAACCATGACCGCGTGAGTGGATTTTGATCGATTTTTCATAAATCAGATATTATAGCTGATCCGATTTAATTTCTAGTTTTCTCAGTTAAATTGGCTAGTTCAGATTGGATTGATTGGGTTTGACAACCATGATTTAAGTATAAGGAAAGAATAATCTAATTAAAATAAGAAAAGAATAAAATAATTATTATTTAATATATAATTAATTATATTTAATTTTAATAAAAAATAAATTTAATTAGAATAAAGAAAGGATAGTGTGATTATTATTTAATATATATATTTAATTTAATTTGAAAAAGGAAAAATTTCTTCTCTTATTAGCTATTATTTTAATGTCTTAACTCTTCCCTCTTAGTCTTACAACACATTCAATTCCAAATTTATATTACTAGAAAAATATATGCAGAAAATAAGAAAAAAATAAAAAGAAAATGGATTTTGTATCTATTAGACTATCTTACCTCAATTTCTTCTCTTCTCAGATTTTTGTCTTAATATGTATTGGCTCTTTCTTCTTAGTCACAGACAAGTATAAAAGCAAAAAGACAACTTTGCTGTGAAGTTGTTCCTGTAGAGTTAATATAAGGAGAAAGAGGTGTTTAAAATTTGTACAGCATAAGATTTTGCTCTATTTCATTAAATTAAATCGGATGAGATTTGTTCTATTTCATTAAATCAAATGGGTTATAGGTTTTAAATTCAAATTTTATATTAATTCAAGATTTATAGAATGACACAAGTATACATCTAAATGTATAATGTGTTATGATTTTTTTTTTTAAGGGAAGCCATATACTATAATTTTAAAATTAAATATTCATGGTAGTGGGAATTAAAACTCTAACACAACAACACTTTTAAGAAGATTAATTTAAATGTTGTTTCGTAGTAGAAATAAATTTTATGAAATTTATTTTATGTTTTTCATATTTTTTATAAATAAAAATTTCCATTTCAGCTCGAACATTAAATTTTATGAAATTAAACATAATTAAATCAAATTCTATCATTTATAAATAAATACTATGTTTCAAATTCTTTGATACAAATCAATAAATTTCATCATAATCCATTTGAAAACACAATTAATTATTTGAAATTATTAAGAATCTAAATACTCATTCAATTGTTTCAAATCCATATCTATCCAAATGATTTTTCAGGGAAAATATATTTAAAACACCAATAATTATTTATAATACACAAGCAAAAAAAAAAAAAAAAAAAATCCATGAATAAGAAGAAATGTACTCATATATAAAGGGTCTTCTTTGTTGAAGAACCCAATAAAGAAATTTGTATTTATTGAAAATACATAAATTTTGTAATTGTAATAGTTGGAAAAAGTAAATTCAAATAAATATTGAATCTCAAAAAAGTTCTAATATGTTTATTCCGAAGGGTATACGCGTTAATATATCAAGCTATTGACAATTGCGTTAATATAGTTGTATGTATCTAAGAAAAAGAAAAAAAATTGAAATATTGATGCATACTAGTCATTGGACAAAGTCAAATCTAGCACATGGAGAATCTTGAATCTTTTAGTTTACTTCTACTTTCTAAAGTATTATAATTTAATTTATAAGTTATATTAGTTGTTAATTAACTTCCAATAAAAAAAAAAAAAGGAAATCGAACAACCAATTATATATATATATTTTTTATTAGTATTTCATCACCTTAACTAATTTGCCTTGACATGAAATTCTTGTACCAAGAACTTGGCGAGTGAAGAGTGGTGGGGTGGGATAGTGCCACGCCTTTGGATTTCAAAATCCCTTATAACCATTTACGTGTCTCCATCAATCCAATCCCAAGTCTACACTCTTTTCGATCCCTGATTTTAAAATAGCTTAATGGATTATTTAATTGATAAATTAATAAACTAATTAATTAATTAATTATTCATTACTTGGATTTTGCTTTTATGATTTTAATGGGCTTTGGCCTATAATTTTAAATAAATTAGGCTAAAATACATTCATTGCAAATAATATTCCCTTCATATTTATAAGTTAGCACAAAGGTCAGATTATAAATATGAACTTTTGTCCCATCTCCTTAAGTCCACTATGTTCTCTCATTTCAAGTACGAGAATTGTAGGCCTAAAATCTTACTTAGTCCAAAAAATAATGAGAGTAGGAAAAAAAAAAAAAAAGGCTCAAAGAAGAAGAGTCTCGTTTGAGCTCACATGTTGAACTCCCAACATTTTCAATAAACTGCTAACTTTTATATCTCAAACAAATCCAATTTTTAATTTTCCCAATTTTGCTTAGGTAGTTCCTTCTAAATTTTCGCTTTCCAACAAAATCCTTTTATTAATTAAAAATTGAACACATTTCATTTACCTAAGGAATATATATGTTAAAAGATCATTTAATATTTTTGCCCAAAATAGGTCCATACAGCCATAAATTAAAAGACTAAGTTCACAAAAATCAAAACCCATCTCTTAACCCATTTGGCAATAGGGATGGCAAAACCTGACTCGCCCCGATGGAAAACACGGCCTTGCCTAAACCGGATGGGGAATCCTCCCCCCTATGGTAATGGGGTAGGGATGAGATTGAGTTTCTTTGCCCCACCTCGCCCCATCTCAATCTTGATCTCGATTGCATAAAATTAATATATATTTTAATTGGATCCAAAACCAGTAGGTGTAGCGCCATTCATTGACTCACAAACAGTAGCCATGACAATACCATCGGCCATTCGTGGGTCTACTCTAGCCATCATATATGATCTCACAACTCAGCCAACATCCTCGGTTCCCCCATCGTTGGAGGATTAGCTTGCATCATTGTCTATTGAAGCAGTAACTATGCTCATGGTAAGGATTACCAGCAATCTCATCACCACTACAACACCATCATTCACAGTGAAGAACTCCAACAAACCCAACGGTGCTAGCAGGAGTAGCGGTGCTTCTACTCTTACCAATTCCAATCCTGCGATGCATTCTCCTTAGTTGGCGACACCAAACCAAAAGGGTTCATTTGAATTTTTCCCAAAATTTTTAATATGGAAAAAATTTCTTCGCATAGGTGTATATATGTGTGTGTGTGTGTGTGTGTGTGTGTGTGTTTGTGTATATTTAACCATCCTTCAAAAATTTAATGGCTATGCTTGATTGATTTTCGGTTTGAACACTTTGATGGAATGGATGAATTTGGCCAAAATTTGGGTGAATACCTTGATAATATTGGTGTTTGACTAAAATATTTGGTGAAATTAGCGAATGAAAGTTTTCAATTTTTGCTATATTGAAGAATGATTTGGTTTCTTGGCTTCAAACTACTGTTTATTTTAACTTTGATGCAATTGATGAAAGTTTGGACAAAATTGATGAAGATATTTAGGTGATATTGATGAAATTGTCTCTTGGTGCAATGGAAGTGGTTTGATCTTGAATTTTTGGATGATATCATCATTTTGAGTTGAGAAGTAAGTAAAAAAAAATGCCAACTGACACTAATGAATTTTGATTTTTTTGGAATTATTTTCCACTTGGTATTAACTTTTGGTTTAGGAAGATATTGTATTGGCTTGAATTTTCTTAACCACACAGTGTTCAAGTGCATTTTAGACCCCTCAAAGTCAAGTTAGACTATAATAATGATTGAATTAGCTAAAGAATTTAAAACTTGGACTTCTAGATTTCTTTCTACACACATTTTAGTCCAACTTATAATTTAGCCAAGATTTTGCCCAATTCTTCTATTGATTTTTCTTGAATTTCGGCATTAGCTAAACAAAAATCCTTAATCTCACACTGTCAATGAAGCCAAAAATATTAAGAAGAACCAAGTTGTATTTCTTAATATGAATTGGAAATTTATTGGGGTTTGCTTTATTTTGGCAAAACTTACATGGACAAAGAAAGTGAAATCTTTGGCCTAAAAATTTATATGAAATTTTTGGCCTGTTTTTTTTTTTTTGAGACATTGAATGAACAAAATTTTTCTAAGAGATTCCAAGATTAGGCTTCAAGAATGTTAGGAAAAAGCCCTTGGACCTCTTCTCCAGGACTTTTAATTAATTTCTTTTGATCATTTCTCACAATATTTTGTTTACTTCAAATTTTATAGTACGATTTAAATTTAAGTTGATAATGTGTACCTTATTTAATGGTAACTTCTTTAAGCCTCTCTCAATCTACCAAAGCTTTTTCATTGAAATTATGAGAAGTAGACAATTTTAGAGCTCACTCCAGGTACATTTGGTGTAGAAGCGATGTCTAGAAATATGAACTAAAGCAGGAGCGTTACATTAATGGATGGGTCTTTGATGTGTTTTTGAATTGAAGTCTTATGTGTTTGATAGTGTCTTGTGTTATGGTGATTCATGTTTGAATAGTGGCTTAAAAAGCCTCATGACAACATATAGCCATATAACTTACCATAAGCACATTTTCAATTATAGCTATTCCATTTGTGTCATGCATCCATCGCATGCAGCCATACCATTACACATTTTCACTTCATATTCATTATTTTGCATCACACAGCCATTCTTGATGTTCTGCACTAGATCCTTGCATTTTTAACCTTTGTTTTCCTTAGATCCATATGTTACATTCTTTTTCTTTTAGAGCTCTGCCTTAAGTGAGAAAAGAAGTTTGGAGAAGTAAATCAAAATCAACACCCAAAATTTAAAGAATAGCCATCAGGCTTACCCTTTTATTGACTTTTGAAAGTGGCTTCATAGCCAACTTATATATCAATAAAGGAGAAAACAAAACAAAAAACAAAAAAATTTAAATAAAGAACTACATAGACTATGCTTAGACAGTATTTATAGAAGAAAATAAACATCCTAATAGCTAGTAATTATAGGCCATACAATAAGCTAAGATACTTAGCTTATGCTTTCTCCATCATTTCCCATATTATGGGATAGTATTTTGTCAAGAGTTTTCCATTGATGAATCTCTTATATGGTTCTCCTTAGATACTAGATAACCAGTAAGAGTTTCCATCTAATACTTTGTATTACTTAAAAGGTCCCTCCCGGTTAGGGGACCATTTGCCATATTCCCTATCTTTGGTTCCTAAAGGAAGTATGATCTTCTAGAACAATTCTCCCACTTCAAAACTCGTCTTCTTGATTCTCTTATTGTATGCTCTAGAAACCTTCTTTTTCTGGATAATTAATCTGTTCAAGGCTTGGAGTCTTTCCTCATCAACTTGTTCCAATTCAATTAGCATTGCTTTTATATATTCATCTAGAGTCAACTCATTTTGTTTATCCACCCTAAGAGATAGGTTCATAGACCACTTCCATTAGTATTATAGCATCATATCCATAGGTGAGGGAAAACGAACTTACCCAAACAACACTCCTCTTAGAAGTTCTGTAGGCTTATAAAGTCTCAGAGAGAATCATGTGCCAGTCTCTTGGATTCTCTTTTAGTATCTTTCCCAAGATCCCAATAAGAATTTTGTTAAATGTTTTTGCCTACCTGTTAGCCTGTGTATAGAATGAGGTAGACTTTACGAGTTTAATGCCATAATCTTATGCAAAATTTCGCATTTCATCTCCTGTGATCATTGTTCCTTAGTATCTTATTATTCATTCATGAGTCCTAAACCTATAGATGATATGTTCTTTGATGAACTGAATTATGTCCTTCTGCTGACTTTTCTTCAAAGGCATTGCTTCCACCCATTTAGTAAAATAATTAATTGCAATAATAATAAAATTATGACCTTTAGAAGAAGAAGGATAAATTTACTTATCATATCAATCACCCAGCCTATAAAAAGCTAGGGCTTCACCACTGAGTGAAGTTCTAAAGCTCGTACCCTTTGGACATTACCATATCTCTAACACTGTTGGTAGCCTTTATAATAGTTGATACAGTAGGATTGATGGCCAAAAATAGCTATGACATCTTAACAACCATCTATGCCTACTTAATGGGCTTCATAAACACCTTCATGAACTTGCTTCATCATTTACATAGCTTTAAGGAAACCCAAACACCTTAGAAGTAAGCCATCAAAGCCTTTCCTATATAACTCTATTTCCATAAGCATATAATTTTGAGCTTGTATCTTGACTCTATGAGGAGTTTTCCTACTAGGGCATTCCAGGAGTTTCTTCAATTATGTTCTCTAGTCATCTGCCACTCCTAAGTCTATGTTGAAGGAGTCTATTGATCCCTCTTTCTGCAATAAAGGGATGTACTCATTTCTCAACCAAAAATAACCTGTGAGTTGATTCATTGCTCATTTTAATTCTAGAAGCAAATTTAGCCATCTTATCAGCTTTCTAGTTTGCCTTCTCTTAGTACAAACAAAAAAGATATTTCTTTGAAAGACATTATTAGTTAAATAGCAGTAGCATAATAAGGAGAAAGTAAAAAACTACTACATTTATATTTACTAGTGAACTATTTTAGAAAAAGTTGAGAGTCCCCAATCACCAATGCTTCTTCATCTCCTAATTCTTGCAAAATCTCCAATCTAATGACTAATGCTTTATATTATGCTTGATTCTTTGTACAATCAAAAGTTAGGTTGAATGAAAGTGTAGTTTTTGCTCCTATTAGTAAAGTAATCACCACTCTAGCACCAACTGCTATGTCTATATTAAAAACATCAAATTTTAATACCCAAGGCTGAGCATTACCTCCATATACTAGTAAATCTCTTCCTTTTTAGTCCACTCGTATATCTAAAAAAGATAGATGATTTGCCAAAATGCTAGTTAGGGCTTGACCTTTAATAGACTTTTATAGTATATAAATAAGTGTGAATTCAATAAAAGCAAGTGACCATTTTCCAATTCTTCTAGTAATTTAGTGTTTATTCAACATATATTTAATAAGATCAGTTTGACAAATGACATAAACCCTAGATTTTATTAGATAGAGTCTTAATTTAGTACATGCAAGTATAAAGCCAAACATAGCTTTTCTATAAAAGAGTTGTTTACCTCAATAGGAGTGAGGAACTTGCTTAGATAATAGACTAACTACTAATGATCTATGGCATTATTTTAAGCCAATAAATAACCAATGGATTCATCAGCAGCTGACAAATACAACTTAAGAGGATATTCTTTATTGGTAGCATTAAAATAGAGGGATTAACTAGGTATTCTTTAATTCTATCAAATGCCTTTTGGTGTTGCTCCTCCCATTTGAATTCTTCTACTGTTTCAATTGTAATAAACTTAAGTATTCTTTAGTTTTACTAGTAAGATTAGAAATAAATCTTCTTAAATAATTTACCTACCCAAGAAACCTTTACAATTCCTTTTTACTTTGAGGTGGTTTAACTTCCAGTATTGTTTTGTCAATAGGATCTGCAGCTGTCAGCTGTCTATAGCTGTCTTATTTTATTTGCATTAGTTGTACAGATTATGTTTCCTTTCTCGGTTTTGCCTTGATTTTAGCTTTGACTTGTATAGCTGTAAATGTGTATAGTTGTACTTTCCATATATAGATAGTTTCCATGTAAAGATAGCAGATTTCTATTTAATGAAATTCTCACAATAGTGAGAGGCATTCAGTCAATCTCATAAGGTATCAGAGCTTGAGTTCTAAACCTAAAGCTTGCAGTTTTTAGATTTGTTATTTTCTTGGTTTTGACCCTTGGCGCTCTTGGTTCTACCCTTGGGGCTTTTGGTTCTTACCCTTGGGGCTCTTGGTTTCAACCCTTGGGGCTCTTAGTTTCGACCCTTAGGGATCTTGGTGTTTAACTCAGTTTTGGGCTCTCGTTCTTCCTGTGGTTGTGGCAACACATCTCTGGTGTTATCTTGGAGTTTTTCGCTGGGATTCTTTGTTGCCGGACTCTTGGAGATTTTTGATTCTTAATCTTCTCAGGTTAATTGGAGATTTATTCTCAATTTTAGACTCTGCTATAGTGTTTTTTTTTAGTTCTTTCTATTTCACAATGACTAAAGAAAACTCTATTGTCCGTTTCAATGGGAAGAATTATCCTAGTTGGGAGTTTCAATTTAAGATGTTTGTGAAAGGAAAGGAATTTTGGGGACATATTGATGGGACATCTTCAGCTCCTAAAGACACTAATGAACTCGCTACATGGGAGGCAAAAGATGCTCGCATTGTCTCTTGGCTATTGGGCTCCATTGAACCACATATGGTGAACAACTTGAGGTCATTTTCTACAGCCAAAGAGATGTGGGAATACCTAGGGCGGATCTATAATCAAGACAACAATGCACGCTGTTTTCAGTTAGAATTGGAGATAGCAAATTTCAGTCAAGGTAAACTTTCTGTTGAGCAATATTATTCTGGTTTCTTGAACTTATGGAGTGAATATTTGAGTATTATACATGCTAAGGTACCCAAGGAGGCGCTGTCCGCACTTCAGAAAGTTCATGAGGAGAGTAGACGTGATCAATTTTTGATGAAGCTGAGGCCAGAATATGAGGCTACACGGGCTGGGTTATTAAATCGAAATCCAGTTCCTACATTGGATGTTTGTCTTGGAGAGTTGTTGAGGGAAGAATAGAGATTGGCTACTCAAGCTCAAATGGGACAAGAGACACTGAATTCAAATATGGTGAATGTTGCCTATGCAGCCCAGGGAAGAGGAAGAGGAAGAGGAAAAGGAAAAGGTCAAATTCAATGTTATAGTTGCAAAGAATTTGGTCACATTGCTGCCGATTGCACAAAGCCATATTGTAATTATTGCAAGAAACATGGGCATATCATTAAAGAGTGTTCATTACGTCCTCAAAATCGACAAGCACAGGCCTTTCAAGCTGCTGTCCAAACTGCACCAGTAGCACAATCTTCATCCATTGTAACCCCGACAGTCACTACAAGCAGCACTAGTCATGCTGCCCTCACTCCTGAGATGGTTCAACAAATGATGATCTCAGCGTTATCTGCATTTGGACTTCAAGGTAATAGTAAGGTTGTCTCTTCATCTTGGTTTGTTGATTCAGCTGCTTCCAATCACATGACTAGTAAGCCTGGATCATTGGTTAATGTTCGAAGCTATAATTAGCCTCAGTCCATTCAGATTGCTGATGGGAGTCACTTATCTATCAGTGCAATTGGTGATCTTGGGCCTCCCTTCAAAAATGTGTTTGTGTCTCCTGGATTGTTTGATAATTTGATTTCAGTTGGACAACTAGTGGATACTAATTGTAATGTTTTCTTCTCACGTGATGGATGTCTTGTGCAGGATCAGGTCTCGGGGAAGGTGATCGCGAAGGGGCCTAAAGTGGGGCGATTGTTTCCTCTACAGTTTTCTAATTTATCTTTGTCTTGTAGTATTGTAAACAATCATAGTGAAATTTGGCACAAGCGATTAGGTCATCCCAATTCTCTGATTTTACATCATTTATTTAAGCATGGTTTTCTAGGAAATAAAGATAAGATTTCTGATCATGGCTTGTCTATTGATTGTACTTCTTGCAAACTTGGCAAAAGCAAAATTCTTCCTTTCCATATGCATGGTAGTCGTGCTTCCAAATGTTTTGATGTTATCCATAGTGATGTTTGGGGTATTACACTAGTTTCTTCGCATGCGCATTATAAATATTTTGTGATGTTCATTGATGATTACAGTTGTCACGACCCACCTTTTTAAGTCGCGACGGTCCTAGGGTATGGATAGCCGTAAGGGCACCAAAACTCGTAGAACCCATTCCACTCATAATCAATTGACATTCATTACATTGAATCATATCCCAAGACCATAGCCTAGTCACATTTCCTTGGTACCCATTACTTGCTATCATTTCCACTTATAATATCATTTACACATATAACTTGTAAAACCTTTAAAGTTTCATTTCATGTCATTAACTCAACGTTCAATAGTTCATATATAATTACAATAACGGTTATGATACAAATCATATTATACAAACATCCTTTAACATATTAATGCTAAACCCATTAATAACCATTCATGTTACATATGGACCTTATAACTCTCAATAACCGTGGAGCTCTACTTACAACACCGAAACTTAACAAAATAGTTTCCAAGCGAAGGATGGGCTTGGGACTTTTACTTTGCTAACTCATTGACTGTACCCGAAAAGTTTAAACTACTAAAATATGAGACAGGGCTCAGTGAGCACAAAATAATACTATATAAAATAAACAAATGGTAGGTGATTTAATGATAATCTCTTATAGCAAAGAAGTAAAACTGGTCACGAATTACTCTTATAAAATAGTTTTTCATATACAGTAAATATTGCATTTTTTTTAGCAGAATATTTTCCTTATGGAAACGGTGTGTTTCCCACATTATCATTCGAGTGGCAGCTTACGCCTTGCTCACTCCCATTTCAATCACACGTACAACTGATTGGGTCGCACGTACTGGGGGCCATAAACCCTTCCCAGCTAGGGTTCGGATACTCTTTACCCTATCCGTAGGTTCATTACCATTGTGCACAAGGCTGATGTATTGCCCCACATCAGAGGGGTATTCTACTTATTACAGTATCATTAAAACATTTTCCTTTCCATCCAGGAAATAATTCAATGGATAATATATCAATATCAATTAGGTTCTCATCATTGATCATATTATAAGATCAAAACAATATAGACTCATTTGGCCAAGTGCCATAAAGGAATGTTTGACTCACTTGGGCTTAATAATCAAGAAAATATCATATCAAAGGTTCAATATTCAATAAGCAATTTAAGCTTATCAAGAAATCAAGAAGGTTCAATATACAATTCAAGCTTAGTTATGAATCAAGGAGCATTATAACATATGGTTCAATATCAATGAGCAATTCAACTTATCAAGGAGTTGGCATGCTTTTAGCAATAAGGTTTTCAAGCAAATAACAGGAAACATATTATATTATTAAGTACTCACCGTGGACTCCTTTGCTCCTATGTACGTTTGACTCTGATACGAATAGTGCTCCTCGCACTTTACCCAATATCCTTGCCCTTGTTATTAAACTCTACATATGCATTTCAATCATATATCAATCACTTCCTCATTATCACATTACTTAATTTAGCTTAAGTCATTAATATTTCTATCTTATTCACAACTTAGCATTCTTAAGGTTAAGATATTCTAAACCTATACTTACTACTAAACTTAACATTTCTCTAATTATTTTCCAATAACTCACTTAAAAGAATGATTCTCTTTTCTTTCAATTTCACATTTCAATCTTCATATTATTCAAGTAAAATCGATTAAGCAATTTCCACCAACATTTTCATAAATTCAAATTATCCACAATATCACAATCAAATGGTCCAACCCGAACCTTCAACACACTAATCTCATCTGCCCATTTTATTCCTTATTATCAAGCTAATAACTACTAATTCAATTCAATTAAATCAATTCTAATCTCAATATTTCACTTCAATCTTTCCATTTAATCAACAATAATACTCCATAATCATATAAATAACAATTAATTCAATTCAATTATCTCATTTAATCACTTAATTCCAATAAACTATTCACCTAAATTCTTACAAATAAAATCATAATTCACTATCTATACACAATTGGAAATCGAGATTTATACCATATGGCTCAGTTTAATGAGCCGGAGCTTCTATATGAATTTGTTGATTTCAGAGGTCGCCGAAATTCGGTCGCCGAAAAATTCCTACGATGATCAAATCACGATCCGAGGATATCATCGGTTAGCTTGTGATGTGAGGAGTCCAAATATAACTTTCATTTACCGTAGTCCACTGAAAAATAGGTAGAAATGACATAGGCAACCGTTGATGTCGCCGGATTCCGATCAATAAAAAGATTATCTAAAATTAGTAAACAATATACCAAATCGAAGCTGGAAACACAACGGATTCAACCATACCAATTTCGTTAAAAACGGAGATCATAAAGTCGTTAGAAAACGGCCTAGAAGTTTCGTCCGGCGAAACTTTGGAGGGGGTGTGCGTCGCTGTCTGGTGACTGCAGGCGATGGGATTCTACTGGTTGACGGGGCGGCGGGTGTGCTTCCTCCTGGTGCGGCGCGTGTCGGTCGGTTGTGGCCGGATGGCGGCGGTCCGGCATGCAGTCCCTTGCGCACGCGCTCTCTCTCTCTCTCTACCCTCTGTCCATTTCCTTGTTTCCCTCTGTTTCTATTTCTTCTTCTTTGTTCTATTTATTCTGCTGCCCAATTTGGGCTACTGACTTTACTCTTTTTTTTTTCTTTTTTTTTTTATATATATAAATATATACGAACTTTAATAATAATAACAATAATAATAATAATATTTATCATATAAATTCTAAAACAATAATTTTAACCAAAATATTAATTTCATCATATCATCCATTAACTATAATATAAAATTTATAATATGTAACTTCAAATATTAATTAGAAAATTTTCTATATTTTATAATAAAATTTCAATTTCTTTAATTTAAAATTTTATCAATTTAATAAATAATAAATCAATAATTCATTTAATAAAATATTCTCTTAGAAATATTAACATAATAATATAATAAATCAATCTCCTTTCAAATATCAATTTTAAATTTGAAATAATTTTCTACTATTTTTAATACCCATATAATAATATTTATAAATCATATATCAAATATCAATATAAGTTTAGCTTATTAATATCAATATAATAATAATGAAAATATCAATATCAATATCAATATTCAAATGGAAGTTTATAAATTTCGATAATTTTGAATATCAATATAAATATAACAATAAAGGAAAATATTTTCATATAAAATTATTATTTTAAAACGTTTATATTCAAATTATTTGAATATTGAAAATATTCATTTTCAATTTGGCCACGTATTACGATACTAAATTGGTATCTTCACTCGTATACTGTACATATGTCCTATATCGGGTTGGGATATTACAACGGTCGTTTTACTTGGGTGTATTTCCTTCATTCTAAGGGAGAGTTGCTTCATGTTTTTGAGACATTTGTTACCTATATTGAGACACAGTTTTCTACTTGTCCTAAAGTGTTGAGATTAGATAATGGTGGTGAGTATATGTCTCATGCTTTCCAAGCCTTTTTACAGCAAAAAGGCATTATTTCTCAGCGTTCTTGCCCTTATACACCTCAACAAAATGGTCTGGCTGAACGTAAGAATCGCCATCTGTTAGATGTTGTTAGGACTTGCTTTTGGAGTCTTTTGTTCCTTCTAAATTTTGGGTGGAAGCTTTGTCCATTGCTGTCTATCTAATTAATCATTTGCCATCTCAGATTTTAGGCTTTGAGTCACCATATTACCGCCTATTTGGTTTGCATCCTAGTTATCAAAACTTGCATACATTTGGATGTGTATGCTTTGTATATCTACCTCCTCATAAACGTCTTAAACTTACTGCTCAATCTGTCAAATATGTTTTATTGGGATACAGTGTGCCTCAAAAAGGTTTTGTGTGCTTTGATGCTGCTGTTGATCGCATTCGGGTCTCAAGGAATGTGTTCTTCTTTGAAAATCAATATTTCTTTCAGAGTCATTTTGTTCCTCATTATGATCTAGCTGTGCTTCCTAACTTCGATGATGTATCTCGATCTATTGAATGCTTTAAACCAGGTGTTGTTTATCAGAGACGGCAACCTCCACTAATCTCATAGCCCCTTTCCATCCCTAATCCGATGCTTGCTCCTGAAGCTTTTGTTCCTCGTTGATCGTCTCGATCTTCTCATCCACCAGACAGGTGCGGCTTTCCTCAAAAGTCGCTTAATGCGACTTTAGCTCATATCAATGTGCCTAATTCTTACTCTCAGGTAGCTACATAAGCTTGTTGGGTAAAAGCTATGGATGAAAAGTTACAGGCTTTGCAAGAGAACCATACTTGGGATATTGTTTCTTGTCCATCTGGTGTTAAGCCCATTGGATGTAAATGGGTATACAGTATCAAGCTATGGTCAGATGGTTCTCTAGATAGATATAAAGCACGATTGGTGGCGCTTGGTAATCGATAGGAGTATGGAGTGGATTATGAGGAGACCTTTGCTCTTGTGGCTAAAATGACTACTGTACGAACCATTCTAGCCATAGGTGCCTCCAAAGGTTGGCCTTTGCTGCAAATGGATGTTAAGAACGCCTTTTTGCATGGGGATCTGAAGGAAGAAATCTATATGTCTCCACCACAGGGGTTGTTTGTTACTCCTTCTTCAGATGTATGCCGGTTAAAAAGGTCTCTCTATGGGTTGAAACAGGCCCCTCGAGCTTGGTTTGACAAGTTTCAGTCTACTTTACTTGATTTTTCATTTGTCCATAGTGCATATGACTCTTCTTTGTTTTTACGCAAGACTGCTAGTGGTATTGTGTTGCTTCTGGTGTATGTTGATGATATTGTTATTACAGGGAATGGTTCTACATTGATTTCAAAGCTCCAACAACATCTCAATGCTTCTTTTCATATGAAGGATTTAGGTCCTCTTCAATATTTCCTGGGTCTTGAAGTAAAATCTACTTCTAAGGGTACTTTCTTACATCAACACAAGTATACTTAAGAGTTGATTGCTTTAATAGGTCTTCAAGAAGGAAATTCTGTTCAAACTCCCATGGAGGTGAATGTGAAATATCACAAGGATGAGGGAGAACTTTTACCCGATCCTTCTTTTTATCGACAATTGGTTGGTAGCCTGAATTATTTGATCATCACAAGGCTTGACATATCCTTTGCAGTTCAGCAGGTTAGTCAGTTTATGCAAACACCCCGTCTTCCACACTTGGCTGCTGTTCGTCGCATTATTAGGTATCTAAAGGGTACATCTTATCATGGTCTTTACTTTCTTGCTGCATCACCTGTTCAGTTAGTAGCTTATAGTGATGTTGATTGGGCGGGTTGTGTGAATAATCATCGATCAGTCACTGGTTGGTGTGTGTTTCTTGGCAATGCACTTATTTCATGGAAAAGTAAGAAACAGACTCGGGTCTCCAAGTCCTCCACCGAGTCTGAGTACCGTGCCATGTCCTCTGCTTGCTCTGAGATTGTTTGGCTCCGTGGGTTGTTGGGAGAGCTTGGTTT
Organism: Reutealis trisperma; assembly: GCA_947687605.1. Lineage (NCBI taxonomy): Eukaryota > Viridiplantae > Streptophyta > Magnoliopsida > Malpighiales > Euphorbiaceae > Reutealis > Reutealis trisperma. Next base: position 299,329 of record CANTUT010000650.1, on the reverse strand, counting down.
CTTTCAGAACAAGCCTACTCCTCTTTATGCCGACAATACTAGTGCTATTCAAATTGCTGCCAATCCAGTCTTCCATGAGCGCACCAAGCACATAAAAGTCAATTGTCATTATATTCGTGAGGCCTATGATGAGAAAATAATTACTCTTCCTCATATATCTACGGATCTTCAAATAGCTGATGTCTTCACCAAGGCTTTGCCTCGACCAAGACATCAATTTCTAGTTGGTAAATTGATGCTTCTTGATCAGCCAGCATCAATTTGAGGGGGGATGTCAATAGGATCTGCAGCCGTCAACTGTTTGCAACTGTCTTATTTTATTTGCATTAGTTGTACAGATTATGTTTCCTTTCTCAGTTTTGCCTTGATTTTAGCTTTGACTTGTATAGCTGTAAATGTGTATAGTTGTACTTTCCATATATAGATAGTTTCCATGTAAAGATAGCAGATTTCTATTTAATGAAATTCTCACAATAGTGAGAGGCATTCGGTCAATCTGATATGTTTTAGACCAAAAGGCATTATAGCATATTCAGAGGTCCTAATAGCTCCTTGACACCTAAAGGCAGCTTTAGAAACATCCTCCTCTAGTATCATAATATGATTATAGCTGAAGTAACAATCCATAAATGACATGGGTTCATTCTTTGTAGTTGCACAAGCAGCATATCAGCCATATACATCATGTCTATGTCCTTAAGGGTAGCTAAATTTAAGTCCCTGAAATCAACATAAACATGGAGTTTGCCTTTCTTTTTCATTAAAAAAGCAACATTAGAAAGCCGATTTGCAAACCTAGTAGGCCTTATAAAGCCTATTTTTAAGAGTTTTTCAATTTTCTCTTTGACTTTCACCTCTACTTCCTCCTTAGAGGTTGTAGGTATGGTTGGATTATGGCTTTATTGGGAGTCTGTATTCCACCAAACTTCTGCTTAAAGTTGGCATTTCCTCATAACTCCAAGCAAAATAATCTTCAAAGTCCCTTAATACTTTCACAATCTTGTCTTTTAAATTCTTTCTAATAAAGCACTGATGTAAGTGATTTTTGGCTTTTTGAGAGTTCCAAGGTTGATCTCCTCCATTAGGTCATGAACTTCTGGTTTTACATCATTAAACTTAGCAGGTGCTTATTCCAAATCATGAATTTATAATTCTTGGACCTCCTTATCAAGTTCCTACTTATAAATAATTTTAGTTTCAAAAGCATTAGACCAACCTTCAAATTCTAATTTTCCAAAGTTTTTATACTAAATGCAATAGCTACTTCATCCACCTCTGCTTTGGTGTATTCAACCATTGTTATTTCTTCAATGATGGGTTCAGACATTGGTCATTAAGGTAGGATGGCTGTGGGTTACTGAGGTTCATCTGTCTGGATAGTAATTTCATTTCTTACCATGTAAATATACTTTGGATCTTTTTTTTTTCTTTTTATTTTGATTAGGTCGAGGTCTTCATCATATTATCTAGCTTCCACTAAATCTATGCATGTTGAAAATGGTTGCCTTTTTGCCTATACCACTTCAACATCATCTCCTTTCTAAAAAAGCAAAAATTGGTGTATAGATGAAGGAACAAACTAGTTTGCTTGTATCTAATCCCTTCCTAGAAGTGCATTATAACCTGCAAAAGAGTTAACAACAAAGAAAGCAGACAAGAAAGTCTACTTCCTATGGTGATCTCCACTAGAAATACTCCAAGGTTCCTTGTAACTTCCCTTATAAATGCTATGACTAACACCTCAGTTTTAATCAAATCTTCTTCTTTTGTCTTTCCTAAATTAGCCAGCATCTTTAAAAGCAACACATTCATTACTGATCCATTGTCCACCAACACTCTTAACACTAGTTTTCCATTGAGGTGGGCTTTCACATACAAAGGCCTAATGTGTTTGGTCATATCTTTAGAGGGCTTTTCAAAGATAACTCTTTTAGGCTTATTGAACTTAGTGGCTTCTATGGTGATGCCAGTATAATAATCATCCTCATCTTTAAAAGTTAAGCTTGAACTCTTATCTATATGTTCTCTTTCAATCTCAATGACATCTTCCTCTACTTCTTTAGATTGAAAAATTTAGAGTAAAGGTTAGATACACAGTAGCACATTAAGGTATAGGGATATTACTCATAAGAAAAGTGCCCTCCACCATAGGATCATATGCTATTTCCTCTTAGCTAGTCGTTGAACTGTCCCCTATTGATGGGGTGTCTATTGTATCTTTTATGTCTTTCTTGAGAACTTGGAATTCTCTTATTTCCCTTAAATTTCCCAACTCTTTCTTTCTTTTTTTTTTTTTTGGTTTAGCTCTCTATCTTTATAATCTTCTTTTCTATGTCCTAGTTAGTGATATTGGCCATTTTTTATTCTATTATATTTAGAATCTCTCAATAGATGACACTCTAAGAGGGGATATCAATTGTGCCTGTTGCTTTTAGAACATAGGTGGTTGAAGTACATGTGTCCTTGGGGACCCCTCTTTAAGATTGTTAATTGATTCTTTTTGCACTAATGCTCTCCTAGAAACATGAGCTTAATAAAACACTTTCTTAAGTGAGGCTCCGACTTCTTTTCTCCTTCTTTCATCCGCCTTTAGAGCAATGAGACTCTTTAGATTGAAATGGGCTCCATTAATAGATGACATTGGAGGAAAAGGCCTCATCTATCAACATTGCTTCTTTCTTCTCAGGGAATATCAAAATACCTTTATTATCTTGTCCTGTACTAAATTTCCAAATGTTTATGAAGAGTTATTTGAATGATTATAGGAATTATGGTACTTACAATAATCCTTTCCTTTTAAATCTTCTTTTGCTGAAAACTTGTAATATGTCGGAAGTTTGATAAATTATTATTTCAACAAAAAATAAAAACTCTTATCATTTTAGATACTTGAGGACTAGAACTTGTTGCTTGAGATTTCTTCCATATTTTAGGAACTTTCTTGATTAGGGAAGGGAAAACACATGTTTCAGCAGTAGACATGTCTGTTATGACAACTTTATGAGGAAGAGTACTAATTTCTTAAAAATAGCTTCCCATGGAACTCCTTTTCTTCTAGTTACCTTCCTTTAGTAACTCTTCATATTCAGTAAGCTTAGCCATGACTTCATAAAAGTCTCTAAACTCCATGCCTTGGAACTTTTTGCTGAGCTTAATATCAAGGCCCATTTGAGCCATTTTCATAAATTCTGTTTTTAGTAGGAAAATTTTGCATCTATTGCATGTCTTCTTGAATCTTATGATAAACATGTTTGCACATTGTCCAACCCTTTGTGTAACTCTTGATAGCTTAGTTATGCGTACCTCTAGTTTTACTTTAAAGAATTAGATATGAAATTGTCTCTCTATTTCTTACCAGGTCAGTATTAAATTTCTGGGGTGAGTTGCATACCATGTAAATGTAATGTTAGTGAGTGAGTTGGGAAATATTCATAACTTAGAAAAATTTTCATAATTAGAAAGCTCACCATTTTGGATTGTGAGCCTTAATATGTGCTCCAAGGTTGACTGACTATCTTTATCTGGAAAAAGAGTAAATTTTGGAATTTTCTAACTTCTAGGATATGGATTGTCTCTGTCCATAGTATTAGGGTAAGGTTTGCAAAACTCAAGTCAACCTACTTGTCTTAAGCCTGTACCATACAGTTCTTGTACCACATCCCTCACTACTTTTGGATCCATAACTATTGCTATATTTGTTGCACTGAATGTTAAGGAATAAGGATTTTGTTTGGAATAGGTGGTGGGATGCCCCCAACCCCTCCAGCAACATTCATTCCCTCATTGTCATAAAGTGTGGACTATATATTCAGGTTGGTAACCCTGAACCCTTAATTTTGCACCTTCAAATATGTGTTTGAACCTTAAAAGCACTTAGGCTCAGTAAACAAACCTTTAAAAGTCGAACACTCTCAAAATGGTAAAATCAAAATATTTCTTTTTGACATTTAAACCATTTTAAATCATTTGAGCCTGAATAATGAGTATAATGCAACTAGAATAGTGAAAAATGGGCGAGAAATGAGCAAGAACGGGCCAAAACGGTGAAACGGGCCAAAACAGGCCCATTGCTACAAAGGGCTGCAGCGTTACCGTAGAGGCCTCTGTGGTTTCGCAAAGAGCCCTGCGGCGCCAGAAAGCTCTCTGCAGTAACTTTAGTGAAAATACATTTTTTGCAATCCCACATTGGAATTTGTTGCCTTCTATACTCCAATCCTCCTCCTATATATAGAGACCTCTCCACATTTCAAATCACCAATTTTAGAGCTTGAAAAGTTTTAACTTCAAGCAAATCGCTTTGCATTTGCTTCTTACTTCATAAAGCAAGTTGGGGTGTTTCTCTTTGATTTCTACTTAATTAGTTAAAGGCTTTACTTTTGCCTGTTTGAGGCAAATCTATTGCCCAAGGCTTGTTTTTCCAATTCGAGGCTAGCCGCCACCCACAATCCAAGGCTAGCTGCCGCCCACCAAAGCTGGTTGTCGCCAACTGTCTAAAGCCAGTTATCGCTTGCTGTCCAAGGTTAGCTGCCTCCCACCATCCTAAGTTAGCCGCCGCTTGTCATCCAAAGCCAGCCGCCACCTACCTTTCGAGGCTAGCCGCCGCTCGCCATCCTAAGCTAGCTGCCATTGGCCATTCAAGACTAGCTGCTACTTGCCATTTAAGGCCAGTTGTCACACACCGTCTGAGATAAGCTCCCTTTTCCTTTAATTTTCTATTGTCTAAAGATCGTTGCCTCTTTTAGTTAGTTAATTAAATTGATTCATCTAGGTTGCTAGCTAATCAACTTGGTAATCCATTAAATTAATTACTTAACTCAACCTATTTTTAATCAATCAATCAAAATATGATAAAGTAGCTAGGCTAAACTAACCCCTTCGCAAGAAGGGAAAACTGTGTGGGTTCTGATTCCCATTCAAAAGGATATGTAGGCATGCTTGGTTTAGGCATCAAATCCAACTAAAACTAATCAACTCTTCCTCCTATCACATTCTTCACTTGCTTTTATTTTGCTTTCCTTTACTTTGATATTAGGATTAGTTTGGAGAATATGTGACTTTCTTATAACCCATAAGGGCTAGAGGAGGTATCCCCTAAGTTAGGGATTTTACTATAATATTAACTTTCTCTTATTTCAAACCTTAACTATATTTTTACTTTATTGTTGAAATAGATAAGTTGAATGATCATGCATATTATAAATTGTTTATGCATTTTAATTTGTTCATGAAATATATTTTAAGTCACTCTCATATTAATTGGCCAAATTTATTTTGTTAAGATAAACCGAAAATCTAGTCCTTGAATCCTTTTTGGTTTCAAAGTTAGTGATCCTTTTTCCTTTGGGTAATAATTGGAGTCAAATGGTTTTTTTTTTATTTTTTTATATTTTTCCAAATAAAAATAAATTAAGGTGGTGACTCTAAAATAATTTTAAACCTATCAAAGATAAGCCTGAGGGCTTCCTCATGAGTTCTTTCCAAAATGAGCATTTCGATTCTATTTAGCAGATTAGACAAATGATTGGGTGAGGCCTCATAGTAACACCATAGATTTGGTGAGGCATTATAAGTCTACCTTAGTTATTGTGTCCATTAAGAGTTGCCCCATAGTTTCTTCCCTTTTGTGCAAGGGTGATTATCTTTCCTCGACTTAGAGATCATGAGATGGGTAAGAACCAATAGCTTTCATTTGGTGCATTTGATTTGCACTTTGAAATCTAGATGTTTGCCTCTTGTTCTTCAATAATATGTATGTTTTACCTAGGCTATAATTCATAATTTTGACTCTTAGGACTTCCATGAAGTTGGTTAAAAGAAAATTTTTCTGCTAATCAACATTATATATCATTATGATTAGGATTCAAAGTGTGTAAAATATAACATGACCCACCAACTACAGGTCTAGTTAGTGGGATTTGCTGGATTGGCGCCTCTATTTTTTATTATGAATCAGGATGCATGATGTTTCTTTCAATTTGCTCCAACATTTGTGGATTGAAACTTGGTTCCTACTCTACTTCATAAGCAGTAGCCCTGGCATCCTAAGACCTTGTGACAACATCATTTCTAGTATTCTTTCTGGGTGCCTATAGAGCCTAAGTCCCACTGAGCATCCCAAAAATTGTATTGGTGTTAAAATTGTGCTAAGTATGCCACATGTTTAGGTATATGAGCCAAAATGAAATATGCCTAACTTTTAAAAGATCTAAACTCTTTTTGATAGTTAATGTTGAAATTCTAGCTAGCATCTAAATCAAATATAATTGAACTTGGAAATTAAATGAACTTAGAAATGAAATAAGCTAGAAGTTTGAACTAAAGGAAATGAAATTGTGTAAATAATGAGCAATACACAATAAGAAAACAAATATATATAAGAAACAGTTTTCACAATTTTTGATATGTGGAATCCCTTATTAGGCAAAAGGGCAAGCAGGTAGCATACTCCTATTTTCTTATAGTTTGAATAAATAAATAAATACAAAATAATAAAAGTTTGAAACAAATATACCTCAACATATTTATGTTTGAAAAATTATAATTTACAAAAATAATATTTGTAAATTTTAAAGGGAGACAAATCGTTTGAGGGTTTGAAGGATGGGATGAAAGGGATATAGTAATTTTGTTTGGCTTAGTGTCTACAGAGAGTTATCTCCTAAATCTAAGTTCTTGAAGAATTCTTCCTTGTTTGAAGTGAACTATTTTTATATAGAGAATTCTGAGTGGCAGTCCTGAAATTTTTGAAAATTGATGGGCCCATTAGAGGACAGGGCAGTTGGAGTTGTCTTCTAAAAGGTTGGACTGTAGCTTCACATGCATTGGAACTGTGAATGCTTTAAGTCTTTTTTTTGACAAAAGTGGAGTTCTTGTTTGAATGAGTGGAGTAACTGTTGTTTTCTATTGTCTACAGAAAAAGTAAAATACTTTTTTTTTTTTTACAGCTGCCTTTATTAGGTGGCAGAATACCTTTTATAAAGTTTGAAAATTTAAATTTGAATTCTACCTTTTAATTGACGGTAGAATGCCAAAGCAATCATCTTCATTATCATCCCCTAAATCAATAATAGGTTTAGAGGAATTTGAGCTCAAACTTGAGCTTGCTTCTGATTTTGAAGATGGTGCTTTTCAAGATCCTAGTTTTGAAGAGGCAGAGGCTAATCTTTTCTCCATGATTTATTGGACCATTTGAAAGAATTCATCCTCTGATTTTGCTGTAGCTAATTTTGGAATAACAAATAATTTTTGTGCCAAGAAGGTTTTAGTTTCTTTAGGGCACTAAATAAAGTTATTCTTAATTAGCCAATTTTGAACTTTGGTTGTAGTAACCTTATTTTGAAAAGAAGCCCACCATTTGACTTTAAATCTTCTGATGATATTGTATTGACAATCCTGAGTTTGGTGATAGGCAAAGTACCAGATATATACCCAGGGCAAAAAAAATTTGGAATAAAATAGAAGAAAAGGGTTGAATCTTTTTTCTATTTCTATTGGTTTGAAATGTTGTTTGAATAGTTCATAATAAGGTTTAACTTCAGGAATAAGTGTTTTAGGTAAGTTCCCATTGTGGTCCACTATTGAATGAACCAGTAAGGTATTTTGACTGTTTGAAAATTCCTATCAAAATAGAATAGCTAAGAATGACTATGTTTATGATTTTAAAGGAAAAATGAGTTATACCATGCTTGTTTGTAGTCTCAGTAATTAAAACTATGGCAATGGTTGACTTGAGTATAAAGGTCAGCAGGTAGAGATTTTAAGGCTGAAAGATCTTTTCCCCAATTTGAAGGATGGATAATTTTCTTGATGATGCATGTGGAGTATGCAGGATTAGGGTGTTTTTTATCCTTTTTGAAGTGGTTGAATTTGGCTGAGCCAATTGTTTCTAATATGGCTTGATAATAAGATTGGGGTTTGGTTTTTTCCCAAGGTGTATCGTACCATCCGTCTGGAAATATTTGTGTGGCTACTTTGAAATGATTAGGATTATAAAATCCTTCTTCCATTATCAAAATTGTTTGAAAATGAATTTTCTCCAAATACTCACTTGTTTTTAAAAATTCTTTATTTTGTGATAAAACAATCTCTTGAGTATTGGGTTTGAAAATATTTTGAGATGAATTTTGAAAGGAAAAATCAATCATCTCAGTTTTTGATTTTGAAATAGGGTTTGAAGATTTTTTACCTTTGACCTCTGAGGAGGAGGCGTTTGAAGAGAAGGTTCCATAACCCTTTTGAATTGCCAAAAGAGTTTCTAGCGAATGGGCTAATTGTTCAACCCATTTTTGAATTTCTTACTAAGAGGTTTGGGTCTTAGGTTTTTGTTCAACAATATCAATCCAGGATTTTACTGGTTGGGTTGAAGAAGGTTTGTTCGTGATAATAATGTTTGAAATATTTGGGCTTGACGATTGGGCCTTGGCTTTTTCCTCATTATTTGAAGTTTGTGGGGCTTTGCCCTTGTCTTTGGATTTTCTGGGCATCACTATTGCGCGATTTCTGCAAGTGCATAGATCGTTTACAAGTAATAAAGTGAAGAGTGAGTATCGTTCCCACGAGGAAGGGTTTGTCAAGTACCAATTTTAAGATTCCTCTATTATTTAGAAAATTAATTATGAGAATTCATATTTTAAGCTAAAGTAAAATTCAAGTACATAAATGATAATAAATATGAAAATAAGATTAAAGGTTTAGGATTTAGAATTCATCAATTGATCACATATGATTTCTTTATAATCTTTAGATGGATTATTTTTGTTGGAATTAATAATTAGATTTCCCTAAATTATATGATGTTCTCTCTCAGGATACAACATGTGTGTTTATATTAACCTTACATCTACTCTCGTGATCATAAGCAATTAACACAAACCCATTAAGTTTTATGGAAATCTTTTTAAAAATCACAAAGGAGTATTCTTATCTCTAAGCAATACATTCCCTATGTCAATTATCCTAATGAACTAATATTGTGCTTTCACTCTCGCTATTTCACACAATATCTTAAATCATGCAATTAATGGCCAGTTAATTACAAGCATTAAATTCTAAGATAAAAGATTAATTCCAACAATCAACCCAATCAATTAAATATAAATAATCATATGCAAATCAAAAGATTACATCTAAATCCTAGAAAAATAAATTTAGCTATTCATAATTGAAAAGGAAGAAATAATTAAATTAACAATAAAAATAATAAACATAATAATAACTTATAATTAAATTCAAGAATAGAGTTTAGAGAGAATTTGTTTTGGGATACAATCTTTGATGAACTCAAGCTTTCAAAAACTCCTCCTCTTGATCAAAATAAAAAATAAAACTAATATACTATAAGAAAACGTATGAAAATCTCTCTACATATTTTTTATGGATTTTCTTTGATGCTCTTTCCCTTTGCCGAGCATGGTATTTATAGACATGTTTGGTGGAAGAATTCAAGTTCCATTAAAATTCTTGCATCAAAATTCAACATTGATGGTTAGGTTGGCCACCAACCATTGAATTCCTTCATCAATATTCAAAAATGGTTAGGTTGGCTACCAACCATTGAATTTTTGCCACCAACCATTGAATTTCTTCATCAATATTCAAAAATGTTTAGGTTGGCTACCAACCATTGAATTTTAGCCACAAACCATTGAATTTATTTCTCATGGATTGAAAACTTGAATCATTGCTTGCATCATTATTTTTACTGCATCATTTTGATATGCAAAAATAAAATAAAAATACTTAAAATATGTTATAATTTATTTATAAATTGTAGAACTATTTATTTCTTAAAATATGTAATAATATTATTGCATTTTCTAGAACTGAACTTAAATTTAAGTTTGAACGAATAAAATAACTCTAAAAATATAGAGTTATCAATCACTTCCTATTTTGAAGCAATTCATGGGTTAGGAAATCCGAAATTGAGTTTGTATCACCTTTTATTTATTCAATATCAAAGCTGGGGTGAACTGGATTATACATTCTTGCTCATTTTGAAATTGTTTCAAAATACCACCACAACCTATATCTGATGTGTTTGTTTCCACAATTTTTGGAGCTAAAGGATCAACTATGTGCAGACATGGAATTTCTAAAACTTGTTTTTTGATTGTTTGAACAACCCTAGTATGTTGGTTTGACCATGGTACTGGGTTCTTTTTTAACTTAACATACAGTGGTTTTACTAGACGGTTAATGTTTGGACAGAAATTTAAAACATAATTCAGACTTCCTAAAAACTTTTGTAATTGTGTTTTATCTAAGATTTTATCAGGAAACTTGGATGCAAATGCAAGGGATCTCTCAATAGGTGTAATGGTACCTTGAGTAATGTAATGACCCAAAAACCTTATACGAGTTTGAAAAAGAGATTTTTTTTTTTAATTTTAAACTACTAAACCATTTTTCTTCGTAATATGGAAAAATGTTTGTAGATATTTGAAATGCTGATCAACAGAGTTTGAAAAAAATAAGATCATCATCAATGTAGACAATGCAAAAATTTGAATAAGGATTGAAAATATCATTCATAATCCTTTGGAATTCTGTGGGAGCATTTTTTAAACCAAAAGGCATAACGTTTCACTCATACTGTCCAAATGGGACTGTGAATGCAGTTCGATATCTATTATCATGATGAATTTGAATTTGCCAAAATCTTGATTTCATATCAAATTTTGAAAATATGAATCCAAAATGGAGTTTTTGAAGGAAATCCTTTTTGTTAGAAATATGGTATCTAATCCATCTTAAAGTTTTGTTCAAAAGTTTGTAATTGATCACTAACCTAGGTGTTTCTCTTTCTATTTCACTATTCTTATTGACATAGAAAGCTGCACAATATTAGGGTGATTTAGATTTTGAGAAGCCCTTAGACTCTAAATCCTGAATTTCTTCTTTACAACGTTGCTCTAGAGACTTATTCATTTGGATTGGTCTGGCTTTGGTAGGAATTTGTCTTTCATCAAAATCTTTTTCATAGAGTAGTTCAACTATGTGTTGTTTTTCTATCCCAAAAAGCATTTGGAAGATTAGTACAAATTTCTTTTTCAATTTTATTTTGAAAAGAAGTGATTTTATTTTTAACAAAATCAGTTTGAATTTATTTTTGAATTTTTTGGAAATGGACATCTTGCTTAAGATGCATGAGATATCTTGTTTTTCCTTTAATCAAAGCATTAATCTTAAAGTTGTAAATCAAATTTGCTTTTATAAGATTGAGATTTCTTTTCTTTGGTTTTTTCAAGAAAAGGAAGAATGATTTTTGTTTTCTTTGTTTTGAATGCAATTCCATCATCAGTGACTTTGTAGGGAGTAATCAAATTAATGAAAGGAGTCCCTAAAATAACCATCTGATGAAGGTTTTTTGGTAAAAGAAAAACATTTTTTAAAGCAATATTTCCACTAACTATAGAGGTTTCAGTTTTCCCGCCAATAGTTAATTTTGAATTATTTACTGTAACAAGTTTTTCTTTTGTTTCAGAGTGATCTTTTTGGAACCAAATTGTAGTTGATACAGTTGAGATATGATCCTGTATTAAACAAAGCAATTATTTCCAATTGGAAATCATTTGAAAAAACAATTTTAATTTGAATTAAATATTTTCAAGAAGTAATTTCTCTTAAAACATTTATAAAATATCTAGAATATCTGGAACCTTTTCCAAATTATCCAATTTTTGTAGTTCAGAATCCTCTATGTGATCATCTAAACCAGAATCAGAATTTGAATCAGACATTTTTGAAATGAGATTTTTGATTAAATAAGAATTTTTTTGTTGTTTTAGCGTAAGGTCTTTCAATTCTGACTTAATTTCCTTAATCTCTTTTTGAAGTTTTTGAACAGTTAGAATAAGTTTTTTAGACTTCTTAGCTTTATCTAGAATAGCTGTAAGATCATATGAATTCTTACTAGTAGAGTGTACGATTAAAGGTTTTTCGACAAGCTTCTCTTCTAATGTCTTAAGAAGCTGATATAAACATTCCTTTTGAAGATAGGGATCATTAATATACTTGACAGCTTTAAGAATTGCTTCTTGGCTTTTTGTCAGCATATTAATGTGTTTGAAATTTTTATTTATTTCAGAATCTACCTCTGAATTAGACTATGTGTTTGAATTTGAAGATAAAGTAACTAATTCATCTATTTGAAGAGGTTCTCTATCTTCTGAAGATAAGGAAAACTCAGACTCAAGTGACTCAACTAAAAGAGCAAAAATCTTATTTATGACATCTTCTTCTAATTGGAGTTCATGTAGTCTAGTGTTTAGCCTACAAAATTTTGAGGTATGACCTTTCTTACCATACTTATAGCAGGTAATATCCTTAAGACTAGTCTTAGGTTTTGACTTGCTATAAGATTTCTTGTAAGGTTTAGAGGTCTTCTTAAAGGAGGGTTTCTTATAATAGGTTTCATTCATAGGTTGGGATTTCCTGTTATAAGAAGGTTTGAATTTCCTATAGGGTTTGTTTTTACACTGACCACTACAGGATTTTGGTTTTGACTCTATGAAATTGTAGTCAAACTATTGGCAGAAATTTCCTAACGCTTGCCTAGTTTTTCTCATTTTCCATTTGAGTTATTTTTAGAGTTTCAAGTCTTGGCAAATTTTAAGTCCTTCCTTTTGGGTAAGGCTAATCAATTCTCTATAGGTGAATTGATTATAAGGGATCTGGTTTCCAAAGGTTTGTCTACTAACATTCCTGACTTTTTCACCTAGGATTTTGGGTAATCCTGCAAGGAATTTTTCTTTCCAAAAGGTTGGTTAGAATCTTCCCTAAGTATGATCCTAGTAAGGAATATGTTTTTATAAGTTTGGAAATCACTAAGTCTCCTAGACCTGAGGTTACTAAGGAGCTTAGCATTTTTGTCTTTGAGATGGGATGGGTCTCCTATGAAGTGAAGAGATATGGTTAGGATGAGGGTTGACACTGCATCCTCTATGGTATTACCTCTTTTGTCTAGTATAGGGGTACCATCTTCAAAAGATAGAATAGAATGTAGGATCTTTAGCTGTTGGTTTGGGGACAAATGATAATCCCACCATCCTTTAAGCTGTCCTAAAAAATTAGCTATAAGGAGTTTAGCTATGGCTCTATCAGTGGTTCCTGTTTGGGTTTTATAGGCATTGGTTACCATGGTCATTTGTTGGAGTAGACTAAGGATGTTGTATTCTGACATACCATCTATATTCCACTTATAGATAGATGAGGCATTGAACTTAGATTGGGTTAGGATATGAGGTTTATTTTCTAAACCTATATTAGGAGCAGTAATTCTAGGGGGATGGTTTTGCTAATTTAGCTTATTGATTTGAAGAATTTCTTCCTGTTTGAAGACTTCTTCATAAGAAGTTTCTATGGTTTGTTCTATGACACTAACAATTTTATGTTGAGACTAGGTAGTGTCAGGGACTATAGGATTGGATGACTCAGAGGTTGAGGTTTGACCTATCCTATTGAGTTAATCTCTAATAGCTTGAACAAACTCTAGTTTACTATTTTGAAACTACTGTTGGGCAGGTTTTGAAATTTGATATGATTTGAAAACTGGACTCTTGAGCTTCTTGTATAAAAGGTTACTAAACTCAAAAGGTGTGGAAGTACTAACAACTGTTTTCTGGATATGAGTTTTTATCCTAGTAAGTTGCTTTCCTATGGTATGGAGATGAGCATTTGAAAATTTAGTTTGCCTTATGAGGTTTTTGATATTATCTTTTTCCTCATCTTGGACTTTTTTATAAGGTGTTGCATCTATCTCTTGTTCGCTATAAGGGATAGACATTTTCCTAAGAGATGGACGTTCTGACTGAATATTCTGACCATCTACCTTCCATTCAGGAAGTTTATTCCTAGTGGTGATAGGATTAATAGACTTGTTTAAATGATTTAAATATTTTTCTTTTTTGAAAGGGTAAGAAATATTATTTTCTTTTGCATATATTTTTAACCAATCAAAAAATTTAATTTGAATTTTGAATTGATTGCAAAAATCATATTTTTTTTTCTTGGATTTCATTTCTGACTTTAAAGAAGTGTTTGAAAAACCAGATCTTTCTCTGTTCATTCTTTTTTCGAATAAAAATCTTAATGAAGAAGTTTTTTTCTTTTATCAATTTGAAAAGATTTTTCCAAAGCATTAATTTCTACTTCAATATTTTGGGTAACTTCTGAGGGTGTTGGGGAAGAAAAGACAAGTCTTCTATTTCTTCTTCTTGGTTTCAAGGTTGACTTTCATATACAGGTTTTGGTATAGTAGTTTGATAGTCAACATTTTGTAGGGTGGAGCAAGGTATGTCTGAGGTTGAATACCTTGGCTTTTGTATTTGGGTTTGAACTTGCTCTGGGTGATATAAAGCATATATGACTGAAGGAAGGTTTAAGACTCTTCCTGAGTCAATAGTGGAGGATGTAGGGGCACCATCGTCAGAAAACCTTGAACTGGTTAATTTTTTGTCGAAGGTAAGTTTGACTCTACCATCTTTGAATTAGGTTATGTTTTTGAGGTTGGTGTTTGGCTCAAGTTGTTTGGGATACTCTAGTTGAGTAGCTTTTCCTAAGATTTATTCTTCTAGTAATGTAATGTCTTTCTATTAAATGGTCTTAGGAATAACGACATGAGATCTAGTAAGATCTGTTTGAAGCAAAAGGGTTTCTCCTTTTGAGAATTGTTGGATATCTTTTAAAGCAAAAGCAGTCATCATTGGTTTGTAATGAATTTTGAAAATTATTGCTATCAGGATTGATCCTTCAAGCATTTTATAATTATGAGTCTTGATTTAAAGAACAATACTCATTAAAACATTCTTATTATTCAAAAAGACTGTTATGTTTGGATAGCAATCAAAACTAATGGGTCCTCTGTTAAGAATAGACTCAGTGGTATTTAATAAGGAATCCTGAAAGTTTGTAAATCTAGCATCTCTAAGAATTGTTAGGATTGAAGTATCTAGACCTTCTATAATAAGGGGTTTAATTTCTACTTGGATGAGGCCTATATGCAAGTATTTAAAGGACTTCTCCCTATATGTTTGAATGGACTTGGAAGAAAGGAGTTGGATTTCTTCTAAAGGTTTTGAAATTTGAACATCTCTCTCCTCAATCTTGATGGAATAATCAATCCTAAGGAAAAAAAGTTTTAAAGATTCATAAATATGTTTCTTTCGAATCCTGGAAATTTTCCAGTCATCAATTTGTTTTGAAAAATTTTCAATAGTGATCTCCTTACTATTTACAACACTTTTGAACTCTGAAGAGTCAGAGGTAGAGAAGTTTGAATATAAAGTGTTTCTACAGAGAAACGATTATAAATTCATATTGAAAATAAAAATAAAATGATTGAATGAAAAAGAATATGGCCACCAGATTAACTGCCCTACGACTCTCGAAGCAAACGGGTCTAACGATTGTACCTCCGCTCAACTATTCACTCAACAGTTTTGATGTTTATCTTCTTCAACAAACACACAACACTGTTCACAATATCAACACTACCCTCCTAAGGCTCTGACATATATATATATATATATATATATATATATATATATATATATATATATATATATATATATATATATACATACATACATACATACATACATACATACATATATATATATATATATATATATATATATATATATATATACACACACACACACACACACGTGTGTGTATGTGTACACACACCCACATATATATATAGATATATATATACATGTGTATACACACACACACACATATATATATATATATATATATGTGTGTGTGTGTGTGTGTGTGTGTGTTATTGGCATATAGAACATAATAGGGATATGGAGATTAACTTTGAGTGGGAAAAGGACATAATTTGATTTTTTTTTTCGGTATATTGCACAAAATAGTTAAATGGAGATTAACTTAAGGTGATCTAACGTACAGAATTTGATATAGGAAGTGCAATTATAAATGATATTAATAATAGATGGATTAGTGCAAAATGATATTAATCAATATATGAATTGATCTTAATTCAAATGTTAAACTTATTTTTTACTCCATTGATGTGAATTCAATAATATTGATTCCATGTTTTTTTGAATTTGAGTGTATTGATGACATATTATACTTGAAAAATTGATGATAGGGTATACTTTTTTTCATTGATGATAGGTTCTACTAGAAAAATTGAGACAAGATCAATTAATTTTTTTAAATAATTGATTTTAGTCCCTATATTTACAAATTTAACAATGAATTAGTTCCTCTATTTTGTCATTTTTTAATTATTTGGTCCCCATTATTTATAGATTCTCAATTATTTAGTCCCTGACATTTCAATCTATTAATATTACAGTCTTTCCAATCTAGACATCACAATCAATTTTTAACCCCTTTTAATATAAAACTGAACTGATTAAGTTAATAACTTAATCACCACTTCTTACTTCAATAACTGTTTCGTAATAATCATTTTTGTTTGACTAAAATGGCATTAACAAATACATAATAAAAGGCCCTAAACTTTTTTTTTTTTTCATTACTTAATTACAAGTATACAATTTAAAAGGAAATTAGACATGGTGGGGACGTCATGCCCAAAAATAACCTGCCATTTCATTCCAACCTATTTTACTACCACTTCATTCACTTTCGAGTACACACATACCCAAAGTTAAGCACCATAAAAAATTTCCAATCTTAACCCAACAAAAATGTCCAACCATTCCCCACCACTTAAATTGATGCCTATAATTTATCATCAAGGCATTTTACCCAACAACATTATAATAAGGATGAAGAGAAATAAGATACTAATAATATAAAGTGTAATGAGGATCTTCATGTCACAAATTGTAGCATTTATTTCTTCTATTTCCTGTTCAATTCTATGTTTTCTTCCTTAATAATTAGAAATTCATCTTTCAAATCACCTAGCATAATATTTGAAGGAGTAGCTCGTAAGTATAGCTGATTATTGATGGTAGGAGTAGTTGAAATAGACCTGAAGCTATTAGCAAGCTAGCACCATCCTAAAAATGAGCCACATATACCAGTTTGATAAAAATAATACAGCTTATTTTTGTTACCACTTGATTTAGAATTTCTAATTCCATCTTGCCTCCTACAATTGAAAAACTTATTCAGATATCTCCCTTCCCACCCATTATCCATACAACTAGAGCCCTTTTTGCACCTACACTAGTAAAGTCTATGTTAAATAAACTCTAAACTAATTAAAATGAAAGAGAAGGAGAAGAGAGATTGTAGACAGCGAGACTAGATAGTATACAAAAATGACTGGCACAAGAAAATAATTATATTCACCTTAATTCTTGAGAGATTCACCAAACTTAACTCAATTAATATTTGTTTTAGCTTTTCCAAAGGGTTTGCGAGAGAAATTGCTGTGGGTTGAATTAGAAAAAAGAGGGAAAAAGAGCTAGGGAAATATAGGGAGGTAGTAGTTGCTGTAGATTATATGTATTCATTAAAGGGTATTTCAAGTAATAAAAATATTATCATACAGTAAAATACTATATTCAGTATTGACTAACAGGAAAAACTCAAAAATTATGATAGAAGGATCTAAATGTTTGACGGAATAAAAATACAAGAATGCAATGATTAGTTTATCAAAATACATAGACCTTAATATTAATTACTTTTGCCTAATCTAGGGACTAAATAATAATTTATTATAAAAAATAAAATAGCCACTAATAAACTATTGAGAATCTAAACAACAGCTGATTGAAAAGTCATATTTTAATTCTTTTTTTTCCCACAAATTGCTAGTTAATTTAAATTTAGACTTCGTTATCCTTATAAAAAACTTACTTGCTAATAAAAATATTTTTCTATATTAATTTTTATATCACTATAATAATAATAAATAATGATTAGATATTACAAATAATATTTATATAATAATTATCATAATATTTTGAAAAAAATAAATACAAGAAAATAATTAGTTGTAATTTTCAATTATTAGTTTCACTATTCTTGCAATTTATATCACATACATTTATAAAAAAGTAATTAAAAATATAATAATATATTAAAAATAAGTTATATCTTTAATCGTGAATTAACATTTCAATAACTATAATTAACATAATTTTAACATTTGATAATTTTTTTTTTTTTTTTTAGCTACAGCTACAACTAAACAAAGTAAAACGCTAAATATATAACATATGTTTTAATATTAAGGATTACCCATTTCTATTCTATCCACCTTGATTATTAATGGCCGAGAGGGAATAGAAATTGCAAAATTAACCTGATCCATTGACATTCTGAATTATAATCGGATTGAAGCTTGAAATGAATTGGGTTTGAGTCTATTTCAAACTGAGGCTAAATTAATTTTCGGCCAAGATAAAAAAAATAAAAAAGGATAAAATTAGTGTATGATTATTTTTAAATATACAGTGTACATAGAGGTTAAAATAAATAGTCGTATTTTTACATGAAATTCCATAATTAATATACTAAACTTGCAGAGACTCAGCGTTTGATGCATTATTAGGAGAAGAATTTTCATGGATTTCAATATTTCTTACTCTTCTATCAAAATACTTGTTAAGAACCCTCCATTTTTTAATTACAGCCAACATCAATCTCCATATTGATTTATATTCAAGCATAGAATTACCTTTCTTTAAAATGTAAAAGACAAGGGCAACTGATGAAGTGGCTCCAGTTATTATAAATGGTAACCTAAAGCAACCGGGTCCAAGGCTTGGATTTTCATCTTCATCAATTTCTACGTCTTTGCACTGATATGAGGCTACCAGGTTGTTTTCTAGGTTTAGTAGCTCTCCACTTTCAACTACCTTCAATAGAGCTTCATTCATGCTTGCTAGTAATGGAGATCCTTGAGGAAATGCCTGACCATAAATTATTAGAAAAAATTAATTAATTAGTTTTCTTTTGAGGTATTATATACACAATTATTACAATCTATGGAATTCTACCCATGCGAGTTTATAAGTGAGCAACTGTTGGAATCCACTTGCACAAAACCAAAAGGCTTGTACCTATTCCAATGTCCACTCATTAAGTTTTTATCACTTGCCAACAATAGCAAGTGTTACAATAGCTTGATTTTCTTTTTCTTTTCTTAAATATTTTTTTATTTTAATTTTTTTGTGGAAAAAGGGTTTTGAGGAGGAAAAACAAGTTCCTCTCTTGATCTGCAATAGCCTAATTAAGTTGCATAAGAACTTGAAAAGGATTTTAATTAGAAGGAGATATTACAAATCCAAATCCTCCAACTTTGTATGTTGGCCCAACTTTGGTAAAGCCCCTGCAATATTTTGCTAGGAACACTTTGGCCAAAGGAGCTTCAAGAAAAGCAGCAGCAATTTCCTTCTTCTTGAGGGCTTCAGCATATTCATTTATTGCACTGTAAGTCTTCAACCTTCCAGGATCATATTTTAAAACTTCCTCCAAATATCTTTTCACAAATGAACCGCTGCAATATCCAATCTTTGCATTGGCATCTACTGGTGTTGGCTCAAATCTCTGGACAGTCAAAACACTGGCAAGATTCGCCGTATAAGTCTGTATTGTTACTAGCGCAATAAACAACCATACTACCATTGTCATTCTTGATAGATTGCTGTGTAGTTTTTCTCCTGTACGAAATAGAATTCAATTTAATAAGTTCTGATTTAGTAGTACTGAAGTCACTAGCAATGCTATAAGTTACGAGCTTAACATCTAATTGTAGCTTCATTAACCAAAAACAACGAAAGAAGAGGAAAACAAGTATAGTTCTTCTTACCATGTAAAGAGAAGAGAGTTGTGAAGGATAAACTAAGCAAGACCCCTATTTGATTTAGTGGAGAGCCTCTGAGTTCTTCATAATGATTTCGCTCTATCAACCAAACAACGAAACCATTAAATATAGTAATGGCTGCAAGTAGTCCCCACATGGATGTTGTGAAAGGTTTCATGAATAACCAAGCATTGCAAGATGTTGATCTTGTGGGAACTATCATCATCAATCCTACTTCCGTGTATGGATGTGTGAATTCTGCATACTGATATCTATTGGAAACTATTGCCACATCTCCTACTACTGCATCAAAATTCTACAACAATGAAACTAAAGGTTCAGAGTTATAATTATGAACTTGTTAGGGAAAATCAGAGTTATAAGCATATTGATAAGAAAAAAAAAACAACATAAAAATTTTTTTTACGAAGTTCAATTTCTCAGTAGACCTACATCTGCGGTCTTTTGAAAGGATAATACATTAAAGCAATATATTATAATTTTTGAATGGACAAAATTGCAAACCCACAATATCATTACTTATCACAAAAACACTCTATCCATGCACACTTTGTGTTACACTACATCAATGGGCAAAAGTTCTAACTCAAGTACTAGGCAAAAATCCTAATTTTACTACTCGGTAAGAGCCAAATGACTTCTCCTATAATACTCCTATTTATAATGTCCTTCACTATCATTTTCAACTCAATAAGGATACTCACACAATTAGGGATAATATTAAAATAAGAATTCTGCTCTATAAAGAAAATAATTCTCTATTAAATTAAGGGATATTTCTCACACACAAAATAGGATAAAATTTTATTCCAAGTCCCATTAACCTTTTGAGTCATAATCCTAACAGAACTACATCAAATTCTATCATTTATTAACTTTTATACTTCAAATTAATTATTTATATAAAAAAAGGATAAAGAGTCTCAAAAGAATGATAAAACAAGTTTGAATCATACCTTTAGATGAATTTGCTGCACAAGTTCAGTATAATTACTGCGATTGAAGGGAACAAAATAGTGTGGCAAAGAGAATGGCAACTGATCTATTGTAGCTTTGAAGACATCAATTGCAAAACCAGTGAAAGATAAATTATTTCCCAACTGATTACTTTCAACTTTCACATACTCTGTGTAGCCTGAATTTCCAGGCACACCAATTTTCAGTGGGTTAGCACTTATGGATGAAGTCCATCCACTTGGAGTAGTCAAAGTTTCCCTTGGCCAAAAAACCCGTCTCAAATCTTTCATTGAAGAATAGTAAATAACACCTTTATCAATGGTCATGGAGAAGCCTAACCCATTTGACCAAAACCCAACTTCTCTACAACTCTTTTCCATTATGTTAATGATCTGAAATATATTAGCTGTAGCCACTTTCTGGTTGATGAATTGAACTTTTCCTGATAAGCCATCGAAATTCGTAAGCAAAACTCTTTCTAATAACTCTTTCCCCTCGAAATTACTTTCATCAATTGATAAAGCTAGTGTTCGGAGAGCATCATAAGCCTGAACTGCAAAAATCCCTGGCTCATTGTTATCTTCTTCAGGATATTGTATACTGAACTTTCTTCGGAATTTCTTACAAAAATCTTGAAAACACTTGCTTGTTTCGGGGAAGAAGCTTTTAATTCCAACAATTCCTTGCATTGAAGAGATGGTATTTGAATTAAATGAATGGACAAGACTTGTAATGGGATCTGTAGTGATCCATACATAGTCCTTTTCCATCATCTTCATTTTCTTTGCTATTTCAAAGAGGCGTGTAGCCAATGAAATGGAAGCATGAACCACAAAGACTCTAC
Organism: Reutealis trisperma; assembly: GCA_947687605.1. NCBI lineage: Eukaryota > Viridiplantae > Streptophyta > Magnoliopsida > Malpighiales > Euphorbiaceae > Reutealis > Reutealis trisperma. The sequence goes on along the minus strand of CANTUT010000650.1, from coordinate 277,736 downwards.
AATCTTGTTTCTGAAGTGCTTCAAGATCTTTAGACAAGGATGATGGAGAAGCGAAAGGAGAAAGTGCAAGAACTTGACTGAGTTCTGCACCTATTTCTCTCAAGGCATCATAAAGATGTGGTATAACTTCAGTTACCATAGAATCTTCATACAATATGGTGATTTTGTACCAATTCCAAGACTTCACAATTGCAGCAATGGCTTTCATTTGTGCATATTTGTCTGGTGAGGCTTGGAGTAGGAAGGGCCATTTCTCTGTTGCCCATTTTGGGATAGTGTCTGCGAAAGAAAGAATTGGAATTTGATTTTGACTATTGGTTTTAGCAATTGTTAACACCTCTTCCCAAGTGTGCAGTCCCAGAATGGCTTGTACTTGATGTGTATCAATAAGTTCCTTAGCTGTATGTGCAAATATAAGAGCTTGTCTCAGTTCATCATACTAAGATTGGCCAGAACTTGAAAACTAGACTTTTGGTGGGAAATTTGAACTTGACCTATAGATCAATGTGTTGTAATAAGGTCATTAAAATTAATTGACCATATTATAACAAATTGATTTTTAATATATAAATTACCCACTTATTATAAGAAAGACACTATTGTCATATGAAGAAATCACTCAAATCAAAAAATTCAGAGCTTTTGACCACAATATGTTATTTTAAAAAAATATTTACTCAAATATATCAAATTTTTAAAAATTTATTAAAATATGTCATTTTTTTTTATTTTTTAATATGCTGAGTAATAAACCGGTGGTCAAACTATTGGTTTCCATTTTTTAAAAAAAATTCCACGTATACATCCTACTATTACTAATTGAACTTTCTAGTTTGTAGGTACACCAATAAATCTTTCTAGTATTTTTACCAATAAAAATATTGACCCAAATTCATTAACTTTCTAGTATTTTATAGTTTGTAGGAAATTTTTATATATATCTGGGTTTACTGGCTTGGACTAGAAAGGAAATCGTTATTCAAACTACCAGTTTCCCTTATTTCAAAATAAAAAAAAAATGATTCCAAAAAATGGTTCAGTAACTCTTAGAGTTACTAATTCTCCTATCTATTTCAACAATACTATTAATATAATTTAATTTTTTTTAATTCCATTTCAATTTTATTAATTTAATTTATTTTAACTCTATTTTCTAGAATCATCTACCTTAAAAGTCAATCAATCAAATTCCAAAGATTCCGCTGTGCATCATCCATGTACCAATCATATTAATCTTTACTTTCTTAGTACGCACAAAAATGCTGGCTCGTTCATGCACGTAACAATCATATTATATTGTCACAAAAAAAAAAAAAGAAAAATCATTGTATTTGATAATTAATACTCTTTTACTACTATAAATATGCCAAAATTTATTATTTATAAAATTATGTTGTCTTCGAATTTATTTGGAATGGTGGATTAGTAACTTAATAATTGAAAATTAATCAGAGATTTAAATCTTAGAAAAATATTTCAAATGAATTTTTTAGAATATAGTATTTGAATTAAAAGTCAAATTAACACATGGTGAGAAAAAAACTTTTGAGATAAAATTATAATTAATAATTCAGTTTTTTAAGTAAAAAATTAAAAGCGAGAAATCATTTAAACCACTCAGATAGTCTAATTAGATTGATACATACTTAACATTCTCATTATTAATCTGAGTAAGTATTAATTAAAATAAAAATAAAAAGGGAATGATTCACTTGTGAATAAAAATATATAGCATGGCATTAGTAGGCTTAACGAACTTCTAATTGGAGAAAAAATAAATACAAATACTTCTTATTTTTACATGCATGGTGGTTTTTTATCAAATTATTCAGATTTTTTTTTGATAGTGAATATAGAACTTCCATTAAAGAGAATAAAAAACTAGTACATCCATCAGAAAAGAAGAAGTCTGAATCCAAACCCCCTGACCAGACAAAGAACTAGCGCTCTGGCAGGTGTATGAGACACTTAGTTCGCTGATCTACTAACATAATTAAAACAACAATTGACAAAAGGTTTAGAAAGAATTTTGCAGTCCTCAATAAGTAAATCAAAACGACACAAGTCAGTATGAGTATACAATAAAGCATGAATAATAACTGACTATCAGACTCTACTATCGCATTTTTGCAGCCCATCTCCTTCAACCAACTTAAAACTTCATGGCAACTCAAGGCTTTAGCAATAGACGCAATAATTAAGAAGCCCTCTTAAAGAGCTATTTTTGCAACTATGAATTGCCCCATATCATCTCTAACCACCCAACCAACACCAATACAGCCCATAAGTAAAGTTGCACATTACGTCAAAAGCACAAAAATCAAAGTTAATTCTTAAAAACTTAACATATTTAGGTAAATATTTTTAAAGTTGCACAATATGGTCAAAAGCACAAAAATTCAAGATCGTAAGTAAAATTCCAAGTTTAGTTGAGTTGTATATCCTGAAAATGAACTTTTAGATTGTATTTGGTAGAATGTAATAAAATGTAATATAATATAATATAATGAATTTTTAATATAAATTTATATTAAAAATTTATTTAATTACATATATTATATTTTATTACGGTGTATCAAACACACTCATAGTGATTAATTATAAAAAGAGTCTAATTGTCTAACTCAAGGATCAAGGCTAGTACTATCATAAAATTAAAAGGCCCAAATATGATTGTTTACCTGATAAAGCTGCTTGGAAGGATTCATTTCCAGAGTCTTTTATGTGTAGAACCAAGCTTTGATTAGTATGGCTATAGAAATCTTCAACTGCGATTTCCATACCCAACCTTTCTTCCTTCCCAATACGGCTACTCTCATCTATAATAGCACCTATAATGCCTTTAACATGGTTGGTATCTTGTTCCTTCGTGCTTTTTTCAGCTACTGCTCTTGGGACAAGTAATAACAAAGCTAAAACCAAGAAAGACAAGACAAATTTAAAAGAATCCATTTTGTTCTTAATGACAAACTAGAACCTGAATCGTGTATATATATATATATATAGTCTTTGGTCAAATATTAAGATTTTCCTCCGCTTTTCTTGGCTTGTGTCAACATCAAGAATTGTATGTGCGAAAAATAAATAAATGCACCATTTACTTTTGTAAGAGTGGAGTTAGCCAATTGGTGAATTGTATAATGTTATTTTTCATCTTTATTTATTTATTTATTTATATTATTATTTTGGATCATATAGATTGGATCTTTATAAAATTAGATATTTTTTAAATTCAGATACGATTGATTGATGGACAAGTCTGGATATCATCTATACCAAAAGGTTTTCTGTATATAATAATGCTTGATACTATTGATCATACATATAAGATTTTGTATTAGGGGTAAATTTTTAATTTACCTTTTTCCACACAAGTCAAAGATTAAATGAAAGATTTGTATTCAAGAAAATATATAGTTTATAAGGTCAAGCTTACCTTTTTGGATGGATTAAAAGTCTAAAGAGAGAAAATACCTATCTCCAAATTAAAACCCGATTAGTAAGAAAGACATTTTTAGAACGTTTAGTAACCATCTGAAACGGTTGTGATTTTTTTGTTTTTACTTAATTTTTGTTTGTTAATTATGAAAAAAATTATTGATTTATGGTTAGAATCTAATTTTTTTTTTTTTTTTATTTAGGGTTTAAAACAGAAAAACATGTTGACACATTAAGAAAAAAAAACTACAAAAGGTGAATTTTCTTTTATCTTATTAATATATTTTCAACGTACGAATTGATGAGGCTAAAATGATCCAACCCATTAATTAAGAATTCCTCAACTAATCTTGAATACCTTTAAACACAGAGAAAGTGGGTTAGAAGGCGTTAGGCCTTGAGCAGTGCAGACTCTTTGATACTTAAGTTATAGATGTTAACTGTGAGAGAAATGATAGAAGTAAAGAGTATCAATTAAAAAAAAAAGTCATTTTCTTTTTCTTTTATTATTTATTTGTAAGAGAAAATGTGTATTTCTCTCCATGTGATTATTAGAAATTATTTTTAGCCGGCATCAATTTGTTTTCCTTTTTCATTTTTTTTTTTAAGTTTTAGAATAGGGCATCACAAATTAACTTTTTAATATAGTAAAACTAAAAATAAAAACAGAAATGATATATAGATGTTAATCGGAAACTTCGTCGGTGAGAACTAATAATAGGGAAATCTGAACAAAATGTCTGTCTCCACCACAGGCCAAAACACAAACGTCTAGAAACTAGAGTGCAAAGACAAAACCGAAAAATTTGAATTGGTAAAACAAATACTCATAGAATTTAATGTCATGCAAGAAAGAAAAATTATCAGAGAAATTTTTAAGTAAATAAATTTAGTTTATAAATTACGTAATAAACTCAGTCTATTTAAAAATTTCTTTAAATTATGAAATTAATTTCTTTTTGAATTTCATAGAAGTTTGGTAAACATTAGGGAAGCAACTTCGAAATTTCCCTTGGAGAATTGATGCAGCATACAATCACCCCCACTATATGAGAGGACTATTATTATAAGTAATGTCCAAGTTTGAAAATAACTTGGTTTGGAGATCCTTCAAGTGGCTTGAATTTGGCCCTTTTTATGATATATGTTAAAAAAAAAATACAAATAATTTTAATTTTGAGTTTTAAATAAATTATATTTTATTATAATTATTTTATTTTAAGTGATAGATAAACTTTCTCACTTTTTTTTGGAATTATTCTATTTAAATTAATTGTGTTGAATAATATTTAAACTCATTTTTATTTTATTGAAAAATCAACTAACTTTTTTTTTGGTTCATAAAAGGTTAATAGACTTTAGCTACGTCACAGTCATCTATTTATATTATAAACATACATTCTTTTTATGCCACAATTTTATATTAGACAAATATCTAATTGTGTAAATATCAATAATAGGTTTATTACCTCAATTTAAAACTTTAACTCGCACCACGTAGTTAGCTCTAACTTTGACAACTACAATGTCTAAAAGAACTCAACACAACAACACTTTTAAGAAGATTAATTTAAATCTTACTTCGTAGAATAAATAAATTTTATCAAATTTATTTTATGTTTAATGTCCAATTCATTCTCAAACATTAAATTTTATGAAATTGAATATTATTAAACCAAATTCTATCATTTATATTTAAATATTAAATTTTAAATTCTCTTATACGAATTAATAAATTTCATCAGAATCCATTTGAAAACACAAATAATTATTTGAAATGATTGAAAATTTAAATACTCATTTAATTGTTTTTGATTAGTCTAAGATCAAATGAAATGAACAATGGGTTGGATCTCAGGATATTAGACTTTGCTAGATGGGTGTCACTCGACTTGCAAGATAAGAATCAATGTCAAAGGATGCCAAGTTTGTTGCTTGATGAGGACCCTCCAACACTCAAGTAAGTGTCAAACTAATATTGTAGTGGCTGAAGAGAGGGAAGTTCGATTCTTTATGAAGAGAGTGTAAATTTCAAACTACCTCGATTTGCAGACGTGGTTGATTTTTTATACCATGAGCGACGATGATGTCCTTGCATGGATAGGTGTCAACACCTTATCTGCTTCTGAGAACTATATGTTGCTTGACGGTTTGTATTGGAATATGTTAAATAGTGTGACCCTAGAGGTGTCAGTGTGATGTGCACTACCTCTGAGCAATCCATTCTTGGCAGGAAGTGCTCTCGCGGGTTTGACATGTTATGAGCAGCACGTTACTGTGAACATGTTGTATGCTAGCATGGAGAGCTTGAAGAGTAAGAAAGGTGCTACTTGATTCCTTGCTAAGAAAGGTGCTACTTGATTCCTTGCTAAGAAAGGAGTTAGTTATAGGCTGAAGAGCTTTAGGCTTGATGAGGTATGAGCTCTTCCTTAGATGAAGTCGCCATTACTAATGAGCGTTTTATGAATTGGGCCCAATAAGTCATGATCATATTTTATCCCTTATTAAAGACTCCCTATTTCATTGAAGTGGATGTCAATAACTTTGGTTGAAATAGCTTTCCTCTTCCTTCGCACTTTGTTAAGACTACTACTTCATCAGGAGGTTGGATTTGGTTAGAAAAGGAACTTTGTTTCAACTAAAATTACTTCAAGGAGAAGTTTTGAAGCTTGCTTGCGTCTATTGGACATTTGACAGCTAAGGATGCTTCATTAAATGCTTGAGCCATTTATGGGTGATTATAGACACGTGGCCTTAGTAATAGCCATAAATTTATTGAGGTAATTACAGTTGTCTTCTCAATTTTCTCAGAGTAATGATGGGAGCAGTTTTTCCAAAAAATTTGTAAATATCTCTTTTCCCTCTTCTTTTAAGGTTTTTAGTTTCCACTTTTATTCACTTGTACTTTCACTTTGTCTTCTTGTTTTCATCTCCTACTCTGTCTTCTTGCTCAAAGGATTTTCTTGCCTTTTCTCTTTTCTTCCCTTCTTTTTTGTTTTCACTGTACGCATGGCTCGAACTAAGGGTGACTAGAAAAACTTCTTGGTCAATTGCTTGTATAGTGTCTCCATCATTCACCCAAAAAAAAAAAAAAAAAAAAAAGAAGTGATTTTAGTGCTTTTAAGAAGTATTTGGAGAGGAAATTAGAATATAGGCTCCATATTTTAGAGCCTCATCAGAGATTCTTCACCAACTCTAAGGGTAACGGATTGAGGGAGATTCCTAAAGACTATTGTTATTATATTTTACTCTATCGCTATCTGGAATTTGGCTTGTGTTTCCCTCCAAGCCCCTTTTTGGTTGCTGCTTTTAACTACTTTGGAGTTAATCGCATGACCAAGATCCTAATGGCATGAAGGACCTCTATTATTTCAAGGTTATCTATAAAGCATTAAGGGTGTGTACCTACAAGTTCATCAAATCTACTAGGGGGACTACCTACACTACTTTAGCAACATTAGGGCACCACATTTTTGTTGGGATAGAGAATAAAGTCTTTGGATGGTCCAACAAATTAGTCATCATAATTTTTACTAATTGCAAGAACGAGGTTGGACCGGGTTTTGGATTCCCTGGCCACTTAATGACCCCCACTAAAGTCCCTAACTATTTAGAGGGTATGAATAATGATGAACTAGTCACAATTAGGACCATTATTCAAAGAAAGTGTGAATTTGATATTAAAACCTTGGGATCTTGCCTCACTCTTAAAGAAGCTCATGGTATGTTTATTTTTTATGAACTATTTTTTGACGTTAAGGGTGTAAATTGCTTTTGGTTATGATGAACTTACTTGTTTATTCATTGTCTTAGTTCGTAAGACTAATTTTAAGCATTGGACAGAGCTCAAGGTCAAGACTTGAAGAGTTCATTCGAAGAAGCTTCATTTAGGGATTAAACTTTCATACTTGGACGTGAGAAGTGGAGAGCTCCGACTTCGCAATCAAGAAGATGTTCATTCTATTCCTGAAGAGATGCTCTTCGAACAAGTCACTGCACAAGAAGCTCCTGTTAAGGGAGGGAGGGAAGGCAAAGGCAAAGAAGTCTTTTTAATGGTGAAGTCAAAATGTCAAAATAAGTGAAAAAGTCTAAGGCCTCTCTTAGTGAGCCTTCCTCTACTGGGAAAGGCAAGGAACCTGCTACTTCCAAGAGGAAACTTGCCCTGCAAGACCCTAGTGGCAGTGATGATGATGAACTCCTTAGAACTATACTGAAGAGGTTTAGGCTTAAGGTTACTCTAGTTCTAGAGGCCTATGACAAAGGAATCTAAGTAATCGAGATGACTGATCCCTTTACTGGAGATCTCTTGGTGTATGGGAAAGTCACAGATGAGACTTTTTTAGTGACTCATCTTGAAACTATCTCCATTGAGGGTCCTTTAGGTTAGTCTTTTTACTTAGACTACTTTGGTGTACTGTGTGAATTGCTTTCCATATATGTTTTCAAATTTCCTTGCAGGAACTTTTATAGTCCCTCTTGTAGAGGTGGAGGTGAGCTTGGACAAATTCATGTTCCTAGTTAAGGAAAACTCACACATACCTTTTTCAGCACTTCTTGTAGATGAAGACTTTTTAAATCTGAATTCTGAAAGGGAGTTGGCAATCGACCTTAAAGCTGGTCCCACCAAAGGTCAAAGAGTAATTGATGAGGTGAATAATGATGTTGCTTTTTCCAGCGAGGTGAACTAGTCCACTGTCGAAGTGGCTGAGGGGGAAGTAGTAAGAAAGCCAAATACTAGCACTATCCCAACCCCAACATCACTTATATTAAAAGAAAAGAGGTCAATATTGACAGGGCGAACACACTAGTTCATCATTCTCTTTCCAACTTGAAAGGTGCTCCTACTGTGGGCCCTAGCTATATGAGGGATGTGCACACTAATCCCTCTTTAATAAGGAGATTCCCCTAGTGAGGCCAGACTTAATAAATCATCATATTGTGGGCCTCTTTTATGGGTTGAGTAGCATACATAAAATGACAGGGATAGATGGCTTAGTGGAGTTTGCTATAGACTTTAGCCTTACTTTTTATTCCTTCCCTTAACCTTCAAATCAGTCCCAGGCTCAATGGAGTTTGCTATAACTTTGGCCTTGCTCTTTAGCCCTTCCCCAAATCTTCAAATTAGTCCTTAACCTCTACTATTGAGTTGATCCAGAGGGAAATATGGAAGGTTAATGATGTAAGTTGACCTTCTTTTCACCCCTTTGAGATGAATAATTCTAAAATGTTTTCCATGTCAATTGTTGTAATTAATCATACTTGTTTTTGTAGACTTTGAGGATTGGACGTACTTTGCTAGAGCATTTTTGCCAATGATGATTACTATACCAGAGCTTGTGATGCTACTTTTAAATACAAAGAGATCATATATAAGCAATGAGTAAACTTAGAGCACTTTTAAAGTCAATTGGATGAAGCAAGTCAAAGCAAAGCTTCCTCTGAGGAGTTGGACATATTGAGGTTAAAGAATGCCAAGCTAAAAGAGGACTACCTGCACTAAGAGGGCAAACTTAAACAATCTTAAGAGGATTCAGAGAGGACATCCCAATAACCTGAAGCAACTATCTCCTCACTTTAGTAGTCTTTGAGTAAAAAGGATAAAAATATTGAAGAACTTCAAACTACACTATCTGAAGCTAAGAAGTAGGAGGAAGAGGCATAAAAGGAAATTAGCTGGTTTAAGGATGATCTGGATAACTTGGAAAATCATAAGGAAGAGCTTTTAAAAACTAAAAAAGATCTCAGCTCCAAAAATCATAGCCTGAAGTCCATTATAAGAAGACCATGTGGCCGAGCAATGTTGTCTAGAGGCTAAAACAGCTTATAAGATAGCGATTTACAAACTTCCTAAAGTCAGAGTTACCAGAAATAAATGGCCATCTAGGCAATGTCTTGAACCATCAAACTTTATAATTGGGCTTTAAATGAAGTAGACAAATACTTCTATAGGGTTCTGGTGAAGGTGCTTAAAAGAAAATTAAAGGAACTCTCTCCCATACTAGATGAGACTGAATTTGCTATTGCCTCTCCCTTTACTTTTGATCTTGTAATTGCCACTTTAGACTCTGGGGTTGCTCCTCCTTCCCTACTTGTTAAAGAGTTTATCTTAGCCCCTTCTTTGAAGTCAATTGGCAGGACTTCCTTGACTCTAGTTCTTGAGACTTCATGTGGGGCTCCCCCAGCTCTAACTTTTAAGCCAACATGTGAAACTTTAGCTGCTTTAGTTTCTGAGCCAACAGATAGAACTCCTATAGCTTTAGTTCTCCAACTAATTGATGGAGCTCTTGAAATTTTAGCTCTTGAATCTCACCACAAGTCCTTAGAAGATCTGGATTCCAATGAGTCCCTTAGTGACCCCCCTCTAAAATCTTGAGATTCCGCTCTTTTTTTTTTTTTTTTTTGAAATATGAAAATACATTTGGTTTGTACATAATACCTTCCCTAAACTTTGTACATTTTTCTTGTGTAATGAACTTGTCTTCAATAAACTGTTTTGATCTCTTTTAATAATATATGTTGTTTTTGAATGCTCACTGTTACTTTCTAAGTTTGCTTGATTACTTTGTTGCTGAATTCTATAATGAAATAACCCCTCTTAAACAAATTTAGAAAAGTTATTTTCAACTCACTTGTTTATCTGGCTCTTTCTTTTCCCCAATGATGAAGAGGAAAAACTTTCTTTGTGTAATCATCATGTATGTATGTATCACTTTAATTCCTCATATTTGCATAGAGCAACTAGGTATCTTATATGCCTATTATCTTAGGATTTCACTCTTTATTTAGGTGTCTTACTTTGGTAAAGGCTTGTGTTCCATTTAAAGAGCTTCACTATTGACTAGTGTAGGGCTTAAATGCCTTACCTTGATAAGGGCTTTTGCCTTGCTTAGAGGGCTTCGCTGCTTGACCAGTATAGGGCTTAAAATGCCTTACCTTGGCTTTTGCCTCACTTGGAGGGCTTCCCTGCCTAATTAGTGTAGGGCTTAAGTACCTTACCTTAGTAAAGGCTTTTGTCTCGCTTGGATGTCTTCGCAACCTAATCAGGACAATGCTTAAGTGCCTTACTTTAGTAAGGACTTTTTCCTTGCTTGGATTACTTCACTTCTTGACCAGTATAGAGCTTAAGTGCCTTAACTTGGTAGGGGCTTTTGCCTCACTTAGAGGGCTTTGCTTCCTGACCAGCGTATAGCTTAAGTGATTTACTTTGATAAAAATTCTCGTAAAATACATAAAACTTATACGAACTCTGTTTTTCATTAATGATTGCTATTAGTAGTACATCTTGAGGTGTTGAATATTCCATGTATGAGGAATTTCAACACCTTTCATTATTTTTAGCTTATAAATTGTTGGTCCAATAACCTTTTTTATGATGAATGGGCCATCCCATATGGGATCGAGCTTGCTAGTACCCTCTCTTTTTCCTGTAGCTTTTAGATACCTCATCACTTGGTCATTTTCAGTGAATACCTTGGCCTTGATTTTTTGTTGAAATAATTGGCTACCTTATCTTTATAAGTGACCATTCTAATACATGCCTGATCCTTGAGCTCTTGAAGCAAGTCGAGGTTAATTCTTCTTGCTTGTTCATTTTCTTTATCTCTATAGAAATGAACTCTCCTATTAGGTATGTCTATGTCAAATGATATGATTGCTTCTATTCCATAAGTCAAGTTAAAGGGAGTTTCACCAGTTGGTTACTTTGGAGTGGTTCGGTAAGTCCACAAGACGTGATGTAGTTCTTTAGGTTAATTTCTGCCATATCCATATAGCCTTCTCTTGAGCCTTTGCAAGATAGTTTTGTTGGTCACTTTAGCTTAATCATTGTATTAGGGATGAGCTATAGAGGAAAAGTGATGTTTGATGTTAAGGCCTGCGCAGAATGTCCTAATCTTGGCATTATCAAACTATTTTCCATTATCACTGATGAACTAATAAGGCACTCCAAATATACATATCATATTCCTCCATAGGAAATTTATGACTTTGTCAGGTGTGATCTTGGCCAAAGGTTTCACTTCTATTCCCACCAGGAGGAATTTTCATTACCCTGAGGCCATGAGGAAGGTGCTAACGATTTTGATTCTCCATTTTGTGAATGGCCAAGGGCTATATATAGGGACTTGTTTAGCTGCTAAAGTGTTCCTACTATTGCCAAATTTCTGTCAGGCATGACATCTTCTAATCATTTTCATGGCTTTTTCTTTCATCCGAGGCCAAAAATATCCTTGTCGAATTGCTACTATCAAAGCCCTTCCTCTAATATGCATCCCACAACTTCCTTCGTGTATTTCCTTTAGCAAGTATTTCGCTTCTTTAGGCCTTAAACACCTTAACCAAGGTAAAGAGTATTATGCCCATTTGTAGAGAATGCCATGGTGCTGAGAGAAATGAACACTTTTCTATTTTATTTTCTTTGCCTCTTTTTGGTCGTTAGGCAGTTCACCTTTTTTTTTGGTAGTTCTTCATTGGATCTCTCCAACAAGGTTCATCATCAATCTCCATCATATGTTCATTTTCTTGTATCTAACCCTATAAATATTCTTCAGGGTAATTTAATGGGACGTGTAGCTGCTAATTTGTTGAGGCTCTCTATTCAATAATTGTCTATTTGAGGAATTTTATAGAATTGCACATTGATCCCTCACTCTATCATTTTCTATGTGATCATTTTGACCCTTTCCAAGTAATTTTTCATGCTTTCCTTTTTGGCCTCAAAATCTCCTCTAATCTAACTCACCACTAATTATGAGTCACTATGCACCTTTAGGGTCTACAGGTAAAGACAATTAGCGAGGAGCAATCCTTGTATAATGGCTTCATATTCAGCAACATTGTTGGTGGTGGCAAAGTCTAAAGGAAGAGTAGCATATTCTAGCAAAAATCCATCATCTTTCTTTAGTACAATTCCTATTCTGCTTCTTTCTGCACTACTGGCTCCATCCATAAACAACTCCCATGTCGAAGTAACATTAGGGTCTTGAGCTTCCTTTTTTGAACTCCCTTTTTCACAAACACATTCACTATCACTAGCTTCATTCCAAGTAAGCACTCAGAGATAAAATCAACCAATGCTTGATCTTTGATGACTACTTTTGGCATGTATTGTAAGATGTATTGACCCAATTTGATCGACCAACATACCATTCTTTTTAAAGTCTCAAGTCTATTTTGGACTTTTTACAAGGATTGATAAGTTATTACCACTCTTTGCTATACTTGCAAGTATACTTTGTACTTTTTGGCTAATAAGAAAAGGACATAGGCTAGCTTTTCTAGCAGGATGTAGTTTAGTACAACCCCTTGTAGTACCTTGCTAAAGTAATAAATAGGCTTTTGAATTGATCCTTTTTTTTTTTTTATGAGTACCAAACTGATTTCTTGATGCGAAGCAAGCAAGTAAATCATGACTTCTTCTCCTAGCAAGGGCCTAATTAAGATTTGTTAGGACACCAAAAAAGACTTCAGTTCCTCAAAATCTTGTTGAAAATCATTTATCCATTCAAACATCTCCATTTTTCTCAACTTTTTGAAGAAAGGCAATCACTTTTCTACAGCTTGAGAGATGAATATGTTATGAGCTACAATTTGCCCTGTTAGCCTTTAGACTTCCTTAGTATTGCAAGGAGGTTCCATATCTAATATGGCCATCACTTTGTCAAGTTTTGGTTTAGTTCCTTGCTTGCTCACCTTATACCCTATAAACTTTCCTCCTTAAATGAAGAAAGCACACTTATCAAGGTTTATCTTCATTCCAAACTAGTTCATTACTCTAAAAATCTCTACTAAATCCCTAATATGGTCTCTAAAGCTTTGACTCTTCACAATCATGTCATCTATATAAGCTTTTAAGTTCTTCCCAAGTAGATTCTTAAAGATCTTATTTACAAGTCACTAATAGGTTGCTCCAACATTTTTGAGTCCAAAGGGCATAGACACATAGCAGTAAGTCCCTTTCCCTATGATGAAAGAGGTGTTTTCCTTGTCTTCAAGATGCATCAAAATTTAGTAATACCTTTGCCTAGCATCCAAAGAGGACAAATATCCATAGCCAGCTATGAATCAATGAGCATATTAATAATTGGCAGTACAAAATAATCTTTAGGGCATGCCTTGTTGAGATTGGCAAGGTCAACGCATATCTTATAACTCCCATTTGCCTTCTTTACCAATATGACATTAGCGAGCCACACAAGATATTATACTTCTCTAATAAATGCTTGTTTGCTTCTTTGTAATCATAGCTTGTCTCTCAGCTCTAAGACATCTCTTCCATTCCTTAATGTCTTGTAAGCTGGATCAATGTTAAGTTAGTGAGTGATCACTTCTAAACATGCTTCTTTCATCTCTGCTTATGTCTAAGCAAAATTGAATAAACAGTTTTTGAGAAATTGATGATCTCTCTCCTTTTGCTCCTTAGTGAGAGGAAAGTTTATCTATAAAAACCTCTAGGGCTCTTCTTCACTCACAAGGAATTTCTTAAGCTTTTTTATTGGCACTATTCTTTGTTCTAGCATCCAATTCTCCTTCTTTGTTATTTCTACCATTGCCACAATACTTCATTTCCTCTTCTTTTTATCTTCCTCCTCATTTGGTGCTGTGCCAAAATGTGTCTTAATAAATCTAGGATCAAGTAACCACTCGTAAGTATACAAATCTACTATAGTAATGGGTACGACAACCTAGAGTCATCTCTTAAGGAAGACTATATAAGACATGTGATTAAAAACAAAGACAAAACAAGGAAAAAATAATTCTTAAGATCTAATCAAATAAGATGAAAATATTAATGAGTAGATAATATAATTTACTAAACTAAATTAAGAAAGCAAATAAATCTCAAGTTCAATAATCAATTTAAGAAGTCTAAGGTTCAAATTATCCAATTAAAATCCTGTATCGGCCTAATTAGTAGAATGCATTATTTAACCAACTCAAATAATTAATCAATTAAATCTAACTTTATTTGCAATCCAATAACTTTCGTATTCTCAAATTTTCACCTAATTAGAATTAACCAAATTATTATTTAAGAATAAATTAGGTAATACATTTCTAATTTATACATAATCCCTAATTAAATATGTTCTAGTATTAAACTTGTTTCTTAACCTCATTCAATACCTAATATTAGTTAACGGTTGGGCAGACAATTGACTTCCAAGTTATCAATTCAATTAGAAGATGCAAAATAAATTCATTATATAATTAGCCCTAACATCATTCAAAAGGAATTATCTTTCCCCTAGGCAAGATCAATTTAGCTTATGATAAATTTCTTAACAATCAATTCAATCAAATAAATATTCTTAATCAAAGTCATTCTCACAAACAATTAAAATAAAATTGAAGAAACTTTACTTGTTGAGTCAAAGCCTTTCAAAATCAAAGTGCAATGTCTAAAGAAACTTGATCACAAACTAATTAAATCCAATCTCCAAAAATTGAATGTTGAACTCTTGATCAAAATTAATATAAAAGCCTAAAACTAATGTTCACATCACCCCAAAAGAAAGGACTCCAGAAACTAATGTTCACATCACCCCAAAAGAAAGAACTCTAGAAACATGCAACTAAAAGGAATATATATCATAACAAAAGTGCCACCCCCACCTTCTTTCTATCCAATTCTTTTCCAAAGTAATCTCTACCTAATCCCTACAAATTCTCCTCCAAATCTCCACTTCCTAATTCGATAAATACTCCTTTTCATATTTTGCAAAATAGGGACTAAAATATATCATATTGGATAGCTCATCTTTCCAAATAATAAAAGATCTTTATCATAAATAGGCTTGAAATTTGCTAGCTTATCATAATAAGTCATCAAGTGTAAATTGGCAAGGCATGCCCATGACTTGTCTGATGAAGTCTTCTGCCAGTCAACTAGACTCCATTTGAAATTATAATTTTAATTCCAATTATTATGAGATTCTTCAAATCCAAGCCTATCTTCCTGCACCATTAATTTAGCTTCTTTAAATATAGAACTTAAATAAAATTTATCAATTAAGCACAATCTTCATCAAAATTAAAGGGAATTAACTACAATTAATAAATACAATTTTCACTATAACACCTGGCACCATGTATACATGAAAGTCTTCTCCTCCTAGCTTAAGGATGGTCATCCTTAGTCTTCGATTATATCAAATGAAGAATCTAGTTTATAAAGTAGTGGTCTTCCCAAAAAGATGTTGTATGCTAGAGGAATTTGAATGACCACGAAAGTTGCTAATACTACAACACAATATGGACTCGTGCCTACTCTGAACAATAACTTGGCTACTCCTATTACAAAGATTTCACTTCCATCATGTGTGCAAACTAAGTTGGTTAGCTATCTTAAATCTTCTTCTTTGAGCCCATCTTTGTGTAGACTTCAGCCGTGATTAGATTTTCCAAACAATCATCATGCACCAAAATTCTCTTTACTACATAATTTGTGATGACAAATTACATTATCATTAAGCTTGCTTGGGAAACTTTTAAAGAACTCCTATCCTCTCTAGTGGCCTATGTCTTATCCCTATTATAATACATGAAATCAAGTTCCTCCTTCTCTAAGCTAAAGCCTTAGCCTCATTTTTACTCATAGGTTCTTGGCTTGACCTCCTGTCAAACAATGAATCACCCCATCTAATCCATCGTTCTCAATTTGCTTCTTTTATCTTTGCTTGATTCTCTACCTCCTTCGCTAGTTCTCTTAATCAACTTGTCGACATAGCCCAGTTTGATTGGCCTCTTTGTCTCCTCCATCAATGATCTCCAATCATTTGAGTTATAGCCACATGTATTATGGAAAAGACAATATTTTATCTTATCTCTTAGATTAGGTGCCCTCCTCATAGGCTTTGGCCTTTGCCAAATGTTTTGATCTTGGTAAGCGCTGAACACCTCAACTGGACTAGCATGAGAAGAGTGAGATTTAAGGCATCGAAATGAGGTGGTTTGCATGGACGTCTTCTCCTAAACCCTTTTTGCTGATCTTCTCTCTAATCTTCTCTTTTTTCTTTCTTCCTCTGTTTCTTTTTCGCCTATCTTGAATTCTCATTTATCTTTCTTTTAGGCTAGAATGATAGATATCATCCTACCAAATATACTTTTAGGCCAAAACTATAGCTTCTTCTAATGACTAAGATGCATGTCTAGACAAAGCTTTGAAATAGTTTGTATGTATAGTGCCATTTTGGAGCACTTTGACCACTTGAGCTTAGTTTAGCTTTGTCATTTTTAGAGCTTCTCTATTGGAGCGAATCATATAGTCTTTGAGGGACTCATTTTCTGTCTGCCTTAATTGCTCCAAAGAATAAGTTCTCCTTTTTATATGAATGCTAGCTATAAACTTATGCATGAAGCTCACCACAAGCTACCTAAAAGAATTGATAGTTCCTTCCTTTAATCCATCAAACCACCTTGTAGATGCTCTTTCCACTAAGCCTCTAAAGACTTTGCATAGTACTTCATCATTGATTGTTTGGAGCTCCACTATATGCTTGTAGTCCAGAATGTGGACTCTAGGTTAGTTTCACCATTATCTTATTATGGATGGTGGTTTGAACTTCTTAGGCATCTTATACTCATTAACCCGTCTAGTGAAAGGGATTTTAGGGTGATTAATAAGTTCTTATCCATAACCTTCTTGTCTCTGTCCTCATCTAGTTCCTCTAAGAACTTCTTAAGAGTCTCTTTTATCTCCTTAGCATTACTCTGATTCAAAGCCTCTTGGCCTCTATAACCTCTCTAATGAGAAGAGGACTCTGCTTGGGATACTTTTCCCTCTTTGCATTAGGATTGTCTTCCCTACCTTCTCTTCTTCTATCTCTTTCTCTGTCATGTCTTTGACTATTTCTATCACCATCAGCCTCATCATGATGGTGAAAATTTTTTCCTCTATGATAGTTTCCACTTTCTACATGTGAAGTTCTTTTTGGATCTAGTATTGCTCCATCAGTGGTGGTGGGATACTGTCTCTAGGTGGATTTTCTCTTCCTATCCTTCCTATTACTAATTTTAATTTGTTCCTCTGATCCCTTATTAATGCTCGCACTTCTTTTGTTCCGAAAGTGTTTTATACTTTTGGAGCGAAAATGAGCTATTTGTTCACACCGTGCCCAAGTATAATCTCTGAAACTGTATTGACATTATGTGAAGAGGGAGTTTGCAGCTATTGAATGGATTGTATTGTGGTGGCAAAGGTGTTTATGAATTGCAAGGTTAGTACTATGTCTGGGTTAAAAGTAGAAATTAGGTTGGCACTTATGCCAGCTGATGCTTGTTGGTAGAGCAACATACTCAAAAGTTGAAAAGAAGCATTCAAGTATATGCTTTATGGATTTTGGGTATTTTCATCTCTGGTGAAGGTGATTGTTGGATCTTAAAGAGGGTCTTGAGTGGGGTTATTATTCTTTAAACGAGTCATTTTAGCAATGAGGGTATAATCTTGCAAGCTAAGAAGAAGTAATCTATATGCAAAAGAAAGAAAGAAAGAAAGAGAAAGAAGGAAAGGAATGCTAGTGTAGCAAACTTTAGAGAAGGAAATTGAAAAACTGAATCCAGCCAATCATCCATATAGATGGCGCCAATTCGATCAGTCTAAGATCAAAAGAAATGAATAATGGGTTGGATCTTAGGATGTTAGACTTTGCTAGATGGGCTTTGTTTGGCCTACAAGATAAAAAAAAAATAATGTCAAAGGGAGCAAGGCTTGTTGCATGGTGAGAATCCTCTAATACTCAAATTAGTGCTGAACTAGTATTACGGTGGCCAAAGAGAAGGAATTTCCTTCTTTATGACCAATATTCTGAGAGAAAGAATGGGGGTGAGAGAGTGTAGAGTTTAAACTACGTGGTTGGCTTTTTATACCTTGACCAATGACGTCCGTGCATGGAAAGGTGTCAACACATGATTTGTTGTTGAGCACTATATGCTGCTTGTCGATTTGTATTGGAATATGCCAAATAATGTGACCTCAGAGGTGTCAATGCGATGTGCCCCGCATCTAAGCAATCCATTCTTTGCAAGAAGTGCTCTAGCAACTCTAACATGGTGTGAGTAGCACGTTGCCCTAGATTTACTCTCTGCTAGCTTGGAGAGCATGAAGAGACAGAAAGGTGGTACTTGATTCCTTGTTGAGAAAGGAGTTAGTAATGGGCTGAAGAGCTTTGGGCTTAATGAGGTATGAGCTCTTCCTTAGATGAAGTAGCCATTACTAATGAACTTTGTATGAATTGGGCCTAATAAGTCATAGTCACATTTTATCCCTTGTCAGTTTCAAATCCATACCTATCAGTCTAGGGCTGAGCACGGTTTGGGGGAATCCAGAGATTTCAAAATCTCCAAAGCCAAACAGAAATTCGGAGATTCCCAAAATGGGATCTCTGGAATTAAACCATAAGACTAAAATCTCCGTACCGAACCATCCTAATTTTTCAAGATAGTTCAGAACGGAGATTTGGGTCTAATGGAACGGTTCAATACAAAGCGGGGCAATGGAGATTCGGAGATTTTTTAATTTTTAAATAATTTTTTGCTAGAATTTTTAAAAATAATTAAAAATATATATCTTTAACTTAAACATAAAATTAATTCAGTACATAAAACAAAAATATAGTACATAATTAAAGAAATTTAATTATAGTCCACCAAACTAAATTAAGCCCAAGAATTAAATATTATATTTTTAATATTGATTCAATTAGTCTAAATATAATTTTAATCAATCTATTTTCATAATTCAACTTAAACTAACTTAATTAAATAATTTCATTAAATCAATTGAACAATAAGATTATGAAGTTCTATATTTTTCTTATATATTAATTGATGGATTTATAAGATTTCAATTAATTTATTTCTATATGTTCAATCCATTAGTTTGTATCACTTCAATTGATTTCTATAGCTAAATTGGAATCAATAATTTTATTTTGATTGGAATTAATAGTTTTATTTGTAACTTTAACTAATGAATATTGATCAAACTTTAATGTGTCATATTTAGAAATATGAACCACTTTAGTGAAGTGGAGTTTTAAAATAATTAAATTATTTTGCTTATATATTATTGAAGTAGAGTTGCTATGTAATAATTGATTTGATGCAATAACTTATTTGAAAATAAAATTTTATAATTAATAAAAATTATATTTTATCTATACATTATTGAATTTTTTTAAAGCAACTACTAATTTGAAAATAAAATTTTATAATTAATAAAAATTAAATTTTACTTATACATCATTGAATTTATTTGAATGTGTTGCTTATTCAAAATCAAAAAGTGTGTGTATGTGTGTGTGTGTGTGTGTGTATATATATATATATATATATATATATATATATATAAAGTAACTATTAATTTAAAAACGAAATTTTATAATTAATAAAAATTAATTTTAACTTATATATTATTGGATTTCTTTAAATTGTTGTATATATATATACCCTTTAAATCGATTCTAATTTCGATTCTTCGGTTCGGAATAATTCGGTATGGTTCGGTACGGTTCTCGATATGGATAACTACTAATCTCTAGAACTATACCATTAAAAAAATTGTGACGGTTCGATTCGGAAAAAGTTAAATAGTTAACAGATATTTTTCAGTTTTGAAAATTTTTGATTTGAATTTTCGGTACGGTCTAGTATCTCTAAGTCTCGTACTCAGCCCTACCTACCACAATGATTTTTTAGGGGAAAATTACATTTAAAATACCAATAAGTATTTATAACACACGAAAAAAAAATCCATGAATAAGAAGAAATGTACACATATAGAAATGGTCTTCTTTGTCAATGACTTCAATGCAAAAAAAAATGTGTATTTATTGAAAATACAAAAATTTTATAATTGTAATAGTCGGAAAAAGTAAATTCACATAAATATTGAATTCGAAAAAGTTCTAATATGTTTATTCCCAAGCGCATACGCGTTAATATGTCTAGACTATTGAAAACTGCATACATATAGTTGTATGTATCCAAGAAAAAAGAAAGAAATATTGATGCATACTAGTCATTGGACATAGTCAAATCTAGCAAATGGAGAATCTTGAATCTTTTAGTTTACTTTTACTTTCTTTAGGAGTTATAATTTAATTTATTAATTATATTAGTTGTTAATTAACTTTAAAAAAAAATCGAACTATTAATATTTCAACAGCTTGACCAATTTGCCTTGACGTGAAATTCTTGCACCAGAACCTGTATAAGCTTCTTCTCAGCCTCATATGAAGATTGGTAACATTTCTCTATTTTACACACATTCCATTTTTAGAGCACATCTCATGCCTCAGATGATCAATCTTATGTATTTACAAACCTATTGGGAGCTTCCATTGAGAATCGAGTTGGTCAATAAAAAGAAGAACAAAACTCGATTTAATCAATCAAGCGAACTTTTAGAATTAAAGCAAAATTTTTTAAGTTTTGTCGCAAAAGGATTTATTATATCTTAGAATTTTTTTTTTTTTTTTTAATTCTATCTTAGACTTTATTATTTAAAAATATCTCAACCTTAGGGTTTACCAATTTTATCATGTTTTTTAACAAATAAAATAAAATACTTAAAATAATCAATTAATAATGTTATCAGGGTGTCTTTATGAGAATTGTTTTTAAATTTTATGGCCTTCTTTTTTAAAAAAAAAGTTTCTATAGATTTTTAATTATTAATTTCTCCATTCATGCAATTTATATCACACATATTATAAAAGAAAAATAATTAAAATTCATAATAATATATTAAAAATAAATTATACTTTTAATTGCAATTAACATTTCAACCACCATATCTAATATAATTTTAACATTTGATAATATTTCTTTTAGCTACAGCAACAACTAACAAAGCAAACTCTGTTGGACACAGTGGGTATAATCAACACAATAATTGCGGAATAATAATAATTAACAAAAATAACACTAGCAATTTAATGTGGTTCACCCTTAATTTTGAGCTACGTCCACGGGACAAATTCCAAATAAAACTTTTACTATTAAAAATAGTAGGTACAAGACAGTTTAAATGAGATCTCACCAAAATAGTAACACTCACCGTGTTTCCCAAAAAATATATCAAAATATTTTTTTCACTATTTTGTCACTCCACTTTTTAGGAATTATTTCCCAAAACTCTAAAAACTCTCTCTCTTTTCTTTCTCTTGCAATTTATGCAAGTGATCTGTTTAAATGCTATGAACCTTGCATGCCCTTTTATAGGCATGCAAGGGGTAATGTTTCAACGGGTTAGGCACCGAATTTTGATAAGTCAGTGTCCACCTCCCATTTTCTGTTTTTTTTTTTTCATACATGTGGGTCCCTCCATGTGGGAGGGACACCACAACAAATCTCCCCTTCCCAATCACATGGAGGGTTCCATCATGCCTGCAGCCAATCCACAGTATTCAAATGACTCTTTTGGTAGAATCTTTGTTAACATATCTGATCCATTCTCTTCTGTATGGATCTTCTCAAGCTGTAATAGCTTTTTCTCCAGTACATCCCTGATCCAGTGATATCTCACATCAATATGTTTTGAACTTGAATGAAATGAGGAATTCTTCCCAAGGTGAATAGCGCTCTGGCTATCACAAAACAACTGATATCTGTCTTGCTGCATACCAAGTTCATTTAAGAACTTTTTTAACCATAGCAACTCCTTACACGCTTCCGTTGCTGCAATAAATTCGGCCACAGTAGTAGAAAGTGCAACACATTTCTGTAACCTTGATTGCCATGACATAGCTCCCCCTGCAAATGTAATCAGGTATCCTAAAGTAGACTTTCTTGAATCTACGTCTCCAGCCATATTTACATCTGTATAGCCTACTAACATTGGCTTTTCTTCTCCAAAGCATAAGCATACTTTGGAAGTGCCACGAAGATACCTAAAAATCCATTTTACTGCAGCCCAATGTTCCTTACCAGGATTTGAAAGGAATCGACTCACTACTCCAACAGAGTGAGCAATATCTGACCATGTACACACCATGACATACATCAAACTTCCAACCGCTGAAGCATATGGAATCTTATTCATTTCTTCCTTCTCTTTGTTTGTTGAAGGGCTCTATTTAGAACTTAATCTAAAGTGATTAGCAAGAGGATAACTAATTGCTTTAGCCTTGTCCATATTGAACCTCTGAAGTACTTTCTCAATGTACTTCTCCTGTGACAACCATATCTTCTTGGCTCATTTGTCTCTGATAATTTGCATGCCAAGAATTTGCTTTGCTGGCCCCAAGTCTTTCATGGCAAAAAACTTACTCAACTGTTGTTTCAAGTTGTTGATTCTAGAAATATTCTGGCCAACAATCAACATGTCATCCATATAGAGCAAAAGAATGACGAAATCTTCATCTGAGAATTTCTGCACAAAAACACAATGGTCTGAAGTAGTCTTCTTGTAGCCTTGATCCCCCATAATTGACTCAAACTTCTTATACCATTGTCTCGGTGCTTGTTTCAAGCCATACATACTCTTTTTCAACTTGCAAACATAATCCTCTTTTCCCTTAACTTCGAAACCCTCTGGTTGCTCCATGTATATGTCCACTTCTAAATCCCCATGTAGAAAGGCAGTTTTCACATCCATTTGCTCAATCTCCAAATTAAGACTTGCTGCTAACCCTAGCACAGTAAGAATGGATGTCATTTTCACAACAGGTGAAAATATCTGATCAAAATCAATGCCTTTTCTTTGGTTGAACCCTTTAATAACTAGTCTGGCTTTGAATCGGGGACTGGAACTGTGTTCTTCATGCTTGAACCTGAACACCCATTTATTATTCAAAGCTCTTTTGCCTTTAAGCAACTTCACCAGCTCAAATGTTTTATTCTCATACAAGGACTTCATCTCATATTGCATGGCTTCAATCCACTTCTTTTTGTGTTCATTATCCATAACTTCTCCAAAACTTTCTGGTTCTCCCCTGTCAGTCAGCAACACATACTCATTTGTTGAATATCTGATAGATGGTTGTCTTCTTCTATCACTTCTTCTCAATGGAACTGGGGAAGCCATAGGTACTGGTGGTTGATGATGAACATCATCATCATTTTCATCATCTGATTCATCTTCAGCATTCTCAGCACCAACTTCTATGAGAGCATCATCTTCATCAAGTGGATTATTCTGGTCTTATCGCCAACCTCTTTTGGCACTGGTGTTGGAGGAATTAATTCCAAATCTGATGAGTCACCATTGGAAGGAACATCTTTCTCCATTTTGTCAATATTTTTAATGGTCTTATCCTCAACAAATACAGTATCACGGCTCTTGACAAGTCTCTTCTCAACCAAATCATAAAATCTATAGCCAAATTGATCTTGACCATAGCCAATAAAGATACACTGTCATGTCTTAGCATTAAGCTTGGATCTCTCATCCTTGGGAATATGAACAAATGCTTTACAGCCAAACACCCGCAGATGATCATAGGAAACATTCTTTCCTAACCAAACTCTCTCCGGGACATCATTTTTTAGAGGGACATAAGTTGAGCGATTCAACACATATGCAGCTATCTGAAGAGCTTCACCCCAAAACATCTTAGGTAACTTTGCATGTGAGAGTAGACATCTGACTCTCTCCATCAAAGTTCTGTTCATCCTCTCAGCTAAACCATTCAACTATGGCGTCTTTGGAGGTGTCGTTTGATGCTGAATACCATGCTCTTTACAGTAAGCATGAAATGGTCCAGTGTACTCTCCACCATTGTCTGTCCAGATGCACTTTAATTTCTTCTCAGTCTGTCTCTCAACTGAGGCATGAAACTGCTTAAAGACATCTAACACCTAATCTTTTTTCTTCAAGGTATATACCCATGTCTTCTGAGAATGATCATCAATAAAAGTCACAAAGTACTGAGCACCACCAAGTGACTTTTGCATTGGTCCACACAAATCTGAATGTATCAGATCCAACACATTCTTCATTCTGAAAGGAGGAGAACTCTTGAAAGCAACTCTGTTTTGCTTTCCTGCCAAACAATCTGTGCATTTATCTAAATGCACTTGTTTTATCCCAGATAGCACATTCTTCTTGACCAAATAGGTCATTCCCTTCTCACTCATATGACCCAGTCTCTTATGCCATAACTCAACTGTATTATTTTTCTCTAGAGCATTCACACTGTTGTTGGAGAGCTTTGCATTCATCACATAGAATGATGAGTACTTTTTACCTCTAGCCACCACCAAGGAACCTTTAGTGAGTTTCCATCGACCATTCATGAAGGTGTTGCAAAAACCTTCATCATCTAGTCTACCTACTGAAATCAGATTTAGCCGCATATCTGGAATATGCCTCACATTTCTAAGGACTAGCCCTATGCCATTCTCCATCTCTAAGCAAACATCCCCTCTGCTAATAACTTTTGACAGGCCTTTATTTCCCATCTTAACAATACCAAAGTCTCCAGGTGTGTATGATGAGAAGAATTCTCTACGCGATGTAGCATGGACAGTAGCACCACTGTCAATCACCCAATTGGCTTCCTAGGTTACAAGATTAACAAGTTCTTCATCTTGAAGGATGTTGAATTCATTAATAGTAATTGTTTGTTCATCATCGCTGTTGTCATTATGCTTTTTCTCCTTGCCTTTGTTCTTATCCTTTTTGAACTGTCGGCAGAATCTCTTGATATGTCCCTTCCTTTTGTAGTGATGGCACTCAATATTTGCATATTTATTTGACTTTCCTCTGCTCTTGTCTCTGGATTTTGATCCTCTATATTGGTTTCTCCCTCTGGATTTTGTAACTAGAACTTCTGGCTGTGATGAAGAGGTTGAATTATGTGATCTCCGTCTCATCTCTTCATTCAGAATACCACTTTTAATAGCCTCCATATTTACCATACCGTTAGGCGTAGAATTAGTAATTGAGATATTCAAAGTCTCCTATGACTCTGGTAGAAAGGCTAGCACCATAAGAGCAAGTACTTCATCATCAAACTTTATGCCCATTCCTGACAACTAGTCCATGATCCCTTGCATTTCATTAAGATGATCTGCTACAGAAGTGCCTTCTTGATATTTTACTTGCATCAATTTTGTCAAGTAAAATAATTTATTATTGCCAGTTTTAGAAGCATACAGCTCCTCAAGCTTATTCCACAATGTTTTTGCATGAGTCTCATTGCAGATGTGATTGTACACGTTATCTTTGACAAACTGCCAGATAAAACCACACACTTGCTCATGCTCAAACTTCCATTCCTCATCTGATTTATCTTCGGGTTTATTTATAGTAAACACCGGTAAATGCAATTTTGTCACAAACAGAAGATCTTTCATCTTATTTCTCCATATGTGGTAATTTGTGCCATTTAAGTTGATCATTTTACTTGTCTTTGCATCCATAGTTTTAACACTTGCTACAAGAATCATATAGGTGAACAGTACTGTATATGTGAATAGTACGTATATGTAAACAGTACTCGTATCTGTGAATAGTACCGTATCAACAGTACTTGGGCTGGACTTGCAACAGTAACTGGGTTAGACTGTTACAGTGACGGGCTGGACTTCTGCTACAGTGTAAATCTCTGCTACAATACTGAATCGCTATAGTACTGGATTTCTGCTACAGTATTGGATCGCTACAGTAATGGATCGCTACAGTACTGGATCTATTTTTCTGATGGGCTGGGTTACCACAGTGCCACTGACATTAGCAAACGTCAACAAATTCTGAAATTTTGTATGAACAGTACCATGCAAAAAACTTTACTTCAAAAAATAATTATCGAGTTGACGTTCGTTTTTGAAACTAATCACACCAAAATAGTCGTCGTATTTTTCTCTTCCGTGCAGTATATTTTTCTTTTTAAAATATAACAGTGCTCCAGACAGCAAATTTACTCAGTCCCAATAAAATCTTTTCTGATATGGAAAATCAGCCTATGCTGCAACCACAGAGCATACTAAGAATATTAATAGGTTGGGATCATCAACCAAGCAGCTCTGATACCACTTGTTGGGCACAGCGGGTATAATCAACATAATAATTGCGAAATAATAATAATCAATAAAAATAACACCAGCAATTTAACGTGGTTCACCCTTAATTTTGGGCTACGTCCACGGGACAAATTTCAAATAAAACTTTCACTATTAAAAATAGTAGGTACAAGAGAGTTTAAATGAGATCTCACCAAAATAGTAACACTCACTGTATTTCTCAAAAAATACCTCAAAGTATTTTTCTCACTATTTTGTCACTTCCTTTTTTAGGAATTATTTCCCAAAACTCTAAAAACTCTCTCTCTCTTTTCTTTCTCTTGCAATTTATGCAAGTGATTTGTGTAAATGCTATGAACCTTGCATGCCCTTTTATAGGCATGTAAGGGGTAATGTTTCAACGGGTTAGGCACCGAATTTTGATAAGTCAGTGCTCACCTCCCCTTTTCTGTTTTTTTTTTCTCATACATGTGGGTCCCTCCATGTGGGAGGGACACCACAACAAACTCTACATATATAAAATACGTTTTAATATTAAAGCAGGATTATCCATTCTATTCTACTGATCCCACTCTGATTATTAATGGCTGAGAGGGAATAGAAATTGTAAAATTAACCCTGATCCATTGCCATTCTGAATTATATATGATCATATTGAAGTTTGAAATGAATTGGGTTTGAGACTAGTTAAAACTGAGGCTAAATATTTTTTAGCTAAGCACATGCTGGTTTATTTCTGGGGGAAAAAAAAAAAGAAGGATAAAATTAGTGCATAATTATTTTAATTATACAATTTACATAAAGGTTAAAATAATTAGCCATGTTTTTACATGAAACTCCATAATTAATATACTAACTTGCAGAGGATCAGTTTTAATACATTATAGGAGAAGAATTTCCATGGATTTCAACATTTCTTACTTTTCTATCAAAATACTCGTTAAAAAACTCCATTTTTTAATTATAGCCAACATCAATCTCCATATTGATTTATATTCAAGCATAAAATTACCTTTCTGTAAAATATAAAAGGCAACGACACCTGTTGAAGTGGCTCCAATTATTATAAATGGTAACCCAAAGCAACCAAGTCCAAGGTCTATGATTTTCATCATCTTCATCTATTTCTACTTCTTTGCACTTATATGTCTTCATTTAGCACTTTCAAAGATGATCTTCACTAGGGTAATGGCCTGTGAGACACCTAAGGAAGTATGGGAGAAGCTAAAAGACGAGTTTTAAGGAAATGATAGAGTGAAGACTATTAAACTCTTAACTCTCAAAAGAGAGTTTGAGATGTTAAGGATGAAGGAAGGCGAAACAGTGAAGGATTATTCATCCAAGCTCCTCAACCTGGTGAACAAAATAAGGCTATTTGGTGAACAATTTTTAGATTTGTGAACCCTTAATTTTGCACCCACCAATTTGCATTGGAACCCTAGAAACATGTAGGCTTAGTAAATAGATTTTCGGAAATCAAAATTGCCAAAAACTGCCAAAATAGAAAAATTGGAAAATGAAGCCCAGAGAATTGAAACTTATTCATTTGAACCTCAAATCATTCAGGACTAAATAATGAACAGAATGCAACTAGAATCATGAAGAATCGATGAGAAATGAGCAAAACAGGTAGAATTGAAGCTGGCTATTGCACAGTATTATGCAGCGCCACAAAGCTTGCGGTAATGCCACAGAGCCTTGCAGCACTACTATGGAGGCTTGTGCAGCAACTCGTGCAACTTTTGTATTTTTTTGTGATCCCACTTTGAAAGTGCATGAAATTTTTCCCCAGCCTTTCCCTATAAATATAAACCCCTCGGCTCAGTTTTCCTAATTTCTTCACCTCTTGGCTTGCTTGATTAGTCTTTGCATCAAGTGAACCATCTCCACCAGCTTGATCCCCAAGGAATGAGCTTTTTAGTTTAATGTTTTCTTTTATTTTTATTTTAGCTTTGCTATTGCTCCTTACTTTGCAAAGCAAGTTGGATGATGACTTTCCAACTGACCCATCAAGTCAAAAGCTTGTCGTCGCCTGCCATTCAAGGCTAGTCATCACCTACTATTCTATGTAAGTTTCCTTTCCCTTTCCTTTTCCTTTTCTTAAATTTATTTATTTCATTTATTTTCCCTCCTTGGAATCTCTTTTCCCTTTAAGGTTCTTTGCCTTTTCTATTTCTCTTCTACTCCATACTCTCTAATTAATCATTTTAATTAACAACTTGGTAATTAATTAAATTGGTTAAATAAACTAATTTAATACTCCTTTTAATCAATGAATTGAAATATGACAAAAGGCTAAGATAAAAACAAGCCCCTTCGCAAGAAAGCCAAACTGCATTAATTTTTATTCCTATTCAAAGGGATATGTAGGCATGTTTATTCCAAACATCAACTCTAATTAAAATAAACAACGATATTCCCCCTTTTCACCTTCTTCACATAGATTAAGACTTGTTTTCTATTTTTACTTTATTTAATTACTTTAGGATTTAGTTTAGGGAATATGTGACTTCCCTAGAGCTCATAAGGGCTACAGGAAGTATCCTCTATTTTGGGTTTTTAATATAAATTTAACTTATACTTTTCCTTTTACTTTCTTATTTGCTATTGTATGAATGAATGAATGAATGGAATGTATGGTCATTTATTTAATTGTTCATACATTTGTAATATGTTCATGAAATTAAATATTAAGTCATTTTGTATTAAACTTGCCAAACTAATCTTTTCTAAATAAACCAAAAAACTAGTTCCTAAATCCTCTTTGGTAATCGAGAACTAGTACATTTTTTCTATTGGGGTAAAATTAGAGTCATTTAATTGGGTTTTTACCTTAACTTTTTCCCAAATAAAAATAAAATTAAGGTGGCGACTCTAACAACTTTTCAAAATCAACCTCTCTAAAGTTGAGGGTTCCATTGTAAGACTTTTTCCCCTTTTTAGTAGATCAGATTGTTGCTCGGGTGAGACCTCATAGTTGGCAACTCTGTGAGGACCATCTTCTTTTTTACAAAAGAAATAAGAGGACACCAATTGTTTAAATCAAAGTTTGACACTTTTAATACAAAAATGACTTTCATTCATCATTTGCATAGGCTCTTTGCCTCCAAACCTAGTTCTAGGAAAATAATGGATAATGAGTAGCATCAAGTGGACAACCCTCCTTGGTTCTATTCGCTGATAGCGAAATTATCTACCCCGCGATGAATCGTTTGATCTTTTCAAAGGTATAATGAGCATGCACGTACTATTAGGCTCACGCGAGACTTTCTGACTCCATGTGGTTAGATATATCACTGCTTTAGTGTGACAAGTACCTGGTACAAGCCCCCCTTACCCTCTCATGTAGTGAACCTAAATCCGGACCTTAGATTATATGTACCATAATCAAAACCTTGTGTAATTGAATCTTTATGAAATATTTTTATCATGCATATCATGTATTCATTATATACGAAAAAACATGTATTTATTTTAAATCTAAGCTGCACCTTGAACCAAAAAAGGGTCAAACTCTCACCTTTATCTAAAACACCTTTACCCCTATGCACTTTCACCTCTATCCCAATCACTTTTGCCCTCACAATCCTAAAAAGCCATCACCTTCAACCTTCATCAAAATACCAATACCTGAATCTCAACTCTTAGCCTAAATACTCTAACCAAGCACCTTAAACACCTCAGCCTAACCTATAGCCCTAAATACCATGACCCTAGCCTTTAACACCTTGCCCTAGCCTTATCCTAAGTAGCAAAAACTTGAACCTCATACCTTATCCCTCACAAATGAGCATCTCAAATACCTTTAACCTTAAGCCTTAAACATATGACCTTAAATACCATTGTCCAATCCTAAAACTGAAGATCCCTTTACCTAAAACTTCACTACCTAATCATAAGCTTAACCCACAATCTTTGTCCTTATCTTAAAAACCTAGATACTTTAGGACCTAATATTAAGAATGTTATCTAAAACCTTTTCCTTGTTCGAAAATCAACCCATTAACCTTAAGCCTAGTGCCTTTAGCCCAATATACCTCTAACCTCTAAAAACCCAACACATTATCCTAAGCCCAAATCTTTGGATGCCCTACCATAGCTTAAGCAAAAAAAAAAAAAAAAAAAAAGGTTGGCCTATAACATAATAAGGAATCCTTTTCCCTCAGAATATGCTTGCTTATATTTTCATTACCTTTTCTATCCTTTCCTATTCACTTACTATGTGTCTTTTGCTTTCCTTTAAGGTACCAATGGCTAACCAAGTTGACATGGATGCCCTGACCACACTTATGACTAACCTCCTTAAGAAGCAAGAAGAGCATTTCCAAGTTGTCCTAGCTACTCAACATATCCAATTTGAAGAAAACATGAAGGAACAAAGGTAGTTCATCATTGAGGAATTTTGGGCTACGATTAACCAAGCCAACCTTTGCCACAATCCAAACTAGAACTATCATAAGAAACCTATCAATACTCAAACCCCAAGCACCACTACCCACACTAGCTCTTCCTCTCTCCTACATCCTTTTCAAGGTCGGGAAGCTTTCTCTGATTTAGACACCAAATTGCTCATGAATAAACTTAAAGCTATAGAGAAAACCATCAAATCCTTAAAGCACCATAATGACTTAATTGATATGGATAGCTTAAGCTTGTTCCCTAATACCAAGCTTTCTCCTAAATTCAAAATGTCTAAACTGGATAGATTTGATGGAACTACTTACCCCAAAACTCACCTGAAGATGTATATGGCAGTAATGAAACATTTAGGACTTAGTGATGAGCTCCTTACCCAGTTATTCCAACAATTACTAACCGGTGCTGCTATAAGATGGTTTCTTTCACTAGACTAGACCCAAAAGAGAACATGGGATGATAATTTGTCATGCCTTTATCAAATAATATCATTACAATAGTGAAGTGGATATTACTAGGCATGACTTGGAAACCACCAAGCAGCTTTCAGATAAATCTTTATCCATGTTCCTTACTAGATGGAGGGCTAAAGTTGATCAAATGGTAAACAAACCAACCAAGCAAGAACAGGTAGACATCTTTGTTAAAAACCTACTTCCAGACTACCCAACCCATTTGCTAACTTAATACCTACCCACTTTAAAAACTTTGGTTGCAATTGCATCAAGGGTTGAAGAATGCATCTAAAACAAATCATTTCAAGTATAATTCCCAACTACCAATATGAACAACGATGAAGAACTCAAACCCAACTCAACCCTATGTTACCTTAACCCTAAGTGGAATGACATGGAGGAGTTCAACCCAGCTAATCTGACTTGTCTAAGATTGAATTCTAAGTCTAAGTTTGAGATAGAGTCCAAATCTCAAAGTCTAAGTTTAAATTTAAGTATGAATCTATCGTCTTATTTTATATTTTGTGTATTTTTGGTCGACCTTGTTGGCCCCTTTTTATTATCTTGCAATCAAGTTTCCTTTTATAATAAAATATCCATAATTTTCATTTTATTATTTGTGCATTAATTTTCTTACCTTCCTTGTTTAGTCTAACATGGATGAGCTTCAAAAAGAAAAAGGAAAAAAAGAAAAAAAAGAGAAAAAAAAAAAGAAGAAAAAAGAGAGAGAAATAAACAATCAATTAAATCCACCACAGATAGCACAGGTTAAAATTTGAGGTACCATCAATAATTGTTTTGCTAGGTCCTAACCAAAGAAAGTCAAGTGATAAAATAGTTGAAGCATGAAAAGCAAATCAAATGAAGTTATCCATTGTGTTTTGGGTAATCAAAGGATGCACCTTAACATGAGCAACAAGTTCAAAGAAGACCAAAATTCAAAGGTCAAAGCACTTCAACATGAAGAAAAGCAATAGGCCAAATCATGGTAGAATGTTTTCTTCTAAATTTCTTTAATTCAAACTTGCTAAGTTGAAAATCCAAAAGGGTGTAAGACGGAATGGTGGAGCCCAATGCAGCGGAAGCAAAGTGGTCTGCTGAAATTTTAAACATTTTAAAATTTCACTTCACCCATATTGGTCCAAAATTCATTCAAGCAATTCAATTAATTTATGTGTAAAACACATATGCAAAGAAAGAAGAAGGAAGAGTAAACATATTACCTCTTGAAGGTTCCTTCTTTCTTTAACAAAGAGCTTCTCAAGTGTGAAGCCTCTAGATCATCCATACCTAGCTCACCTTCAAGTTTCCGTTTGGTTTCTTTAGTGTTTTTGAATCCCTTTCTTGGTTGCCCAAATTTGTTTCAAGATTTTCCCTCAAAAACCTTTAGGAAATTAAGGTTTCTCTTTGATTTGCTTTAGACTAAACTCATTTTCAAATTGCAAGCAGTTTTGTTCTTTCACAAAGAACTAAGAAAAGAATTGGAGATCAAAAGAAAACTTGAAGAATCTATTTCTTCTTTTCTTTTTCTTTCTCTTTAAAATTGCTTCAACTAAAAAATGATGTTCACTCCCTTTAGAACATAAAACTTCATAACTTTTATATTCTTTCCAAGACTTAACCCTTAAGTCTTCACAAATACTTAAATATCCTCTTATATTCTTTTAACTCATCATTTGGTGAAGGGGCAAAAGTGAACTTTGCTTTTTCAAATGGTGAAATGACCATTTTATCCTTTAGGGATAAAATGGACATTTCCATTAGCTAAAAGATGTAATTACAATTTTAACCTTAATAGAAAATTCTCTAACCCCTAAACCCGTCACATGGGCTTATGAATAGTGAATTTTCTCTAACATCTAAATTACCTCTTTTCCATATCACATGTGGGCTTAAGCCACATCTCATGTGTTAAGGGTTTTTATTAAGTTTAAAATTAAATTTTTGAGTTAATCCAAAACATTTTTCAATTTAATCTTTC
Source organism: Reutealis trisperma (assembly GCA_947687605.1). NCBI lineage: Eukaryota > Viridiplantae > Streptophyta > Magnoliopsida > Malpighiales > Euphorbiaceae > Reutealis > Reutealis trisperma. The sequence goes on along the minus strand of CANTUT010000650.1, from coordinate 244,481 downwards.
TCATTTGCATCATATATAAATTAAGATTTAATTGAATCGAAACCTTTTTAGATTAAACATCAGGACATGCTAGGATCATTGTAAATTTAATTACATGTTTAATCATTTTATCACTATAATTAATTAATTAAACACTTTAATTAATTATTATGATAAATTTTACACTTGGAAGGTGATTACTATTAGGTGTGTGACTTTCTAGCTCATGTCTAATTTGCAATGAGAATGAGAAAACATTTTTGTCTACTAATGTGAAATCCCCACTTCACACTTAGTCCTATAAGTTGTGAGTGATAGCTAGCATTCCATATCACGACTACCTAATTAGAAATGAATGTTTATAGTTGATAACTTTACACATCACATGGTCCATCGATCATAAATTATCATGCACTATAATCCCTTCATTAAAGATCCCAATCTCAGCTAGGGTAATGGTTTATGTCAAACCCTAATGTGCCTTGATTCTATGTCCTTATCTCGGTTCTAATTCTTGATGAGATTAGATTCCTACTAGAAACTCTTTTTAGTGAATTTGTCTGTCTTGGGTAAGAGCTTTAATTATCAAGAATAACCAGATAGCATAGGATCTTAACCTCGTTTACTTGAGGTAATAAATTCTATCTAGGCGATCACTTACCTCCATACATAATAAATTAGAATTATCATATGCCATATATTGGTACATGAATAGTATGTTTATGTAAGTAGTAATGAATCCTAACTACCTATGTATAAGATATAGTATCCCTTAAGTCCAAGGATTATATGCACTATTATGACATAGATGATAAATAATTGACAAGTAGTAAAATCCTATATTATTATCATCTAACGTCACAGTTTGACTATTCATCCTATGAATATCCACATGTTTGTATCGACATCATATGTCAAGCAACATGAGACTTACTACCTTTATATTCATCCGTATTAGATATTGATTATAGAAAACAAACAAAGGTGATGGTCTTCTAGAATTAATGATACCCAGTCATGAATCCTATAACTATGAACATATTTAAAATATTTGTACAAAAGCGATCTGTCTCCCATATTCTCAACACTTGAGAATAGATTCTCTTACAAATACTTAAGGAGTATATTTATGTGTGTGTGTGTATGTATGTGCACACACACACACACACACACATATATATATATATGGGACTGAGGATAAGGAAGATGTTGCCATGAAAACAAGTGGAATAGTCTTCACAATACTTATAAGAGAGACTGAAAAGTTTTCTGATCTAGATAGGAAATCTAGAATCAGATTATTATCTCCTTTAATGATAAAAAAGAGGTGAATGATAGAATGAGGGATAGTCAACAAGAGGATGTGAATATATATATATATATATATATATATATATATATATATATATATATATATATATATATATATATATATATATATATATATATATATATATATATATATATATATATATGCCATGAAAATAAGCGGAATAGTCTTCATAGTACTTATAAGAGAGACTGAAAAGTTTTTTGGTCTAGATAGAAAATCTGGAATTAGATTCTTATCTCCTTTGATGATGAAAAAGAGGTGAATGATAGCATGTGGGATAGTCAACAAGTGGATGTGAATATATATATATATATATATATATATATATATATATATATATATACGGGACTGAGGATGAGGAAGAGGATGCCATAAAAATAAGTGGAATAGTCTTCACAGTACTTATATGAGAGACAATCTTGAATCAGATTCTTATCTCCTTTGATGTGTTCAACATCAAATTTATACCGTGAAAACCATTCTTTCCATCTGAGTAATTGAGGATGAGGGATAATCTTTCCTTTGAACTGTAAAATTTTTGGAAAAAAAGAACAGTTCATAAGGATAGTGAAGTGATGGCCAATGAGATGGAATTCAAACTTCTTAATTACATTTTTGATAGCTAAGTTCTCTTTGAAAGTAGAGCGATAATGGAGTTCAGAATCTTTGAATTTTACACTGCCATAAGCATAAATTTATTTCTTTTCTTCATGTTCTTCCAAAAGTACTGCTCCCTAATACTTATCACTAGCATCTGTTTGTAAAAATATTTTTCCTATTAAGGTAATCTAGAGAGGTGGCAAATTTTGGAGCTCTTTTCTTAAAATTTGTACTACCTTTTTCTGCTTATCTATCTAGGCAGGAGCATCTTTCTTTAGCATGTGTCTCAGAGGATTTGCTTTTTCAGTGAAGTGGAGGACAAAATCTTTGAGATAATTTGCTATTCCCATAAATTGCTGAATTTGCTTGTGAGAAAGATTTTCATCAGGAAACTTTAATAATTCTCATGTGATATATGGACAAGGGTGATATTTCCTATCTTTGAAGAGCATTCCAAGGAATTGAATTTCCTTTTTTGCCAAGTTCATTTTTGAAGCTGAAAGTATTACTCCATAATTTTTGGTAATTTCCATGAAATTGTTAACCATTTGTAGATGGCTTTCTTCATTTTTAGAAAACAATAGAACATCATCAATATAAATCAATAAGCTATGAAGAAGAGGCTCATAGATTATATATATGTGTGTGTGTGTGTGTGTGTGTGTGTGTATACTATACGAGTATATACACCAAAATAAATACGAAAAAAATTCAACCCAGTCTCAAACAAAAATTAATCTCAATCACAAAAAAAAAAATCAATCTAAAATAAAATTTATATATGCCAGTAATCTTTAACTCCATAAACAGGAGGCCAATGACTGGTGAACAGCAGGAGTTGACCAGCAGAAAGCCCCAAACAGCAAAAAGAATAGGGAGGAAGAGAGGATCAATCAATAGAAGAAGAAGAAGAAGAAAGGGAAGAAGAAAGACAGAGAGAAAAAAGGATTTGTAGATTTTATAATTCACATTTAATGACGAACTATGAATGGACAACGCCACATGGATTAAAAATTTCTATCAATAATCCATCAGTAAATGAATTAATAGTGGTAAAAGGCTCACCTCAATTTTTAAGAGTGTCAGTAATCCGTCAGTAAATTTTACCAACCATTAATTTACTTTGGTTGCTATTTATTGATAGATTACAGACTGTCTTCCATTGTCATGTGGCGCTCCGTCAGTAATCCATTAGTAAATTCATTAATTGGCGCCAAAAAACTAGAGTCTGACTTATGGTTTTTCCATCAGTCACTAAATGGTTAGAAAACCATTAGTAATACCCTAATTTACTGCCTATTACATCCGTCAGTAATTTCCATTAGTAATTACCAAAAGTCATCAGTATTCTATTAGTAATGTGTAAAATTATATGTGCGTATGGTTCCATCAGTATTCTGTCAATACTTACTAACGGAATTGTATTCATTAGTAATTTTTATCAGTAAAACGCGTGTTTCTGGTAGTGAATAAGAATTAAATTTTTATTTTGCATAAAATTTTTTAACGTAATTTTTATTTATAAATTTTAAGATTTTTATAGATAATTTTTTAAAATGGTTTTTAAGGATAATTTTACATGTTTATAAAATATCATATTTATCTTTTACATAATATTAAATTTTCACTGTCATGTAAGTTCATATATAATAAGTTGCAGATTCATTGAGCAGAAAATATAAATTCATTGGTATTATGGTTTCATTGAAAAATTCACTATCAAATATAGTTATAAGCAACAAGATCATTAAATATTGTTTATGGGTTCATCAAAAATAAGATGTTGATTCATCATATATGAACTTTAAATTCATCAGCTAACCCATGAATTTATTTTTAATTTATATGTTTCTGAATATAATTTATGAATCTCAGGTATACGTGTGATGAACCTTTAGTTTATTATTTATAAACTTTTTGTTTTTAAACTATGAACATATAGTTTTTTATGAATTTATGGACTATAATATATGAAGCTCAGGTATACGTGTAATAAACTTATAGTTTATAATTTATAAACTTATTATTTTTAACCAACAAACCTATAGTTTTATAATTGATATTTATAGTTTTCACTGATAAATTTATATTCATTATATATTATTGCATTTTGTAATTTATAATTATGAATATGAAATTATTAATTTTAATATTTCATTATCATTATTATTAAATTTTAAGAAATTAAAATATTGTCATGCAATGATAAAAAATAATTAAAGTTTAAGAGAGGAAGAAAAAATTAAAATTAAAATTAAAATTGTTTTTTTTTAATTTTTTAGAAAATAAAATTATTTTCCCTTATATTTACTTTTAATTTTTGGGAGTTTGGGTCTATTACCATGCTTTGACTAGGTCTACCAAACGGTGACGTTTGAGAACCTCTTTTCGCTTTTGTTACAACCAAGTGGTCTCATACCTCCCTTACTTTAATGATTTGATATTTTGTTTATAATATACTTTCAATGTTAATCTATATGAGTGTTTCTTTAGTTCTGATAACTTACATCTTATTGAATTACATCAATTAATTAAAATCCTTTAATTTTAATATATGATATTTTCCTTATAAAAATGCTAGCATATTATTAAAAATAAATTTAGTATCATAATAAAAAGAAGTATAAAATTCACTAAAAATATAAAATTAAAATAAAAGTATAATAATAAATTATTAATAATAAGAAATGGGACATGGCAAAAAGATAAATTACTGTTTTAAAAAATTGACATGTGGCTAACATCTAAAATTAAAAAAAACAAAAAAAAAAAAAAAACAAAAGGGAAGAAGAAGAAGAAGAAAAGAAAAAAGCATGCATTTTGGACTAGGTGCACCATGCATCCTAGATAGAGGTCCAGGATATAACAACCTAACAGAGACCCTCTGATACTTAAGCTGTAGATATTCACCCTGAGAGAAATAATAGGAGTGAAGAGAGAGTATCAATTGAAAAAAAATATTTTTCTTATTTTTTTTTATATATTTATAAGAGAAAATGTGTATCTCTATCCACATGATGTGTATCTCTATCCATGTGATTAGTAGAAATTATTTTTAGTGGGTGTCAATTTTTTCCTTTTTTTTTTTTTTTTTTCTTTTAGAAGAGGGCATCACAAATTAACTTTTTAATATAGCATAACAATTATATATATATAGTTGTTATTCGGGAACTTTATCAGCAAGAACTAAAAGCATCCCTAATAATGTTATTAGTTTCACTCTCTATTATTATAGATAATTTAATTCCATATTTTAACTTGCCTATATGCATTTCAACAATACTCTTTAGTCTATTTCTAGTTTTTTTTTTTTTTTTTTTTGTTAACAAAATTATTTAAAAAAATTAATGAAGAGAGAGAAAAAAGAAAAATAAGAAAGAGAAACTAATAAAAAACAACTGGGGTCACTTTTTTAATCCTTCAATGTCAGGAGTGACAAAATTTGCTTCTTAAAAATTTTGAGAAAGGAACTTAAATTAGGACTGTTAGAGATAATTAAAATGATATTGGCTCCATATTTTGAGGAAAGAAGAAGAAGAATAAGGAGTCTATTGGAATGCTCTAATAACAGGAAAATTTTGTATAAAATGCCTGTCTCCCTCACATGCCAAAATACGAACATCTGGAGCCTAGATTGCAAAGACAAAACGGAAAAGTTTGAATTGGTAAAATAAATAGTCCTAGAATTTAAAGTCACACAAGAAAGACAAACTAATGGGTTATTAATCTCTGGTTATGGACTTAATTTTCTTTCAACTAAATATTTTTGAATTTTAATTCATAGCTAAAACAGTAATAGAAGTTTAGTAGACATTACGGAGTAGGGACGCAACTTACAATCACCCCTCCTACACCAGGGGACTATTATTCTAAGAACTGTACAAGTTTGAAAATAAATTGGTTTGGAGATACTTCAAGTGGCTTGAATTTGGCCCTTTTTATGATATATGGTTAAAAAAAAAAATACAAATAACTTTAATTTTGAATTTAAAAAAATGATATTTTATTATAATAATTATTATTATTTTAAGTGATAAATCAGCTTTCTCACTTTTTTAATTATTCTATTTAAATTAATCGTGTTAAATAATATTTAAACTCATTTTTATTTTTCGAAAAACTAATAGACTTTCTTTTTCGCTCATAAAAGGTCGATAGACTTTAACTACGTCACAATCACCTATTCATCTATATTATATATAAATGTGTAAAGAGGGGATAAATCAATTTACTTAAATGTCTCTTACTAAGTTCTTTATAATTCTATATTTATAATAAGTTATTATAGTCATTTATTAATTAAATAATATAATTATCTAATTATATTTAATTTAAATCATGCTTTTTAAATTCGAAAAGAGTCACAGGTCAGATATTGAACTGAAATCGAACCGAGATTGAATTAGAAATTTTAAATAATATCATATATTGATTATTTATATATTAAAAATAAATATTATATAAAAATAAATATTACATATATAACTACAATTAAAACTAAAATTAAATAATGACATAAAACAAATTAGGATTACATTAATATCCAATATAAAGTAATAACGTTCAATATAAATTTTAACCCATTCAAAGTAATAATATCTTTAAAAAAAAAAAATGAGAGAGACTATCATAAAATATAAAATTTTGACATATTAAAATATTTTAAAATACATAAATTTTAAAATTTTAAAAGTTAAAATATAATTTAATTTAACATGTAAAAAGTGATGAAAAGTCATTATTATTAATAGATGAATTGTAAATTATTTATATTTTTCAAAATAAAAATTATTAATTATACGATATCGTATTGCGTTAAATAAAATTTCATAATTTTTAATAAATTGGACTTAATTGGTATTTAAATTGAGGATTTTCGACTTTAAAAATATTTTAATATTATTAAATTTTTAATAATTAAATTTATTATTATAATACATAAAGTCCTCTTTTTCTTTTTTTATAATTACATCAAATTAGTTAATTAATTAAAGAGCACAAAAATCTTGGGCACTACTATTTTGTTTTGCTTGAAGATTGCTTACCTCTTGAGAATAAAAAAAGGGATTGCTTAGCTGTCAAATATATCAATATAATCATTTATTTATTTGGATAAAAATATTTTAAGATTATTACATCTTTTTTTCTTTTAACTTTTTCTCTTCTTATCCTCCACATACCTCACCTTTGTAGCGTATGATTTTAGTTTCCCTACAATGGTGATGGCAGTAACAAACCACATTCATCTTAAGAGTTTTGTGACAAAATTACTTGATTGCGAACTATAATATCAAAATATGTACTTTCATGAAAATTTATATGCTATATGATTGATAAGTAAGTGGCATAGTAAATTAGTTTTAATTTACATAATATGAATTTTGGATATGAACTAAGTGATTTATGTGAAGTACAAAGCATAGAATGATTTATTGCATATAAAGTAAATTTTCATGCAGAAAGCGATTTTTTTAAACATAAAATAATTTTTACGAGCACTTTTAAAATATTTTAAATTAAATATTTTTGGGGGGATTTTAATGAAAATAAGAAGCAAAATATTTTATTTTTAATTATTTATAAATAGCCCATTAATTAGATTAAAAGCCCAACTCACCAAAAATCTAATACAATAAAATACTCCTAACCTAACTCATTAATGGCAAACTTGTAATTTTGCCCAAAATCCTAAAATAAACCTAATATTCAACCTCCACTTATTGTGGTAGCCTCTATTCTGTTTTCCTATCAGATTTTTATAGAATTTTCACTCAAAAATTCTCTCTCAACCGAAATTTATAAGGTGCCTCCAAACCTTGCGATTTTGTAATCATTTTTGTGAGTTTTTCTCTTCTTTTAAACTACTAATTGATTTTTTATGAAGCTAATCATAAGTAATCCATATGAGGCTGTACATTTACTATTTTTCTTCTTATTAAATTCAGGCTAGATTATTTTTTTGAAGGAGAAACTAATTTCCAACTATAAACACAACTCTTTCTCCACAAATCCATCAAAGGTAAACCCTAAAATCTAAAAGTTTGAATTTTCATGCATATGATCATTGGGGGAGGGGGGGGAGGGGGACGATTTCTGCATTTTTATGTTCTAAATTAATTTTTGTAATGTTTGTATGAAAAATATTAGTTTAAATCATGCGTTTGCATATTACTGTAATGATCATAAAGTACGAAAAGCAAGAAAATCTATGGTTTCCATGGTTATGTGGTTTTGGCCTACCTTGGGATTTTGATCCCAAGAACTATAATTTTTGTATAATACATTTTAATGATTGTTAATATGTATATATGAATGATACATTATTTAATTGCATGTTGGTTGAAAAAGTAGCTCTAAGAAACACCTATGGTGTTTCGGCCTACCTAGGGTTTCCAAATCTTAATTGTCATATTTGATTAATATGTGTACATGATTAAGTGATATGTGAATTAGGCTTTATGATGTATTAATTAAGAATTAATGACCTTAAATTGACTATGAGATTGATTGTATGATTTGGTCAAAGGAGACAAGTAAGACTCTTTTAAAGTTTACTTTGTTAAGTTGATATATATGGAAAGTATTAAGTGTACCAAATTGGAAGTTGAATTGAATTGATATTAAGATAATGATTTATTGTGTTTAGCTTTAGAAAAGTCTTGGTATGAGTTATTATGTGATTTCATGTGAGCCTAAGAAGGCAAAGTATGCAAGACTTAAAAGTCAACATGTTATGTACAAGTGATGAGTGCACTTCTAAGTGCAACTCCAAGTATATGTGAATGATATATGAGCATAGGGTATTTATGGGATAGGATAGTGTGATGTCAAGCAAATGCTAAGTATTGAATTATAATGTTATGTTAGAGCTTGAGGATTATTAAAGGTGCAAGAGCTACAGGCATTAAGAGCTAAGGAACCACAAGGTGAGTAAACATTATGTTCATATTTCAAGTATAAGTTATCATGATATGTGAACCTTTGAGATTCTTAAAACCCAAGTTCCTTTCTATTGTCAATTATAACTATATGATTTCTTTATTAAGCTTAGGTTGCCAAAGGACAATTAGTTCAAAACTATTATTGTTTATTCAATGATAACAAAGAACCTTTGTGAATGTTGCCTTACATTATATTCTTTCTGAAACCACACTGTTGTTTATCTTTTGTTCAATAAGCTAAACTTCTATTGCTATTATGTTACATGTGATGACATTCTTCAATGCCATTATTACAAGTGATTGCCATTAGATTTAGCAATGGTATCTATGAACCTTTTTATGCAGAAATACTCGTGTCGATGTGGGAAATCATCGGAACCTATGCATATAGTCTTAACCCGATGGATAGGGGGTAGTGTATCCACCTCAGCTAGAAGGGGTGGTTCTAGCCGTGGAGCCTGATCAGGCTCACGCTTCTTTACAAGTTGGGAGTTAGAATTTGGTATGATGCCACCTCTCCCTTGAGTGAATAAGGCAAAAGCCGTCAATCTACAAGTTACAAGTTTGATTTATGTGAACCTTGTTAAATCGCAAATTATGAATTATAAACCCTTATAAAGGGATATATGTTATTATACAAGTTATATTATTTACTTATTGAAATCATCTATCTCACCCATTTTTCTTATGTGGTTTCAAGTGAGCATTATGAGGAGGCAATGTGATAACTCAAGCAATCTACTCCGCTTGGAGAATTTCCTTGTCGAAGTTTATTATCGTGCTATGATATGAAGAGTCTCTTTTAGATGCTCTAGAAGTTCTTGTTTGGGGATTTTTATTTTTTGGAACATTATGATTTGATGATTTATTTAGAGTCTTAAAATATTTTTTCTTATGGATTGTATTTAAAGTATTTTTAAAATGACTCTTCCGCAAATTAAGGTTTTCCTTTATGAATGGTCAAATTAAGTGAATGCATGCAGTTTGGTATGATCCTAGGCAGTGTTTCTATGTGCATAAGTGGGTTCTACGGATGTGAGTGACTTATGTCTCCTCATGTTTTAGAACCATCATATCTCTAAAATTGGGATGTGATAAAGTTGTTATCAAAGCTATAGTTTTAAGTCTAGTTTAGACTTGTCTATTTATTGTGTTGATTAAGTATAATCTTAGAGCATAGAAATTTTTCGTTCATGTCAATTGCAGTCTATTGCTAGTTTAGTTTTGCTAAATCCTGATAAGCTATAGTACTCCTTGTTATTGTTTGTGTTCCTTGTGATTCTTTTATTATATGACCAAAAAGAGTACCCCTACTAAAGGACCTCAACTTAGAGCACCTCGCATGGCATGCAAGAGGACCTAGTGAGAGATGGTTGAAAAGGTCGTGCCTATAATCCACCATAAGGAAGAGCTGATTCTTGATAAGGAGGACCTTGAAGAGTGTTTGGACTACGATTGGGTTCATAGTAAGATTTAGAAGTTGGAGGAAGACTACTCGGACCTGATGGAAGAAAATCGACATCTTAAGTCCTTAGTGCATGCTTTGAAGGAGGATGTGGAGCAGATTAAGACTAGAAGTGTTGAACAGATGGGTGACCATGCATCTAGAGATTCTTGCTACTCGCTATTTAGAACCTTGTCTTCAACGGGTTGCATGCTAGATAGAGACTTCCTTTACTATCGATATGGTGGCATTGGTCACATTACTCTTAATTGCTCTCTTATTGATTATTCGCTTACTGGACCCTAGAAGCTACTTGATGTTCATCCTGATGAGGGGCATAATTGAAACTTGAGCTAGTAGTTGGTAACTATTAGCCTAGTAACATAAGACTTATATGATATGAATGATATTATTTGACTACTTAGCTACTTGGGTTAGATTTGATTTTCTTTTATTGCCTATGAAATGATTGACTTCCCTATGATAGGAGAGTTCATTATGCTTTAAGTTATGTATTATATGATTATGATACATGATATGTGATATACACTATGTGATATGTGCCCTGTGATGTGATATGATATGATGTATACTCATGTTAAATGCATGGTAAGTATGATATGATAGTGCGGTTAAGTGGGTTAGAAGGGAGGTAGCATTGAATATCTTTACCCGTTGTAGCAGAATGCCTCCAAAAAAGAAGGTCCGCACACCTACTTAACCTGTTAGGGTTAGTGAGAATGCGGTACTGGACACCACTTTGGATGCTGCCTCTGCACTAGTGAGATCAAGAGAGAGGTCTAACTTGAGAGTACCGACCATAGGCTTTAGTGAGCAAGCCTCTTCACAAGAGGTTCAAGCTATGTGCGAGGAGATGAGGGACTTGTGCAAAGAATTAGATGAGCTACGAGCTCAAAGGTGGGAAGTGCTGCCAACACGAGAGGAGAATGAAGTTCCCCCTCTTGTTGTAAGGACACTTGTACAGAAGGAAAGGAAGCGGCTACCCTATGCTGAAATGACCGTCCCAGAATTCAAGAAGCTACAACCACTTATCTTCTACAATAAGGATGGTGATGGCCCTCATAAATTTTTAGACTAGATGGATATGCTAGTCCACCGATTCTCTTGGTCTGACGTTTGGGTGATTGAGTTGGTAGGACTCCAACTCAAGAAGGAGGCATGGTACTAATATGAAAGGAATGTTTAAGAATGACTGTATAAAGCAGACCCACCTACTTGGGTAAAGTTTAAGTAAGAGATGATGGATTAATTCTTGCTAAAAGGTGAAAGCTAGGATAGGGCACTGCGGTTTGAACAGTTGAGGCAGAAACCTGGAATGCCAGTGTCAGAGTATGCTGAGGAGTTTAATCGACTTAGCAGGTTCGCTGCTAACATCGTTACTACTAAAGCCAGTCGCATCAACCATTTCTTAAAAGGTTACGCCTATGTTCAACTCGTTGGCAGCAACTAAATTCTTGACCTTAGCCAAGATAATAGATAAGGCTAAGATAGTGGAAAAGAGGCATAAGGCCGAGAAAGCTGAAGGAGCTGAACATGAGTAGAAGGGTAAGCATAAGAGCAAGGGTCATGGGGGCCAGCATAGAGGGGGAAGAGGAGGTCCAGTAAAGGAATCTTTACCAACAACTGCAACACCTAGAAAGAGTAATGGTTAGTCTAAGCAGGGTTTCCCCACTTATGGCCAATGTGGCAAGAAACATCCTAGAGTTTATCGAAAAGTCTCTAGCGCATGTCTGAAATAGAAAAATAGGTCACTTCATCAAAGACTGCCCACAGATGAGGAATTTAGGAAATATGACCTCGACACCTCCACCATCTAGACTATTTCAACCTCTAGGGCAAAGAGCCAAGAACAAGGGACCAATTGCTGGAAACACATCGGCGGCCAATAATAAGGGCAAGGGTCGTGTCTTCGCTTTGAATCAGCAAGAGGCCCGTGCTTCACATACAGCCATTACAAATATCATTCCCATTTAAACTTCTAATGCAAGATGCTTGATAGATTCTGATGCTACGCATTCATTTGTGTCTCTATGTTTTGCTAAGAGTCTATGTAAAGATAAGGAATTAATGAATGAACCCCTAGTAGTGTCAACTCTTTTGGGAGAGATGATGGAAGTGAAGTATGTGTTTAAAGACAATGAGGTAGACATTAATAGACGAAAACTTCCAGTGGAGTTGCTAGAATTTGATGTACTAAAATTTAATGTGATCATAGGAATGGATTGGCTATATGAGCATGGAGCTCGTATTGAATATAGAGAGAAGCAAGTAGAATTTCGAACCAATGATGGGGAGAAATTTGTATATCAAGAAGATAGGAATGAGAACCCTCTGAATTTGATATCAACTTTTGGAGTGAGAAGGATGTTAAAGAAAGGGTACCAAGCATACTTAGCTCACGTTGTCGATATTAACAAGGAAGCCATTATTTGTGGTAAGAGCATACCAGTGGTAGATGAGTTCATGGACATCCTTTTAGAAGATCTACCTAGAATACCACCGAATTGTGAGATTGAGTTCAACATCAAACTACTATCGGGCATACAACTTATATCAATATCACCATATCATATGGCACCAGCGGAGTTTAAAGAATTACAGACATAACTGCATGATTTACTCGATAAAGGTTTCATCCAACTAAGTAGCTCGCCATAGGGAACTCTAGTGCTATTTGTGAAAAGGAAAGATGGCTCATTCTGTATGTGTATTGATTATTATCAGCTTAATAAGGTTACAGTAAGGAACAAGTATCTTTGCCAAGGATAGATGATCTATTTGATCAACTGTAAGGAGCTGGTTACTTCTCCAAGATTGACTTGAGGTCCGGTTATCATTAGTTAAAGATTCATGGAGAAGACATCTGCAAGATTGCCTTTCGTACAAGATATGGTCACTATGAGTTCACGGTCATACCATTTAGTCTGACGAATGCTCTAATTGCTTTCATGGACTTGATGAACCAAATGTTCAAGCCATTTCTCAACAAGTTCATGATTGTTTTCATCAAAGACATCCTGATTTACTCTAAGAGTAAAAAGGAACATGAAGAGTATCTAAGGATCGTGTTGTAGACACTACGTGATCACTAGCTTTAAGCAAAGTTATTTAAGTGTGAGTTTTAGATGGAGAATGTCAATTTTCTTAGGCATATAGTAAGTAAAGAAAAAATTTAAGTTGATCCTAAGAAAATTGAAGCAGTGGCCAATTAGCCATGACCCATAATGGTTTCTGAAGTTCAGAGTTTCTCAGGTATGGTCGGGTATTATAGCAGATTTGTACAGGACTTCTCTAAGATAGTATCACTATTGACCAAGTTGACTAGGAAACAAGTTAAATTTCATTAGGAATAGTCCTGTGAAGAGAATTTCCAAAAGCTCAAGAAGTGCTTGATATCAGCTCTAGTTGTAGCTTTACCAAAAGGTGAGGAAGGGTTCACAGTCTACTGCGATGCCTCGAGAATAGGACTTAGATGCTTTCTATTGCAAAATGGTAAGATTATTGCCTATGCATCATGACAACTCAAGAAGCATGAAGTGAATTACCCTATTCATGATTTAGAATTGGCCACAGTAGTGTTCGTCTAAAGATCTGGAGGCATTACATGTATGGAACAAAGTGTGAGATCTATACAGATCATAAGAGTCTTTAGTACATCTTGAGCCAAAGAGACCTCAACCTGAGGCAAAAGAGATGGGTTGAACTGCTTAGGGACTATGACTACTAGATTATCTACCATCCTATATAGCCAAATGTTGTGGCAGATGCTTTGAGTCAAATATCGATGGAAAGCCTAACTAGGCCATACACAAGAGGCCTATTGTAAAGGAGTTAAGAGGATTGCTTAGCTAAGGTTTAAGGTTAGAGATCGGAGAATCCCGAGCTCTAGTGGCACATTTTCAATTGAAGTCAAAGTTACTAGAGGAGATAAAGACTTCATAAGATAAGGATCCGCACTTGGTTAAGTTAAGGGATGAGACTGAGAAAAGAAATAACCTTGAGTTTGAAGTAATCGATAAGATTCTAAAGTGTGGTAATAGGGTATATGTGTCTGATGTGAATGGACTAAGGGAAAAGATATTGAAAGAAGCACATTAGACACCTACTGTGCTCATCTTGGAATTACCAAAATATACCATGACGTAAGAGTAAGTTATTAGTGGCGTGGACTGAAGAAGGATGTGGCTAAGTTTATGGCATCTTGCCTAACTTGTCAACAAGTCAAGTGTAAAGACTAACGAATCTCTAAACTGCTACAAGAGATTAAACTACCTAAATGGGAATGGGAGCGTATCATGATGGACTTTGTAGTTGGTTTACCTAGAACCTCCAAAGGTTATGACTCTATATGAGTCATAGTAGATCGACTAACAAAGTCGACTCATTTTCTGAAAGTTAAGACCACGAACTCTGTAGCCCAATATGCACAGTTGTATATTGACAAGATCGTGAAACTGCATGGGATGCTGATGTCCATCATCTCAAACTGAGGCACTTAGTTCATCTTGAGATTCTAGTAAAAGTTGCAAGAAGTGTTAGGAACACAGTTGGACTTCATTACCGTGTTTCACCCTTAGACTGATGGACAGTTCGAAAGGACAATACAGACACTAGAAGACATGTTAAGAATGTTGTCCAAAATTTTGGTGGTAGTTGGGATAAGTACGTACCTTTGATCAAGTTCACCTACAACAACAGTTACCATTCGTCCATCGGTATGGCACCATATGAAGCTTGTATGGAAGGAAATGTCATTCTCTAATCTTTGGGTTGAGCCTAGAGATAAATATATGGAGATGCTAGAATTGCTCAATAAGACTACCAAAAAGGTATCATTGATACAAGATCGACTGAAAATGGCCTTCAGTCAATAAAAGAGTTATGCGGATCCCAAGAGAAAAGACGTTCATTTTGCTGTAGGAGATCACATTTTCTTGAAGGTTTCTCCAATGAAAGGTGTCATGAGGTTCGATAAGAAAGGAAAGCTATCGCCCTATTTCATTGGTCCTTTCGAGATTTTGGATAAGGTTAGGGAAGTGTCTTATAGACTTGCCCTACCCCTAACTATGGCACATGTACACCCGGTATTTCATATCTCCATGTTGAGGAAATATGTATCAGATCCATCCTATGTTCTATCACCTCCAGATATTGCAATAGATGAGCAACTGTGTTATGAAGAGTTACCAATAGCCATACTGGATCGGCAAGTAAAAAGATTGAAAAACAAGGAGATACCTATGATCAAGGTCCAATGGTGAAATCATGGAATAGATGAGTGACTTGGGAAGCTGAGGAAGAGATGCGACAGAAGCATTCTCAACTTTTCAAGAGCATATGAGTAAGTACCTAAATTTAAGGATGAATTTCTTTTAAGGGGGGAGAATGTAACACCCATACCCACCCTAGGAGTTTTGTGACAAAATTGGTTGATTGCGAACTACTATGACAAAGTATGTGCTTTCATGAAAATTCATGTGCTATGTGATTGATGAGTAAGTGGCATGCTAGATTAGTTTTAATCTGTATAATATGAATTTTGGATATGAAATAAGTGATTTATGTAAAGTACAAAGCATAAAATGATTTATTGCATACAAAGTGAATTTTCATGCACAAAGCGATTTTTGAAGCATAAAATAATTTTATGAACATTTCTAAAATATTTTAAATTAAATATTTTTGGAGGGATTTTAATGAAAATAAGAATTAAAATATTTTATTTTTAATTATTTATAAATAGCCCATAAATTATATTAAAAGCCTAACTCACCAAAAGCCCAATACACCAAAACACTCATAACCTAGCTCATTAATGATAAACTTGTAATTTTGCTCAAAACCCTGAAATAAACCTAATATTCGACCTCTCTTTATTGTGGCAGCCTCCATTATGTTTTCCCATTAGATTTTTATAGAATTTTCACTCAAAAATTCTCTCTAAATTGAAATTTACAAGGTGCCTCCAAACCTTGCGATTTTGTGATCATTTTCGTAAGTTTTTCTCTTCTTTCAAGCTACTATTTGATTTTTTTTTTTTTTATGAAAATAATCATGAGTAATCCATATAGGGCTATATATTACTATTTTTCTTCTTGTTAAATTCAACCTAGGTTGTTTTTCTGAAGGAGAAACCGATTTCCAACCGTCAACACAACTCTTTCTTCCCTGGTTATGTGGTTTCGACCTACCTTGGGATTTCGATCCCAAGGCCTATAATTTTTATATGATACATTTAAATGATTTTTAATATGTATATATGAATGATACATGATTTAATTGTATGTTGGTTGAAGGAGTAACTCTAGAAAACACCTAGGGTGTTTCGGCCTACCTAGGGTTTCCAAACCCTAATTGTCATGTTTGATTAATATGTGTACATGATTAAGTGACATGTGAATTAGACTTTATGATGTGTTAATTAAGAATTAATGACCTTAAATTGACTATGAGATTGATTGTATGATTTGGTCAAAGGAGACAAACAAGACTCTTTTAAGGTTTACTTGTTAAGTTGATATATATGGAAAGAATTAAGTGTACCAAGTTAGAAATTGAATTGAATTGATATTAAGATCGTGATTTATTGTGTTTGGCTTAGAAAAGTCTTGGTATGAGTTATTATGTGATTTCATGTGAGCCTAAGAAGGCAAAGTATGCAAGACTTAAAAGTCAACATATTATGTGCAAGTGATGAATACACTTCTAAGTGCAACTCCACATATATGTGAATGATATATGTGTGTGGGGTAGTTATGGGATAGGATAGCATGATGTTAAGCAAATGCTAAGTATCGAATTATAATGTTATGTTAGAGCTTGAGGATTATTAAAGGTGCAGAGGCTACAGGCATTAGGAGTTAAGGAACCACAAGGTGAGTAAATATTATGTTCATGTTTCAAGTATAAGTTATCATGATATGTGAACTTTTGATATTCTTGAAACTCAAGTTCCTTTCTATTTTCAATTATAACTATATGATTTCTTTGTTAAGCTTGGGTTGTTAAAGGACAATTGGTCCAAAACTATTATTATTTATTCAATGATAAAAAAAAAAAAACCTTTATGACTGTTGCCTTACCTTATATTCTTTCTAGAATCACACTGTTATTTATCTTTTGTTCAATAAGCTAAATTTCTATTGCTATTATGTTACATGTGATTGCATTCTTCAATGACATTGTTACAAGTGATTGCCATTAGCTTTAGCTATTATACGTATGAACCCTTTTATGCAGAAATCTTTGTACCGATATGGGAAATCATTGGAATATGTGCATATAGTCTTAACCTGATGGATAAGGATAGTGTATCCACCTCAGCTAGAAGAGGTGGGTCTAGCTATGAAGCATGACCAGCCTCATGCTTATTTACAAATTGAGAGTTGGAATTTGGTATGATGCCACCTCTCCTTTGAGTGAATAAGGCAAAAGCCGTCACTCTATAAGTCACAAGTTACACATTTGATTTCTGTGAACCTTGCTAAATCACAAACCATGAATTATGAATTATGAACCCTTATAAAGGGAAATGTGTTATTGTATAAGTTGTATTATTTACTCATTAAGATCATCTATCTCACTCTTTTTTCTTGTGTGGTTTCAGGTAAACATTATGAGGAGGTAAAGTGATAGTTCAAGCAATCTACTCCGCTTAGGAGATTTTCTTGTCCAAGTTTATTATCGTACTATGAAGAGTCTCTTTTTAGATGCTCCGGGAGTTCTTGTTTTGGGAGTTTTATCTTTTGGAACATTATGATTTGATAATTTATTTGGAGTCTTAAAATATTATTTTCTTATAAATTGTATTTAAAGTATTTTTGAAATTATTCTTCCACAAATTAAAGTTTTCCTTTATGAATGGTCAAATTAAGTTAATGCATGAGATTTGGTACGATCCTAGCCAGTGTTTCTATGTGCATGAGTGGGTTATATAGGTGTGGGTGACCTTATGTCTTTCCATATTCTAGAATTGTCATATATCTAAAATTGGGATGTGATAATGGTGTTTGCATGCGGAGCCAAGAGGAGGAGGCTACCATGATCCAGCAAAGTGGAGAAAATATGGTGGAAGGACAGGAGGTCAGAGGCAAATTAAGGTGAAATTCACAGCCATCTGGCAAGTTTTGGGTTTATTTTAATTGAAAAAATCAACTCACGGCCAGTTCATTCGAGTCATTGGATACTCGACTGGGTGAACAAGTTTTGACTGATTTTTTTGTAAATAAAGTATTATGGTTGATCCGGTCTTATATATGGTCTAATTTTCAGTTGAATCGGCTGGTGTAGGCCGGGTTTGATAACCATGATTTAAATATAAGGAAAGAATGAATTCAATTAGAATAAAGAAAAAATAAAATAATTATTATTTAGTATATAATTAATCACATTTAATTTAAATAAAAAATAAATTCAATTAGAATAAACAAATGATAACGTAATTATTATTTAATATATATTTAATTTAATTTAAATAAAGAAAAATTATTATAATTTCAAATATTTATTATTTAATTAGCATAATAAATTAAAAATTACATGCATCACTAGTATTAAGTGTAGTTGTATTATTATGTCAAATCTAATTGTGTAAATATCAATAATAGGTTAATCTAAATTTAAAATTTAACCTGCAACACATAACTAGCTATAACTTTGACAGGTATTGATCGAGTCAGGAATTTTTTTAGGAAGAGTGAAAATAATTTTGTGATTTTAATATTTGATTATGTATTTATATATATGTTTATCTTTTCATATGAATTTTTATAAATTATATAAGTACAAGGAAAATAAATATAGTCAGATAATATGTCTAGATATGCTTTTCACATATAAATTATAAATAGACAAAAAGATTAAAGAAAAACCTTATTAAGATTGAATTGAAGATTTAAATATTTCTATAACACCATAATAAGGTTTAAAGCACTAATTTAATTCCATATTAAGTATACGTATTAATTCAATTCGGAATCAAAATACTAATTCAATTCCAAATTAAAATATTAATTCAATTCCAAATTTGAATCAAAGCCACTAATTTTTCAAATTTGAATCAAAGCATGCATTCAATTCTAAATTTATGCATAAATTAAGAAAAAATTAAAAAAAAATTGCAAAATGGGTTTTGCATCTCTTAGACTCTTACCTCGATTTCTTCTCTTATTAGCTATTATTTTAATGTCTTAACTCTTTCCCCTTAGTCTTATATCGCATTCAATTTCAAATTTATACTACTAAAAAAAATATATGCTGAAAGTAAGAAAAAAAAAATAAAGAAATGGATTTTGTATCTCTTAGACTATCTTAGCCCAATTTTTTTTGTCTTTTTAGCTCGTTTTAATGTATTGGCTCTTCCCTCTTAATCTTAGAAGTTAGAAGACAGGTTCAAAATTACAGTTTTGCTGAATGCTCAAAAGGAAAAGACAGTCTCCGTTAGTTTGACAACTTCAATGTCTAAAAAAAAACTCAACAGAACAACACTTATAAGAAGATTAATTTAAATCTTGTTTTGTATTATAAATAAATTTTAAGAAATTTATTTTATGTTTTTCAATTTTTTTTTTATACATAAAAATTTCCATTTTAGCTCAAACATAGAAATTAAACATAATTAAATTAAATTCTATCATTTATAAATAAATAATACATCTCAAATTCTCTTATACAAATTAATAAATTTTACCAGAATCTATTTGAAAACAAAATTAGTTATTCGAAACGATTAAGAATTTAAATACTCATTCAATCATTTCAAATCCATACCTACCCAAATAATTGTTCAGGGAAAATACATTTAAAACACCAATAATTATTTATAATACACAAGCAAAAAAAAAATCCATGAATAAGAAAAAATGTACACGTACATAAAGGGTCTCCTTTGTTGATGAACCTAATAAAAAAAAATTGTGTATTTATTGAAAATACATAAATGTTGTAATTGTGATAGTTGGAAAAGTAAATACATAAAATATTGAATCTCAAAAAAGTTCTAATATGTTTATTTCCAAGGGCATACCCGTTAATATATCAAGACTATTGACAATTGCATGTCTATAGTTATATGTATCCAAGGGAAAAAAAAATTGAAATATTGATGCATACTAGTCATTGGACAAAGTCAAATCTAGCAAATGGAGAATCTTGAATCTTTTAGTTTACTTTTACTTTCCATAGAATTATAATATAATCATGTTAGTTGTTAATTAACTTCCAATAAAAAAAAGGGAAATCCAACTACTATTTATATTTTTTTAATAGTATTTCAACAGCTTGACCAATTTGCGTTGACATGAAATTCTTGTACCAAGAACTTGTATAAACTTGTTCTCATCCTCATATGAAAATTGGTATCATTTCTCTTATTTATGCCATGATTATTAAATTCAAACCAACTGATCGATTTAATCAAGAAAATTAGAAATCAATTTACATATAGGTCTGGATCACTTATGAACTAAATATCTTCCGTAACGAGCATTATTAAGGATGGACATAAAATTTAGATAAGAAATGGACTAAAAATACAGAGAAAATAGTATCGTATAATCTATAAATTTAATTGGTATATATATACATGTAAAAAAAAATAAAATTGGAGACAATCATAGTGCATTTAATTAGAGAAAGTATAGGATAGACTGTCCCTCCTAACAACTCAACTGGCTTATGTAGAAACTGGATTAATAATAAGAATTTCTTCATAGGAGATGCATTTGGTAAGTTCTTTAATAACCACTCAAAAATAAAAAATTAGTGTGTGTATCTATATATATATATATATATATATATATATATATATATAAATATTATTTTGGAGCTGATTTGGACTTTTTATCATTTTTATCATTGAGCGTTACTTTACTCTCTATCTTATTGTAATATTCGTTTATAATATACAATGTGTATTATTCATGCATATCAACAAACTTAATATAAATAATAATAAAGATATGCTAATATTTAAAATTTTAATTTGATCCCTATTAAACTTTTATATCATGGTTCTCTATTTTCATTAATTCTAAGATCATACTGAATCTAAAAACTAGGATTTACGCACATTCATTTTCTTCATTTCTAGTAGTTGACACAAACTTTTTCGACTCTTGACCATATATTTAATATTATCTTTCTTTTACTGAAAAATTATTGCCTATTCCATGATATACTCCTTTTCTTAATTCAATGTGAGATTTTTTTTTCTTTTTTTTTTTTGGTCTAGTGAATCAAATATCTGCTCGTACTAGCTTATGCCAGTTTCAAAGCACAACCCATGCGTCGCTTGATCAATTTACGTATTTAGAATCGAGTCCTGAATAATAAAAGAAAAATCAAATTCGATCTTGTTAATGAAGCTAACTCTTGAGATTAAAATAAAAGTCTCTGAGTTTATTCACATAATAATTTTTTATATCTTGATTTTTTTTGGTACTTCTATCTTAATTATTTAAAAAATCTAAACCTTAGGGGTTTACCAATTTTAACAAATAAAATACTTAAAATCATCAAATAATAATGTTATCAAGGTGTCCTTATGACTATTGCTATTAAATATTATGGGTTTTTAAAAAAAAAGATTTATAGATTTTCAATTTTTATTTGATATATGGGCCTTCATTTGGGGACTGTAGAATTTGTTTTCAGAATTGAACTATCTTGTCTTGAAAAGGATAGAGATTAACAATGACCAAGACTGGACTGGTTTAAATTTTGGGATTTCTACACAAATACCTAAAAAGGACACTCTCTTAACTTTTCTATCCTCACTTTTCAAAATTAACTTTTATGTCTTTCTCATTAAAAATATTACTTTCCTACGCTTCAAGTCACAGTAATATAAGAATCAAACTCTAAAACCCTCACGCTCAAAAAATCTCCTTCAAAATCGAAACCTATCGAAGAATGAGTTACGAAAAAAATTGCGTATTGTTGTAAACAGTAAATCAAAACAAATAAGTTCTTCAAATATCACAGATCTATATATTCTACAATATTGTTGAACTAAAACCAGTTTTTCAAATATCATTCAGATATTTTGAAGATCTACATATTCTATTTTATCTTATTTTAACTATCATTATATTAAAAACTCAAAATCTATTTTCAGACCTACAAAATTCATCAAACTAAACTATCAAAACCATATTCAACATTTTTTTTTTTTTGGAGTTACTACGAATTTCATACATCTATTTGTCATGTTTTACTAACGATCTGTCTTATAATATTCAAATCGAATATATAATTTAATTATTTTATGACTTCCAAATTTCTATTTTATGAAAATTACTTTATTTTTGTATAATGTGCAAAAAAAAACCTTGAAAGTCCAACATATTTTGAAGCAAAACCCAAGTATTAGCATATTTGAGGTATATATAAGTATATCACAGGTTTACATTTTACATTATTTTGATTAACTTGTGATTACATTGAATTTTTTTAACAAATAAGTTTACAAATATTTGAATATTTATTATTTCATGAATACATATATAAAACAAAGATGAATCAAGTATATATTACATTTATACATTTATATTTAAAAAAAAATACAAAGTCAATTTTCAGCATTAGCAGTAAACAGTATATTTCAGGTTTATCACCAGTATATTTTAGGTATATCATACAAGCAAACTTAACTTTCTCTTGTAAATTATATACACAATTATCAGCAATATCAGTAAACCTATATTTCAAGTATATCACAAGTATATCATAACTATATAATACTTTAACTTTTACACCATTATGCCGATTCAAATTTTAATATACATACTTTTTAATTTCAGGTATGGACACAATACTAGTTTTTGTTCATTATAATGGACACTGGGAAGAAAACAACAAATATATTGACTTTGAAGTGACAAGTATACTCATACCTAAAGATAGCAACTTTGAGAAACTGTTGGAAATACTTTCAAAATAACTGCAAATCAAACTTGAAGAGAGAACAATCAAAATCTAGTATCAAGTAATGAAACAGAGATATTTTTCAGCAAACCCAGTAAACAGTATATCTAAAGTATATCATAGGTATATCATAAGTATATATTTTACTAAATTTAATTAACTTGTATTTATTTGATATATATCTTCAAATATTTTTGGATATTGAGCATTACAAAAATGTAAGTATATAACAAGAATACATCATCTATATGTTAGATGGAAAAAATTATATTCTTAAAAAAATAACAAATGATTTTCACAATAAACAATATATCTTAAGTATATAACGAGTATATTGTAGGTATATCAAGAGTATAACGAGTATATATTAGGTATATCTTAAGTATATAAATGCTTACGTATTACTTAAAGACTTAACATACTCAACTTTTTTCTTTGAAGAAACATCATCAACGCTCTTTTTTTTTTTTTTTTGTTAATATAACTCATCATCAAGCATGGACGATAATATTAATTAGAATATATGAATATTTTTAAAAAATTTAAAAATTAAATTAAATTTTTAAGAGACTAAAAAAAATTAATAAATGATTTTCAATTTTCACAGTAAAAGAGTATATTTTAAGTTTATTTTAAGTATATCACGAGTATATGTTAGGTATATTTTAAATATATCATAAGTATATACCAGAAATAAATTCTTTTATCTTCTTTGGAGACTTAACACCCTCAACCTTATTTTTTATATACCATAAGTTTATAAAAAGAAGTTGATGAGAGTGAAGTGTGGGATTTTCAATTTGAGTCTCTTATCTATTAGAATGATTGGAGTTTTCATTAATTTATTTAATGTTATGTAACTAACAAAATAATAATAATAATAATAATAATAATAATAACAATCGATTAGAGAAAAATATATTTTGTATAGTTTTTTACCCACTATTTATTTTTAATATTGAAATATTGATTGTTATTCAAATAAGACATCTATAGATATATCACTAAATAATAAATATAAATATATAACTTTAGTTAATTTATGAAATCATTGTTTACAATAAAATAAATAAACCACAAAAATAATATGAATTTTACTTTCGCACATCTTGATCTATTCATTTTATTTTGCTCAATTGTCATTCCTATGTAATTTAGACCTTGTTATAAACTATATATTATTATCTACCTTAGTTCATTAAATTGCAAACTTTAGTAATATTTGATAGATCATAATGAGATGTAATATAATATAATAAAATATATTTTTAGTTTAAATATTACATTAAAAAAGCATCTAATTACATTATATTGTGTCTCATTACGGTTTACCAAATGTATTTTTAGTTCATGTGTAAAATTTAGTAATATTTGATAGATCGTAATGAGATGTAATATAATATAATAAAATATATTTTTAGTTTAAATCTTACATTAAAAAAGCATCTAATTATATTACATTATGTCTTATTACATTTTACCAAATATATTTTTAATTCATGGGTATTTTAAATAGAGTAATTTTATTCTCATAAAAATATTAAAATTATTTTATATAGATAATCATGGGAATGAACGTAACTTTGAATTTAAAATATATGTAGAATTATAAAAGAAGATCCATGTGATATTAAATATTAAATATTAAATATTTTAAATAATTAACCATTTTATTATTTATTATCACAAGGTATGATATATCTTTATTCGGCAAAAAAAAAGGTATTATATATCTTTGACTTGTATTATACATAAAGAAAGTGCTAGCAAAAGAAGGACACAAATAAGAAACACCAGAAATACAGATAGAGCTATAGAGATAGTTCAAATAGATATGCCATAAAAATATAAAAACCCTAATAAGAAGAGTGTAAAAATAAAAAACTAAAAAAGCAAAAAAATAAAAGTTCAAAATGCAGCGTAGAAATATAATAACAACTTAAAAAAGGGTAGGCTGTGTAATTTCCTCTTAAATTTTTGGTTCTTGAATGGGTTAATCTTAATCCAAATTTTGACCCAGAAAAAAAAAAACAAAAAACAAAAAAAAAACTTTATATTTAAAATTTTCAAAAATGAAAAAAAGAGAAGATTTTATATGTGTAGAACACAAATAATATCAATTAAAATTTTATTTTGGTCTCTCACATAATATATATATATATATATATATATATATATATATATATATATATATATATATATATATATATATATATATATATATATATATATATATATATATATATATATATATATATATATTTATATGAGGATAATAATATTAAACACGACATTAACCTAACATGAAATTAATGGATTTAAATTAGCATTTATCGTATTCATATCGGTTTTGTGTTGACCTGATTATGATATAATAATAATAATCATATTGTGTTACGGATTGACCCGTTAATTCAAACACGGCAACGCATTAATATTCATGTGCCATGTTATGTTAAAAAATTTATCTTATTATAATTATGACTTACAAAATATATATACATAGAAATTGCTTTTAATCGTCTTTCTAAATTTATATTTAATTATATTTTATGCAATAATATAAATTAATAGGAGTTAATTTAGTAAATTTGATAATGTTTAAATATTAAAATAAAAATTAATCAATTAAAAATTTTAAACGTATTATTTGTGTCGTCTCATGTCACCCATTAATAAAATGAATTGTATTCATAGTTAGATTTTTGATACAATAAATTAATCATATCATATTTATATTGATCATTATCGTGCTACAAGTATATATCAATATGACCCATTTATATATATATATATATATATATATATATATATATATATATATATATATATATATATATATATATATATATATATATATATATATACACACACACACACACACACAGATATATATATATATACACACACACACACACACACACACACACACATATATATATATATTCTATATTTTTAGAATTATTTTATTTGTTTAAATTCAAATTTTAGCTCAGTTCTCGAGAATACAATAATATTATTACTTATTTTTAAAAATAAATAGTTCTACAATTTATAAATAAATTATAATATATTTTTAGTATTTTTATTTTATTTTTGCAGATCAAAATGATATCACAATGATGTAATAATGTCATAACTCAGGCGATAATATCATTTTATTAATAATGCAGATAATGATGTCATTTTATAAATGATGCAGGAGATGATGTCATGAAATAAATGATGCAGGCGATGATGTCATGAAAATAATGATATAATTAATGATGCAATATGATTGAAAATAAAGATAGAATTTGTCTATAAATAGGCATTACCTCCCTTCTCCAAAAATACAACTCAAAGTAGTAAAAAATAGATATAAAGAGAGTTACATATATTTTCTTAAAGTATATTTATTTTATTGTTATTTTTATCAAGAGGAGGAATTTTTGGAGCGCGAGTTCATTAAAAATTGTATCTCAAAATAAGTTCTTTCTAAACTTTATTCTTGAATTTAATTATAAGTTATTATTATGTTTGTTATTTTGATTGTTAATTTAATTATTTTTTCCTTCTCAATTATGAGTAGCTAATTTTATTTTTTAGGATTTAGATGTAATATTTTAATTTGCATATTATTATTTATACTTAATTGATTGGGTTTGATTGTTGGAATTAATCTTTCATCTTAGAACTTAATACTTATAATTAACTGGCCATTAATTGTATGATTTAAGTTATTGTGTGAAATAGCGAGAGTATAAGCACAATATTAATTCATTAAGATAATTGACTTAGAGAATGTATTGCTTAGAGAGAAGAATACTTCTTTGTAATTTTTAAAAGGATTTCCATAAAACTTAATGGATTTGTGTTAATTATTTATGATCAAGAAAGTGGACGTAAAGTTAATATGAACACATATGGTGTATCTTAAGAGATAACATCATATAATTTAAAAAAATCTAATCATTAATTCCAACAAAAATAATCCATCTATAAATTATAAAGAGATCATATGTAATCAATTGATAAATTCTAAATCCTAAACCTTTGATCTTATTTCATATTTATCATCATTTATTTATTTGAATTTCACTTTAACTTAAAATACGAATTCTCATAATTGATTTTCTAAATAATAAAGTAATCTTAATTTTGGTACTTGTCAACCCTTTCCTGTAAATTCGACACTTTATTCATATACTATTACTTGACACGACCTGTACACTTGCAGAAATGGCACAATAATATATATATATATATATATATATATATATATATATATATATATATATATATATATATATATATATATATATATATATATATATATATATATATGATGATGATTTTGAAATCTCCTCATCATCCTTATGTTGTAGGGTTTATGAGACCTGTATAGAAGAAAAAGCAAGAGCAAAGGCTTGGGGTTGATCTCTTAGGAAACCTTTGATGCTTAAGTTAGTAATGTTGGAGAGAGAATGTAAAGAGAAAAACTGAATCCCCCCAAAAAGTTAGAGTTTCTTGCCATTTATATGTTAAAAATCCTTGTAAGAGAAGGATTTGATTTTCCAAGGTGAAATGGTTTGGAGTGACTTATCTTGTAATAACCTCTGGCCTTTTCTGAATCCATTACAAAGTTTGTTTGGACTTGTTTAAGAGAATGATTGGCCCTTAACTTATTTTGATCCAGCCCTGTATGGTATTTTTTGGCCATATATATATATATATATATATATATATATATATATATATATATATATATATATATATATATATATATGAGTAGTAATTCATAAATACAGAGAACTTAAATGTGAAATACTTGGACAATTAATACTTCTCACCTATGCACTTAGTACCCAAATAAAGTTCAATTAGTATAAATCTATTACAACACACTAATAAACATTTTATTCTGTAAGATATATATACAAATGATTTATTATTCAGCTTAATTAATTATAACTGTAGCATGATGATCTATGGAATGGCTCGAATGGCTAACTTGAATTCATCACCATTGATATTAATTCTTGAAGAAGAATTTCTTGGACTAATTAATTGCTTCAGTAGTGTTAAGTGTTTGTGGGAGTTGATTTCTTTGATTTCTCCAACGCCTAACCATAGCTAAGCTCATTAATATCCATAAGTTTCTATGAAAAAGCCTAGATTGATGCATTTTATGCTTGTGATAAAAGAAATAAATGAGAAGAGCAATTGTTGATGTGCCTCCAGTGAACGTAAAAAGCATCCAAAAACTGCCTGGACTAAGGCTAAAAGTCTCATCTTCTTCTTCTGATTGTTGTTCATCTATTGCACATTTTTGAGAAGCAATCATGTTCTTTTCTAGTTCTTGTAGCTGTCCACTTTCTGTTACTTTTACTAATGCTTCTGTTACATCATGAAGTAGTGGAGATTCCTTTGGAAATGCCTGAGATTTATAAGAATTAAAAATAAGGGAAAAAAAAAAAAAAAAAAAAAAAGAGGAAAAACTATTGATTCAAATGCTCTCTTTTTAACGATAAGATTTACATATGCCTGCACTAGTTTTGGCAGGTTCCAATTGGGTCCTGATGGGCGGAGCTGATGTTATATGTTTGTAATATATATATATATATATATATATATATATATATATATATATATATATATATATATATATATATATATATATATATATATATATGTATATATATATATGTATATATGTATATGTATATGTATATATATATATATATATATATCTATATATATGTATATATAGATATGTATATATATATATATATATATATATATATATATATATATATATATATATATATATATATATATATATATATGCAAAGTTTTTCTCCAAGGAAATGAAATACTTACAAATCCATAGCCTCCAACTTTGAAAGATGGTCCCGCGGTAGTAAAGCCATTGCAATATCTAGCAAGGAATAATTTGGCAATAGGTTTTTCAAGAAAGACAGCTGCGATCTCTCCATTTCGAAGGTCTTTAACACATTCTTGATGTGATGAATAGTTCTTCAAATTCTTAGGGCTAAAATGCAAGACATCCTCCAAATATTTTGAAACAAATGATACACCAAAATGACCGACAAGTGCATTGCTATTTTGAAGTGACTCAATGCTATCTATGGCTGGTCCAAGCCCTTCCACAGTTAGTATGCTGGAAAGATTAGCTGTGTATGTCTGCGTAAGGACTAGTGCTACAAATAGCCATACCACCATTGCCATTCTTGATAAATTGCTATTCAATTTTGACCCTGATTCCACCATTCACATAAACAAAATCAAATTAATTAACTAATTAGCTACATAATCATTACAATAAAAATTAGAATTAACAATACTAATTTACTATTCCATCCGTAACATAATAATAAGCTTAAATAAATTTCCTGTAGATTAAGAAAATGTAATTTTTATAATTAAAATAATACATTTTTCATATAATACCCCCAATTAATATTAGATGGCTCTCTTTATTTTAACTAGAAACAAAAAAAAAAATTATATTATCATTTGGAAATTGAAATGATATGTAAATATACTCTAAGTTATGTAAATAAATATAAAGAGCATTAATATTTGATGTTTTTAATTATCATATTTAATAATATTTGCTTGATAACAATATTATAAAATAAATAAGGGTATAATAGCAAATTAACAAATTAATTATAATTTTAAAAAGTAAAGTAAATTATATTTTGGGACGGACGAAACAAGAAAATAAGTATATTATTATGAGACTGAGTAAGTATCATTTGATACACTGTGTTAAAATCTGCAATTAATAACAAGTATATACATAACAGAAAGTTGATAATGTTGCTAAATGTAACATATATTAACAGCATGCCGGTAATGTTGTTAAATGTTTATAATAGTGTTACAAAACTTCTTTTTTTTTTTTTTTTTTTTTTCACTCAATGGAATTTACACATTAAGTGGTAGTGCTACTAATTCTTATTATCATCCATTTTTAAACTTTTAGCATCAAAATTGATAATATTGCTAAATATCAATACATATATATTAACAATATGCATATCATATTGTTAATAGGGATTATTTTTAGTAGTGAATATGTAATTAATTAGGAAATTAGAAATGATATTACCTTGTAAAGAGAAGAGAGTGGTGAAGGATAGCCACAATAAAATTCCCACTTGATTAAGAAAGGATCCTCTAAGCTCAGAGCAATGACTTCTTTCTATAAACCAAATTACAAAACCATTGTAGATATTTATGATGCAAACTAAAACCCACATGGCTTTAGTAAAAGGCTTCATAAATAACAATGCTTTGTCGTTTGATTTTGATCTAACAGGAACTACCATCACCAATTCTGATTCAGTGTATGGATGTGTGAACTCCGCATATCTGAATCGGCTGGCCACTATTGCTATGTCACCAACAGCTGCATCAAATTTCTACATACAACAAAAAAATAAATAAATGAGAGAAAGAGTTTAATTTTTCCTCTTATCCAAATAATGAAGCAATTGTATTATACTTAATTTTTATTCAAAATGTTATTATTTCATTAGATTAGTGTATAAACAAAGTGCAAGCAAGATTTTATATTCTAATTATAAATTTTTTTTAAATTAGAAGTTTAAAATTGATAAATAACAGTATCAAATTATTTTTAATTTTGTCTATAGACATTGTAACAAAGTAGCTAATTGGATTTTTAAAGCTAATTGTTTGAGCTACAATCCTAATTGGTCTTGTATTTTGCCTAATGAGCTGCAAAATTTCATTAGGATGGATTTATATGATCATTAACATCAATGATATTGGTCATTACTGTTGAAAAAAAAAATCAGTTCTATGGCGCAAAATACTCTTTACTTTATTAGAGTTAAAAAAGGATTAACACAGTATGCAGTTTTCTCCTTATATTTTAATTTAAAAAAAAAATATACACAAATTAAAAATTGTAAAAACAAATGAATTAAACTTCGCATACCTTTAAAAGGATCTGTTTCACCAAATCATTGTACGTGCCATTAAAAGGAAAAAGTTCATATGACAAATAGAATGGCAATTGTTGAACAGCTGCCTTGAAGAGCTCAATTGCATATCCCTTATAGGAAGTTGCATTTTGCAATTGATCAAATTCAACAAGCACATATTGTTTAAAGGTAGATTCAGTCGGCACTCCAATTCTCAATGGCTTAGAATGTGTTGGTATAGCCCATCCTCTTGGTATAGACAAAGGCCCACCTGGCCAAATCACTTGCCCTAAATCTTTCATAGAAGATAAAGAAGTAGCATTAGTTGTAATAGTCTCCGAGAAACCAAGCTTATTAGACCAAAATCCAAGTTCTCCATAACTTTTTCCCATAACATTAATTATTTGAAAAGTCTCCATGCAAGGTACTTTGTTATTTTTGAATTGAATATTTCCTGTTAATCCAACAAAATCGGAGGCTACAATCTTCTCTAACAAGTCTTGGCCTCTAATTTTGCTTTCATTCTTTAATGCTTGACCTACGATCCACATTGCATCATAAGCCTGCGCGGCAAAAATCCCAGGTTCATGGTTAGTTTCCTCAGGATATTCCAATCTAAATCTTCGTCGAAATCTTTCAAAGAAATTCTTGAAACGAGGCTCATTGTCGTTGAAATGGGCCTTTACTCCTATAACTCCTCTCATAGAGGATATAATAGAGGCGTCAATCGAATGAACATGACTCGAAAAGGCGTCTGTAGTTATCCATACATATCCTTTTTCCATCATTTTCATTGTCTTCGCCTTTGCAAACAAGCGTATAGCTAATGGAAATGATAAATGAACCACGAAAACTCTACATTGCCTTCTTTTAAGCCTTTCAAGCTCATCGGCCAATGAAGAAGAAGAAGACAAGGAAGAAAGAGATAGAACATCAGTTATCTCCGCGCCTACTTCTTGCAAGGCGTCGGAGAAATAAGGCATAATTTCAATGATAGAGGAATCAATTTCTTCATAAATTACAGTAACTTTATGCCATTCCCATGACCTTACAATATCAGCAATAGCTTTCATTTGAGCATACTTGCTGGAGGAAACTTGAAGAAGAAACGTCCATCGATGTGATGCCCATTTCGGAGCTGAGTCGGAGAAAGAAAGTATTGGGGTTTGATATTTACTACCAACTTCAGCAACCAAAGATGCCTCTTCCCATGGTTGGGGTCCTAGAATAGCTTTCACTTGTTGGCTAATTATCAGTTCCCTGGCTGCATTAAATAATAATATGGGCATTATTAAAACTAAATCATTCATATTATAGAATTAGAGATGCATAAGGACAAAAATATAATCCTTTTATAGTGATTTTAAGATTAGCAACCTTAATCAATTATAAGATATGGTAAGCAAATCTATTCGCCAATTAGAAGATTTTAATCAAAGTGTAATTTTTAGGGGCATGAATTAAATTCAAATTCTTCCCATACCCTATAAATTAATTATAATATAATTTAAATCATCAAAATTCAACTTCACATATTTATATAATAGTTTACCTGCAAGAGCTGCTTGAACTGGTTCCTTATGAGAGTGTTCTACATGCAGGATCAAGCTTTGATTGGTAAACCCTTTGAAGTCTTCAATTGCTAATTGCATAGCTATACTCTGTTCTTTACCAATCCTACAAGTGTTATCTAAAATTGCACCTATAATGAGCTTATTGCCATTGCTCTCTTGTGTGCCTTCGCTTCCATTGGCTAAAACTGATAAGTTGTTATTATGTGTAAATATTGAGACCAAGGCCAAGAACGAGAAGAGAAAAGGATCCATTTAATATCTTCTCTTGACAACTTAATTTTCATAGACCAACAAAGAATGGGTTTTGGTAATTGATCAAATATTTATATGCTTTATAATAGCTTCTTTTTTTTTTTTTTCTTATTTTTGGTCAACTTGAAAACATTAATTTTCTATGTCAAAAAAAGAAGAAAGATTCTTGGTCTAAATAAACAAAAGGGATAAAATTCTTTGCATTCTTAATTTCCATTCTTTATTTTAATATTGATGCTTGATATTCCAATTCATGCAATTTGCTTGAAGTTTCACTCCATAATTCATTTGAATTTTATGAATTTTTTTAATAAAAGATTGAAAGCCAAAAATTAATGAGTGCATTCAAATATCTAATTAGATTGGCAAATTCTTAGCGCTATCATCATCTAAATGAAAAGAAAAAAAAAAAAAACAAAATTTTATAAACCTTGATAATCCATTTAGGAAACATATATTAATATGTGCAAAGAAGCAGAGAAGTGCATGACCAAAGTTCATCAATTAACTTAGTTTGGTGCAAATTTTGCAACTTAATTTATGTTCTAATATTTTGAGCATTGGAAGATGCATGACAAGTAATAAATTAGTGGTTAAAATTATAGTCTATGCTTTTATCGTAGCTAATTAGCAATTGATTAGTTACTATATTAAGGCGATTGGTAAAATATCATTTTAGTGACTAAATAGTTATTAAAAGTACCACTAAAAAAATATCGCCACATGTATTAAAATTTAATTATAAACTAGTTATTAGTTAGAGACTCAAATAACACAATTGCTAATTTGAGACTAAGAACTAACAAGAAAAGAAAAGTTGATGGAACAAATTATTAGAAATTGATTTAACTACTAATACTGATAGTCACTAAATTTAACAACTACCAGATTTAGTAGTTAAATTATTGACTTCTAATTTTTCACTATATTTTTTTATTTTTCTGCTTATTTTATATTTAACGATGGAATTGTCCATCGCTAAACTCAAAAAACAAAATTTCCACCAAAATTGTCAATTTTTCCACTTAGTTTATATTTAGTGATAAGATTTTTCGTTGCTAAATTTATCGTCCAGATTTTTTATTTCCTGCTTTTTCAATAGATTAGCAATTCATCACTAATTTCAAAAAAAATTCATTTAATTAGTGACGGATTCTTGCTTGTAGCTAAATTTAAATTTTTATAACAACCTGTTTTTCCTCACTTCCATTACTTTTTTCTTTTTCTTTTTCTCTCTCTTTTAATTTTTTCGTTCTTTCATTCTTTTATCTTCTTCATTCTTCATCATTTTTTTTCTTTTTCATTTTCTATTTAATTTAATTCTTTATAATTTTTCCTTTCTTCTTATCTCTTTATTTTTTTTTTGTCTCTTCATCTCTAAGAAAAATTCAACAAGATGCAGTTTATAATTTAATTAACTTTATTGAAATTTCAAAGTCAATCTCCAAGTTAATCAGAACTTGAATTCTGACTACTGGAGTGTTACTTAGGAGTTAAGTGCAAGTTATGAAATTGCTTGTGGTCCAAAGTTCAATCACTTCATTCCTTTTTTTCTTTTTTCCCCATAACAATTGGAATATAAATTGCACGCGGCTGTCGTCAAATAATAATAATAATAATAACAATAATAATAATTCTTATTCTATGGTCATGCAAAGGACAATACTGTATTTGATAGAATGGAAATTACAATAGGAATTTCCATGCATTGCACATCAATTGTCCAAATCAACAATGACTAAGTATGCAGGTTTTAATTTAATTAATTAATCAGGTTTGGAATCCTTCAAGGAGGACCATAAAATTTTGTTCCAAATATTATCTATTGGGATGGAAAATTAACACCGCGTGTGCGCGTGTATATATATATATATATATATATATATATATATATATATATATATATATATATATATATATTAAAATTTATTGGCTCGTACATAATTGAGTGTGAATAAATATTAAAATTCACTTATATAAAATTAATTAGTTTATATTAAATCTAACATCCACTTATTTATAAATTTTTTATATATTTTATTATTATTTAATTAACGAAAATTAAGAATTTTCATTAATTTGTCATCATAAATCACAGCCGCGCATATGTCACTTTTCTGAAAAAAAAAAAAGTAAATTATA
Organism: Reutealis trisperma; assembly: GCA_947687605.1. Classification (NCBI taxonomy): domain Eukaryota; kingdom Viridiplantae; phylum Streptophyta; class Magnoliopsida; order Malpighiales; family Euphorbiaceae; genus Reutealis; species Reutealis trisperma. The sequence goes on along the minus strand of CANTUT010000650.1, from coordinate 209,310 downwards.
TGCTGTAAATTTTATTTTTTTTATTTGGTTCAGTAGCGGGAAGGTATTTCTGAGCTATTCTTCACACATAATACTAATTTCATCTTTTTATTTATGTTTTTATCTTTTTTTATTTCTGTCAAAAATATAAAATTTGTAAAGGAGAAAAATATGAGTTTGTGATATAACTCTAAAATTCAAATTATGATCCATAAAATGAGAGAGCAAGCCCTGTTAATAATTAAATTAATCCAATATTATTATGTATAATTTGATAATTTAATCAATTGTCTTACATCTAGACTCTTGAATAAACAAAATCTCATACACAGACATGGAATAATTGGGTTATAAAAGATTAAAAAGAGTAGTTTTAATGAACTTTCAGGCACATACAAACAATTTTATTTTTGTAAACTATAATTTCGTTATTGTTCAGCGGTCTATATATTGGACTCTTACTATTCTTTATATATACGTGTATTAGTTGCGGTTTCTCAAAATGATAGCGATTTTAATACAATTGGAAAATGAATCTCACATTGTTGAGGCCGCCTGAAAATTAAGCCCAATTATTTATTCGGCCAATGTGTATTTTTGTATTTGAGCCTGTTTGTATATATAATTAGCTCATTCGGATTATACATATCGGTAGATTAGGGTTTTCATTTTGTAATTAGGATTACTAAATTATTCCTATGCAGCCACTATAAATAGTCTTGTAAATTCTCTGTATCATTTTACTTTATCACTCAACTCAATAAACTATCAAAATTTCCTAAAATTGACTTGCAGTGACATTTTGAATTGATTGCTTTCTTGCTTATGTATTCATAAATTTGATTGACGATATCTGCTACTGATATATAAGACCCCTTAATTTAACTAACTAACAGCACTGAATGCCTATATACCATGCTTGTCAAGTTATTTTTCGGATACAGATCCCTAAATCGAAGGTGGAGAGTTGTTTTGCTTATATATACTATATTTAAGTTATTTTAATTGCATCATTAAATGTAAAAATACTAAAAAAGTAGCAAAATCAGTGGGTCATCAGTATTGACATAGGGAGGCTAGTTAAATATTCAAACAGTTTTTATTGCTAAACTAATTAATCACTTAGGTTAATTATTTTAACATAAACATCATTTTGGCACACCCAATGCGACCTGTCTTAGATCAGAAAGATGTCAAGCACTAAAACTGATGACCATAATGGAAGGATAACAACAATAAGGCACTTGCTTTGACAACCCTTGAGACTCTTAGTAGTCAATTGAAGAAAGTTGGCAAGGTGTCACCTATAAATAATGCCAAGATTCAGGATGATCCGAGTTGAGAGACACAACACGAACTCAAGACTATTGCTATGAACTTGGCTCCTTTGGTCATGCTGTTGAAAAATTAACGCCCTTTTCATACAAGGATTCAGCCAAGAACTTATAGTTGAGAAATGTGATAATTCTAAGACTAGGGACCCAATTACAACAGGCAATTGGCCTTGCTAAGGTTGCAAACCCTCAGTGAATTCGATATGGGAGCCATAGTCGACGAGATATCCCGAGTGGATAATGATTTGTACCTTAAGATGATCGAACAAATTGTTATAGTTATGAGACATATGGTAGATGAGAACCAAACAGTCTAGCATACAATTGACCAATCTATAAATCACTTTACAACAGCCCTTACCCATTTCTCTAAGCTTATGAAAGGAAGGAATGATGACATGGCTGAGAGAAGGAACTTTGGTGATTAAGTTAGAAGGCATGCTTTTGACAATTGAAGGAATAAACCCCATTATAGAGAATCCAACTTGCTAAGGAGAGATAATTGTGATGATTATGATGACAATAAAGATTACATCCCAGCTGGCTGAGCTCGTCAAGCTAACCATCCTCCACCCTATGAAATGATTATAGGAATGAAGATAGGAGGGAGAATGAGCTTGAGTATCATTAGCGGAATGAGAGACAATTGAACCATTGGTTCAAGGATTTGATGATAGAGTTAACTAGGATCACAATTAGGATGAGTACGTAAATAATCAGCCGATTGACAATGACTTGATAAAGGCTCTCAAAAGGATGGGAGTTGAGTTTAGAAAAAGCACTCAGCCTATCTATCATAAGCGCTATTCCAATTGGATTAACCGAGTATATCCTTTTCCGAATGGGTATAAGATTCCTCAATTTATTATGTTTTTTAAAGAGGATAACTCAAGAACCATAGAGCAGATATCCAAGTTCACTACTTTTTAAAGCTTCATCTTTTCAGTAATTCTCTAACTAAAACTTCTTTTACATGGTATAATAACCTTAGGACAAATTCAATTACCACCTGGACACAAATGGAAGATTAATTCCACACTAAGTTTTACGGAACTTCTCCCATCATCACTCTTGCCAATTTATTGAGAACTAATCAAAAGCCTGGAGAATTTGCTAAGAAATATGTGGCTCATTCAAAAAGATGAAGACTTATTGCAATGCTAACATATTAGAACAAGAATAAATGAGCTTAGCTTTTAGTGGTATGAACATAACTATAAGAGAGCATTTTAAGGGCTATAGGTTTAGAGACTTCTATGATCTCCTAGACCAAGTAAATGGTTATGAAAGGCTTCACAAAGTAAGAGATTAGAGGAAAGCTTCATCCAAAGATACTTATTATCGAGGCCCATTGGAGATTTTGGCTACTTAAAAAGAGCAGCATGATGAGGGGGAAGATATATGCTTGTTTGAGCTTAAAACAGGCAATTCATATGAATGTCGGCCCTAAATAAACCCTCAATGTTCAAGAAGAAACTAATAGAGAATATACCAAAAAGTATTTCTTTGACTTGAGTAAGGCCAATGAGATATTTGATTACTTGCTCAAAGGCAATTATATCACTTTATCGACGTGACATATGATCTTGCTGTATGAGAAAAGGACTAAAAAAGGTTACTGTTGTGGCATAATTCCTTTAAGCATAGCACTAACAACTACATTGTCTTTAAAAATGTAATTCAAAAGCTCATCAATGGAGGAAGATTGGCATTCCTGAGCAAAGGAAAGGGCATGATTATCGAAACAAATCATTTCTTTAAAGGTAATAAGGGAATGCAAACTTAACTAAAATAAACACAATTGGCATCAAGATCATGGGGTCTGGACATAAGATGCCAAAGCTAATTGTTTGACCTAAAGAAAAGGTAGACCTTCAGGGGAAGGAAGAAGGGCAGAAGCCAATAGAGCAAAAGGTGGATGAGTGTCCAATAGTTCGACATTGAAAAGATAGACAACCTCAGCCCAAAAAGAATTACTTAAGTCTAAAGCATCTTTAGTATGTCCTTCATGCAAATTTGAGTTCTAAGTTGTCTTTAAAGGGAATGAGCCAGAGAAAGGTACACATAGGAAAGATCCCAAAGGAGAACTTCCACAGTTAAGGAAAAGAAGGCATATGGTTACCCAAAGGCCAAAAGTAAGTCCTAATTAGCCAAAAAGAGCAAAGAAAGAACCTCCTAAGCCAAGGCCATAGCCTCGACCCTACTTAGAAAGGAAGCCCGACAGAAAAAGGATATCAAAGGAACTTACCACTTTTATACCAAAACCCTAACATATGAAAGGTGGTAAAAATATAAGTGTGAACCCTTAATTTTACACCTCATCATTCAGCCGCAGCTTGACACCTGCTAAGATTAGTGCGCTACGCAGAGCCAACAAGATGGTTCCGCTAGCCGGTTAATGAGCAGGGGTCAAGAGGGCAGTGCCCCCAAAGCTAAAAATGGACTTGCAGTCACTTTAGTATGAGAATACTTAATTTTTTAAATGCTAGTACTTTTTCTACCCTGATCGGACTTTTTATATTAGATAGAATTTTTCTGAAACTGACCGGATTTTCTCCCTAACTGATTGCTCAAATATTCTAAAATTAATTTCGAACCTATAGACACTAACCGATTAATTTTTTGAGCTCTGTAACTCTCGAAAACTTATCCGGAAGTTCAAAAATCTTACCGAGTGAAAAAGTAAAAACCCAGTCAGCATGCCTACCAGGGCGCCGGCAGCGCCGACTAGGGGAGAGCATTCGGTTGGTTTGGTTTCCGAACCGAACCAAAATAAATGAAATTTTAAAATCAAAATCGAATCGAACTGAAAATATTCGGTTCAGTTCGGTTCGGTAAATCGGTCACCATATATATAATTTTTTCGTTTAATTTTAAACATCATATTTAGGTTTGCCTAGGCGGATGATGTACGATTAATTTATATGAGAGGCGCGGGTTCGAATCCTCAATAATGCTCAATTTCTTTTCTTTTTTTTTAATTATGTAACTAAAAAATTTAAATTACCGTGTGTCAAACCTGAGACCTTAAAGTAAGAAAGGTCTACTTATCACCAAACTAAGAGGAAATAATTAACATTTTATGGAAAATATATAAACATATGTATAATTCGGTTCGGTTCGGTTTTTTTGGTTTTTCTCACACAAAAACCGAACCGAACCGAAATTTTTTAAAATTTTCAAAATAAAAACCGAAAACCGAAATAAATTTCGGTTCAGTTCGATTTTTCGGTTAAAACTGAATAGTGCTCACCCCTAGCGCCGACTCCAGCCTGGGAGGCGCCTTCGCCCTTGTAGGCGGCATGTCGCCCAACTGGCTGGTGAAGCCGCCCAAAGGCCCCGTGGCGCCACCCAGGCCTCTGGTGGCACTGCCCAGACTGCCCAACTGCAGTCCCCAAAATACCCCTCAATATGATTTTTTAGCTTTTTTCTAGCTCACCCTTTTAGTCTTTTCACTTTTTCATTTTCTAAACTACCCTCGCCCACTCTTCCTTTAAATACCTCCATTCATCCTTCATTCCAAACACATCTCTTGAATTAGTATTGATGGTTATCTACTAATTCCTCTTTTTTTCTCCCTCCAACCACTCTCTAATTAATTAATTAATCTTTTTAATTAATTAATTATCTCACCCTAACCAAGTTAATTAATTTTTTTAATTAACTAAAACTCTTTTTTTTTAAATTAAAATTAATTAATTAATTAATCTTTTTAATTAATTAATTAATCACTTTTTTTCCAAAATCAAATTAATCCTAGCATCTTAGTTCATGAGATCCCTACCTGCATACACAAGAAGCCTGTCGAGAAGAAACTGCAAAAAATGAAGACAATACAAGAAGATCCTATCCAACAGAGGCACCATCTTTACAGACATGGATAGAAGCAAATTTTTCCATCCTAGCAACCCAGATCATCTGAAACGATACATCATTCAAAGATGATATCTGCATTTCTTTTTCTATTTTTCATGCATATGAAATCAGAACTACGCGGACCTGATTCTCCCTAAAAGAAATAACTGATAGAAAAATGATGTAAGGGATACGTAGGCAGCCCAACTTGGGTGCGGTCCAAATCATAATATAAAATATTTTATTTGCATCGCATTCTCATTTTTTTTTTATGCCTAGTACATCATTCACTTAATTTTTTTGCCTAAAAAAAAGAAAAAAAAAAAAAAAAGAATGCTTGCTAAATTAAAAACCTGAAAGGGCGGCTTAGGCAAAAATTAGAGCAAAAATAAAAGATGTCTCATTTAATGATGATCAAATCTTGCAAAATACAAACTCATCATAAAGGATAGTCCTTTCAATGTTGTCTAAAGCTTATTCTGTTTCGTGTAGTCCCATCAACTTGTAATTATTTCAAAAAAAGGGGTCATGCCTGGAGTCATGGTCTAACCAGTCCTCCTCTACTTCCGAAGATGCAAATCTCTCGTGTCCTCATCAAAGTCAAAGTCTGTCAGTCACTACTGTAACCTGTGGTGTCGCACTTCCAGTAGATCCCTGAGTCTCCTTTAAAGAACAAGTCAGTTTAGGCTGCAATCCTCTTCCCACTACTAGTGGTTCTTCATACAGTCTCTCCTTCCTCAATTGCTTTATCCTCTATTCCTCTCAATAGGGCAGTTTGGTACTCTTTTTCAACTAGTCAAACCACCTTTATTAACCACTTGTCATACCTCTCAGTGGTCCTAAGTGTGATTCCAAAATAAACAGCATGATAACTCCTCAACCAGCCACCACCTGATAGCTCTGGCAATAGGAGCCGTGATATGCATAGACTATAAGAATGAAAAATTACGGGTACATCCTAAGTCTGCCCCATCTACCTCAAGACCCTTATCCCTTAGTGGAAAGTTATGCAAACTAAGTCCAATGGGCGAACCACTCGACACCTATGGCCCTTAGTCAGGAGAGATCTAATCCTTTACCATTAGCAGTGCTAAAAATGTGTCCTCCAGGGGCAAGTTGCAAGCAACCATCCTATCTAATCTTTGATCATCGATAAAGCATGTGCAGACTGAAAACACAGGCCACCAGATTTCAAAACCTGAAGCAACCCCTCAATCTCCTCGTAATGCCACCATGGCAAATATCCCATACCAATCCAAGTTGAGTTTCTCAAACTTTACAAAATTTCTCAGTCCATAAATGCATGTCTCTGCAGACACAAAGATCACATGAAAAATTGCACTCTTGTAAATTCACCCTCATGCATCCATGTAATCATTCATTATAGGCATCATCACAAATTATGCATGGCATAGAAGTCAGGTAAAAGGTCCGTGAATTCTAAAACATGCATGCATCATCTGTGCACTAGCACCTATGTAATCATCTGCAATCATACATTATCATGCATAAGTTGAGCTAATAGCCTCACTTGCCTCTCCTAAAGCTAACCAATTCTTCCTCAAAACTGACCGATATCTCTTAAAGCTGACTAATGCCTCTTTGAAGCTAAATGATACCTTCCAAATCCAATCAATGAAGCATGACTTCTAGAGTCCCTTTACTTTCAGAAAAGTTCCTTTGAACCTTCCAAAAGGCCTAACCCCTTACATTCAAAAGCCCAAGTTTCTTTCGCACAGCCAAAATCTTATCAGAATCTCTTGACCCAACTCGCCATAGGCCGAGGCTCTTCTCTTTACCAAAATCTTATCAGAATCTTTCAAGCTGACTCACTATAAGCCGAGGCTCTTCCTCAGAATCTTACGAGCCGACTCGTCATAGGTCGAGGCTCTCCTTTCACTAAATTATCTTGTCCAAATCATCTTTGCCTCCAACATTAAGGCCGAATAGATACTCTTAATTGAGATTTACCCAAATCTTCTTTACCTCCAACATTAAGGCCGGACAATAGCCTTGATTGAGATTTACCTAAATCTTCTTTACCTCCAACATTAAGGTCGGACAGATGGCCTTGATTGAGATTTATCCAAATCTTCTTTACCTCCAACATTAAGGCTAGACAGATAGCCTTGATTGAGATTTACACAAATCTTCTTTGCCTCCAACATTAAGGCTAGACAGATAACCTTGATTGAGATTTTCCCTACATCATCTTTATCTCCAACATTAAGGCCGGACATATAATCTTGATTGAAATTCACCAAACCTTCTTTATTTCTAACATTAAGGCCGAACAAATAGCCTTCATTGAATTCATCAAATCGTCTTTATCCCTAATATTAAGGCCAGACAGATAGCTTTGATTAAAATTCACCAAACCTTCTTTATACTCTAACATTAGGGCCGAACAGATAGCCTTAATTGAAATTCACCAAGACCATTCTCGCATCCAACGTCAAGGCCGAACAGATAGCCATTGATAAAATCTCATTTATCTTAGAGGGCCTCTTCCCAAAGGACCTGACAAGAACACACAAGCCCAAAGTCTGACATGGCACCTTTTTCCAATGTTCACTATCATCAGAATTACCTTTTGTCCAAAGCCAATTCTGATGAGGGGGCAACTGTGAACCCTTAATTTTACAACTCGTCATTCAGCCACAGCTTAACACTTGCTAAGTTTAGTACGCTATGCAGAGCCAACACAGCGATCTCGCTAGCAGGTTAGCGAGCAGGGGTCAAGGGGGCAGCGCCCCTTGTGGGGATGCTAGGGGCAGCACTCCTGTAACTAAAAATAGACTTGCAGTCACTTTAGTATGAGAATACTTAATTTTTAAATGCTAGTACTTTTTCTACCTTGACCGGACTTTTTATATCAGATAGTATTTTTTCAAAACTGACTGGATTTTCTCCCTAACTGACTATTTAAATATTCTAAAATTAATTTCAAACCTATCGACACTAACCGATTAATTTTTTGAGCTCTGTAACTCTCGAAAACCAATCTGAAAGTTCAAAAATCTTACTGAGTGAAAAAGTAAAAATCCAACCAGCATGCCTACCGAGGTGCCGACGGCGCCGTCACCCTTGCAAGCGATGCGCCGCCCAGAGGCCTGGTGGCACCGCCTAGACTGTCCATCTGCAGTTCCTAAAATACCCCTCAATTTAATTTTTTAACTTTTTTTTAGCTCTACCCTTTTGGTCTTTTCACTTTTGCACTTCCTAAATAAACCTCACCCACTCTTCCTATAAATACTCCCCTTCATCCTTCATTCTAACACATCTCTTGAATTAGTATTAATGGTTATCTACTAATTTCTCTCTTCTTCTCCCTCCAACCACTCTCTAATTAATTAATTAATCTTTTTAATTAATTAATTATCTCACTCTAACCAAATTAATTAATCTTTTTAATTAACTAAAACTCTTTTTTTAAAATTAAAATTAATTAATTAATTAATCTTTTTAATTATTAATTAATCACTTTTTTCCAAAATCAAATTAATCGTTTTTCTTAATCTACTTTTCATCCAAATTAATTAATTAATCATTTTAATTAATTAATCACTTTTTTCTAAAATCAAATTAATCCTATTTCTTAATCCACTTTTCATCCAAATTAATTAATTAATCTTTTTAATTAATTAATCCTTCTATCCTTTTCATCATATTAATTAGTTAATTAATTTTTTTAATTAATTAATTAATCTTCCAATCAATCTAATCACCCGTTCTTGATAAAACGAAATTTTGGTCTGGTAAAACCCTCTACCCACCAAAAGTCAAGGTATCAACCTTTTCCTCTCAAATCCAAATCCCAATCAATCTCCTTTCCCCCCCTTTTTTAATTAATGTATTTTATGAATGTCTCATTTTAATTTTCTCATTACACTCATATCATATTCATGCATATTACTTACAATTATTATTTTATAAATATCATTCATGAAATCTAATTTTCAAGTCAAATTAAACTTAAGAGTCAAATTTAGATTATTTAAAACCAAAAACCTAGTCCCCGAACTCAACCTAGTTTGAGATTAGTGATTTTTATCCTTAGGTAAATTAATTGTAAAATTAATAAATTGGAGTCAACTGGATTTTTTCTTAATTTTTTCCATTTAAAATAAATTAGGGTGGCAACTCTCAAAATTATTTTTAAAATCAACCAAATCCGAACCTGAGGATTCCATCGTGAGTCTAAACCAGAATGAACATCTCGGTTCCCTCTAGCGGACCGGGCTGGTGCTCAGGCAAAGCCTCATAATAAGCCTTAACAAAAAAAAATGTTTGATAGGCTTGGCCTTAAGAGAACAAATAGGCATGCTAAGCGAGCTGAGTAGGTAGCTAGGAAAGAGGAAGTGGCAAACATAGTGCAAGCTCACAATAAAGAGAAGGATACTAAAGCTGAGATTCAATTGCAACAAGATAAAGAGAAGAGGGTTCTACTCATTGTACCATCTTGATGATAAGCCCAAGTCTTATCAAGTTGAAGAGACAAGTTTAGCAGGGAAATAAAGAAATGTATGGCCTCCCAAGCCAAAACAATCCTATAAGAAACATATAGATGGAACAAATAACATGAGCAAAGATGGATCGAGCTCAGGGGCAGCAATCCCAAGCACCAATATAAATGTAGTAACCCTTATATTCAAAGATTTCCTCCCTAAACCTAGGCAACAATCAAATTTGAATGGGGATGTGTTAGAAGCTAAGCTTGCAAAAGATGATGATTGTTGCCTAAGGTGCACTGATAACTCTATATTTTTAGAGTTATTTTAATTGTTTAAACTTAAATTTTGGCTCAATTCTCAAGAATGCAATAATATTATTACATATTTTTAGAAATAAATAGTTCTACAATTTATAAATAAATTATAACATATTTTAAGTATTTTTATTTTATTTTTGCAGATCAAAATGATGCAGTAAAAATAATGATGCAAGCAATGATTCAAGTTTTCAATCCATGAGAAATAAATTCAATGGTTGGTGACTAAAATCCAATGGTTGGTAGCCAACCTAACCATTTTTGAATATTGATGAAGGAATTCAATGGTTGGTAGCCAAAATTCAATGGTTGGTAGTCAACCTAACCATTTTTGAATATTGATGAAGGAATTCAATGGTTGGTGGCCAACCTAACCATCAATGTTGAATTTTGATGCAAGAATTTTAATGGAACTTGAATTCTTCCACCAAACATATCTATAAATACCATGCTTGGCAAAGGGAAAGAGCATCAAAGAAAATCCATAAAAAATATGTAGAGAGATTTTCATATGTTTTCTTAGAGTAGATTAGTTTTATTTTTTATTTTGATCAAGAGGAGGAGTTTTTGGAAGCTTGAGTTCATCAAAGATTGTATCCCAAAACAAGTTCTCTCTAAACTCTATTCTTGAATTTAATTATAAGTTATTATTATGTTTATTATTTTTATTGTTAATTTAATTGTTTCTTCTCTTTTAATTATGAATAGCTAAATTTATTTTTCTAGGATTTAGATGTAATCTTTTGATTTGCATATGATTATTTATATTTAATTGATTGGGTTGATTGTTGGAATTAATCTTTTATCTTAGAATTTAATGCTTGTAATTAACTGGCCATTAATTGCATAATTTAAAATATTGTGTGAAGTAGCGATAGTGGAAACACAAGATTAGTTCATTAAGATATTAGACCTAGGGTATGTGTTGCTTAGAGATAAGAACACTCCTTTGTGATTTTTTAAAAGGGATTTCCATAAAACTTAATGGGTTTGTGTTAATTACTTATGATCACGAGAGTAGACGTAAGGTTAATATGAACACACATGTTGTATCTTGAGAGAGAGCATCATATAATTTAGGGAAATCTAATCATTAATTCCAGCAAAAATAATCCATCTAAAGATTATAAAGAAATCATATGTGATCAATTGATGAATTCTAAATCCTAGACTTTAATCTTATTTTCATATTTATCATCATTTATTTACTTGAATTTCACTTTAACTTAAAATATAAAATCTCATAATTGATTTTCTAAATAATAGAGTAATCTCAAAATTGGTACTTGACAAACCCTTCCTCGTAGGAACGATACTCACTCATCACTTTATTACTTGTAAACGATCTGTGCACTTGCAGAAATCGCGCAACATGCACCAAGAAGAGGATTGAATTGGTGGAAAGATAAAATTCTATAAATGAGGAAAAATAAAAAAATTTAAGGGATGTGAAGAAAGAACATAAAGATTTATAGTGGTTTAGATTATAACTAATCATATATCCACTCTTCTACCTCAATTGGATATTTTCATTACTAATGGAATTTTACCAAGTTCATTCCCAACTTAGTGTTTAAACTTAGACTAAACCTTTTAAGTGTTTTCTCAAGACTTACACTTAAACCTTAACTAGCATTTTTTTAAGGTTCACACTCAATCCTTACAAGATTTGTCCAAAGCTCGCTCTAAGACCTATACAAGAGTTTTCTAAGGCTCAATTTCTAATTTAAACAAGAGTTTTTGTTTGGATCACTCTAACCTAAACAAGTGTTTTGTGACTAACACTCAATCTTTGAGCATTCAAAACTTTTACAACAAATATAAAGATGAATTAAAGATTTTAAGGATTTAAGGAATAAAACTATAAGAGTTTAGACACTTAGAAAAGTTGTTCAACTTTAATGAAGGCCTTTGGAAGGGGTATTTATAGCTTCCTACCACTAAAGAGCCATTACAAAAGAACCCATAGTCAATTCTCTTCCTAACGGCTAGAAATCTTACATTTAATGTGCTGTCAGATAAGGATTGTGATCGTTGAGTCTTGATCGTGGTTGCTATAATAATTTCGCAGTCAAGACTGAAGGATTATAGTCACAATATTCATATGTGTCCTACAGCTAGTAGACATATGGACTAATCCTATATGATGCTTAATGTTACCATTGTAAATTCTCTCTGCTTTAAGAATGTCCCAGTTGCAATGCCTTGGTTGAATTGCGATATTCCTTTTGCATCCAAAATTGCGATCGCGACTCCACTGTAAAAACCTTTTATGTATGAAGAGAATTTTCCCTTTTCTTTTTTGAATTAATCAAGATCGCAATGGAATTTTTTACAGTTCTGACTTGTTGATTATGGGTGTGCTCTCTTTGTTGCAGCCGCAACTTATAAGTCCAGTTGCATTCTATTAACGTAAGTTATTTCAAAACTTAGTCAATCTCTATTTTTATCTTTTCAATCAAATTAAAGTTATCTAAAGTGTGTATTAAGTGTTCAGTTTATAGATAACACATATTAGAAAGGTTGAAAAATCAAAAGATCCAATATTCTCTTAAGTCATGAAACTGGCCTCTAAATTGCAACCAAGACAAAAGAATCGCTTGTCACTCTATATCACAACCGTGACTGTGACCACCATCATCGCGACTGAGACTAAATTAAAGGCCAAAGGATTGAAATTTAGCTCGAGACATAGTTGAGTTCTTCACCTAGGGTGTGATAAGAGAATCATGACCACGATTAAGAAGTCCTGATGGCGATTCTCATAAGGCAACTCCCTCTCCAATGGATAGTTGAACTACCAATAAGAAAGTGCCATGTGTTAAGTAGCCATTGGGATTTTTTGAAGATCTGACTACAAAATACCCAATTAAGATTAGAGAGTAGATATAGGATTCACTAACACCTAAACCGCTATAAATTTGATTGTCTATTTTCTATTTCTATTAAAATTTTAAATTTTCCACCAATTCAACCCCTTTCTTGGTGCACAAAAGCAAACACAATCTTATTGAATTTGTTAACTTTCTAATTATGCAACCTTTTCAAAAAACTTAGATGTAAATTAAATACTTAATACAACTATTAGAACAATTCAATTTATTGTCAAGATTAAAATTGAGATTGACTAAATTGTATATCAATTTAGATCAACAATTCTTCTTTTTTGTTCTTGACAATTAAATTGAATTTGAAAAAAAAATGAGTACAATGAAGAAATATTCCTCCTCCTCAATCAATGCTTCCTAAATTTCTCCTCTTTTCTCTCCCCTTTGTTGCATTTTGAAATTCTTATATTCTCTCCCCATTTGTCAAGATCAAAAAGAGCTATTTGAAAGAATGAATGAATCATAAATTGAAGGTGAGACTTGTATAACTAATCATGTGTCTTGAATATCTACTATCTTTATGCCATTTGTTCTCCTTTGTCCTAGATTTGAGATACCTACAAGACAATAATCATCATTGTTTTGGTTTGCTTAGGTCCTTAGGGTTAGTCTTGGAATGATTCTTAAGTTTTAATTAAGCCTTCCTTATAAAGCAAAATACATTTATATGCCCATCTTTCATACAATAATGGCACTTAAGTTTTGACTTAAAAGTCTTTTTATGCTTTGCCATATTGTTGTGAAATGGGAGTCTCTTCACAATGTTGCCATAAGAGTACATATAAGAACAAGCACTACAAGATCATAACGATTCACCAATTGAATTTGGTAAATGTAACTAGGTGATAAGTAAAGTAATATACCAATCAATTGCTAACCAAAAGAAAAAAATGCTTCGCATAACATTGGTCTATAAAACATCAACGACCAAATATTCAGTTGGTTGGTAAATTTATTGACCAAATAACTATCATGTGAACTCTCAAATTTGTACCTCCAGATGTTCGGCACTTAATTACAAACCATGAAATAAAACTGAGCCTAAATCATATGAGAAACTAATGAAAATGGGCCAAAACATGGAATTTGATAGGTTGAGGGTCACCTGCGGTAATAGGCAGCCAGCTACAGTAACCATAGCTAGCACTAGGGTTGCCTCAAGGGTCCCTGCAATCACTAATAGGCTACTGTAGTGAGCCCTACAATTGTTACAATCTCCTTTATGGCTGCCACAACACTTTTTTTTCTGAATCCCACATCAAAAATTGGCAAAATTTAGCCCCTAAACTTCCTCTATAAGTACCATACACCTCCTAATAGTTCACACACACTGTTACATACATCAGTCTTCTCTTTAGAGCTTCCAAAACCCTATTCCGAAGCCTCCTAGTCAAGCAAGGGTGTGATTCAAGTCCTTCCCATCAAGAAAAGTTCATGCTATTCAAATAAAATGTGATTCAATTCCTTCCCTTCAAGAAGAGTTTGTGCTAGTCAAGCAAGGGTGTGATTCAAGCTATCTCTTTCAAGAAGAGTTCACTTTGTTCAAGGTCAAGGTGGAACTTAGATCCGGTACCAAACTCATCCCCTACATTCCTCATCGTCAAAAACAAAGGTAAAGTTATTTCCTTTTCCTTTTCAATTCTGGTTTTAATATTAGAATTTTCTCTCTTCTACCTTTCTTTAAGATCTGAATATGAAAAGATCTAATTTTTGTTAATTAAAATCTAATTTAATTAAAAATTTCTAAACTTCTAAATCTATCAAGACATGATAACAAAAGCTATGGTTTAAAAATCCCTCCTTCAAAATAAGGAAAAATTGCATGAAATTTAATTCCCATTTAAAAAGATATGCAGGTATACTATCTCTAAGATATCAACTCCACTAAAATTAACTGCTTTTTCTCTCTATCACCTTCTTCACATAATTAGGGTTAAAATTATTTTTCTTAAATAAAAATAAATACTTTAATTTTCTTTTCTGTTATTCTTTATTTTTTTATTACAATTGTTTAGATTGTTACTGTTACCTACTTCAATTGTTTAAATTAGCTTTGGGGAATAAGTGCCTTCCCTAGAATCTAATAAGGGTTAGAGGAAAGATCCCCCGATTTTACCATTTTGATTTGAAATAGTTTTAAGTAGATTTTTTTTTATTTCGCATTATTATTGCCATTGTTTAATATTTGCCATGCATTAAACAAATAATATCTCCTTCATATATCATATTATATGTGTTCATGCATAAGTAATAAAAACTTCTTTTTTTACAAAATCTATTTTGTATTTAGGCCAAACTAAAGAAATAGATTTTCTCTTGAATTATTTTTTACCAAAACATTGTCTGCAAGCCCTCTCTAATCACTCGATGACTGATGCTTTTTCTTGGGATGAATTGTACAATTTTGGAGTCAATCAAATTGGGGTTCTCCTTTAATTTTTTCAAATAAAATAAAATTAAAGTAGTGACTCATTTTGCAAATAACAATTTACATAATGCAATTTTCTAAACTCATAGCAAGTTTCAATTGTGATGTTTTTCCCAAAGAGCATTTCGATCCCTTAACAAATCAGACCGGTGCTCAGGTGAGATCTCATACATTGGTAGATATTTTAAATCATTTGATTAATGTACTTAAAAATACATAAAAATGTGAAGATGATTGAAAAATGGTTGGCAAATAAATAAAATATAATTAAAAATAAATATAGTCGATCGACAAAATAATTAAAAATATTTTAAAATAATAAAAAATAATTAAATTCAATTGCCAAAAGATCGGCAAATATGTGAAAATAATAATTAATAAATAGAGATAGTCAGAAAAATGATCAGTAATGTGATTAAAGTTAATAATTTTGGCAGGAAAAACGGTCAATAAGTTCTTATATTAATTTTTTAATTTTACAAATATAAATATTAAATATATTAAATTATAAATAAAATGCAAATATTATATAATAAGTTATAATAAAAATATAATTTAATATAAATTAAAATCATATATGTATAACAAAAAAAATGCTAAAGTAATATTCACATATATATATAAAAAAAAAAAAAAAAAAAAAAAAAAAAAAAAAAACCTATAAACCTAATTTAAACTTATAGTATCAGCATCGTCGCTCTTCAGATTTACTATGTAATCATCAATAGCATCACCAGCAGGATGAGATTGAGGAGGAGCAGCATCATGAGCAGGATAGAGTGGAGGAGAAGCAACATCACAAGCAGGATAATGTGCAAGAGCAGTAGGAGGAGAGCAATAATAGGTTGCATATGATATGAAATAGAAAGCCCTGCCTACTAAAGCCCTACCTACTGTGCTAACACTCACAAAAAATCTCCCACACCCTAAATGTGTTGCTAGACCTGCTGCTACACTTGTTGCTGCACCTATGTAGAAATATCTCTAATGACCTCCTAAACTAGCCTATCTATCTCCTCCTGAATTTGCTCAGCTGTAGGAGGCGGTAGTCATGGTGAAGTAGAAGACAAACTGACACCGAGATCTCCATAATAGAAGCATGCCCGAGAATTGATCCCATGTATCTTACCCTTTTCATATCTCCCAATAGCCATGAGATAGATGTCTTTCTCATCCACAAGTATAGACTCAGTGGATCTAGGAGCTGGCTGGGACATCTACTGATGAAGGATACTATAAAAGATTACAATACTATAATAGAAAACTATAAAAAAATATATACAAGAGTAATAAGAACTCTTAGTGGGAAGATAAAATTCTTATATACTTAGAGATTACCACTTGTTCCAAAAAAAAAGGTTTGATTTAGTTATACCATGAGACATAGTCATCAAGGATGGTCAGCCATGACTTAGGAGTCTTCCCATGAATTCAAGAATGCAGAAAGTTTTTTAAAGCAAACAAAGAGGTGTATTTGGTGCTAAATAAGAATTTTTTGAATAAGGGTTTGCGTTTAGTCAAGATGAGCCCTAAAACTAAACCAGATGAGGATTTATTAAGTACCTTAAGTAAGATTGGCTCCGTGGATGCAGCCACTATATCATAGGTTCGTTGTGGCTTACTTGAGGATATTTCTTTTCCTTTGGATTTTGTCATCCTACCTGAACCACATAATGAAAAAAGGTCGAGTTACACAAATAAGAAAAGTAAAAAATTCCAATTAAATAAAGATCAAATAGTGAAGAAACGAAGAGAACTTACTTAGATCCTTAAAGATAACTGAAGAATATTTGAAGATTTGAAGATGCTCAGGCCAAACTAGAGAGATTTTTTCTAAAGAAATTTTTTTATAAATGGTAAAAATGAAAATGAACTTTCCACTATTTGTAGGACTTTAATAGACTGTTACAAAGCATGAAATATGAGGGGTACAACAGATCAACTTTTAAAAAACTGAAAACTTGAAATTTAAATTATTTAGTTATGAATTATTTTAATGGTTAGAAATTTAAAAGATGTAACGGTTCAACTTCCAATGAAGTATGAGGATTCTAAGTTAAAACACTGTTTAGTTAGTGGCAAGACCAAAGAGTCATCTTTGATTAATTCATGGTTTAACTGGCTTTTAAAAGGGTGTAACCCTTTGTCTTTCCAAAATGAAATGTTGTAGGAGGCATTGTTGATGCCGGCCCAAAAATTAGACCCAACTATTTAGCGGCCTAATGTATACTAGTGTATGAGTCATTTTTACTTGAGCCTATTTGTGTATATAGTGAGTCCATTCAAATTGTGTACATCCAAGTAAAATAGGGTTTTCAGTTTGTAATTAGAATCACTAAATTACCCCTATATAGTCATAGTAAATAGCCTTGTAGATCTCTGTACCATTTTTTTTTTTTTTTTTTTGTATCACTCAATTCAATAAACTAGCAAAATTCCCTAAAATTGACTTGCCGTGATCTCTTGAATTAATGGCTGACGGTACCTACTACCTGCATATCATACTCTGATTTGACTAATTGATGTGTCGGACATGTATATACCAAGTTCATCATGTTACTTTTTAGAGCATATATCTCGAAATCAAAGGTTGATGGTATTCCTGCTCAGATAAACTAGATTTAGGTTATTTTAATTTATCGTTAAATATAGAAATACCAAAAAAAAATAGCAAAAGCAATGGACTGGCAGTACTGAGATAGGGACCCTAATTAAACATTCTAAAGGTTTTTATTGCTAAATTAATTAATCACCTAGATTAACTATTTTAACGTAAACACATATATATTAAATAAATAGAAAATATAAAAAAACTTATAAATAATTAATAATTAGTATTGAATTTAATATATATTCTCAAAAGAAATATTGAATTTGATATGAATCAGCAAGATAGATTTCAATATATGACCATTAATAAATTTATATTTGTATAGACACATAAATTTGTATATATTTAATTAATCACGTATTGATATTTTTAGAATTAAGTAAATTTTACTAACCCCGTCAAGTGGGAACGTATCTAACCCAATAGAGAAGGAATGGGTAGCCCTTGGCTTAGAACACAAGGCAAATGGGTAAAAAAGGAGACTATTAGACAATCCATTCACCAAAACTTACCTCTAATGTCAAAACCAAAGCATGTGATTGAGGTTGTAGTCAAAAGTAATTAAGTTCTTTCTAAGAATAGATTAGGGTTTAGTCAAGATTCTAATTTTTGGATTCTTGTTGCCATCCTTTATAATTGAGACTAAAAATATATAGCTGAAGTTAATAAGTTTAGTCAACAAGGTGGTTGGCAAGGAGGATAGTTACAATAGAAAATAGAAATAGGTCTTTGGTTCAAATGTTCTATTTTTTTTTTTTTTCAAAAATTACTATATACAAGCAAATATTAATGAAAATCTCAATTAAATATTATAATTTAATCTAGGCATGAATCAAATTCAAACAAACCCATTCCATTCATGATAGGAAATAAACTCCACCCATGCTTGGTTCAAGTGTTTCAGTTGTTGTTGAGTAATTCATTCTTGGAAATGATGGATATATATGTCATAGTTTTGCTCACTTAAATTGCATAAGCCAATCAATGAGACCTAATATTATTGATTTTTTTTTTTTTTACACCCTTTAATAAGAGTTTGAAAATTGACAAAAAAAAAAAAAAAGAGTTTGAAAATAGGTATAATGCATTGACTTACTTCAAAAATTGTTTTCAGGTTACATGCTGACTCAAGTGAAAATTTGCAGATGGGATAATGGTTTGTGACCTCTAGTTGTAGCACAACTAACCTCTTTTGTAATAAGCTTCATTTCTCTAGCAAAGAGATCGATCAAACAAACCACACAAACCCATCATAATATCTTTTCTAGGGATTGCATCATTGTGTGGAAAGATTAATAAGCCATCCAAATTTGGGTAATTAATTTCATTACTAGATTAGATGTTGAGCTTGTGGCAGCCCAACGCTTAATAAATGGAGAGAGAGTCGTTTTATCACAAATTATATGTGAAACAAGAACAACAATTAAGTTTAGAAAATATTCATAGATATAATTGCTATTAACTTTTTAATTAAAGTATAATTATTATAAATTTGTGGGACATAATAATAACAATTTGAGTTCAACTTCACCTCAAGAACTAGCTTGCAAGGGAGGGTTTTTCAAATCCTTATAAATAATATCGGGGACTTTCTCGTTAATTGATGTGGGACACATCATGGCCAACTACTTTAGACTAGAACCGAAACATAGCCTCAAGCTACCACCCAAACTAGGTTTGGTTCTGATATAAAATTAATGCAAACCGCAAAGACAATACTTCAAAATCTTACTTTAAATATGAAAGCGAAACTGTAAGAAAGCCAAATCAGATTCTATTGATAAAACATCGATCCAATTATTAATTCGAACCATAAATCAAAGCTGTAAAACCTTGACCTAAAACTAATATGAAAGCAAAAACCAAAGGTGCAAGTTGTCAATGCCACAAGATGAATAATCTTGACAAGTACTCAGAAAGTTCAATGAAGAAACAAGAAAGAAAATTTTCACTTTTAATTCAATAATCAATAATTTTTTAATGCATTTCACAATAGAAAACATCCAAACTAAATTTAGCCTTAATCTATTTATAGGAAATAGACATCCAAACTAAATTTAGCCTTAATGAAAAAATTATAATTTAGCCAGGAATAATGAAAATAAGGCATAATAGAAAGGCTTATATAAATTAGCACAAATTTAAACTTAAAATATGTAAGTTTGGCGCAAATACAAAATAAAACAAACTAAATAAAAAGATATATAAAATACTCGCTCTATTCATAAATTATAGTCTCTATTTCCTTTTTGAGATATTCAAAATAAATAGTTCACTTTCTTTTTCAAATTAAATTTATTACTATATTTTCAAATATGTCATTTAGTATAATTATAATCAATCATATAATTTTAGAATAATTAATGCAATTTGTGATCATTATAGGGATAAAATAGTAAAATAAATACAAATCATTAATCATTATACCAAAATAAAAGTGGACTATAATTTATGGACAGAATGAGTAAGTCAAAATATGTAGGAATATAATCGGTTCTCATTTAAACTTATAATGGAATTCATGAACTTCTTTGGCTTTATCTTTGGATTGAATTAATTAGGTTAATTAGACCTTTGAATTCCCTTGGATACTATTTGACCCTTACACGAAACTTTTAACCCATGTCTTCTTATTTAACC
Organism: Reutealis trisperma; assembly: GCA_947687605.1. Taxonomy (NCBI): domain Eukaryota; kingdom Viridiplantae; phylum Streptophyta; class Magnoliopsida; order Malpighiales; family Euphorbiaceae; genus Reutealis; species Reutealis trisperma. The sequence goes on along the minus strand of CANTUT010000650.1, from coordinate 188,804 downwards.
CATTTAAAGTCTCTTTCATCCTTTTGGCTCTAACTTTTATAGTTGATTCAATATGGATGTGTAGTTACCTTGAAGCCCTTCATGATCTTCTTCAAAACTTGCTATAGCATCACATTATTATTCTTTAGGAGAGTAACTGAATAAGGTATAACTGTTAAATCATCTAAAATTTGAAATAAATAATACATCAAGCCTTCAAAATTTCATGTATAAGTCTTTAATTTTATCTACTGATATAGTTAAAATTAAGAAAGGAGAAGAGCATTCCTTAAATTAAATAAGCCAACTATATGTTACATATTTTATAAAAATAATATAAATTATAATATTAAATTATATTAATAGATAACTAAGATAATATTTATTAAAAAATAGAATCTTTATAAAGCTTGTCTAAGAGATATGTAGAGAGATTTCTCAAAAATAAATGTAGAGAGAATTTACTTTCAATTAACGAGAAGTAAAATATGTAGTAATTGTGAAATGTTTATTACATTAAAAGTACAAATCACTAAAAGTTGTTTTCTTGTTATTTATGAAATTTTGTTAGAATTTCTAAATACATACATAAAATCATGATAGTTATTATAACAAAAAAAGAAAATATTATGAATAATTCAAAAAAAATTAAAAAATAAATATGACTTTTAGCAGCTTAATTAAATGAGACAATATTAAACTTTACAGAACTAAGTTTTAACCTTTGTTGGTTAAGGCTATAGATTAAAGAGTTAACTTGGTAAAAGGTCTAAACTCCAGCAGAATTTGGTGGACTCATTTCTACATCACTACCCCTTCTTGTTAAGAGTTGCTTCTTTCGTTTCATTACAGCCAACATGAATCTGAAGATGAAGCTTCTTTCTTGTGAATTGTTGAGTTTCATTTTGTAGCAAAATCCCACAAGAGCAAGTGTTGATGTGCCTCCTGTTAAAATGAAGAGTACCCAAAAACTGCTTGGGCTCAGACTTGAAATTTCATCTTCAGATTCAACATTCGCACATTTCTCTGAATTAAGTATTGCATTCTCCAGTTCTAGTAGCTTACCACTTTCTGTTGCATTTAATAATGCTTTTGTTACGTCTTGTAACAGTGGTGATCCCTTTGGAAACACCTGAGTTGCAACAAAACAACTATTTCTGTTAGTCCTGGAAAATAACTATTTATTAATTAAATTTAAATATCAAAGGAATCTAAATGACATAGCCAAGTCAATATTTGCTCCGGGCAAGTCCAGACTCAAACTTAAATAATTATTCGTAGAAACTTACAAATCCAAATCCTCCAACTTTGTAGGTAGGCCCTGCTGCGATGAATTCTTTGCAATACTTTGCTAAGAACAATTTAGCAAAAGGAGCTTCAAGAAAAGCAGCTGCAACTTCTCCACTTCTAAGGGCTTGAGCATATTCTTCTGGCGAGTTATAATTCTTAACATTCTCTTGGCGAAAGTGTAAGACAGTTATCAAATATCTTGACACAAATGAACCCCTACAATATCCAACCTTCGAATTACTGTTTTGTAGTGACTGAATATCAACAACTTTAGGTTCAAGCCTTGTCACTGTGAGTATGCTTGTCAGGTTAGCTGTATAAGTCTGTGTGATGACTAATGCTACAAATAGCCACACCACCATTGCCATCCTTGATAGATTGCTATGTAGTTTTTCCCCTAAAACAAATCAAATAAATTAAACAACATCAATTTGTGATACTTTTTATTTTCATTTTAGATGGTATGGTATCACCGATCAGTTTCACTTCCATATTTGACATTAAATTCATCATCTTACTTATGAAAAAAAAAAAAAAAAAACATATCGAATATATTTGGTAAACTATAATAAAATATAACGTAATATTATAATCAAATACATTTCTAATATAAATATTATATTAGAAATAAATTTGATTATATTCCATGGCTTATCAAACATACCATCATTCAAATCAAAATGATGAAATTTCTTAAAAAGTGAGACCAGTATATTATAATAAAATTAACTTATAATAATTTATAAACAAAATTCTCTTGTGAGATTTAATTCTGACAATAAAAAAAAAATCCTCATTAATATGGCAGACATTAAACTCATACTCAGAGTCGGAATCAAAATATTTTGTTTGGAAAACTAAAAACATTATATAATAGAACAATAATTTAAAATATACTCCAAAAATCAATGAATCAAAACTTTTTAATACAACTATAATTCATAAACTATGTAGGAAACAATAACAAACAACATAAATATAAAATATAAATATTCAAGTTCTTCATTATTTGTTAAATTGAACCATTAAGTTGTGTGTATTTATTTTAATATAAAATCAAATACACACAACTTATTGATTCAATCTAGCAAGTACTTGTTCTTAAAATATAAATATAATGTTTAAATTTGGTGCTGCCAAGACTCCCCCTTGCCCCCTGATACTTCAAATTCATTCATATGAAATAAGAGGTATTTGGATTTAATAAGATTATACAAAACAAGGGGACTCTTAATTAATAAATTATTACTAGCCCTTAAAAGAGTGGGAATTAACTAACCTTGCAATGAAAAGAGTGTAGTGAAAGCCAAGGAAAGCAAGGTTCCAATTTGATTAAGGGCAGAGCCTCTAAGTTCAGGGCAGTAATTTCTCTCTATCAACCAAACGACAAAACCATTATATAGATTTATGGCAATTGCTAAACCCCACATAGCTTTAGTGAAGGGCTTCGTGAACAACCATTCTCTTTTAGAGGTTTGAGATTTTACTGGAACTATCATCACTAAACCTGGTTCAGTGTATGGATGTGTGAATTCTGCATATTGATACCTTGCGGCCACAATTGCAACATCTCCAACAACTGCATCAAATTTCTACTCTCATCCATGCATATATGCAAGTACAATTAAGCATAGTTAGTACAAATTTTTTTAAAAAACAAAATCACAACAATAGAATATATATATTTATATATACACACACACACAACAATAAATCAATTAATGTTTGATTAATCTTTTGTATTAATGTTTGATTAACTATGAGAAACTATACTCTTAATTAATTAAATCAAAATACCCATGTAGGCTTAAGTTAATTTGAAATCCTGATCATTTTCGCGTTCCAATTTAATTGATTTAGATTGACCAGTCAAAATAGTTAAATGGAAAGTTGGTCCTATGACTAATTCAATCCAATTTTATTTTATTTTATTTTATTTTTTAATATTCACTATGTTTTACAACTTAATACTACTAAAATTTTAATTTTGAATTTTTTTAATATTATCTTTGACCAGTTTCTTTTAATTGAGTCAAACCTATTGAACTGATTAAACTAGCAAACCAATCAACAAACCAACCCAATGATTAATCAGGATTGGACTGAGAAGTTATATGGAAAAGGAAAAGGCTATTTATAATAATTATGTAGATAACCTCATCAAATGGGTGAGGGAAAAAGATGTTATATATATATATATATAAACAAACTTCCTTCTAAAACAAAAACTAAAACAGACTTTAGTTTAATAATACTGAAGTAGTCTTGAGAGCTGAAAAATCTTGATTTTAAGATTCGGTCAGAGTAAAATTAACAATAAATAAGTAAACATTAAATAAAGACAGAGATGTATTACCTTTAAATGAATCTGCTCCACTAAATTGTCATAGGTTCCATCAAAGCAGCAAAAATTGTAGGGCGGAGAATATGGCATCTTATGAAGAGTTGCTTTGAAGAGATCAATAGCAAGTCCTTCATATGAATAACTATTACTTACTGGATCATGGGTCACATTCACATATTTCTTAAAAGACGACATGCTTGGAACCCCAATTTGAAGAGGCTTAGCATTTGTTGGAATAGCCCATCCTCTAGGAATGTTCTTTGGATCTCCTGGCCATGAAATATGCCCTAAACTCTTGATAGTAGAGTTGTATTCAATTCCTTCATGGGCAACAGTCTTTGAGAAGCCTAATCTTTGTGACCAGAACCCAATTTCTGTATAACTCCTTCCTACCACGTTTATAACTTGAAACGTATCACTTGGAGCTAATTTCTGATTAAGAAACTTAATCTTTCCACTTAGTCCCTGAAAATCACTTGCCAAAATTTTACTTAACAAGTGCTGCCCTAATTCTTTGCTTTCCTTCATTGCTAAGCATATTGTCCATATAGCATCATAGGCCTGCAAAGCATGAACTCCATGCTCATAAATGTACTCTTCTTCATATTCTGAAGCAAGCTTAAAGCGAAATCTCTTATCAAAATCTCGAAAAGGGGGTTTTGTTTGAGGGAAATAGCTTCTTAATCCTAAAATGCCTTGCATTGATGAGAATGTTGAAATGTCGATGGAATGAATAAGACTAGTAAATGCATTTGTAGCTATCCAAACATAATCTTTCTCAATCATTTCCATTTCTTTCGCCTTTTTGAAAAAGCGAATAGCCAATGGAAATGATAAATGAACTAGAAACACTCTACATTGATCTTGTTTCATCTTATCTAGTTCCTCTATCAATGAAGAATTTGAGAGAGGGACAACATGGCTTATTTCTATACTTTCTTCTCTTAAGGAATCTAAGAGAAAAGGTATGTCTCCAGCCATTGAAGAATATTCATCGTCCTGGTAAATTATAGTTACTTGATGCCATTCCCCTGCCTGAACAATGGAGGTAAAAGCTCTCATTTGCAACTGCTGGTTTGGTGAAGCTTGGACCATAAAGGGCCATCTCTCTGTTGCCCATTTTGGAGTTGATTCAGCCAAAGAAATAATTGGGACTTTAGCTTGGTTGGCAATATCTGCAACTAGTGATGCCTCTTCCCATCTTTGTGGTGCTATTATGGCTTCCACTTTTTTCTTATCAACTAGTTCCTTCGCTGCATATTGATTATAATCACACATACGTACACCAAAAGAAGTAAGATATAGTAGCAAACTGTGTGTAGTTTTTAATTTTTACATACATATATCATATGAATATATAACACAATATAGAGATAACTCGAGTCTTTACGTACTAATAAAAAAAAAAAAAAAAAACAGTTTCTAGCATTTGTTGCAAGATTTTAAATATTCAATACTTGATGCTATGGCCATCAGGCCCTGGCCTGGTGGTCATGTGCCCTGTGCCTTTACAAGCCGCATGTAGAAGGATTGAGGTTCGAGTTCCTTTTTCGGCAAAAATTAAGAGGATATCAAGTTTGTCATCTTTCCTAATTTCTAACAGCCCTTAACTCCCCCACTAACCATTAATATCTATACGTCTTGTGAAAAAAAAAAAATTAAATGCTTGATGCTATTATGTTAATAATTTAATAGTTAAATATCTGTCTCCTAACATAAGAGATAATGAGAGAGTTTAAAATTTGATAGTCATGTAAACAGTAATTATTGAGATGATAGATCAAATTAATTAGGTGTGATTATAGGATATATACCTGCAAGAGTTGCAAGAAAGGGTTCTCCTTGAGAGGCTTGAAATTTAAGAGCAAAACTTTGATTCATTTTGTGATTAAAATCCATGATTGCCATCTCCATTGCCACTTTTTGCTCTTTACCTACTCGAGAACCACAATCTACAAATGCACCAATGATGCCTCTCCTCGAAGTTGGTTCTTGCCCTCTTGTGTTTGCAATCAACCCATTAGATAATGCTTGTTGTGTTAGCAAGAAAAGAAAGGCAAAGAAAGAGAAAATGTGAGGGCAATAAGTATCCATTTAAATTTTAGTTAATGGCAAATTATAGTTAAGCTGGCTTGTATGAAGAACTAGTCTAGATCTCTCTCATTTATATAACAAAGAGAGCTGCAGACTAATAAGACATATATGTCCCAATAGTCTAGACTTAGACTTTGACCCTATTAGTTATTCCTTCAAAAGTTTTGACCAGGAATCTCATTTTTAAAGTCTAGTATATGTTAATATTTAGTTATATCATTGTCAAAGCCCATTAAAATGTGAAGTTTCACTTCAGATATTGTAGAGTATACATACAAAAGACAAAAAAGTGTTTGGTGGGAATTAATCAATAAACAAGTCTCATGACCTTTTCCCCATTTTAAAAGTTCCGAGCTCATACATGCGAAAGCCAAAAATTGATTGGTGGGAATTAATCAATAAACAAGTCTCGTGACCTTTTCCCCATTTCGAAGTTTCTAGCTAGTTGACCGGTCTGTTATCTATGGATAAATTTTTATTCGATAATTCGTCGCTAAAACTTAAATAAATATTTTTTGAACATAAATATATTATTGGTAATCTATCAATAATTTTATAAATTAATTTTAAAAAATAAAATATTTTATCAGTAATTCGTCGGTAAAATTCTTTTTTTTTTTAAATACATATTCTTCAAAAAATAAGAATAATAATTTAAAAAATTAAAATTTTTAGAATGAACATGAAAATTAAGAAATAAAAATTATAAAATAAATTAGGAAGCTTAAAGAATATAAAAAAATGACTAAATTAAAATTATATTTCAAAACTACAAAAAATGAAATAAACCTAAAATTAAGAGAGAAAGTGATAAGAGTAAAAAAGAAAGAGTAAGATAAATAATTTATTAAATTTATTTTTTAGTTTACTAAATTTATATAAAACAATTTAATCAAAAAATTAAATTTAAGATAGCAAATAATTAATTTTTTTAAAATCACATTAATTTTTTTATGCTATAAAATAATTTAAGAAATATAAATTATAAATTATAAAAACTAAAAAAATAAAGAAATTGAAATAAATTTAATTTATTTTTTGAATTGAAGGATTTGGAATTTAAGAAGTAAAATAAAAAAAAAAAAAAAAAAGGAATAAGAAAGAAAGAGCATATGAGTATTAAAGAGTATGAAAGCCTTAAGTGATGAAAAAGAAAATGAAAAAGTAATTAGATGAGAAAGAAAGAAAAAGAAATTTTATTTGTGAGAAATAAAGAGAAAAAATTGAGAAAAATATAAGAAATGAGGAAAAAAAAAAAGAAGTGCGAGAAAAAATAATTTACCAATAATTAATATATACAGCTAAATAAATGTCATTTTCTTAATTTCTTTGATTTCATACTTAAATATGCATACACGCAAAATATGTATATCCTATATATATGAGCTGATATCCTTTTGATAAGAGTATAATAACTGACATCCCTTTGATGTGAGTATAATTGGCATCCCTCTAGGGAGAAGAATAATATAATCATATGCGTGTGTAGAGAAGCCCCAAAAGCAAATTAGTTAGCATTTCTTCGATGGGAACAAATAAACTATTATATGAGAGAATAATATTTTTTTCCTCCGACAGAAAAATACTATTTGTGTCTGTCATCCCTCTAGTGGGAGAATAGTATCAAATTCCTCCAGTGAGAGAATTATACCAATCATACATATATCCAGCCCCAAAGGCAATACCACCAGATGTATGCCCCAAAAATTTAATGTATACCAAGCGTTGTCCCAAAGATAATATAATTTCTAATCTCATATACTGAGTGTACTCAGACTCATTTATTTAGCTGTACTCATACTAGTTTCTATTATCTCCTATGAAATTCCAATATCTCATTATTATTTATTACTAGAATTATCTTTGCTACTTGTTTTCCTAACTCCTATATTTTTACTCAATTAAGGTGCTAATGTATTCTAATCTATCATTAGTCTATTCATATCTTTGGATATATCTCAAACTATCTCTCTATATAGCTTATTTATAATCACTCACAAACTTGATAAAACCCCATTAATTTTTCCTTCTCTGATGTATACTCTCTCAAATTGTAACAAGGTATCTGAAAAACCTATAACGTACGACTATTCCACTTAAAGATATTTGTTTAACCAACTTATTTTAAATTTTAATATATTTATTTGTTCTTTCACCGCTTCTTATGTTTCTGTTTGCTTTTGTCATTTTCAGACAAATTTATAATTTTTCTTTCCCTCAAAAAAAAAAAAATTAACAAACAATAAATATTTTTACTTGTTCTTTTGCATTCAAACTATTAACTTCAATTATCTTTTCTAATTTTTTTTCTTTTTCAGTTGAAGCAATAGAATGAAAATTAGTCTTCGGAATGTTCCTTTGACCAATGGATCCTCAAATCAATTTAAAAAATATCTTAATATACTAAGCATATTTTATTGTAAATATTTTTGTAATAAATAAATATTAAAATTTTTTCCTTCATTTGAAATAGTATAAGGTATCATAAATCGCAGCGCATGGCAAATTTATGTGCTTGTAATTTAGTAAGGTCTATACATACATCCCATGGTGTACGCGTAAACTGTTTCTGGAAAGACCTATAGAATAAGGCAGTCTTCTCGCCAAGTCATTGCTAGCTATAACAATATTTGTCAATTCCACACCTTTGGCATTACCTACCTTGCTAGCAAGAAAATCAAACTTAATAGAATTTAATAATTAATTTAATTAGATGAGATAATTTTAAATTGAGCCTGAATCCATTAAATTGAGCCTGAATCCACTAATGCTAATCCCCCTCCCCCCCAATACTTTAAAAAAAAATAATAAGATTATAAGTTTAATTTAAATAAAATTAGTTAACAAATCGATATCATGTTTATTAACTAGCATATTAAACATGAAAATTTATTTATAAATAAATATCATCAAATTAGTAATTTATTGGTTTATCGATCTATTTTTTAGCATAAGAAATTAAAAATTCAAAGTGTGTACTTATTTTTCTTTTTCCGTTAAAAATTTTTTAAATAAATAAAATTCATCATATTCAATGGATTTAAATAATTAAAATTTTATTTTTCACACACGTCTTGACTCATTCAAGGCTCAGGAAAAATTTTCTTTGTTACAAAACCAAGGAAGATTTCGGTCTTGTATTACCCATTAACGGTCTTGTTGAAGGCTTAAAGGCCCGGTCTTGTTGAAGACTTAAGGGCCAGGACTTGGTTTATGAGACACTTGGAAAATACCACTCCTTCGAAGAATATACTACGGAGATGCAATATTCATGCTTTCATATTTATGAATATTTTCTAATATTATGACATGCGTCTGCTTATAATGAAATGAAGAGATGAGTTTGGATTCAAATTGAAATTCTTAGATAGGCTAGATCTAATATGTTACTTATAAATTAAATTAATAAAAATATAATATGTCAATTAATGATATTAAATCACTCATAAATTATAGTATCATTACTTGATATGATTTATTTCTATTGGGTTATTATATGCGTGATCTGACATCATTAATTGATATATTATATTTTTATTGATTTAGTTTATTAGTGACGTGGTAAATTCAGTTTACCTAAAAAATTTTCATTGTAATAGCTAAAAAAAATTGATTACATAACCAAAAAGAATGATAATTTTCACCGACGGTCCTTGAATTATTGCCCGAATAACATCATGGTACTTAAATTTTAATTTATAACAATAAACCCAATGAATTTCAATTTTAATAATGAAAAACCCCCTCACCCTAAACACCATTAAATGCCTTAACGGAATAATGACGTGGCACGCCACATGTAAAATTAAAAAAAAAAAAAAGAAAAAAGAAAAGCTAGGTCATTAATACATACTTGGACACCATGTCACCCACCAACTCTCTCTCCTTATAGTACATTATAATTAACTAATCTAAAGTTGAAGTTTTGAAACCTTAAAATCTAGTGGCGCTGCTGTACTCCCAAGTAAGATGAACTCTAACCTAAAATACCAAGTGGCTGCATGAGTTTGCAATTTTATTTAGTTTAGAGAAATTTGCGAGCGATTTAATGTAGATAATGATCTAATAGAGATTGCATTGTTGATGCAGAGCTTTTATATTGCAAGAAGGTTGGTGGTGGAGTAAATAATCGATTAAAGAGCAAGTGACGATAGTGGCTGGGTCCACAAGTGAAAATGGCAGCCCCAAGTACAATAAAAAAACCGTAAGTTTAGTTATTCAAAACTCTTTTTTGGTAGACATGGTAAAAAAAAAAAATCTTTATCTATTTGTCAATCCCTAGCTTTTCTAGTTCAAAAAGGGTATATTGATTTATTTACTGAAATTCATAACCATTACCAACATCAAAATGTCACTGAAATTTAAAATTAAGTTTAATGACTAAGTGAAATTGAACCCTTTTTTAGAACTTCCAAATAATAATAACAATAATAATAATAACCCTTTATCCCTTTACAATTTGTATCTAAAGAGCTCCATTCCTTTGCACCTCTATTAGATTCCTCCTCTCTAGCTTCAAAATTGCCATGTAAAAGGCTTGGCTGGAAAATACATGTACACATTAAAAAATAAAGTTATGGCACTGCTTAACTGGAATAATGATAATGATTTTTTTTAGGTGAACTAAACAAGGATAATGAGTTAGATCCAATGCTTCTGCATCTTGCACGTTAGCTGTTTCATCTATTTTGTAATAACTTTTATCCTTTTGAATATTAGGACTCCTTTGGATCTCATTGAAGTTAACTCCTACAAAATCTTCAAATTTGATTAATGGTTAATACACTTTAGTTCATAAAGTTTAAAATCTAAAACAAAAGATGTTATGAGTGACCACAGGTTCACAATTAAATCAAATAAAGTTGCTAATACAATTAAAACCAATGTCCCTATCAGATCACATACATATGAGGATAGTCGAATTTCAAGACATACATATTTAACAAGGCAGTCTTCAAGATTGAAATAGTTGATAGATAGGACTACTAACAGATATGCAGAATATAAAAAAAGGAATCCCAAACTGCAGTAAATATCAACTATTAATGAAGCAACTGGAATTTCTACTTGTCAAATATGATGAAATGCAAATATGTGTATGACTAACTATACTTCCAGAGCTTCAAAGGGGTTTCATTGACTACAACTCAAACCACTTTTGTTACAGTTCAGTGGATGATGGATGTAAGTCCATTTATTTTTTTAAAAACCTAATTATATGCCTTATCAAATTACAATTTGAAATTTTTTTCAGGAAATACAATTTGAAAATTTTATTGATTGACAACTATGTGCAGGGCTCTACTAGATATGGGAATTTAAATGCCGACAGATCTTCACAAGTTACCTCCCAATTTCAAAACGAACCATTATCTGTAAATTGCTTTTATTGTTGCTGTATTGACATGTGCATTTTATATTTGTATGCTCAATGGTAAGCCATTTCAGTTGTGTTTGCAGAGTGATAATGGAAATGCCACTGCCATAAATGTACCAGTGTATTATGCAGAAATGAACTTTAATGAAAGTCAAACAATTTCTATTACTAGAAATTATGGAAATCCACAGGAAGGTGTAAGGCAAGGCATACCATGTCAAGGCAAAGGGAACAAGCATGGTAGGCCCAAAGGAAAAGAGGTTCCCTTGAGATACATGGACCACATGAAGAAGTCTAAGTGAAACTACTAATGAAGTCTTTTCTTTTCTTTTCTTTTCTTTTTTTTTTTTTTTTTTTTGGCATATGAAATTGGCTTAACGATATTTGATGTTGGTAATGACAACATAGGTGATTGTGGTTTATATGTTTAATTTCTTGTGTTTCAAGATTGAATCTCATCATTTAAACTTGAATACCAATTTTGAAACATTAAATATATGTTTCTATTGAAAAGGAATGACATAATTAGCTACTTTGATTATGCATGCATTTATGTACAAGCATGACTTGTCTTTTTGTATATATCAGGGTAGAATGAAATGTCCTCATAAGCTAGACTTATCAGTTTTATGCAATTTCATTTTCTTCTATTTATCCATGACACTTGTGCTGCAATACAATTTCAAGCCACAACTCTTCATGTTCAGTTCATCAACTTAATGCCAAAATGAAAATCTCATAACTGAATTCATTTTAAACTAGTGACATGCATGCCTCAAAATCTCAAATGCTGCAAAAAAAACTACAGGATAAAGGGAATTTTTTTATGCAAAATCATTAAAGAACTTTGTTTAAAGAGAACCCACCATTTTGAAGAGTCTTAAATTCCTCTTAGTATTCTTCTTAGCTAGCAAATGCTCTCCATACAATTTTTCTATCTACCAGTCACTCTGAACCATTTCGTTGAAGCCTATAAACAAAATCTCACAAAATTAGGACCTAATTTGTGCAAATTCAACCACAAAAAAAAAATCCAAATAAAGATAAAGAAATAAACCTTATGGGTTTTCATTTTATAGCCTTTAGCAGTGAAAACTGTAACAGATTAACACTTTTGAGTAAGAATGGAGATAGTAGTAGAGGGTGGCTCCCATAATTGTCATGAGTCAAACTGAGTTTGAGCAAGTTGTTAAATTTATTGAATATAAAAAGTTGAGCAAAAACAAAAGGAACTCGGGCTACTAAATTTAAATGGGAATACCTCAAATTGAAAAGAGAAATGTGTGCCTCATAACTGAATTCATTTTAAACCAGTAATATGAGTGTCTCAAAATCTCAAATGCAGCATAAAAACTACTGGATAAAGGGTAATTTTGTTCATGTAAAATCATTAAAGAATTTTGCTTAAAGATTTTGAAGAGTCTTCATTTCCTCTAGGCATTATTCTTAGCTAGCAAATGCTGCTTCCCAGCTCTCCTCTGTACAATTTTGCCTCTACCCGTCACTCTGAATGGTTTTGCTAAAGCATATAAATAAAATCTCACAAAATTAGGACCTAATTTGCGCAAATTCAACCGAAAAAAAAAAACCCAAAATACAGATAAAGAAATTGAAAACCCAAATATAGATAAAGAAATTAACCTTATGAGTTTTCATTTTATAGCCTTTAGCAGCAAAAACCATAAGAGGCTAACACTTTTGAGTGGGAATGGAGATAGTAGTAGAAGGTGATTTTTGAGAAAAAAAATGAGTGAGACCCAGAAATGTTATGAGTTGAACTGAGTTTGAGTGAGTTTTTGAACTTACTGAATAGAAAAAGCTAAGCAGAAGCAAAAAGAACTCGGGCTACTGAATTTAAATGGGAAAAAACCTCAAATTGAAAGAGAAAATGGATAAAGAAGCCATTTTTGTTATTCATAGTTAGATAGAGAGGACTTGATCCTGTTTGGGATAATGTAAGCAAGAAGAAAATAATTGATTTTGGTTCAAAAAGTTTATTCAATTGAGTCGCTAAACAAAGTAAGCCTGAAGAATCAAGTTGCGTGTCCGTTAATGGAGAAGATAGAGAGATAAACAATGGAATTAAAATGCCGATAAAAAGTTTTTTAGCATTGGAAATTAATGACCTGGCTTTTTTTTTTTATTATTAATTTTACATGTGACGTGCCACATCATTATTCCGTTAAAATATTTAACGGTGTTTAGGGTGAGGGGGTTTTTCGTTATTAAAATTAAAATTTATTGAGTTTATTGTTACAAATTAAAATTTAGGTACTATGATGTTACTCGGTCAATAATTCAGGAACCTTCACTGAAAATTAGCCCCAAAAAGAATATTATTAAAAGAATATTAAATTGTTTTTAAAGTTGTTCAAATTTTGAGTTTGAGAGAGTATTGTTCTTCAAATTAAATTAACATCAAAGCTCGTTTTGCAAAAAAAAAAATAATTATTTTTTTAGTATATAATAAGTATCTAACACTATTCATATATGGTATTAATTCAATAAAATTAGCTTTTTCAATCAAAGCACCATCAATGAATTTACATTTGTGCAATCTAAAAATATATATCCATTTTGAGTATAAAATAAAATTAATGATGATATTTGAAAATGTCTTTACCTCTTTCCAAATTATAAGAAAATAAGAAATGATTAATATTTAAAAGGTAATTATAATTTTCTTTTTTCAGTTTTCTTAATATATATACTTTGGCTTCAATTAATTTTTCATTTTCAATTTTAGTTCCTATATTACAAGCATTAAATATATGAATATTGAAAGGATTTTAAGAAATTAAATGTTTTAGAATCTAATAATTAGAGCATTAAGTGGAATTAATTTTAAAATTAAAGTATAATCAAATGCAATGACTTTGTTATCAATAATTAAAGTGTTAAGTTTGTATTTTCCTAAAGAAAAAATTGTCAAATTAATAACAAATTTTAATAATTAAAACTAGTTTTAAAATAATAAGAATCCAAATATATATTAGGTTAAAATTTAAGAGATTGTTTGTTCACTTAACCATCAATAAAATAAAATCATATGACAAATGTATTAGATTAGACAATAGGATGTTGCAATTATTTGTAATTTGGAAAATTTAAAAATAAGATTTTTTACTGAGCGCATTTTTAAAAAAGATGAAAAGATTAATAAAATCACACTTTATTAGCTGAAAATGCAATATTTAGTTATTATCTTTTCATAATTTAGTAGTATAAATTTATACAATAGGATATTGCAATTATTTATGAGTTGACAGATTTAAAAATGAGATTTTTTACTTAGCACATTTTTAAAGTAGATAAAAAGACCAATAAATTCACACATTATTAACTGAAGGCAAATATTTAGTTATTATCTTCTTATAATTTAGTAAAATAAACTTAAATTATGTAGCAATTAAAATTAACTCTATAATAACATTAATAATAACTTAAAAGTTGAAATTCCAAAAAAAAAAGAAAGAAAGGTAAAACGGAAGATATAGGCATGTATGGAAAATACAAAGGTTACGCCCTCAAAACATCACTGGTTCTATTCGTTACCAAAAAGTAAAGATTAGAAAAATAAATCAAATTAAAATAATAATTTCCTCTTTTGCTTAATATTATTTGAATTGGGCTTACTATAAAAAAAACATAAGAAAAAGAGAAGACCCTTTAAGCTACTTGGGCTTGGTTGTTCCCATATTGTATTCATCTGTTTAGCCCATTAACCAACATAATTTTGCATGTTCTGACAGGAAAATTTAATATGCTCCTGTTAGCGGGAACTACAAGAATTGAATTTGAAGCAAATAGATTACAATATATTTATCTTTCTGGTGTATATAAGTTTTAAAATTAAAATTACCTATTATTTGATTGATATTTGATTTTTATCTCTTCTTATTTTGATGGATAAACATCAAAATTAGTACTGCCTCCATTTTAAAATACTTATCTTTTTTGGATAAAATTTTTTGTTTCAATTTATCTGTCATTTTAAAATTTTAAAAATGTAATGATTAATTTTTTTAATTTTACCTTTTATTTATTTTTTTAATAAATATTTAAATTAATTACTTTTATTTCTCTGTATTAAAATTAAAAAAGATATATTTAATTTTTTTAATTTAAAATTATAATAATTTAATAATTTTTTAATTTATGTGTCAAAATTTTAAACTATTAATATTTTGAAATGAGGTAATATCTTCAATTGGTATATTTATTATTATAATTAGAATAGATTTTTTTCAATTAATTAGTGGCAGCCATTAAAAAAAAAAAAAAAAAACAGCTCTTCAAAGAATCAAAAATAAAAAATAAAAATTTATTGAAATGAAATTGTATCGGTAAAGACCAGAAACTAAATATATATCCTCTGAAATTAATAGATTAAATTGACTTGCACTAATTTTACTTATGCACTGCGACAATAGAGCATATGTTTTTATGTTACATGAAAATCATCAATATAAATTATAAAATTACGCAGTCGGTGGAAATGGAAGATGATTTCTTTTACTAATTTATTAAGGAAAAATGTTCAATTTACCCCTTAAACTTTCATTCTATGTCCAAATTGGCCCAAAATGGCCTTTTGGGCCAATTAAGTACAGTAATTTGCTTTTTTGTCCATCTAAATCCAATTTTCTGATTCTTCAAATGCGTGTATCACACTTTCAACATTTAAAATATATTTATATTTAAATATAATATTAATAACTTATAATTATTATACTAACGGTAATAAAATCTTTCCCAACTTAGAATATCAAATCCCTAACTCTAAGATATTTGATCCTCCCTTTCTCCTTTTCTTTTCGAATTGAAGTCCTTAATAAGAGGGTTAAAGCTTTAATTCACCTCTTCAATTTCATAATTTCATCCTCAATTATATCATGCATTCTTCTTCTACTGCTTCTAGTCGATATTCTGCGAATCGTGGACGTGTGTTAAGCAGGCCTGAGTTCAACTATGAGGGACCAACAATCTATTGCTATTGTAGATTAAAGGCGCCTCGATGGGTATCTTGTACAGAGAAAAATCATGGTCGGAGATTTTATTCATGCAGGAATTTTAGGATAAGTTATTGTGTTTGTTAAATTTTTAATTTCTGAATGTATTGTGTTCTTTGTTATTTTGACAGAGAAAGTTTTTGATTTTGTAATCAATGTGTGCTCGAATTTCTTTACAGGAGAATGACTGTGAGTTTTTTAAATGGCATGATCAGAAGATGAGTCTTAGAGCTGTGCAACTAATAAACGAGTTGAAGGAAAGTAATGAAGGTTTGAGATATATTGGAAGTGAAGGATATTATGTAGATAATATGGGATTGCAATTGCAGCTGGCTGAGTTGAAAGTGGATGCTGGTGAAGCAACGAAGCAGTGCCAAAAATTAGTGAAAATAATATATTTGTTAGTGTTTGCATTGGTTTTGACTTGGTTGTTGTTATTTGCTATTGTGATTGGAAACTAGGCATTGTATTGGGAAATTAGTGTAGAATGAGTCATTTACTAGGTAGTGTTTATTTTGCTGTTATAATGTAATTGAATGGTACTGATATTTTGTTATGAAATGGCAGTTCAAAAATCACATTTGCACTACATTGTTATGTATCTTATACACAATGCAATTATCATGTCTCTATGCATTTGTCTTCAATTATAATTGATTGATTATATATGAATATAGAGAGAACAACAAAATAAATACAACATAAATTAGACACATTTTTTTAAGTAATGAAATTGATATATGTAAGCATAAAAGATGCTTGTCCAATTACAAAATCCTCCAATATGCATTCATTATAATGCATATCAAATTACTTGAAATTGTGTACATATGAAGCCAAGTAAGGCAAAAGAAACATAAAAAGAGGCTTCCTTAGTCTAAGACAGATACAAATCATGCGTCCAAAATTATAGAGAGCAATGCTAAACATAACATTGACCTTCATAATTTTGCCAGTGAGTGTAGACCAAAATAAGAAATATCCTAATACAAAAAAACAAAATCATAATTAATCTATCCAAAATCCATGTATCCTAAATTAGATGTTGAAATCCTCAAGGTTTCCAAACAGAATTTTTCTTTAATGGTAGTTTTTGCAGAGGGGGTCTTCCTCTCTTTTTGGTGCCTTGTCCTTGATGAATTAGTGACTGAGATTGCTGAGTGTTGATCACCTGACTATTACTGATGGTGCTATTCTGTGATAGAATTGGATCAGTTGGAAACAAATGTGCTGTTGTAGCTAGTACTACCATGGTATGATGTGTCTGCTTCTTAAGGCTACCAATCTTCTGTTGTTGCTCCTCATAGAGTTGCCTTGTTGTGACACATGGACTTCCCATCCATTCTAAACCTGCAGCCTGAAATTCACCATATTTTGGCCTTCTATCATATATGTTCATTGGAGGGTCTCTGCTGATTAGCCTTTGTTGTTCAACTGGTATAGGGTTTTTGGATTGCAGAACTCTTTCATTCCACATTCCAGGCTAACAAAAGACAAGTAAAAACATTAGTTGTAACCATGTTTTTCATTGTAAATTGAAAAATGTATAAAAGTCACAAATATACATACATTCCATGTAACTTAATTGGAATTATCATCATAGTACAATCCAAGACCAAATGGTTTGGACTTGGGTCCTGGTTTCTTCCCTCTGCTATCTATGCTTTTATTTAAATCCTTCTCCTTACCCTTGCCTACACCTGGTGCTTCTACTGTCCTACTACCCCTTGCATCATTTACTTCTGGTTCAGAAATCCTTATACCACTACTTGGTCTGCTCATATTCTAAGATACACATTATTTTATATCATTGCATCACCATAAAACATATAACCAAGATAACATAATGAGCATTATAGAATATTA
Source organism: Reutealis trisperma (assembly GCA_947687605.1). Classification (NCBI taxonomy): domain Eukaryota; kingdom Viridiplantae; phylum Streptophyta; class Magnoliopsida; order Malpighiales; family Euphorbiaceae; genus Reutealis; species Reutealis trisperma. Next base: position 170,842 of record CANTUT010000650.1, on the reverse strand, counting down.
CCATGTCTCTATAGCTGACATTTTGATATTTAAATTCCTTTCATCACTGTTTGCACTTGTTATGTTTGGACATTTATTCAAAAATGGTGCAAACTCTTTTATTATCTCCTTAGTCAGTGGGGGTTGTGCTTGTTAGATATGACTTTGCTGCATCAATAACAAGAATATTAAAACAAAATATCAATAATTTAGAAATTATAGATAATTAACTCACATTTGTATTTTGTGGTAGATCCTTAATTTTGCAGCTAGCTTTGTTATGACCTTTGCACTTGCATATTGAACATGTCATTTGAACTCCTCTCCTTGAAAGCTTGCAACTGCTATTGGGCTTTTGAGGTTCATCAGGATCTTTTCTTCTTCCTCTCTTTGGTCTACCAGGCGTCTTCTTCCCCTCAGGTGGTAGTATATTAGGTTTTCCAGTTTGGGGCCACATGTTCTTACCTTTCAAAGGTTGCATTGCAAACTTATAACTTGACAGGTAAGTTTGTTTGCTGTAACATTTGTCTACATATTCAATTATTTTGCCTTTTTTATGGTAAACAGCACAAATGGCATGAGGGCATGGAATTCCAGACAAATCCCAAGCCCTGCATGTGCATGACTTTTTCTCCATATCAACCACATGTCTATCTTTTCCTTCAGATATTTCAAAACCATCATCCCCATTAAATTCAACATGGCATTGAAATGCCCTAACCATGTTCTGCTCTATCTTTTGAATGGCTGAGGGACTCACATTTGTTACCCATTTTGATGCTTCAGCCCTCTTAATATGAATCCTATTCATCATATCTACTCTAATTTGTTCTAACATACTTATAATGTGTTTTGTTCTAGCTTCTAAATTAATTCCATTAAAACTTTCACACATATTGTTATCTGCACTATCACACTTACTTACAAATGAGAAGTAAGCCCTGCACCATTTAGGAGGAGGCCATTGCAATAAGTCTTGCACACATCTAGGAGCTATGTTATCCAACTCCTTCAATTGATCATGAAATGCTTGCCAATATGTAGTTTTGGCACATGTCCAAAACTGCTTTCTTAATTCAGAACCCTTCCATTTCTTTTGCCACCTACTAAAAATGTGCATTGCACACCACCTATGTTCTGCCTGAGGTAGAACATCCTTCACAGCCTCAATTAAACCCTGTAAGAAAGCAAATAATGTACAAGATTAATGCAACATAAAAATAATTAGGAATTTTAAAATAACCAAAGTAATAAAAAACTAACCTTTTGCATATCTGATATAATAACCAAGTCTTTGCCATTTGTGAGTCCAAGATCTTTACACAATAAATCAAGGAACCAAGTCCAATTTGCTCTATTCTCTATCCTAACTACAGCCCAAGCAATTAGAAATTGCTGATCATTAGCATCTCTTCCTATAGCAGTCAGCAATTCTCCCTTCAGAAATGTTTTTAAGAAACAACCATCAACTCCTATAACTAGCCTACACCCTGCCTTCCATCCTTTTTTAAGTGCATCGAAACATATATAAAAAGCTTCAAATTCGCCACTGTCATTATTAGCTATAGGTATGATGGTACTGCCAGGATTAGTGCTCCTTAACTCCTCAGCATAACTATGTAACCTAGCATATTCCTCCTTATAATCTCCTTCAAACTCAACCCTCAATGCTTTCTTAACCCTCTTGCACATACTAAAGGCTACATGTGTTCTCAAGTTATTTCTAACATGGGCCTGCATTTCTTTTATTTTTTTCTTTGGACTTTCCCTTATAATTTCCCTAAAATACCCAATAAGCCATTTACAAGTGACCCTTTTATTCTTAAACACCTTATGACATTTGTATTTATGCTTGTAGGTCTTGATCATGAAGTCATTAGAACTAGGGTCTAAGCTAGCATATACCATCCATGGACAGCCAGGAAATGTGCAAATAGCCTTCACTCTTTGTTTTTCATTCTTTTGGAAACCAATTTCCACACCTTTGAATATGGAATACATAGTACATGCTTCCCTAAATTGAGCTGCGTTCTCAAACACCATGTCTAACACAAAAGGAGGCACTTTACATTTTGGATCATATGCAACCCTTCTCTTTAATTTCCTCTTAACATTCCCATGCTCCTCATCTCCACTCAACTCCTCTATACTGCCAGCATCATCACTGTCATGCTCCTCACTCACACCTAACTCAGCATAATTTTGTTCAATATTATCACTGGACACCTCACTGCCTTGCCCATCAGATTCATCACCATCAGCTTCTACAGCATCATTAGATGAATTATCATCTTCATCTGGTTCATCAATATTTGCTTCCAAATTTGCATGATATTGCCTCACATTTTCTCTAGCCTTCCTCAACTCCTCATTTTCAATATCAGAATGACAGTCAATGTCAACCTCAAATTCTTCATATTGGTCATCTTCACCATATTCAGTCCCAGCAGTAACATTACTCTCACCACCTCTTTTTTTCCTAGTATGAACCTTAGTCTCACCACATCTTAAGTCACCCACATTGAAACAAAAGCCTGTTGTCTCACCTACCACTTCAACATTTACTCCAACTCCCTCACCATCTACATTAAACCCAACTCCCTCACCACCCACATTAACTCCAACTCCATGAACTTCCACATTACCTCCAACTCCCTCACCATTTACATTAAATCCAACTCCCTCACCACCCACATTACCTCCAACTCCCTCAACTTCCACATTACCTCCAACTCCCTCAACCTCCACGTTAATGCCACTATTCACATCACTAACAGGAGCTGTGAGCAAATGTCCATCTATCACATTTGGGGTATCTACACAGTGATCTATGTAAAAATCTATATTATCATCCTGCTTATACATGCCGAAAATGTCGGTGACCACATCATCATTATGCACATACACAAGACCATTTCTAAGATTTTTCCTTTTTGGCAACCAATAAATGTATTGCTTTCCTACATAACCCAATTGACACACCATTTTACATAGTCTTTTGTAATGAAATTTGTCTAGGTCAGCAACATTAAACAAGTCCACCTCACCTCCCACATACCTTAATGATCTGTAATCTTTTTCAAAGTGACTACTGTGATGAATCTTAATATTAACTCCTATCTCCATTTTGCAATATATATATATAATTATATGTTAGTTCATTAAAAAAATTACAAATCACAGTCAACACAATAAAGAATTAAAAAAAAAGGCTAATTTTATTATGCATAACACATCAATAAACACAAGAACCACAATCAATCTCATAAAATGACAGAAACACTTAACATATACCCTCAAAATTACATGCTTTTTATAGGTAATACCAAATATAAGTCCCCATATCGGTCCCTTCTTTCTAATAACTATTATTGCCAAGACAACCATTATTATAATAAGTCCCCATATCGGTCCCCATATAAGACCTTTACCCCCATTTGCCAGACAATCATTATTATAATAACTTTCACAATGCTACCAAATAATGCTACAAAAAAGATGAACAAAAACCTACAAAGAAAGTACCTATTGTAGAACTACTAATACCAATGCATTTGATATTTGCTTTCTCAATCACCAACCAAAACCACCACAGATTTTCGTTCACAAACAAAACCCTAATTACTAAGCTTATTCAGTCCACAAAGATCTTCGAATGCAAGTTTGTAATCTAAGACCTAAGAAGAAGAGAAGAAGAGAATAAAAGGTTTTTCCTCTTTCAGCTCAACTGGTTTCTTGGAAGCATTAACGCGCGTGCAAACATCATTTCATTTTCTTTTTTTTTTTTTAGTTTATTTTGACTTCACTTGCCAGAGGTTGAAAGTGTGGTACACGCGTTTGAGGAATCAGAAAATAGGGTTTAGATGGACAAAAAAGCAAATTAGTGTACCTAATTGGCCCAAAAGGCCATTTTGGGCTCAATTGGACATTGAACAAAAGTTTAAGGGGTAAATTGAGCAAAAGGCCATTTATTAATCATTTATATTGAGAACTATTTTGTTAGACATTCTAAAATACAGGGTGGAGTAGGGACTATGGAGGGAGGTCCAGCGGCACGGACCATCATTTATTTGTAGTTTTGCAGGACAATAGCCATTGGTCTTGATGGATAAGCCAAGTAATGATGATTGTCTGACTCTAAGTGAAAATATTGCTTATATTAGGTGATTTTTTACTTTGTCCTTTTCTTTTGTGTTTATTTAAATTAGTATGCGTAGACTTTTAATTTTATACATTATTTTACAACTGTTATTTAGTTTCATTTCGTGATTTTGTGTTATAGTTTGTATATGAATTTTAGGATCATTACTTATCATTTTTTTTATTTTATAGATTAAGTTTGTAGTTTGCATTTTATAAATACTCATTTGCTTTTTTCACAAATATCATGTTAATTAGTTATAAATTGTATATTCATCGGTTATTAGTATTAAATTTATTATTTATAAAACTTATTTCATAAATTATTTTCTTTCATTTTTTGTAGTTTTATGATATTATATATCATTTTTTTTTCTTGTAATTATTGTTTTGTAGGAGATATCATGTTAAGAGAATTGCACATAAGCAAAAGAAAGCATGAAAAGTAGAAGAATCTAGCAGAGCTAAAAAAAAGAGCTCATACGAATGATATAATGAGGAGTGAAATATTCCTTTATGTAGAATGCATGAATTCAAAAAACAAAGGATTCTAGGAGTGAGAAAGGGAAGGTAGTTAATGCTCATCATATGGATGATGAAAATGATCATGCTAGTACTCAAGGATTGGAGAAAATAAAATATAGTAGAAGATTTGTCTTATCAAGAAGGATGTCACCTTCTGAGTTGTTTGATCTGATTAAGAAGTTATCCCCCAAATAGTATGAGGCAGTTGAGGAGATTAGTTTTAAAGGTCTTTTGAAGTTATAGTTGAGTGAGTGTCATGGAAGATTATGTAAATATTTAGTTGAGAATTGTTGACCTAACTTGATCAATCTATATTTTAATCTTATCAAGTAAATTGAAATGATATAATATTTACAACTACACTTTATTTTACAGGAAATACACTTAGAAAAGGGTGAAAGTTCAAAAAATCTAAAATTCCCTATGTGTAGAAAGTTGACCTGTAAATTGTACCTGCAATTGCTATATTATGCCCGCCATCAAGATTTCGTGACTGCAACTAGGCATATCGCAATTGCAATTAATTTAAGGCAAAACATGGCAAAGGGATAGAAGCGTTAGCGACCATGATCGTGACCGCTATCTTGGATGGGAAACAAGAATCACAACCGCAATATTGAAGTTGCGATCACGACTGCGAGATCTGCAACATTAGAGAACATCTCTAACGGTTAGCCAAGCATGCAACGACCAAATGCACGTGTCACTAGCTGTTGGAAATATGAAGATTGCAACTAGGATTTAGGCTTCTCGGCCGTGATTCTATCTCAAACAGATTACCTGTTGCGCGATTTTTGTAAGTGCACAGGTCGTAAACAAGTAATATAGTAGTGAAATAAGTGTCGATCCCACGAGGAAGGGTTGACAAGTACCAAAACTATTGAATATTCTATTATTTAGAAAATCAATTATGAGAAGTCGTATTTTAAGCTAAAGTAAAGTTCAAGTAAATAAATGATAATAATATGAAATAAGATTAAAGGCCTAGGATTTAGAATTCATCAATTGATTACCTATGATTACTTTATATTTTTTTTAGATTGGATTATTTTTGCTGGAATTAATGATTATATTTCTCTAAATTATATGATGTTCTCTCTCAAGATACAACATGTGTGCTCATATTAACCTTATGTCTACTCTCGTGATCATAAGCAATTAACACAAACCCATTAAGTTTTATGGAAATCCTTTAACAATCAGAAAGGAGTATTCTTATCTCTAAGCAATACATTCCCTAGGTCAATTATCCTAATGAACTAATATTGTGCTTCCACTCTCGCTACTTCACACAATATCTTAAATCATGCAATTAATGACCAGTTAATTACAAGTATTAAATTCTAAGATAAAAGATTAATTCCAACAATCAACCCAATCAATTAAATATAAATAATCATATGCAAATCAAAAGATTACATCTAAATCCTAGAAAATAAAATTAGCTATTCATAATTAAAAGAGAAGAAACAATTAAATTAACAATAAAAATAATAAACATAATAATAACTTATAATTAAATTCAAGAATAGAGTTTAGAGAGAACTTGTTTTGAGATACAATCTTTGATAAACTTGAGCTCTAAAAACTCCTCCTATTGATAAAAATAACATAAACAAAAAAGAAACCTAATCTATTTTTTTTCTCTCTAAATATTTTTTTGATGGATTTCTTTGATGCTATTTCCCTTTGCCAAGCATGGTATTTTTAGACATGTTTGGTAGAATAATTCAAGTTCCATTAAAATTCTTACATCAAAAATTCAACATTGATGGTTAGGTTGGCCACCAACCATTAAATTCCTTCATCAATATTCAAAAATGGTCAGGTTGGCTACCAACCATTGAATTTTGGCCACCAACCATTGAATTCCTTCATCAATATTAAAAAATGGTTAGGTTGGCTACCAACCATTGAATTTTGACCACCAACCATTGAATTTATTTCTCATGGATTGAAAACTTGAATAATTGCTTGCATCATTATTTTTATTGCATCATTTTGATCTGCAAAAATAAAATAAAAATACTTAAAATATGTTATAATTTATTTATAAATTGTAGAACTATTTATTTCTAAAAATAAGTAATAATATTATTACATTCTTGAGAATTGAGCTAAAATTTAAGTTTAAACAATTAAAATAACTCTAAAAATATAGAGTTATCATTACCTTTTTCAAGCTACTTTGGAATCAAGTTTTTATCTTTTGTACTTATTTGTAACTGCTCTTTAGAGAATGTAAGCTATAAATACCTCTTCCAAAGGCTTTAGAAATAAGAGAATAATTTATCAAGTGTCCAAACTCTTACAATTTTATTTCTCAAGTCTAAAACCTTTGTAATATATATCTTATGTTAGTTGGATTGAGTGTTAGTCATTGAAACACTTATTTAGGTAATGAGTTAATCCTGTAAAACTCTTAGACACTTGTGGGTTTGAGAGTTAGCCTTTTTTAAACTCTTAGTTAAATTGGAGAGTGAGCTTCTGGGAAAACTCTTGTAAATGTTTGATGTGAGCCTAAGTTAGGAGTGAACTTGGTAAAATTCTATAGATAGTGAAATACCTAGTTGAGATTGGGGAGTGCATATACGATTAATTATAATCCAAACTACTATAAATTGTTGTGTTCTTTCTCTCTTCTCTCTTTCTTTAAAATCCCATTGTTATATTTTGAAGTTTCCATTATTTTTAAATTTTAATCAACCACTGGTTCAATCCCCTTCTTACTGCATATTTTACGCAATAAGAATTTTGACTTTTGTAGGTCTGCTCTTATTTTAGAGACAGAGGAATTTTTAATATCTAAGAATGATGTTATATATACTCCCAATCTTCCTCGTGGTGGTAAAATTATTGTTGAAGCTAAGCGGAAGAATAATAGTGATGAATACAAGCAGTTACTAAGAAATTGGAGGGATATATGGGCTGTAGCTATTGGTAGTCCTATCACCGAGAAAATACCTAATGAAATAGTTAACCGAGGTTATTATGGTATTGATTTTAGAAGGGACTGTGTGGTCTTTGTTGTTTCAACCATGTTGAAAGGCCATCAAAGTTGAAAATGCAATTATAGGATTTTGTTGTCTCTTATTAAAGTTAATGAATTCAAGGGGTTGAACTGTTGCCACTACATCATCAAGAGTCTTATTCAATATGTTCAAGATTGAAAGAAAAAGCCTGATGATTTTTTTTGTTGGTCCTTTGAGTTTTCTCATGGTAGTCACCTTTTATTATTAGTAGATTCATTATTTACATTCTCTATATTCAACATTTATAATTTTTGGGTTCATTAGTTTAATTAGTATGTTCATCATTGTTATTTTTATCAAGTATCATTGGTAGATAATTGTATGTTCATAGGTTATTAAGTATAGATTCATTATTTGTGACTACTAGGTCAATCATTATTAATTACTAATTTTTATTTTATTTTATTTTTTTTTGCAGCAACAACTATGTTACTTGGATAGAGTGTACTTTAAAACAAGAGAAGTTGGCAGTAGGAGGTTTCCAATTATGTGTTGTTGGACATCTCAAGCTGTGAAGGACAAAGTGAAAGAAGAGTTACATGTGGAAAGGTATGGAAAAGGCAAGGTTATGGAGCATTTGAATGTTTTCAAATGTGATGAAGAACATGGAGAGGAGGAAAGACGATGAGGTGAATAAGTCATCATTAAACTCTACTTCAACTTGCATTTCTTGCAAACTTCCTTGAATTCTTAAACTCTACTTTATCAAACTCTACTTCAACTTGATGTTTAATTGCAAACTTCTACCTTTTCATTTACTTCACATCTAACCTCCGTATTAAATTCTTCCTCAACAACCACACTTATGGCCCTGCACTATTCTTCTATACCAATATTTGTTGAACATTAATGTTATTAACCACATCTTCAATTGTTAAATCCTAAATAACATCCTCTTTACTATCTTTCTTCCTAATATAACACTTTCACCTTTAGTTACTGCACTAACTCCCTCAAAATTATGCTCAAGATATAGTTCAAGTCTCTTCTCTTTTTTTAGTATCTCTATCAAAGTAGTGGTGGTACCCTCACACAAAAGCATCAATCCATGTGCCAAAGGTAGTTTAGGTCTTTTTAAGTGGACCTTAGTTGATAGATTTTCCATTTTATCCCACAAATTATGTTCTAGAACACTAAAGACAAAATGGCTTCTATCTCAAACTTATAACCCCCACATATTTAGTTTGACCATGACCTATAAGAAAAAGGGCTACCACACCAAACATCCAACATATATAACTTCTTTTCCATATTGTCACATAAAAAAAATTCAAAAAAAGACAATGAAAAACTTACATCAGTCCCATTTATTTGAGATTTTCAATATGCATTGTACAACCAAGTGATCCACTCATGATGTAATCCTATCATTTATAATCATACAATGAATAAAACAACAACAAGATAACAAAGTTCAAAGGTTTACTCTTCCTTACTTAGTAGTTCAAAACACTATATAAATCTTCATAATCGACCTGATGATCTTCGATTTACATTATCATTAACAAGCATTATATTAGATTTGCTTTGTATTCATAAAATCGTAAGACAAAGTTTCAATTTTTTTTTTTTTTACTTAGAGAAAAGTTAGTAAAGTAGAAAACCTAATCCCCAATTTTTATTTTTAATGGTAATTAAAGAGCTCCAATAGTGATAACGGCTCTTTTGTCATTTCCTTCAATTTTTTTTTGAGTATTTTAGTCCTTTTGTATGTATTAACTGATGTGGCATAATGAGTAGGTGAAATTTAGCTGACTTGGCACTTCGACAGCCTTTAATCAATGAGAAGCACTTAATTAGCTAATAAGTAAATTGTTCAAACACTTGATTGAAAAAAAAAATTATTAAGATCCTAAAATAGCAAAAATCAAAAGTTAAGGCACCATTTTTGTAATTTTACCAAAAGAAAAAGTATCAGTCATCATTATTAAATGCTTCCACCAAACACCTATTCTGTTCGAATTTTTGTTTATTGAATTTGTTGTATTTATATGAAGAATCTGTATACTTACTATAGCTTAGAGAAAATGGAGAATTTCTCTATATTCACTATTCCATATATCTTTTTTTTTCTTTTTATAAATTTTGAAATTTTTACATAATTTTAAGTATTTAAAATGATTAAAAATAAATATAAAATAATTAATAAAATATTTAATATGTAAGTTGAATTATTTTTTTAATTATTTTTTCATATGATAACTCTATTTGGATAAATTAAATGAGAAAAAATAAAAAATAGTATTATAAAAAAAATAAATAGGATAGAATAATATTTTTAATATCAATAATATTTTTAATATCTTTTAATTATTTTTATTATTATATTCTCTCATAACTCTTTCTTTATTGAATATTATGATTAATCTTTTTTTTATTAAATATTATAACTGATAACTTGAATTTTTCTATACTTATGTATAGATAAAAATATTAACGAGAAGACCGCTTAAAAATCTATTATATAATAATTATTATTATTTATATAAAATATATAATATTTTTTTTAGATTTTATATTACATTCTTTACTATATATAAAAATTAATTAAAAATATTTTTAATAAAAAACCATGCGAAGCGCTGTTTGTGAACTAATATAATATTAACAGAGGTGGTGGTAAATGAGAGAGGGAAAGGGAATTTGACTTTTTAATCATTTGATATTGCTAATTCATGGTAAATTTATCTTTTTAATTTCAATTAATGAAATATGTTGGAATATGTTAAAATTGTGGAAAGATAGATTAAGAATATACTCTTTACTTTAAAGAGTATATTTTATTTAATAAAAAATATCTAATTGATAAATAATAAATTTTATTTAAATTTAATAAATTATTTATATTTTGCTCTTTATTTTATTTTATTTTATAAGTATTAATTAATTTTGTCACGCCCCGAATATGATAGCACGTGACCGGCACTAGGACATGGGTAATACACGTGGCTACCAGTGCTTGTAGTAAGCATGACCTCACACTAAACGATAAATTATCATACAATAGGGCTATGAGCCCAGACGATAAACAGATTCGGATAAACATCAAATTCAAATAATGTCACATTGACCTATCAACTCATATATCTCATAATACCAATTTACATATTATTGGATTCTGCTTAACATAACAATGTCTCAATTCAAAATATACATAATAACTAATAATGAATAGAATACATATTTCAAGAGTAACATTGTGGAGTTCTAAGGTACCAAAATGATTATATACATATTAATTACAAAACCCAGCACTTATAATACAAATTACCGCCGAAAGGAAATTGACAGTTCTACTCAATTATAATCCCTTCACAAACTCATTCCTTGACCTGAAAAATATAATTGAACAGGAATGATGTTCGACTCAATGAATGATACTAGCTAATATATTAAACTGGTGTCTTACATATAGATTTCTAATGCTCATGCTATGCACTATGTCACAAAGACAGACAAATCACACAATCAAGTAAGGATGAGATACAATCCACAGTACCACACTAATAGTCAATATGGGGACCTGACCCCCCCATCTTGACTCTCTGAATCTAATAATTTGTCTCTTATGTCTAATGGGCTCGGTCAACACTGGTTTGTACCATGCAGCCCTGACCCGACTGACAGCGGCCCTAGCGATGAGCAGGTCCGACCAGCATCCACCAGTCATAGCTCATCTTCTCAAATCCATCATAATCACAATCATAACCATAATCACAACCATACCCATGATCTTAGGTGGTACTGTATCCTCCTGATTTCCATCCGTCAACCACAATCATTGTATAGCATAGAATATCGATTTATCAATCACAATAAAATGTTATCATGCATTTATGCAATAATAATGCATAATATACATATATATACATATAGTAGATGCAAATGCATATGAAGACAGAATAACATATTAGGGAATATCACTCACTTAATTGATAACGCGTTTAACTGACTTTCCTTGGAAGTGTGACCTTTGACGACAGAAGCCAGAGACATTGACTCTGAATAACAAAAAATATCATTAGAACAAGAACGACTCACTTATCAAGACACAGGTGACAGACTATTGAGATTCCTGCTGAAATTACAGCAATATCTCACTCAAACTAGTACATTACCCAAAATCAACAGAAAACATAACACTTCTAAAATAATCTCAACAGTCAGTACAACCCAATACACTCTAGAGACTCCTCCTGGTCCTCCCGACTCACAATCATCAACACAACTCAACAAGGAATTTCTAACTTATCAATTCATTAAATACTAATTAAAATCTAATAAATATAACACAACAATAACTAAAATTCAAGGGATTTGAGTTTACCCTCATAAATTTTGATCGAACGAACGTTGAGAATCAGATTAGAACTAAAAGTGAAACGAGGCAATCTACACACTAATAGGTTCGCCTCGACGCCAGGAGTCTAGAAAAAGCCACCACTTGTTGTCACACTCCACCGTTTCGCCGAAAAAAGTTAAAGAAGCTTCATTTTTTAGTTTTTCGATCTCCACATCCGGCGAGCTCCATAGGACAAGACATATACCAAATCAAAGCTCTTTTCACCATAAGTTAAATGAGATCAAAATCATCGGATTCTATCTCCGAAATCAGTCGGAACAGAGGCTGAAAGCTTCAGCGCTGGTGGAGCTTTTCGCTGCGCGTTCACTGCCGTCTGCCACCCGATCGAGGTGCTGTCACTTCCTCTGGAGTCACCAGTCGATGCTCTACCCAATGGTGGTGGCAGGGCTCGACACTGCCGGCTGGAAGGTGACTCTCTGGCACCACTGCTCCCTCTCTCTCTTTCTCTCTATTTCTTCTTTCCCCTCCTAGCAGCCATCTGATTGGTCCACTAAGACCACTCAGTTGCTGCTCTTTTTACCCTTTCTTCATAATACTTTAACATGTTTATATATATATATATATATATATATATATATATATATATATATATATATATATATATATATATATATATATATATATATATCTTATACTAATAATAATAATAATAATAATAATAATAATAATAAACCATAATTTACATAATAATAACTCAATTAATAAAACTTATTCATAATAATAGTAATTATAACAAAATCCTAAACTTCCGGTAAATTTATATAATTATAATATAATTTAAATTAATCAAATATAATATTAATTTCGGATATCAAAATATAAATTCTTCAAATAACCACTATAATATTTTTATAACTAAATATATAATACTCTTCAATTATATACATATATAATATTTAAATAAAGTTATTGTTAATAGTACATATTCAAATAGCATGAATATATATATATATAATTTAATAAAATATAACTTCAATTCTTACTTAAATAAGAAAAATACTAAAATAATATATTTTCGTGCAAAAAATAGAATTTTATAAAATAATTGAAAATTTAGGGTATTACAATCTTCCCCCCTTAAGAAAATTCGTCCTTGAATTTTCAAACCCAACAAGCACTAAGCACTTTAATTAAACTTCTCTGCCATGCTTCCACTGCGCACTCTGACACACTATCTTAATAACAAATAACATACTAAGTTCAAAAGAACACATACTACATAATATTATCAAAATCATATAAATAAATCTCCAATATAACTTATTCCAATATCAACATCTAGTCTACTAAACCTTAAAGCAGATTCATAATAATTCTTTATCCCTAAATCTTGATCTAATCTTAGATAGAACTAATATAACCTTTGATTTCACATTCAATCAATGGTAATCTTAAACATATTTCTTCCTTAGGTCCTTATCAATATTAAAGCTAATATTAATATCTAACTTCTCACTTCCATATAAAATAATGAATTCAATAAAATCTCTATGCAACTCTTGTGTCTTTCCCAATTTATGACATTCTAAACTTATCTCAACTTAAAACATATACACTACATAAGTATTCTCGAATAACAACTCCACTTTACTATCTAATAAATTTCTTTTACTTATCAAAAATCACTATCTAATCTTCAATAATTCTAATCAATATTATTGTATCTAATTCCTCAAAGTATTATTTCATCCCAAGGACTTAAATCCATTTCAGGTATGTTCAAAATTATTTAAATTTTCAAAACTATTTAGAATCATTTGTAAAAATCAAAACATTTTCATTTTTATTTTAGAACTCAAAGTACTGTGTGCAGGGATGCTAGAGAACATGAACCATAATGCAATAAGATGAGATTTGTAATGCATGATTGGTGATGTATAACTTTTTCAATGCCAGACTCAATGCATATACACAAACACACTGAACACAAGTACAGATTTTCAAAATAATAACCTTCCAAAATTACCTTTAAAATCACTTTTTAAAATCAATCATCATATTGAGCTCATTTACAAAATCAAATTAGAACTAGAACATTTTATCTCAAATCATTGAAAATTTTGATTTAGATCATTTTATACCCTCATGGATTAAATGCTCGAGAATTCTCAAATTCATAATTCTTATAACCTTAACATCTTATCACTTTATAAAAGCTCAAATTCTTATACTCTAATTATACTCTCTGCACTCCAAAGAATTTCATCGCTAAGAATCTTTAGTAACATCATATAGATATGTACAACTTTTTGATAATCACAATTCTAATAAAGCCATTGAATTCATCATATCTCATAAACACAAGCATACAATATAAATAGTACAGACTCATAAAATTAGTATCAACAACTCATCATAAAACCATGTTAACATTGAATTAGAAGCAAGGGGAACTCAATCCTATCTCATATGAACTCATATTTTATTAATTTATAACCTCAGTTCAATTTCTCATATCATTCTAAGTCCTAAACTAAAACCACATCACAATTTTGTTCTATCTCATTACAATATCCAAACTGTAATAAACCTCATAATCATACTTACCAATAGTTTATCATCAAAAATAATTTCATTCAAATCTATGAACTTTTAAATCATCGCAGTCATTATAAATTATTCAAAATGCACCAATACTTAATTACTCTTATATACTATACTAGACATGCATTTATACTCACACCATTCATTCACTTATATAGAAAAAGGAGTACATCACACAAGTCTCCACAACCTACTGAAGTAGTGTCTCTAGTCCCATTTTCTGCCTCAACACACCTGCACACATCACAACCAAAATATAAAAGAGGATTACTCCCTCACAACCAAAGAAAAGAAAGAAATACACATATATTGACTCATGGCCTTGCTAACCTAGCAAGCCTCACATCATAAATACCATCGATTTCCACAATAAACTCCTTAACCTATTACTTCTTGATAGGCTCATGCAAGGGAGACAAATTCATAATGTTATCATCATCATCATCATACTGGCTGAAGAAGGCTATCTTATCAAAATCAGTAGAATCTGAAAAAGGCTCCACAAAGTGAGTCCAAATATGATTAATAGGGTTGAACTTATCATCATTAGGTATCATAGGCTGGGGACCATCCCTCCGATATAATTCCCTAAGACAATTTTGATCCCAATCATCTTTAGCAGCACAAATCTTGCAGCAATACTCAAGCGAAAAATCCCACCATGAGCATAAGATTCACTAGAGGGTCACATTTCACGCAAAGCAACATTATTTTTCTCACACATATAGTGCTGAAAAGCAGTAAACTCATTTGAATAATCAAACACGTCCCTATAAAATGAAAAATAGTATGATTTATAAACAAGAACTTAGGGATTCATGACCAGACAGGTGCTTAAAAGATTGCTCACAACAGTATAAGGACGATGAAGAACAAGCATAGTTCGAATGGTGGGACCATCTATCCAAAAAGACTTACCCAAACTAGTAATATAAAACCTCATCCACTGCTCTAGAGGGTTAAACCAACGTAGGAAGGTAACCAAATGTGGGTTAGCCGCATTATTGCCTTCCAAATACTGGATGTATCGCAGAAAATGAAAAGGGTGAATTTTTACAGCAATATGATAGAGATGAAGGAAATACCATAGAAAGCAAAGGAATTCTTTAGGCCATATCCAAAATGAATCCACTGTCATATCTATGAAAGCATAAGGCCTCAGAAAAGGATACTCAGGGTGAATAGTCAGTTCTCTCATAAACTAAGGGCCTTACTTTTGAATGAGGCATGTTTGATACTTAAAAATCTGCTCAGAGGCTAAGTTCTTGAGGGCTCTTTCAGAGATATTGCTTTGAATCTCTGGAGGAAGGCCTTAGTAAAGAAAAGGATCAGGTGTAGAGGGAGAGGAAGATGCAGAGGATGCCATAAAGTTAAGCTGATGGTTAAAAAGGATAACTATTAGGCCAAGAGAGAATTCTCAAACTTGGAAGAAAATTAAAACTAGATGGTGATTTGCCTGGTACATGAGTCCCTAATTATACTAGTCTTACTATCCTTATAGGCAAAACTACAGTTCTCAACTCTATCGAAGGTAACAGCTGTTCATCCGCATGCGTCTGAAAATAATCAATTTACTTCACAGGATAGCCAGAAATAAAGCATGCCAAGGCTTATCCTATCTTTTAGGCAATAGGGTATTTCTATTACTAAAGGACACCAATAGAGAAAATTGTCAGACCAAATACTCCAATAATTTAGAGAAATAAAGATATCAAACAAAATTTTCATCTTCTGCATTCCCCAATAAATTGCTCCCATCAATCAATACAACTTCAAAAATAATAAATTACACCACTTATAACTTATTAAGGATCCTAACTAACAATTAATAGCTACATTAAATCTTAATAGATAAGCATTAAGCTCGCCATTATAACTAAAATCTCATCATCACTATCCATAATCATCATATGTTCCCAACTAAAATTTGAGAAGTTCAAATACTGCACACCTAATTAATGTTCTTTATTACCAAGGACACTGACCACTGACAACACTGGATGAAAAGCAAGTTGAACTCAAAAGACGACAAGGAATCCTATACTCCGTATGTTACAACTAAACTCATGTAAAACCTATACGACCATATCTTTATTCAGGTCACAAGATCATGCTCTGATACCATCTTTGTCACGCCCTGAACCTGAGGGCATGTGACTGGCACTAGGACACGGGTAATTATGAACCCTCAAATTTGCATCCTTAAGATCCGACCATAGCTTGACACTTAGTAAAATTCATGCGCTACGCATACGGCTATTCCGCTAGCCGGTTAGCAGGTAGGGGTTAAGGAGGCAGTGCCCCGTTGAAAAAAAAATTCTGGAAACTTGCACCTTTAGATAATTAGCACTTGATTACGAACTCATAGAATCAAACTGAGCTCAAATCGGATCAAAGACGAAGAAGAATGAGCCAAAAAATGGAATGCGGCAACCCACGAGCCTATTGCGGTAACTCGCAGCCGGCTGCGTTTACCGCATAGGCCCCTGCAGTAGCCAATTGGCTACCGCAGCCAGCACTGCGGCAACCGTAAAGTGCTCTGCGGTTGCCGTAGCCGACTCTTCAGTTACCGCAACCGTACCCTTTCAGAATTCTACCTGGAAACTGTGAATTTTTAGTCCCAAACTCCTCCTATAAATACCTTACACCTCCTAACAACTTCCACACACCATGACATACTTTTATACTCTCCCTAAAACTTTTTAAGCCCTATTTCTAAGCTTTTCAATCATCAAAATCCTCTTCCAAAACCTCTTCCATCACCTCAAATCTTATTCATTAAGCTTCCTAATCACCTCAAATCCTATTCATAAGCCTCCTAATTATCTCAAAACCTATCTCTAAACTTCCTAATCAAGAAAAGTATAATTCAAGTAATTCCTTTGAAAGGAAATTCGTGGTTTTTAAGCAAAGGAGTGATTCAGGTCCCTCCAAGAAGAGTTCACGCTATTTAATAGTCCTTCTTTCAAAAGGAGTGCTCTTGCTATCCCTAAGTTAAAGTGGAACTTAAATCCGGCGCCAAGCTCATTCCCTACGTTCCTCGCCGCCGAAAGCCAAAGGTAAAAGTTCTTTCCTTTTCCTTTTCAATTTCAATTTCAAGATCTAAATCTAAAAAGATATAATTTTTGTTAATTAAAATCTGACCTAATTAACAAATCTATAAGCCCCTTTAAAATCAATCAAAACATGATAATAAAGGAATGACTTAAATACCCCTCCTTCGTAAGAAGGAAGAACTGCGTGGGGTTTGATTCCCATTCAAAGGGATACGCAAGCTTGCCGTCTCTAAGGCATTCAACTCCACTAAATTCAATAACTTCTTCTCTCTATCACCTTCTTCACATAGTTTAGGATTGAAATTACTTTTCTTAAATAAAAGTCAAAATTTTAATTCTTTTTATTATAATTGTTTTAATACTCTCTTTCTTATTTCAGTTGTTTAGATTATTTGGGGAATGTGTGCTTTTCCTAGAACCCATAAGGACTAGAGGAAAGATCCCCTGTTTTAGCATTTTGACTTGTAATAGTTTTAAGTAGTTTTTCCTTTACTTTTTTTGCATCCTATGATTATCATTATCTCATATTTGTCACACATTGCATGAATAATATTGTTTCATGCATCATATTATATCTGCTCATGCATACATAAAAACTTCTTTTTTACCAAAGCTCTTTTGTATTTAAGCCAAACTAAATTTTTTTTGTATTGTTTTAACCAAAACTTAGTCCTTGAACCCTCTTTGGTCCTTTGAGGATTAGTGTTTTTTCTTGAGGTAAATGGTATAATTTTGGAGTCAATTAAATTGGGTTTTTCCTTTAATTTTTCCAACTAAAATAAATAAAATTAAAGTGGTGACTCTCTTTTGTAAATTACAACTTACAAAATACAATTTTTCTAAGCTCATAGCAGGTTCCAATCGTGATGTTTCTCCCAAATGGACATTTTTAATTTTCCTCTAATGGATCAGACTGGGTGCTTGGGCGAGACCTCATAGTAATGCGCGTGGCTACCAGTGTCCGTAGTAAGCCTGACCTCACACTAAACGATAAATTATCACACAATAGGGCTATAGGCCCACACAATAAGCAGATCTGGATAAACATCAAATTCAAATAATGCCACATTGGGCTATCAACTCAGATATCTCATAATACCAATTCATATATTATTGGATTCTGCTTAACATAACAATGTCTCAACTTAGAATATGCATAATAACTAATAATGAATAGAATACATATTTCAAGAGTAACATTGTGGAGTTCTAGAGTACCAAAATGATTACATACATATTAATTATAAAACCCAGCACTTATAATACAAATTACTGCCGAAAGGAAATTGGCAGTTCTACTCAATTATAATCCATTCACAAGCTCATTCCTCGACCTAAAAAATATAATTGAACAGAAATGAGCATTCGACTCAATGAATGATACTAGCTAATATATTAAACTGGTGTCCTACATACAGATTTATAATGCTCATGCTATACACTATGTCACAAAGACAGACAAATCACACAATCAAGTAAGGATGAGATACAGTCTACAGTACTACACTAATAGTCAATATATGGAGACGATCCCCTCTATCCTAGTTCTCTGAATCCAATAATCTGTCTCTTATATCCAATGAGTCCGGCCAGCACTGGTCTGTACCATGCAGCCCTAACTCGATTGATAATGGCCCTGGCGATGAGCAGACCCGGCCAGTATCCACCAGTTATAGCTTATCTTCTTAAATCCATCATAATCATAATCATAACCATAATCACAATCATACCCATGATCCTAGGTGGTACTATATCCTCCCGATCTCCATCCGTCAACCACAATCATTATATAGCATAGAATATCGATTCATCAGTCACAATAAAATGTTATCATGCATTTATGTAATAATAATGCATAATATACATATATATACATACAGCAGATGCAAATGCATATGAAGATAGAATAACATATTAGGGAGTATCACTCACTTAATTGATGACGCGTCTGACTAACTTTCCTTGGAAGTGCAACCTTTGACGACAGAAGCCAGAGACATTGACTTTAAATAACAAACAATATCATTAGAATAAGAACGACTCACTTATTAAGACACAGGTGACAGACTATTGAGATTCCTGCTGAAATTACAGCAACATCTCACTTAAACTAGTACATTATCCAAAATCAATAGAAAACATAACACTTCTAAAATAATCTCAATAGTCAGTACAACCCAATACACTCCAGAGACCTTTTCTGGTCCTCCCAACTCATAATCATCAACACAACTCAACAAGCAATTTCTAACTTATCAATTCATCAAATACTAATTAAAATCTAACAAATATAACACAACAATAACTAAAATTCAAGGGATTCCAGTTTAGCCTCATAAATTTCAATCGAACGAATGTTGAGAATCATATTGGAATGAAAAATGGAGCTGCCATACTTGTCCCACGCGCTGCCGCCGGAGCATGCCGGTCGGCCACACGTCGCTGCTGCCAGTGGCGAAACGAGGTGATCTACACACCAACAGGTTTGCCT
Source organism: Reutealis trisperma (assembly GCA_947687605.1). NCBI lineage: Eukaryota > Viridiplantae > Streptophyta > Magnoliopsida > Malpighiales > Euphorbiaceae > Reutealis > Reutealis trisperma. Next base: position 150,712 of record CANTUT010000650.1, on the reverse strand, counting down.
CGACACCAGGAGTCCAGAAAAAGCCACCACTCGCCGTCACACTCCACTGTTTCGCCAAAAAAAGTCAAAAAAGCTTCATTTTTAAGTTTTTCGATCTCCACATCCGGCGAGTTCCAGAGAACAAGACATATACCAAATCAAAGCTCTCTTCACCAGGAGTTAAAGGAGACCAAAATCATCAGATTCTGTCACTGAAATCAGGCGAAAACCAAGGTTGGAAGTTTCAGCATCAGTGGAGCTTTCCGCTGCGCGTTCGCTGCCGTCTGCCGCCTGATCGAGGTCCTGCTGCTTCCCTTGGAGTCACCAGTCGATGCTCTACCCGGTGGTGGTGGTGGTGCTCGACACTGCAGGCCGAAAGGTGACTCTCCAGTACCACTGCTCCCTCTCTCTCTCTCTCTCTCTCTCTCTCTCTCTGTTTCTTCTTTCCCCTTCTAGCAGCCGTCTGATTAGTCCACTAAGACCAATCAGTTGCTGCTCTTTTTACCCTTTCTTCATAATACTTTAAAACATTTATATATATATATATATATATATATATATATATATATATATATATATATATATATATATATATATATATATATATATATATATATATATATATAACTAAACCTTATACTAATAATAATAATAATAATAATAATAATAATAACAATAATAATAATAATAATAAACCATAATTTACATAATAATAACTCAATTAATAAAACTGATTCATAATAATAGTAATTATAATAAAATCCCAAACTCCGGTAAATTTATATAATTACAATATAATTTAAATTAATCAAACATAATGTTAATTTCAGATATCAAAATATAAATTCTCCAAACAACAACTATAATATTTTCATAACTAAATATATAATACTCTTCAATTATATATACATATATAATATTTAAATAAAGTTACCATTAATAGTACATATTCAAATAGTATGAATATATATATAATTTAATAAAATATAACTTCAATTCTTGCTTAAATAAGGAAAATACTAAAATAATATATTTTCGTACAAAAAATAGAATTTTATAAAATAATTGAAAATTTAGGGTATTACAATTTTAATTTTTCATTCTTTAAGTTTGTCCAATAAAAAAAATAGTATTAAAATTATCTTAAATAAATTGTATAAAAATTTGCATTGGATTAATTAAAATCATAATAGAGAGTGATATTTGACTTTCTAAATGTGGAGAGTCAAATTAACTCTCTTCTTTATTTTTTAAAGATAAAGGGTTTATTAAAATTTTATCTTTTAAGACAACTCTTTATAATAAATAATTTGACATATATAAAGATTGCATTGGAAATACTCTAAGTAGTTAATTGAATACTCCATTCATTTCAAATTTATAGTAATTTTAGGAGAGTGCACATATGTTAAAAAAATCATTTAATTGTCATAATTATAAATTAAAAAAACTAAAATATCTTTTTTTGATTTTGATACAAAGAAATAAAAGCAATTAATACGAATGTTTAATAGAGAAATAATGAGAGGATAAAATAAAAAAAAAATAATAAATACTTTCTTAAAATCCTAAAATAGCAAAAATTTCAAAACAAAATAAAATTTCTAAAGAGATAATTATTTTGAAACGGAGGGAGTAGATTATATATGTGTTAACGTATTTATAAAAAGAGAGAGATTCACTAATAATATTGACCTAAATTAAAAGATGAAATAATAATTTATCCTAAAATTATTGGCTATATATCAAACTTTTAGTTATATATATATATATATAAACTAAAGATAAGTTACACATAAATTTAGATTTGAAATTTAGATTTCAAATATCATATTTTAAATTTATAATATTAAATTTATAAATTTATAAATCTTTTATCTGAAAAGTGTAAAGAATTTTTAGATTTTAAATTTGAAAAAAAAATAGAGATTTTAAATTAAAAACAAAGATAGTACATTAAAATAACTAAATAAAAGATTGAGTGAGTATAAAGAAATGACTATTTTTTATTATGTAGCCTACAGTCTAATTCATAAATAAAAAAAATTTAAAATATTAAATCATTGAACCGTTAAGTTTTACTAAATATTTAAATCAAATTTACATCTATTTAATTTTAATGATTTAAATAATAAATTTAGTCTAATGGTGTGTTTGAGAAGAGGGAAAAAGAAGAGAGAAAAGAGTGAAAAATGGAAAGAGGCTGAGGAATGCAAAGGGTGATAAGTTTATATGAATTTTCTGGCCAACAGAGAATTAAAAACGGAGTCAGTGGGTCGGTGAGTGGGGTTGCAAGCAGAGTCGGATCTAAACAGCCATGTACCTATCAAAACTCGCAGAGGTAAGAATATAAGATTTTCTTTATGACACGTAGTCATTTAGGTAATTGGTGGTTCAAAGCATCTGAAACGTGGCTTTCCACACCGTTTGCCCACTATATCTATAATATAATAATAGCAGTATTTCATTTTTCCTGTTCCTCTGTCGGCTTTTAATGATCTTATCGACATATCAATGGACAAGTGGGGGTTCATTTAGTTGATGCAAGGACTGGTTGAAAATTACTCGAAAAAAAAGTTTAAAATATTAATAAAAAATAAAAATTATATTTTTAATTTATTCCAACTTAAATCAAATAGTATTATAATAAGAAATTAAATTTTGATTTCTTCATTTTTCTTATAAAACCAAACATTTGATAACTATTTCATTTATGATTCCATTCAATTTCATTTTATATTTCAATTTAGAAATTTGAGTCATTTTATATTTCGATTTTTCTTTATTTGATAGAATATCCTTTAAATACCTCACTTTTTAAAATTCCATTGAGAAATAATAAGAGTTCATAAAAATATATAATAAGGCAAAATGATATCCTTTTCTTTTAAGAAATAAATTTTATATTAAAAATTAAAAAAAATTATATGCAGACAAATGTTGAGCCAATTTATTTCAAATAAAATAAATTTTAATATTTATCTATTATAAATCTAAAACTCATATAAATCTATAAATTTTAATACTTTATTACTCATTAAATTAATAATAATAATAATGATAATAATAATAATAAGAAGAAGATATTAAATTGAATTGGTTTATAAAATTATGGATTGTAGAAATTTTAAACCAAGAAATTCTATTTGTAATACCATTCAAAATTGAAATTCTTATAGGTAGTACCCTCAAATATTAACTTATTTTTATTAATATTGGGTTAAAATTATTTTTTTAAAATTCTTTTATATACTTAAATAAAAACGAGAGAGCCACAAGTTTGAAAATATCAATTATAAAAAAAAAATTGAAATAACTACCATTCTCAATTAAGTAAAAGGAATTAATTATTTTTTTTAAATGATATGAAAATGAATTTAACACAATATTAAAAAAATCATAAATTCTCACTTTATTGAAAAATAAAATAAAAATAAAAAATATTGCTAGAAAAAAAAAAGTTGAAAGAGAGCCTTTTCATAATTCTTTCTTCAAACTAATTTCAATTCAATTTATATTTAACATTATAAAAAAAAAATCAATTCTTTATAATAGCATTGCCACCTTTCAAGACATGACGTTTACAAAAGTTCTTTAATGTCAATGATAGATTCTTGGATTTCTGCACATCTACTTCATAGAACAAACAATGGGCTTAGGAATTGAAATTACTTTATTAAACTAAGTTGTCATTATTTGAGTAAGTAACATAAGATATGAAAATGACAATAATTAAAGGTGATGGTGACTAATTATTTAATAATAAAATATTATATAATTTAATATTTTTTTCACATTAATGTATTATTATTTTATTTATTAATATTTTTCAAAAAATATACTAAATAAAATATTTTTTAATATAATGATACTATATCAATTAGAATAAAAAATTAAAATAAAAATTTTAAGTTACGTAACATATTTTTATTTAATAAATTAATTATTTATTATTAGTCAAAAAAGTTTTTAGTATTTAAAGAAAGAATTGATGGTAAATATATACTAAAATATCTTTTTAAAAAAAATTCAAATTGCTTAGAGATTTTTTTAAAGATTATTTTAGTAGTCTTAATCGGGAAAGTAGGACCCTTTTTGAAGCCAAAAGTAGGATTCTTTTAATCTTAAAAAATTTGGGTAAATTCCAACAAAACAAAGGTTTATTTCATAAATAACAAAATAAAATAATTTTCATTGACAAAGTGAAAAAATTGCGTAACCTATGAGTTGTTAATTGAGGGCAGAATTTAACTCAATTCAAATTCGATTTATAATTTATTTATATTTATATGAAAATTTTAAAATCATCTGAATTTAAATGATTTAAATTAATTTATAGATTGAATTATATAATTTATTAACGTAATCTAATGTCATCCTAATCTATTTAATTAGAATAAGTTAATAAAAACATTTTCTCATTTTTTTTAAATTAATGATCAATGTATTCTGAAATTGTAGATTGATTTAAAATTAGAGAAAGTATAATAATGTATTATGGTTTGACTCTTTTATAATTATTTGTGATTTCTTTTTTTAAATGGTCTATGGTTTGACTTATTAACACTTTATAATTTATAGTCTTAATATTGTTAGTCAACAGTGACGCAGTATAGTCTATATTGATATGGCGCTGACATAACATTTGTGAATGTCTGTTCTTTTAAAAGATAATCATGTGAATAAAAAATGAGTCCATAAGTACTACTCAGCACCACATCAATATTAACTAACATAGTTATAGGAGAAATCTCAAATTGTTAATAAAAATAAATCACATACCTATTTTTGTCCCAAAAAAATTGATTAGAGATTTTTGAAAGAGTATTTTAGTACTTTTAAGTGGGAAAGTAGGATCCTCTTAATTTTAATAAATTTCAGTAAATTTCAACAAAAACACTAAAGACACAGTAAAGGTTTGTTTCATAAATAATAAAATAAAATAATTTTCATTGACAAAGTGAAAAAAAACTGGGTAACCTATGAGTTATTAATTGAGGGCAAAATTTAACTCAATTCAAATTCGATTTATAATTCGTTTATATTTATATGAAATATAAAATCATTTGAATTTAAATGATTTGAATTCATTGAGAGTTAATTTACAAATTGAATTGTATAATTTATTAACCTAATCTAATGTCATCCTAATTGAGAGTTAATTTATAAATTGAATTGTATAATTTATTAACCTAATCTAATGTCATCCTAATCTATTTGATCATAATAAATTAATAAAAACATTTTCTCATTTTTTAAAATTAATGACCAATATGTTCCTAAATTGTAGATTGATTTAAAATTGGAAAAAGTAAAAAAAAAATACTTTGTGATTTGACTCTTTTATATTTATGATTTTGTGAATTTTTTTGACAAAAATAAATTTGTGATTTGATTTGTTAATATTTTAAAATTTCCTAACTCAACATCATTAGTCAATGCTAACGTAATATAGTTAATATTGACATAATATTGATGTGACACTTATAAATTTTTTTATTTTTTAAATAATAATGTGGATAAAAAGTAGTTTTAGAAGTGTCACATCAATACCATATTAGACAGCATTAATGGTAAAAATCCAAATTGCTAACATAATAAACTCAGATCTCTTTTTATTAAAAAAAAAAAATTACAGACTCATAAATATGATAGAGTCAAACTACATAGAAATTTTTTATTTTTTCCCTTCAAAATTTATCTAAACTTCTTTTTGAGAGTTAAGCTAGGCATATTCAATGCACTCTTAATTATAAGTCACCCAAATTAAGTCGGCTTAAAAAAAAAAATGACACCTAAATAATCGGATTCGAAAAAAAAAAAAAAAAAAAGGAACCTTTACCACATCTTTACTTCATTTAAAGTAGATAGATTCTTTATCTCCCTTCCCCGCAATTAACGGAAAGGGAAAAGTTGACGGAGAAGTTTACTAGACTTTAAACGATAATTCACTTCAAAATAAAAATAAATAAATAAATTAGGGGGCTGCCGACTCCTTAATAATTAAGTATTTTTTTTTATAAATTTAATTATTACTAAACATCTCAGTATGTTCATTTGAGTGATTTGTATCATTAATAAAGTTATGATATTCTATTCTTTTTAAAAAAAAAAAAAGCTTTGCTAAATACAAATTAGTGAAAAATAGGTCAATGCATAATAGAAATCTATTTGAAATTTTTAACAATTTAATAGATTATATTATTTAAAAATTTTAGAGGCAAAATTCATACCTTAGTAGCGCTAATTTATCATATTCGCCTAAAAAGGAGTCATTCTTTGCGTAAAATGTACAACAAATACTAAATTTTTGGTTATTTTCTATTTTACTTGCTAAAGAATAATTTATTATAAAAGAGTCATAAATTTTTTTTTTCACTAGCAGGTCACTAAGTCAATTCCGATAAAAAATTCACTGAAAATCTAATATGGCATTCTACATCATCTGCAAATAATGACTAAACAAGATGTCAGATTATTAAAATTACGTGTAAATTCACTATTTTGTACTTTTTTAATTTGATCACTGCAAATAATGACTAAGCAGGACGTCAGATTATTAAAATTGCGTATAAATTCACTACTTTGTATTGTTTTTTATTTTGATCACTAACTTTTAATTTCTTATAATTTGCTTAATATTTAATTTTTGTTACAGGTGAATCACAAAGACAAATTCGGCGAAAAACTCACTGGATTGATTTCAATCAGCTCATCTTGATGTCAGGAGTACAAAAATATAAGTTACTTGTTCTCACTCTCCTCTTTTTTCAAAGGAAAACAACCAGAAGTCTCAATGATTTCATTTTCCGATCTCCATATTTGTTCAACCTCAAGTGATGAAATATGTATTGAAATGAAACTTTAGATATAGGGAATTAAATGATCAAAGGAAAACAGCCGAAAGTCTCAATGTCATTTTGTATTAAACTTGCTAAATTAATCTTTTTTTCTAAATAAACAAAAAATTTAGTTCTCAAATTTTCTTTAATCATTGAGAACTAGTGCACTTTCTCTATTAGTATAAAATTAGAGACATATAATTAGGTTTTTACCTTAACTTTTTTTCAAATAAACATAAAATTAAGGTGACGACTCTAACATATTTTCAAAATCAATTTATCTAAACCAAAAAATTCCATCTTGATACTTTTTCCAAATGAGCATTTCGATCTCATTCAGCCGATTGGACCAGTACTCAAGTTAGACCTCACAACACTCCATTCTCTACTAAACACTACCTGTTGTAAAAAAAAAAAAAAAAATCAATACTTTAAATAAAACAAATTAACTTATCTTTCAACTCAAAAACAAAATTAATTTACACATAATAATTGCAAAATTAAATTAAATTAAATTAAAATTTTGAATTCTTATATTTTTCCAGTTTTAAACAATGCAAAATAAATCAAAAAAATCCCAAAATATGAGTATTACTCAGAATTTTTTTTTTCCTCTGAGTATACAAATGTTAGCCATTAGTAGTGTTAAGTGCCATATTTTCAATTTTTTATTTTTTTATTTTTTTTTACAATGGCTCTATATATATAATGCTAAGTATTTCAGCACGTGTATATAATATTTTTTTACTCGATTTTTATTCATTATTTTAAAATATTTTTTTAATATTTTGTTCCTCTCTTACTTGAATATTAAATTATTTTTTAACTTGTTTACTTAAAGATATATTTTTTTAATCAATAAACTTGTAAAACAACCGCAATAATAGGCATGATAACTAAAATAAAAAAATAATTAAGAAAAGCGATGATAATAGAGTTAGGTATAATATTGATTATATCTAAGGTAAATAAGAATTTATTTATAAATTTTATACTAAGATTTGAATTTGAGATTTTTTAGATAAATTTTGATTCTATTGAAAATCAAAATCAAGACCATTGAACTTTAGAAATTACTATGTAATATTGAACCAAAATCTCACTAGTTTTAATATAAATAAATTATAGTATGTAATCTATTCAGTTTAAAATATCCACAAATTTATTTATAATTTTATAATCATATAATATTATTATCAAAATTTAAAAGTATAATTTTTTTTAGTAGAATAATAATAACAGGACAAAAAAGAACAAAATAATTAATTGGATAAATTGATTAATTTGATAATATGTAATTATAAAATTTCAATCAATAAATATAATTTATTGAATATAATTTGATTTATACACCTTAAATTAAAAAAATAATATGTGAGTTCAGTTAGATTACTATTATATAATATATGTCAATAATTACTATTTTATTTAATTTTACTAAATATATATATGTTCTGCACATTACTTGTTATGATTTATTTAATATTCTTACTCTTAATATTCCATGATAAATTTGATAGATTGATGAATTCAATATTTATAATTTTATTATCAATGTAATTTTAGGTGAAGAAAATCCTTATTTATTTATTAATTTAAAAATTTATTCAAATGGTTATATTCTTTCTAATAAAAATGTTCTAATGGTTGATTTTAATAATTCATAAAATTGTGTGATAATCATAACTTGCGTGGTGTTGCTAAATGAATCGGGTTGATTGCATATTGATTATTAGATATGAACACGGTTTGATCTGATTCGGAAATTTGAATTTATTAAGAATTAGAATCGAAACCAAAATAAAAAAAAATATTTGTATTGTATTGTCTTAAAAATTTAAAGACAATATAATTCGAAAATCGGATATTTTAATGCCGGTCCAATCCAATCCAATATAATTTGAAGATTTGAAAATATAATCTTGAAAAATTCACAAGAATTTTTGTTCTCTTTTAAATTTTATATAATGATGATGATGAAGATGAAGATGATGATGATGATGATGATGATGATGATGATGTCTAAATAATTAACAAAAGGATTTTAATTAGAAATTGATTAAAATCTACATGTAAGAAAAGGATGAAAATTTACATTAAAAAAATTAATTAGAAATTTAGAAAATAAAAAATTTATGGAAATAAAAATTTATAGTATCTATAAATTTAGTTTTGCATGTTTGACTCAATTTATGATTCACTAAGAAACTATAAAGATTTAGAAACCACCGAAAAGAAAAGAAAAATTAAAAAAAAAAAAAGAAAAAGAAAAAGGAAAAGAAATCATATAAATGAAAAGAAATTAATATATGATTATATTTTAGTATTACTAAAACTTAATCCATATTATATTTCTAATACAAATTTAATGAATTTAATATTTAATTAAATTGTATAGATATCAATAGTTATACTCAATTGAGGTATATACATTTATAATTATAAATTTATAATTCACTTATTTTTTTTTTGTGATATATGTTAGAATGTGGCATAATATTGAGCTACGCATAAAGTCCAAATAATCATTAAATGCTAATTAATTTTGACCATTCATTTGATTATATGATGGACGTACCAGATTAAGTTTTAATAATTATAAATTAGTCATCTTTCTACCCATTAGGGTTTACACATATACACATACATTAACATAAGGGTTATTCTATCAATTAAGCCGTCGTAAACAAAATAATTAAAAGAGAGAAATCAATTTATTTTGAAGATTTGCATCATGTCAATCGTATTAAATTTTTCAGGTATATGTTTTAATTTCAATTGTGAAAATTATATGTTTAAAATCCTTAATCAATTAATTATTGGGATCAATTAATTGTTTTCCATAAAATTTTATATGTGGTATCAGAACATTATTTTTGAACATATAATTTTTTCATTTATGTTCATAAATTATTATTATTCTCTCCTAAATTTTGGCCAAACTACCTTATTAATGTTTATTATTAAAAAAAAAAAAGGTTGAGAATCTAAATTTTGATTTGTTAATGAATCGGTGGCTAACGGATTTGATGGCCATAGTTTTTGAAGTTCATGCTTCGATTAAAAAAAAAAAAGGAATAATGAAGTTTACGATTCGGTTATTGAAGTTTTTAATAACCAAATTATTTCATTAATGTTTATTAAATTGATGTTTAGGTTGTTGATGTTTATTAAAAATATAACGTTTAATGTTTATTAATGTTAATGGATTCGGTTGTTTTAATGTTTGAATTAATGGTACACATGTTATTGGATTATTCACATTAAGAATTTGATTAATATGCACATTAGATTTGTATGTATATAAAAAGAATAATGAAATTTTCTTATTGCATTAATATATGAAGTTTCCGCATTACTATTTTATATAAATGCATATCATTAAAATAAAGTTTTAGTTTGTACATGAATTTTATAAATACTGTTTGTTAGTCACTAAAGTGGCCAAATTATGATGATAACATGTATAAATGAATTAATTATCCATAATATCGAATGAAATACCTGTGGGTAAATAAAGTTAATGATAAATTGATATTTATTAGCCTTCTAATTCACCCAAAGGTGAGTTTAATTATTGTATGAAAGATTAAATATAATGAAAGTAAATTAATATTTTGGTTAATATATTTGTACATCCAAAGATGACAAATATGTATTTGATTTGAAATATTTATTTACTTGTAATTGATTATCGTTGGCATTTTAAATTATGATAGTGTGTTATAGTATCCACCCAAAGGAGAACTATAATATACTTTTAATGTTTATTTATTTTGAATCCATAATGAATTTATTATAATGTGGACATTTTATGTATAATTTTGCAGCTATTTCTCTTCATTCGCAAGCTTCGTTTGTTACCATTTTCAATGATTTGAATTTCTCTGAATAGAGTGAACAAGTCAATTTCCATTTAGGTGTTTTGGATCTTGACTTGGCACTATTAGAGGATCAACCTCCTGCTCTTACGGATGAAAGAAGTGAGGAAGAGAAATTATACTATGAGGCATGAGAGCGGTCTAATAGATTAAGCTTTATGTTCATGTGAATGACTATTGCCAACAACATTAAGACAACTATTCCACAAGCTGAAAGTGCAAGACAATACTTGACATTTGTGGAAGAACGATTTTGTTCTGCAAACAAGTCACTTGCTGGTATCCTTATGGCAGAACTCACAACCATGACGTATACTGGGTCGTGAAGTATGCAAGACCACATTATTGAAATGACTAATATTATAGCAAGGTTAAAGACATTGGGAATGACAGTGGATGACTCATTTATGGTATAGTTCATTTTGAATTCCCTATCTCTTGAGTATGGACCTTTTCAAATTAACTATAACACTATAAAGGAAAAGTGGGATGTTAATGAATTGTCCAGTAAGCTTACTCAAAAGGAAGCAAGATTGAAGAAATAAGAGAGTCCCACTGTCAACCTAATGTATCAAGAAGCTAGTAACGGATTGAAAGTGAAAGCCAACAAGTATAAGAAAAGGAAGTCGCCTGCTAATGCTTCACAAGCGAATCAAAAGGAACAAAAGGCAGACAAATGCAAGTTCTGTAAGAAAGTGAAACACTGGTGGAAAGATTGCCAGAAACGTAAAGCTTGGTTAGAAAAGAAAGGTAAATATTATGTTTCTGTATGTTTCAAATCTAACTTATCTGAAGTTCCTTTGAATTCTTGGTGGCTTGATACTGGTGTTACAACTCATGTTTCCAACATTATGCAAGGATTTCTTACTATCCGAACCATAAATCCAAATAATAATTTTCTCTTCATGGGAAACCGTATGAAGGCTCCAATTGAAGGCATAGGGACTTATCGATTAATTTTGAGTTCTAGTTATCAACTAGATCTTTTAGAAACTCTTTATGTACCTTCAATTTCTAAGAACCTAGTTTCTGTTTCAAAACTTGATGTTATTGGTTTTACAGGAGATTTTGGACATGGTTGTTTCAATTTATTTAAGAACACTTTATGTATTGGTTCTGCTGTTCTTATTGATGGTTTATATAAATTGAAACTTAATGATAAATTTGCTGAATCCTTGCTTGTTGTTCATAGTAATGTTGGAATTAAGCATAGTGCTGTGAATGAAAATTCTGCTTACTTGTGGCATAAATGTTTGGATCATGTATCCAAAGAAAGATTAGAAAGATTGGTAAAGAATGAGATTGTTGCAGATCTAGATTTTACTGATCTAAGTGTATGTGTGGATTGCATAAAGGGAAAGCAAACCAGACATAATAAGAAAGGAGCCACAAGAAGCACTTAGCTTCTTGAAATCATATACACTGATATTTGTGGACCTTTTGATGCTCCATCTTTTGGTGGAGAAAAGTATTTTATCACATTTATTGATGATTTTTCATGTTATGGTTATGTTTATTTGCTTAAAGAAAAATCTCAAGCATCAGATGCCCTTGAGATATATATAACTGAGGTTGAAAGGCAATTAGACAAAAAGGTGAAAATCATAAAATCTGATAGAGGTGGTGAATACTATGGGAAATATGATGAGTTAGGACAATGTCTAGGTCCATTTGCAAAATTTCTCAAAAAATATAGCATATGTGCACAGTATACTATGCCAGGCACACCTCAACAAAACAGTGTGGCATAAAGGTGAAATAGAACATTAATGGATATGGTTAGGAGTATGATGAGTAACTCCTCACTACCTAAATCCTTGTGCATGAATGCCCTTAAAACTGCAATGTATCTGTTGAATAGGGCCCTAGTAAGGTATTTCCAAAAACTCCTTTTGAACTGTGGACTAGAAGGAGACCTAGCTTAAGACATTTGTATGTTTGGGGTTGCCCAGTAGAGGCAAGAATCAATAATTCAGATGAAAAGAAATTAGATTCTCGAACGATTAGTGGTTATTTTATTGGTTACCCAGAAAAATCTAAAGGGTTTAGGTTTTACTATCCAGGTCATAGTCCTAGAATTGTGGAAACTGGAAATGCTAGATTCATTGCAAATAGTGAAGTTAGTGGGAGTGGTGAATGACAAAATATGGATATTAAGGAAGTAAGGTTAGATGTTCCTTTAACCATAAGGACTTCTTCATCCATAAATGTTCCAAATATTGTTCCAGTAACTAATGAGAATCAAAATAATACTGAACGATTTTTGAATGAAGGAACAAACATTGATCCAAATATTGTTTTAGTAATTAATGAAAATACTGAACAAAATTTGAATGAAGAAACTCACTTGCAAGAAACTAACTCACAGCCAACTTTTGCATATGAATCACAAGAAATGCCTTTGAGGAGATCTCAAAGAGAAAGAAAGTCAGCCATTTTAGATGATTATGTGGTTTATCTGTAAGAGTCGAATGTTGACATTAGAATTAATAAAGATCCAGTTTCTTACTCACAAGTCATAAAATATGCTAAGTCTGAAAAATGGATTGATGCCATGAAAGAAGAGTTGAAATTCATGGAAGACAACAAAGTTTGGGATCTCATTGAATTGCCAAAAGGTTCTAAACGAGTTGGGTGTAAATGGGTTTTTAAAACCAAATGCGACTCAAATGGCAATATCAAATGATATAAAGCCAGACTTGTTGCCAAGGGTTATACTTAGAAAGGAGGCATCGATTATAAGAAAACTTTTTCACCTGTCTCAAAGAAAGACTCATTAAGAATTATAATGGCATTGGTGGCTCAATATGATTTAAAGTTACACCAAATAGATGTGAAAATGGCTTTTCTCAATGGAGATCTTGAAGAGGAGGATCAACCTGAAGGTTTCTCAATAAAAGGTCAAGTGGTGTGTAAACTTAAGAAGTCAATATATGGGCTTAAACAAGCTTCCCAACAATGGTATCTCAAGTTTAATGATACCATAATATCTTTTGGTTTTGAAGAAAACATTGTGATCGATGTATATACCGAAAGATCAGTAGGAGTAAGTTTATTTTTTTGGTCCTATTGCTACTAATGATTTGGGTATACTGTATGAGACTAAAGATTTTCTCTCTAAGAATTTTAAAATGAAAGATATGGGAGAGGCATCCTATGTGATAGGAATTGAAATTTTCATTGATAGATCACAAGGATTGTCTTAGAAAGCTTATATCGAAAGAATTTTAGAGAGATTTAACATGAACAAATGTTCAGCAAAAATAGTTCCTATCCAAAAAGGGGACAAATTTAATCTCATGCAATGTCCAAAGAATGATTTAGAATGAAAGGAAATGGAGTCAATTCCTTATTCTTCAGTTGTGGGCAGTATAATGTATCTGCAAACCTGTACAAGACCAGATATCAGTTTCACGGTCGGAATGTTGGGCAAATATCAAAGCAATCCAAGAATTGCCCATTGGAAAGCTGCAAAGAAAGTTTTGAGGTCCATGTAAGGAACAAAAAATTATATGCTCATGTATACAAGGTCTGATCATTTAGAGGTGATTGGATAATCGAATTCAGATTTTGCTGGATGTTTCAATAGCAGAAAATCTACATTTGGTTATCTGTTTCTTTTAGCAAATGGAGTAATATCATGGAAAGGTGCTAAACAGTGTATCATTGCTTCATCCACTGTGGAAGTAGAGTTTGTGGCATGTTTTGAAGCCACAGTTCATGCTTTATGGTTGCAGAATTTTATTTCAGGACTTGGGATTGTTGACACCATTACCAAGTCACTGAAAATTTATTGTGATAATTCTGCTACAGTATTTTTCTCCAAAAACGACAAATATTCAAAGGTGCCAAACATATGGAATTAAAGAATTTTGTCGTTAAGGAGAAAGTTCAGAAACAAAGAGTATCTATTGAATATATTGCTACTGATATGATGATTGCAGATCCATTAACTAAGGGTTTACAGCTAAAGACATTTAAGGAACATCTACATAGAATGGGTCTTAGTTGTAACCTTAAATGATAGAAATGATGACATTAGCACTTTGAACTTAATTATGTGTTTCTGATACTGCATGAATGATTTCCTGTTACATAATGGTGTACATATTCATGTTTTAATGTTTTAACAGGAATGTCTTTAAGACATAATGATAGACCATGATAAAATTTATTTATACCGTTATTTATGGACTTAGTATGGTAGGTAGTAAATGTTGTAGTATATGAAGGAAGTATATTGCATAAATAATGTACAACCGCCATAACTCGCATTTATTATTTTATCATATTAAATCACTTATGTTGAACTTACATGATTAATTTTCGTGCATTTAAAGTTATGCTATTTAATTTTATAATTATCTTATGATTAGGCCAAGTGGGAGAATGTTAGAATGTGGTATAATATTGGGCTACCCATAAAGCCTAAATAATAATTAAATGGCTAGTTAATCCTAATCGTTCATTTAGTTATGTGATGGACATACTAGCTTAAGTTGTAACAATTATAAATTGGTCCTCTCTCTACCCATTAGGGTTTACACATACACACATACATTAACATAAGAATTATTCCATCAATTAAGTCGTCGTAAACAAAAGGGTTAAGGGAAAAAAATTAGTTTATTCTTAAAATTTGCATCATGTCAACCAAATTAAATTTTTCAGGTATGTATTTTATTTTAATTGTGAGAATTATATATTCAAAATCCGTAATCAATTAATTATTGGAATCAATTAATTGTTTCCCATAAAGTTTTACAATATAACCTTGATATAATTTGATAATTGGTATATTGTCATGTATAATCTTATAATTTGTGTTATCTATATATTATTCAATTAGCATAAAGGAAATAAAAACCACCAAAAGGAGAATAAATAAAAAATAAAATAAGATCCATTAAAAAAAATTTGAATATTATTATTAAATAGTAAAATTTAAAATAGAACACAATTTTTTTTAAATTATTCAAAGGAAAAAAATGATAGTTATTAATTTTGAAAAAGTAATTTTTAATTGGCTTGGTAGTTATTTATCAAATGTTGTGTCATTACCAAAAATTGTGTCATTTCAAAATATGTACCTTTTGTAAAAATACCCATAAATAGGTATTTAAAGTTTAATTATAATATAATTAATTTTTTATTTTTTTTCTTTCTTGACATCAAAAACAACTCTCCAAGTTATTAAATTAAACATTCTTTAATTCCTATGTGGAAAATTCTTTATTTATTTGCTCAATATATAATTTCTAAAGGATTGTCTATCCACCAAAACTATTTGTATTAAACTTATAGCAATCTTATTGAGGAGATGTTGCAAATATTGTTTTTAGGAAAGTGTTTATACATGTTTAAGGCCTAGATACATTTCTTATTGTGTTCTTGATCTTATTTTTTGTTATTTATAATTGGTTTTCATAGTGTTGTTCATCCTCTTCATTATTTTATTTTCTAACAATCTAAAAAATGATATTTTCAAGTTTGCACAAATTCACTATGAAGTCACAAATATCACCAAGTTATTGAATCAAGATTTTGTTCGTTTGGATCATTTTAATGGGATGAATTTCACTCGCTAGCAAGACAAGATGAAGTTCATGTTGATTGCTTTAAAGATTTTTTATTAGAATTATTTTTGCTTTTTTTTAATCTTTATGTTTATCAAATAGATGTCAAGATGATATTTTTAAATGGAGACCTCAATAAGGTGTAATGGAACAACTTAAAGAGTTTATTCTATTAAAAAACAGACATAAAGTGTGTAAACTTGTTAAATCATTGCATGGTTTAAAGCAGGCTCTAAAAATAATGGCATAAGAAATTTAATGCAACAATTCTTTCTAATGGATTTGTTCACAGTGTTATAGATAAATATGTTTATCTCAAAACTTGTGATGGCTATATCGTGGTAGTTTGCCTCTATGTTGTTGATATGCTAAAATTGAGCAACGACATGAAAGATGTTGTGGAAATATTGAGGTATCTCTTCAACATTCAAGATGAAAGATCTTGGATAAGTTAATGCCATAGTAGTTATCAAGTTAAAAAGAAACAGTGAAGGATTTAGAGTCATTCTAGTGAAGGATTTTGAGTCATTCTAGTGAAAGATTTTGAGTCATTCTCATTACATAAAGAAATTACTGAAGAAATTCAGTCATTTAAAAATAAAAATGAAAAAAGTAAATACCTTGTTTGACCCAAATATCAAATTATTCAAGAGTATTGGAAGAACAGTAGCTCAATTAGAGTATTCGAGCACTATAAGAGGTCTTATGTATGCAACACAGTGCACAAGACCTTATATAGAATTTGTAGTTAGTAAATTGAATAGATTTATTAGCAATCCAAGTGTGGAGCATTGGAAGGCTATTGAAAGAGTTCTTGGGTACCTTAAATGGATAAAAGATTATAGCCTATAATACTCAAAATTTCCTGCTATTTTAGAAGAATATACTGACGCAAGTTGGATATCAAGTTTAGAAGATAGCAAATCCACTACTGATTAAGTGTTCACCTTAGGAGGTGGCACTGTTTCTTGGAAGAACAAGAAATAAACCTGTATAACACACTCAAACTAAGAAATCAAAATTTGTTAGTTTAGCGGAAGTAAGAAAAGAAGCTGACTGGTTGAGGGACTTTCTATTAAAAATTCCATTGACTTCTAAAAGTATGAATTTAATTTCTATACTTTTTGATGGTCAACCTACTTGAGCCCATACATATAGTGAAGTATACAATGAAAAATCAAGACACACAAGTTTTAGACATGATTACGTAAAGAAATTAATTAAGAGTGGGATTATTTCACTCAAATTTTGTGAAAACAAGTGAGAATTTGGTTGATCCATTCACCAAACCTATTACAAGAGAAGTTGTAAGATCAATATCAAGATGGATGGGCTAAAGCTCGTTGAATAAAGATCCATCAATGGTAGTAACCTACTCAACATTATGAAATGAGTAATGAACAGTTCAAAGAGTAACAATAAGTCATTGACATGTAAATTAGTTATGCACTTTGGAATATTTTGCTAGTCTCATCTAATGATGTTAAAGTGTTGATTGTCACTAAATGAGGATTGAATTATTTATACTCTTAATGAAGTTTAGTTAAGTTAGGACAAGTATCTTAAAAAGTGACAAAAATACTGAAAGGACTTTATCTATATGAAAGTGGTGCCACTTTAATTGAGAGTTGGAGTTTCTCTTATTAAAGTTTATGAATCTTGGATCAACTCATAACTTTATGAGAGCTGAGTACATGATTATGTGGAATATAAAAATTCTTTGTATTTATATATATAGTGTCAACATGTTGTCATTAGAAATAACAAAATTCAAAACTTTTATGTTATTTGAGATTTCAACTTCACTTTGTGATATTTATACTAAGATAATATTTAAATCAAAATTTATATTACTTTATTCATAAATACTATTTAATCACTTAGAGAATTTTTTTTTTTGTTTGAACAAGTAAAGAATTTTTATAAATTTTTCAAATGAAAAAATGGTTAAAAAAAAATAGTTTTTATTGGTTTTGGTAGTTATTTACCAAAGGTTATCTCTTTACCAAAGATTGTCTCTTTCAAAAGATGATGTCTTTTGTAGAAATCCCTATAAATAGGTATTCGAAGTTAAATTACACTTTAATTAATTTTTTATTCTTCTTCTCTCTTAACATTAAACATTTTCTAATTTCTATTTGAAAATTTTTTTATTGTTTGTTCAATACATATTTTTTAAAGATTTATCATAGCCACTAAAACTATTTACATTAAATTCATAATAATTTTATTGAAAAGATGATGCAAATATCGTTTTTAGAAAATTGTCTACACATATTTCAATTCTAAATACATTTTTTTTATAGTGTTATTAATCTTGTACTTGTTATTTAAATTGTTTTTTATGGTGTTGTTCATCCTTTTCATTATTTTATTTCTTGACAAAAATAAAAGAGAATGTATCTACCATTAATTTGTCAGAGCAAATAATGAGGAAGAAAAAATTTTAAAGAGAATAGAAGTTTTTTTCTCTAAAACTAAACAAAATTTTTTAAAGAGAATAGATTTTTTTTTCTCTAAAACTCTAATGTAATTATTTACCTTAAAAATCACCAAAATATCATTTTACCCATTAAAACCTATCATGTTTGTAATTTATTTCACTAACTAATCTTGTTTTAAAGACACCGTTAATTATTACTCTCTCCGTTCTAAAAAAATTTTCCATAATTCCTTTTTAAAATGTCCCAAAATACTTGTTCACTCTAAAAATAATTATAAAATTTATAAAATTTATCCTTATTAATTGAAAAGTATATATTCTCAAAATTAATAATAAAAATAGTAATAAATGAGTATATTTAAGGATATAAGTGAAAAAATATAATAAAATTTATGAGTTAGCAATCAATTAATGATATTTTTTTAAACTGTGTGAGAAAAGAAAGTAGACAACTTTTTTAAGACGGAAGAAGTATTTTTTTTTCCCATACCATCATAGAGCTTTTATTGGAAATCTTTTTTAAAAAGTTAAATTAAAGAGAAAAGGTATAAAAAAGTGCTTGACATTTTTCAATTTGACATGTTAAGCCCTTTTAAATATTTTTTATTCAATTACCCCCATCTTCTTTCAATTTTGGCTCTAAAATTTGCTTAATCCTAATAGTATTAATTCCACCGTCAGGGCCTATTGAGCTGCCTACGTGGCAGCACCTGGTGTTGCCACATAGGCAGCTCATTTTTTTTTATTTTTTATCTTTATTTAAATCATTTTTAATTCTTATTTAATAATTATTTTTAAAATAAAAAAATCATAGTTTTCATTAATAAAATTAATTCATTAAATTCATATATTAAATTTATTAATAAAATTGTTGATGCTTATATATTAAATTCATTAATAAAATTGTTAATAAAATTCAATAATTGTTTAAAGCATTAAAAAATTAAATTAAATTAAAAAAATTCAACAATTGCTTTTCTTTTTTTTTAATTTTTTTATTTTCAACTAAAAAATTAATATGTAGCTATTAATCATTGAATAATAATAATAATTTAGTTGTTATTTTAATTTATTTTTCAATAATATGTAGCTAAATTATAATTTAGTTAAAAATAATTTTTTTACTTTCAAAATTATAATTTTAGCTTTTTTTTTTGAAAAATTGTATTTTTTTATGTTCAGCTAAAATAATTAATATCTAGTTATTAATTATTGAATGATAATAATTTAATTTAATTTTTATTTTATTTTGAAAACAGCATGTAGTAAGAATTATAATCTAATTAAAAATAATTAGTTAAAATAATTTTTTTGTATTTTAAAAATTATAATTTTAGCTATTATTTTGAAAAATAAAAAAAAATTGAGCCACCTATATTATAATTAGTTTCAAATTATAATCTATATAATTTTAAAAATAATTATTAAATAAAAAAATAAAATAAATGAGCTACCTATGTTGCAACACCAAGTGGTGCCACGTAGGCAGCTCAATAGAACCCTAACGGTAGAATTAACACTGTTAGAATTAAAAAAATTTTAGAGCTAAAATTAAAAAAAGAATGAAATAATTAAATAAAAAATATTTAAAACGGCTTAATAGGCCAAATTATCAACAACTAAGAACTTTTTTTGTACATTTTCCCTAAATTAAACCATGCAGATAACTAGCCTTATGCAATGCACATGAATAATTAAATAAAAAAAGTAATACTTTTTTTTTTTTTTAAAGAAGATGATACTTATTATTATTTTTTTTAAAAAGATGATATTCATGTCATATCATTTCTTCTACTCCATGTTTTCAACGTGATCAATTAAAAATTCATAATACATAATACTATATTAGATTTTTTTTTTTTTTAACTTTTGACTCTTATTGAACATGTAATAAATGTGTGATGTATTATACATTTATATCACATGATTATATTTTAATCCTAATCAACTATCATATTTTTTTTCACATTAAAAATAACAATTTTAATAATAAAACAGATTAGCTAATTATTTAAAATGATTGAATATTTAAAATTTATTATTATTATATATGTATATATGTATTAATAAATTTAATTATACTTAAAATTCAAATTGAAATTTAAATCTAAAAAACTCTAATAATGTGGTCATTTTGAAAATCATCTCACCTACCAATCATATCATTATAGTAGCAATAGAACATTTATTTTATTTTATTTTTGGAATTACAGTGGCGGCAACTAAAGTGAGAATTGTATTCAAAATTCAAAATTTTGTTTTAAATATTAAAATTATTTTCTAAATATTAATAGCATTACTATTATGAAGTGCTATTTATAAAAAACTAAAAGGTGTAAAAATTTTTAATTGAAAATTCATATAGTAATTCAATAAAAATAAAAACAAGTATTAAATGCAATGTGTGAGGGATGTCAACGATAATTTTACGGCAATAAAAAGAAAATTGCCTTTGAGGGTAATACAGCACATGAATCATGGATTGTAGCCATCCATCATCAATATGTTATCAATGGCTTAGATGTGGTTTACATTGAGTCATTAAGTTTGTTATATCAGTTGCCGTGTATAAAAATGTTGAAAACTTATATAGTTATAAAAGTACAACTTTAAAAATTAGCTATTTAAGTTAGAAAACCCAATTATATATAAACTTATTTATTATTTTATAATTAATCAATGTGGAATCTATCCCCATATCATCTTTGATTGTTTTTCATTTTTAACACTCTCCCTTTGTAAGTGTCAACATGGTTTAAGTTGACATTTGATAATCATATGGTGACAACTGCCCGAATCACCTAAGAACATAGCGTACAATATTTTATTTCTTCTTCATTAATTTTTTCTTTTAATCATGATTTGTAATATGATTCTCTTGAATATAACACGATCTAATACCATATAAAAATGTTGAGAGCTTATATAGTTATATGAGTGCCAATCTCAAAAGCTAACTTTTAACGTTGGTTTTCCCAAATCTATATTAAAATTTAACACCATTCAGCATGTTTAGCTATGTATAAGCTGTAAAAAAACCAATGTACCAGAACCATTTTCTTTAATGAAAATCACCATGTAGTTTCTTATTATGGTATTAAAGCAATTTGCTCTCTACGTTGCTCAAATTTTGTTTTCATTTTCTCTTCACTTTCTCGGTTTCCAAACAATAAAGTTCTAAGTCATTTCTTCTTTTTCCTTTGAAATAAATCATACTTTTCAGGTCAATTTTTCTTTGTGAACATCAAATTTTGATTTCTTGGTTGACAATCTGTGATTTCTTTTGATATACATTGGTTTTATCTATATTTTCTTCCTTACTATTTTCTTTGGGTTTCTCATTTTTCTCAATTATGAAACCACAAAATTCTAAATTGATTTCTTAATTTTTCTTTGAAATAAACCATATCTCTCTACGACCAATCCCAAAAACCATATTAATGGCTACCAGACTTCTTATATTTTTCACCTTTCTTTTTTCCCTCTCATATTTTTCTCCACTTCCTCCCTTCTCTCCACTAATGTCAATCTTGACACTGTCAACATCTTTTTCGATTCTGGTTACATTTGATGGCTCTCATTATCAAATTGAGCTCTCAATCCATAATCACATTTTTTCCATCTGATACTATTTTTCTTGAATATGGTACTCTCAAATCTTTGTCTCTTGGTACCAAGATCCCTACTATGTTTGCTAATCACTCTTTCATCGTTACTTCATCATCGATTGATGGTGATCAAGTTTCCATCTATGGGGACAAGATTAATGGCTTTTTTGTAATCTTTGGATTTGACAAATTTTTTTGATTCCTTTTTTGAGGCTTCCGAGTCCATTAATATTCACAGTTTTGAATGCTCTGTTTTGGATGGTAATGGTAGCCACTTGTTTGAGGAGATAATTAGGGATTTGAGATCAAAAGGATACATCGTTATTGCCACATTTTTTACTTTTAGTTTGTTTTTGTCAATGATTTAATGAACAATTTTATTAGGATTTTGGATATTATCAATTGTTATTTTTTTAGGTGGTTTTTGATTTGCAAGATTTCAAAGATTTTTGGTTCATTTTGATAATTGGGTTGTTCTAATCACTTTTCTGGAGAGATTTATGACAAGTTTCACCAAATATGGAGTTGAGATTACAACAGTTCTTAAGTGTTCATGGCTTGTTAATTCTTTTCTTCCTTGGTTTTTTCCTTGTTATTTTCTTGCTTTCCAAAGACCAAAAGTTCTAAATTGAATTCTTGTATTTTCTCTTACAAGTTGCTCTACATCCGTTTCAATTAGTTTACAATGTTATTATACAAAATACCTGTTTCGTTTCCACATACATACTTTTCTCCATTGATATTGATATACGTTTTCTTTTTGATCTCATCTTATATCATCTATTATATAACATATCAAACATATCATATAATATATAAATATTTATAAATATTTACGTAAATTTCGTGAATGCTTACTTTTACTCTGTGATTCTCTCTTTTTGTTTCTTGGCTAGTTAAGTAGCCATTGCTTTTGATATTTTTCTCAGAGCTTTGATTTAGTCTCTATTCATCTTTGTTATCAGTATCTTTTCTATTAGGATTTTAAGTGTATGGAATCTCACATTAAAAAGAGATGGGATTAAGAAGGGACATATAAGTAGAAAGCATCCATAAACCCAATGCTTTAAGGTTTTGGGTTGGAGTGTGGTATTAAGTCCATGAGTATGTCTCTTGCCAAGGCCCATTATGAAGATCTCCCAATTATGTGGGCTTCTTGATTTCAACAAGTGGTATTAGAGCTGATAGCTCGATGGGGATGAGTATTATACAGTCTTCAAATCTTGTGGGTTGCACTCTCCACATGGAAGAGCACGATGACTCTTAGTCTACCTTTACTAATGGAGTATTAAGGCTCTTTAACATAAATATTCAAGGCTTCTGCTCAAGGGGGAGCCCAAGCCTAATGTGGAAGTTCACACTTGAGGGAGAGATTGTTAGGATTTCAAGTGTGTGTGGAAAACCACATTGGAAAGAGATGGAATTGAGGAGTGACATATAAGTGGGAAAGACTCATAAACCCAATATGTTAAGATTTTAGGTTAGAGTAGTGTGTCAAACTCATGAGTATGTTTCTCATCAATACCCATTATAAAGATCTCCCAATTATGTGGGCTCCCTGATCCCAACATTTTCATTAATCATTCATCTTTTCCTTTATTTTTTGGATATTTTCTCTTCATTTGTTCTCATCTTACTTTCTCACTAACAATTCTAACAATTTTCCCCTCTTTCATATTGATCAATTCACATCATCTTACTCAGTTTTTCTCTCATGAATTCAAAGATATTAATGATGTTAATGCTCCTCCTTTTCTTGAATTTTTAATTCTTGATTAAATTCTTGGTTCAATATTCTTTTTATTCTTAATACTCATTGTTGAATTGAATATCATTTGGTTTTCTGATGTAATTGTCAATCTTGTGGAATGAATTTCTAGATTTGATTTCCTTAAGATCAGTTTTCTCTTGCGAGTTCCAAAATTTGATTTGCTTATTGATATTCATTCTTTTCTATTCCTTAAGAATTCAAATTCTACTTTTTTTTCCCAAGCATTCAAAGATTCTCAATTCTTCTGATGTTAGAGCAATTCTCTTTGAAATTTTTTTTCTTAATCAAATGAAATTTGTTTTTTTGGGATTGATTCTTCATCCCTTAATGAATTCTACTCATCTTTTCTAGATTTATCTTTTGATTCTCATATGATTTCAGCTATTTTTCATTACAACCTCTCTATTCTTACTAGAACAAACTATCATTACTTGTTAAGACCTTTTATTCTCCTTTTCCTTCCTCTATTCAACTCTAACTTCTATTCTTTGAACCTAATAAGCCCTCAGTCTCATACGATGTTGGCTTTTCTTGTGCCAATGGCTGTGAATAAATCTTCCACATTCACTGTTAATGTTATTTTAGCTCTTATTCAAAATATATATATATATATATATATATATATATATATATATATATATATATATATATATATATATATATATATATATATATATATATATATATATATATATATATATATATATATATATATATATATATATATATTCTTTTTTTTGAAATTCAGTTTTTGTTGGGTTTTTTAAAGCTGGCTACTACAAAGACATTCAATGGCAGTATCTGGGTTTGACGACAAGAAAGATTTGTATAAAAAGTTATGTGAATGTTTGAAGAATTGTATTGAATTGGGTTATTTGGGTTGTTATTTGGCATTAGTTTTCTTGTTCTTGATTTTTCTTGTATGAAAGAAGTTAATGCTATACAATATAAATGGTGCCCATAAATTGTTGGGCCTGATAGTTGTTGGTGAAACAATACTATATGTGCTCTCATGGATATATGGTAGGAGTTAGAAGTGCGATTCTAACTTTCATTCAACTTTGTTTTGTTGGTAATATTGTGATATGTTAGGATGAGCTTCTCCAAAAGGGTTGGAATCTCGTTTTTACTACAACCAATATCTATGAAACAATTATCTGGGAAAATTTAGTCCAACCACCATTTCTAGTGGAAGAGGTGTTGCTTTGAAGGTGCTATTATTGCTTTATTCCATCTGCTGAATACAAATATAGAATTTATTGCACAACGTAGGTCTCTTCACTTACCAAGATTTGATTCTCCATGAGGAAAAGAGTGATAACATATTGTATGGCAATGTTAGATCAAACCCTTTATGAACTTGAATTAGCCATGGATAATATGCATTTTGTATCAACATTATTTTGTATCTAAAAGATACTTATGCAAAGGCTCTTGGATTTCTATGTCCAAGATGTTAGTAACACATAATTCTTTAAATACTTTGATGTCCAAAATCAATCATACTAGAATTATTAAGGACATTAAAAATTAATATCTTTATCCATAACAACAGTTGCAAATGAACGATAAACGAATATTTTGATATCAGGTATAACCTTTTTCAGTCAAATCCTTAAATTCTAAAAGTTTCTTAACTCTCTATCTCTGATAGATAGAGATTATAAAGCAACTGAATGATTTAACGTATTAGGGACCATAATCCTAGAGTTTTTATATACTAACCCATTAGGATTCCATTAAGTCTATATGGGTCAGAAATAGATATTCACTCATTAATTCATACTAATTCCTAAAGTCTATGGGCTTCTCGTAAATGAATCACTTAAACTAAACCTATTTATAAAATAGCTCGTCAATATAATTATTCTAATAAATATGTAAACCCACACAATAGAAATTAAAATTTAACATAAGCTGCGCATACTTGATTTGTATGCTCCAGCTTTGTTGTGTGGGGAAGGGGTAGCAAAGTACATGGATCATGGATTATTGTCGTTCATCATCAGTATGTTATGAATGGCCCAGATTTAGTGTGTTAATTAGTTGGTTTACATTCTATTATTAAGTTTGTTATACAAGTTGCCATGTCAGCTTGTTCAGTTATATACAAGCGATATAAAAACCGATGTATTGGAACCATTTTCTTTAATGAAAACCACCATGTAGTTTTTTATTAGAAGGGCCAGGGCTGGGGTTCCACTCGTCCTTGATCTTAATAGCATGCATTTTATATTCAATTACAATTTATGATTTATAAGGTCAAATACAATGCATAGATATGAAAAAATTAAACCAGATAATCAACAAATAATTAAAATGAAATTTTAGATTTCACCAATTAGTTTAGAAAAAAAAAGTTACGTGCATGAGTTTTTTTTTCAATAATATTAAAGTTATTTTTATAAATATGAGATTTTGAAGTCGAATTTTACTCAAGTCAAATTTACTAAAAAAAATAAAAAACTTGTATAGCCCTCCAATAATCAAATCATTTGATCTCTTTTTATGAATAAAAAAAAATATATATATATAATTGAAATGACTAAAAAATGTTCTATGAAACAGCTATAATATCTGCTAATTAATAAAATTGAGTAAAATGATCATCTATAGAGAAAAATAATTGGAATAATTATTGAGTCCGCGTTTAACTGTCTAAATTCATCCTCACTCCAGCAGTATCTGTCTTTGTTCCATAAACAAGCAAGTAAAACTCAGCAAAATCCAGGTTTATGAATTTGCCATACACATATTTCCAGTTTGTGATTGGATTTGGTTACTTAATAAGATGATTAGAGAAAAAGCTGAGTAATTAGGTAAATCTGATGGAAAAGGTTGGATTTAGAAGTATAATAATATTAAAAAAAAAGTTGTAACCATTGGTATTAAAATAAGATTTATTACTAAAAAATCTTTAAAATTTTCAATGTATACTTTGATATGGATGTAATCAGGTGAGGATCTAGAAAACATAGTCAATGAAAGTAATCAATTTTTAAATTAATGAGCAAATATACATACACATATATAAAAGGTAAAATATATGTAAATTACTTTTTCTGTCCCATTTTATTTGAGACATATTTTTTTTTTTAAATTTAAGAGTACGTTAAATAATATGTTAATTTTCCTTTGTTTATTTTTTTTTGCCTGAGTTATTTTTTCTTTGTTGCCCTTCATTAAATAAAATTCTTATATCTTCCTATATATTTTATAAATAAAAGTTAAATTAATAGTTAGGGATAAAATATATATAAAGGATATAAAAAATATAAAAAATAAAAATAAAATATATTTTTTAAAATATATTAAAAAGAAAAATATTTTAAATTAAATGAGACGGAGGGAGTATAATTTAATGGAGATAAAGGGACAAAATTTAGTAGGTATATATATATATATATATATATAATGAAGGGATATTAAAATTTAGTGGGGGTCGTTGTGCCCACTCATTCTTTAATATATCCACACTTGAAGACAGTACTGTTGTATTGAGTCTTACTCGTATCATTACATTAAAAATAATATATATTTACTAATGATTTTTTGACTATTGATATTTGTAACCATCTTTAAAATTAAAATATCTCGAGTCTAAATTTTAATTAAATAATGTTTACTTGAGAAAAGACAACAATATATTTCAAGACAAATTCAAAGATTTTAACTAACTAGTTTATTAATTAATATATTGAACTATTCGTAATAATTATTTAATTAATAAATATTACTCTATTTCTTATGTAAAAAAATAAGCTAATGTGCCTGTTCATTCTCTAATTTGAGTGACATATTTTTTACTTTGTCTTTATGAGTTTTTTATTGTGAGGATCACTTGTTATTTGATTTTGCTCAGTTTGTTTAATAAAGATCATTTTTTTCTCAAAAAAAAAAAATATTAACCTTAACTATTACATACTGAAATATAGTTATATATTTATTTAAATAATAAATTTAAAATCAATTCATTCTTATTCAATATTAAAAAAAAAAAAATTATTTATATAGAGCCTCAATATTTTATTATTAATTATTTTAAGTAATGAGAAGCCTCAAATATAGATCCCTGCTCAAATGAGGGATTTCTTTTTTCTTTTTTTTTTTTAAAGCAAAAAAAATTTAGGTTTTAAAAGCAAGAAATTTTAGGTTATGAAGAAGTGTATAGTTAATCTCAACTCCCAAGTTTAGTATGAGATTATTGATTAAATATTATCATCAAAGAGTTAAATTATTTAATTTTGCAATTTCGACTAAAATAGTTATTAAAAGATATATTTTAATTAAAATTATTAAATCTATGGTTAAAGGCCTAAATACTAAATATTATAATTTTTAATTTTTAATTAAAATTTTGAATCACTATTAAATAAAATTTAAAAATGTTTATTTAAATATTAAATTTATTAAACATTTTTCAAATTAATAATTGTGATGTGAGACATCAAACACTGAATTCCAACCGTTAATCCAAACCAACCTTTGTGCAAAAAGAGCCTTAATCCTACGCATTAAGACAGTAGTTTATTTTTAAAGCAAAATAAAGTATTATTTTAATTAATTAATTCATTAATTAAACAAGTAAACTGTTTAAATTGTCATCATCTTCAAACGGTATGACTTCCCAAATCTTAATCAAGCCAGCCAACGGCCCCGCACACGGTTGTGACGCGCCCTTGCCTCTGTGCATGATCTCACTATTTTCTTCCACTTTCCATCCACTTGAAAAGTATAAAGCCCCACAAAATCATCCACATCTCAACTAACCATGCCTCCTAACAAGACTCTCCCCCTCCTCCTCCTTCTCCTCCTCCTCCTTATCACCGCCCTCCATTCCCGACCTCTCTCCTCCTCTGATCTGATTTCCGATGGCCTTCATAATATTAACGGCGTCACTTCACCTTATCTACTTCTCAATCCTTTCTCTGTTGCGGCTGAATCTTGCGAACAGTCCTATGGCTTCTTGCCTTGTACCTCCACGGCGCTTGGAAACTTGTTTTTGATAATTGTTTATGGCTACCTCATGTTCTTAGCTGCTACTTATTTGTCCACTGGTAGTGAGCTTTTGCTTCAGATTTTGGGCCCTGGAATTATTGGCGGTTTGTTTCTCCCTATACTTGGTGCTCTTCCAGATGCAATGCTCATTCTCGGTAAGATTTGATTTGATTCGATCTGATCTGATTCTATTCTACTCGTTTTGATTCAGATTTAATTATTATTATTATTATTTTTAAGGTTACGGAATTTCTTTTTTTTTTTTTTTTTTTTTTCATTTATTTATTATATTCAGTTTATATTTTATTTTGTATTATCTTTATTCTTTTGGAATATTTCCTAGGATTAGCATCATAATATGATTGATCATATTAATACGATATAAAAAGCCTTGTCCTTTTGAAGGTCAATCTCGTATCTGGTACTACATGATTCCAGTACTCTAAAGCCGAGTCATTTTCTTGAACCTCATTCTCACCATCATAAATGATCAGCATGCACATGGACAATAGTTGGAGTCGACAAACCTCTGGTTGATATTTATTTTTACACTTTAATAACTAACCTTTAAATTTGAAATTTTAATTTTTCAAAAAAAAATCCAACTAATAATTTTGCATTCAATGGTCTAGATTTTATTATCATGAACTATTATGTTGAGATGAATATTATAAGATCTTAATCCTATTTTCTATTTTATACATTCAACTTAATTAAATAATACGGGTCAAATGTGATACCGGCTATTAATTCTTCTTTATATGTGGACCCAGACCCAAACCCAGACCCAGACCCAGAGATGCTGAATAGTCAAATTGCACTATACATGCACTTTTTTTTTTTCTAATTTATTTTTTTTCTTCCTGCCCTTTTTTTGATGCTTAGGATCCTTTATATGTTTCTTGGGTTCCTTCTTGTTCTTTGTCATTTAATCTTAATGCAAAGAATCAATTTGCATACCAATTTTCTGTGCTAACGATAACTTGTTAATATTAATAGTAGTAGTTCCAGGGAACCTTTGATTAAGATGTATTGGAGTCCTCGGCTGTGAGGTCTTGAGTTTAAGTCCTCTTGTCTATGCCCAATTTACCAAAAGATAAAAAAAAAAAAAAAATATTAGTTGTAGTAGTAGTGGTAACAATTGTCTCTGTGTTTTTTCTTTGATGGTATTGTTGTATTGTTAGTATTTGATTTCACTGAAAAAGTAAAAATATACGTTTGATTTTATGAATGGAGTTTTTAATTAATTAGTTTGTTTTTATGAATCATATATTTGTTGCTTAACTAGTCTTTTTCTCTATTAATTGGCCTTATTTTTTTTCTCCATAGTTTCTGGACTTTCTGGGAGTACAGAAACAGCTCAAAGTCAGGTCTCTGTCGGAATGGGTTTGCTGGCTGGGTCAACTGTCATGCTGCTTACCATTATTTGGGGATCCTGCATTATTGTTGGGAAATGTGACATTGAGGAGACAGAGATAGGTCCAGCTGCAATAAATGGACGAAACACGAAGGGATTCAGCTTAACTGGTTTGTTATTCTTCTCACAATTTACAGAAATATATAAGATGAAAAAAACTCAGCCCACAGAAAGTAGCTGTAGGTAAAAGATCTACTTCACTTGCAGGGTTGGAACCAGAAATTTTTTTTGTGGGGGGCCAAAATTATTTAATAGAAGCACAAAAAAAAAAAAGAAATTTTTTTTTTCTAATAATTTTTGTTTCAAAAAATAATAACTAATTGTATTTTCATAAAAATAAATTTTTAATAAAATAAATTTTTATTGATCTTCTATATTTATAGAATGAGAACTAATTATATAATTTTAACATTTGAAATTATTTATAAAAGTTTAATTTTTGGGAGACCAATTAAAAATTTAGGACTAATTTACAAATTGAACTAATTATATAGGAGTATAATGTACATTCCAAGTGGGTGTACGCTCCTGTTCACTTGGACATCAAAAAGCAGTGTGAATAACTAACTTATTTATGAAGGCATGAAGAAGGTAGTAGCATTTTCTTTGATGTTTTGATTTTTTTTTTTATTTATATAGAAAAATTTACAGATTCAATTGTTAGATTAGGTCAAACACAATTACTATTTGGAGAACCTTGGTGAAGTAGCTTGATGAGCTGAGCAGAACTAGAATCCCTTTCCAAGTGCAAAGGGCAGATGTGAAACTCCTCTGAGCAACAAAGTCAGGCAAAATGAATGAATGCTATGACGTTCTTTTTAGTTTTGAACCTAGGTGATGCTATGACCTTATTTTTAGTTTTGAACCTAGGTGATATGTTGTAATCCCAAAATTAGCTTCCAAGTTTGCCGGCTTATTTTTTAATGGCATTTTGAAAATTCATTTATCATTCTGACCAGCTAAAATATAAATGCTTGAGGAACTTGCATCATAAGGAAAATGTTCTAAATAGTTACCTAAATGACAATGCAATGAACTATCTTAAGATCTTTTTATCATGGCTCTGCTGTTACACAGGAAAGGGGTTGAGAAGTGAAAAAAAGAGAATATAAAAAATATATAGATTGAGCTACTACTTGGTAAGCTGCAGCAGTGAGAGCGTGAGAGAGTGTGAATGGAGGTAGAGATAATCAAATATGACACCTGTGTTAAACAGGGGAATCTAAATAATAAATATTGTAACGATAGGATCAGCAGATGAAAGATGTTAAAATTCAGAATGTATTGATTGCATGCTACATATTTGTGAATGCTACATTCAGAAATCTAGTTTCTCTCTCTCTCTCTCTCTCTCCTTTCACACTAGAAATTTCATGGTTGCAGGCACTGGTGTTAGTACTGATATTTGGACTCGCTATGCTGCAATGATAATGGCTATATCTGTTATTCCATTTGTTATTGTTCAAGTACCACAACTCCTCCATTCGACTTCAGGAAGGCACCTAGCAGTCTTGATTGCACTTATTATATCTCTCTTAATGTTGATTTCTTATTGCCTTTATCAGGTAACTATCCTTTTTATTATGTTCCTTTTTCTTGAAATGATAATGACAATATGCATCTGGATTAATTCTTTTCTACCAATAGTTTCAGTTTCCCTTCATAAAGGACAAAACTCAATTAAATTTTTCTTAGACCATTAAGCTTCAATATAAACACGAACTAACCACGAACTAACCTTACTAAATTAACATACCGCAAAATTTTGAAATTTTAATCTTGTTTTGCAGGTTGTGGGATTCAATCCCACAGCGGACATGAGTCTTTATAAATTAGAAAGCTCACAATCATTTTATTCGAGATGGAGATATGACATTGATATGTCAAATTTCCAATATCTTCCCTCTCTCTGTTCTTCCTTTTACAATTTAAACTATTAACACTTATGCAATAATGCGTGTTCAAAGAAAGCCACTCTCTTTTTTAGCATGATAGATGTACTTTTGATCAGTTCCATCATTATAAAATATTATGGTGTCTAAGTTCAAATTAATTGTCAAAGAATATTAATTATATCGAAAAGTTATCTATTGAGGCATGCCTGATAGATTCTAGTCTTTGTTGATGTTCTTTAACATTGCAGTGATTACACCAGTGGGGAGCATAGTTTTAAATAATGGCCATTACATTATATGTAACAGAAATTGAAGGGGGCATTATTGTTAAGCCCATTTTTTAACGGGCCAAAAAAAAAAAAAATAATAAGTAGCTGTAATGGCCGTTACTAATTCTGCCACCATTAAAAAAAATAAATAAATAAATTCTGCCATCCTTTTGACTATAGTGGGCTACCCATTTGAATTTTCTGCATGTGAATGCTGAGATCTGCATTTCACATGCAGATTCTAAATTATTAATTTAGAATAATTATTAATTATTCTACTGTAGTAACACTACTTAGTATATTAAATTATTAATTTTGGTAAAAAATTATACACATTGAATCTTTATTTATGAAGTATTATGCATATTAGTTAGTTGTAACTCTTAGATTTAGTGATTTATATTAATATTTCTAAATTTGCAAAATTATGTAACAATTGGCCATTACTCTTATGTTATGGCCGCAATGACCCGTTGCTGTTACATGTGACCACGGCCAAGATTTAAATCTATGATGGGGAGGGCGGTTAACTTTTTTAAAAGGATAATTATATTGTTGATATATAAACTTTTTTAATTTTATCATTCATTGTTTGAACTTTTTGTTATTCTTTTACAATAAAGCATCTAAGCATAAAAATGTAGGGTTCTTCTAATGAATACTCTTGGAGTGTATCATGGTCCCGAGTTTTTATCTAGTTATTAGTGTATGTGGTTGATTATAGAAATAGAATTTGGGCTCGTTGAGTGAGAACCCTACAATCTCTTAGAGCTTGTTAAGAGAGAACTCTATGATCTTTGAGTTTTAAGAACTTAAAACCTTATTTAAAATTCTGCTTAATTCATTTATTAACTCACAACCTTTTAAATAGAGAAATAAAATAACAAATATGAGACAATTGCTCACTACAATAACTTCCCACAACAATAAAGAAACTTACTTAATAACTACCCACTAATGGAAACTATTTCCATGGTCTTATCTACACACATGGGAAAAACAGAAAATAAAATATTAAACAAAACTACTGAAACCATATCTATAGCTACTGAATTTAGCTCCTTAACATCATACTGCCCCTCTGAGAAGTGCTTGTCCTCAAGCGCAAGGATGGAACACCTCCTGTTCTTGGATACGGGAACGTACTTGTATTGCTAATAGCTTAAATTTCCATCGATAATCTTTCAAAGGCCGTAGTTGGTGAAGCTGAGAAGGTTGTCCTAATTTACTACTTTGAAAGGGATGACCAAAACACAAATTATATTGTTGTTAAAAATCTTCCCAAAATAAATTTGGTCCACTCCCTTCCAATTTGAGAAACCATACTTGTGTATCCCTTTCTAAGTGAAAAGAAGTTACCCCAACCATCTCACCTTCAAGAGCAAATTGATGTTGAACGAAATGTTCACAACAATTAAGCCATCCCAAAGGATCATTAGAACCATCAAAATGGGGAATGTCCAGATTGGAATATTTAGGTCTATGGATAACTGCAACATTTTCTGCTTCCAATCTGCCACCATTCCTCTGTTCATGAGTGCTGCAGTTGAAAATACGACTCTCTTCTCCATCACAAGCATCTAACCTTGTAGTTGAAATGTCTCCTAGCAATTCCTCTTTCTTGTTGTTTTGCTGCATAGGCAACATGCTCTTGCCCTTGCTCATAGCCAAAAGAAGATTTGAAATTGCTGTTGTAAACTTTGTAAATCTCCCATAACTATTTTCTTTGATATCAAATGTTATGGTTCAAAGTTTGGATATAGTTATAGGGGTATGCTGTTGATTATAGAAATAGGGCTCGTTAAGAGAGGGCCCTATGATCTCTTAGAGCTCGTTAAGAGAGAATTCTACGATCCCTGAGTTTTAGGAAATCACAACTTTGGTTAAAATTCTGCTTAGTTCGTTTATTAACTCGCGATATTTTAAATAGAGAAATACAATAACAAGTACTCCCTCTGTACATAAATTATAGTTCACTTTTGTTTTAGCACAAAGATTAAAGATTTGTGTTTATTTTACCATTTTAGCTTTATTATGACCACAAATTGCATCATTTTTTTTTTAATAATTATGTTCTTAATTAGTGCCCTTGTTGAAAAGAATCCAAAAAATTAGGTATATTTGATCAAATTTACTTACTAAAATATTGAAAGGAACTATTCATCAAAATTAACATTTAGGTGTTAATCTAGAAAAGTAAGAAAACAGTATTGATAATTTTTTTTTTATTTAAAATACAATAATAATTAAAAATAAATTTCCTGAAAAAAATGTTTGTTTTATTGAACTCAATACAAACTGTAATACTCTTTCAATTATAAACATATTTTTAAACAAGATCAAATAATAACTTTATAAATTTAAAAAAGATGAGGAAGAACTTAAGAGCGCAATTGTAATGCTTAAAAAGATAAAGTTGTAAATCTAAAATAAAATATGGACAAAATGGTCAAATCACTATTCATAATAAATAGTAACAGCCTTGTCTCCTTTTTATGTTGGTATAGATTTTGGACAGCATAGATATATGGTTCTATTTAAACTCAAAGTTGTAATTCTTTTGCCCAACAGATGGTGGCCAGTGAGAAACGAGTTGCTTAATTTAGAAGTTATGCAATAAGATTTAATTATCTGATGATAAAGTTTGGAACCTTCTAATATTGAAGCAGACGATATGCACTGGATGCCATCATATGCTATAAGATTATAAACTATTCTTCCTGTGATTTATTCTTTAAGGATCCCTTTCCTCATCCATGCCTGACTTTCCTTTCACATATAATTATGATGCAGGTCTTTCAGCCATGGATACTGTGGAGACGACTTGCTTATGTAAAGCACAAACATGTGATATCAGGAATTTTGAAACATTTAAGAGAGCGTTCTCTGGGAAGGCTCCTGACTGATGATGTTCAACCTAACATAGATGTGATTAAGAAGTCAGTTTTTTTAACACACTCAAAATATTGCTTGTTTGTTTTACTGTTCCTGCTCTTTATATAATATTTCTTGTAACTGTTGACTTTCATGTTATCATCACAGGTTGTTTGAGGCTATTGATGGAAACGGAGATGGCAAACTGTCTACTTCTGAATTAAAAGCACTGATTCTTGGAATTCGGTTTGAAGAGATTAACTTCGATAGAGATGATGCTGTGGATAAAGTAATGAAAGATTTTGATACATCTCAGGATAATTCTATTGATATTAATGAGTTCATTAATGGTATCTCCAAATGGATTAACTTAGCAAAGAGATCAGGAGCAATCTCTTCTGACTCTGGCTCTCGGACAGTGAAGTTCTTGAACAATTTTCATGTGGTAAGTAGTACTATGATGGCTGGTTTTTACACTTCTAAGGTCATGAGCTTATGATTTTTTACTAATTCATGTACAGCAAACAAGGAGAGAACATGCTGAGTTGGGGGCTGAGGAACAGGGGGAGGATCAAAGTGATGAGGTTATAGAGGGTGTTGAAAACGCCAGATGGATCTCCATTAAAGCAGTGTTCATGTTATTATTGGGAACTGTTATTGCAGCTGCATTTGCAGATCCTCTGGTAGATGCAGTTGACAATTTTTCTACTGCAACAAGCATTCCCACTTTCTTCATCTCATTTATTGCACTGCCCTTGGCTACCAACTCTAGTGAAGCTGTATCAGCAATCATCTTTGCTAGCCGGAAATCAAGAAGAACTGCTTCATTAACATTTTCTGAGGTTTGTTTCTGCTTTACCTCCCTCTTCATGTTTCTATTTTCCCCGTTCTTTAAAGTGGATTGGCTGTCACCTATACTAACAGCAAATTTGAAGGACATTTGCTGATCCAATTTTTCTGACACAAGTTACAGTTGTTTTTAACTAGTCTTGAATAGTGTAAACTGAGTCTCTTAAAGATGAAAGTAAACTTGTAGGACTTCCTGCTTGCATTGATAACAAAATAGGGACAACAACAAGAAGTAACTGGGTAGGGTTTGCTCGTAGGGATACAGGAAAAACTTAAAAAAAAAAAAAAAAAAAAAAAAGAGGAAATCACCTGAATGAATGCAACTGAAAATGGAGAATAATTGTGAAAGTTAACTTTTGATTTGAAAAAAGTACTTTCACAAGTAGTGCACTACAAAAAAAAAATCAATTATGTCTCCTATTTTCTTAGTTAACTGTATTGGACATTGTTTGGGCAGACAACTTGCACCTAGGCATTCATTTAAATGTTAATCAAGCATTATGGAGTTGAGAAGCACTTTGTACACAGTGTTGGGTTAATCAAGCAAATTATATATCAATAATTTGCCACAGGACGAAGCACTAACTTATGTTTTTTGTTGCAGCTATACGGAGCAGTAACTATGAACAATCTCCTTTGCCTTTCAGTATTTTTAGCTCTTGTTTATGTCCGGGGATTGACATGGGACTTTTCAGCGGAAGTTCTGATTATTTTGATTGTCTGTCTTGTAATGGGTGCTTTCGCCAGCTTCCGATCCTTATTCCCTCTTTGGACGTGTTCGGTGGCCTACCTTCTCTACCCCTTCTCACTGGCATTGGTCTATGTCCTTGATTATGTTTTCGGCTGGTCATAGGTTCATGAAAGTTGGAACTTTTTTTTATGTATGAGTGCTCTTGATGTTGCATTTACAGGACAGTTCCTTCCTGATATGTTTGTAAAATTAATGCTACAGAGGGATTATGAGACTGAATTTTTGGATGTCCTGTATGATTCTCAATTTTACTGGATATATAAGAGCAGATCCATGAGGCATTAGGGTATGCATTATCTTTGTAGGTTTTTTTTTTTTTTTTTTTTTAAACTGCGAGCGACTTGTGCTTTTCTAAAGTTTCAATACTTTTAACCTGATAAACCTCTTGTGGATTTCGCTGCATGTTTATATATATATATATATATATTATCAATTCTCAAATATAGAATTTTGCAAATGACTTTATAATGTATTTTAGATTATACTTATGATACTAGGCTGTCGTTTGGTTGCACGGATAGAATAATATGAGACAAGACAATATAGGATAAGAGTAGATAAATATTTGTCTTGTCTTATATTTGGTGAAATTGAGATTGGACTATAATTTTGTACTGTTATGTTGTGTGTTTGTGTTATCATGGCATTAAACTGAATACCATGTAAAAAAAGATTTTAATATTCTTATTATGTATTTTATTAAAATGTTATTATGGACACAATAAATTTATATAGGAAAAAGAAATAAAATATTAAATTTTTAAATAAAATAAAATTATTTTATAAGTCATTACATAAATTTAATTGTAATAATTTTTAAAAAAATTTCATGTATATTTTCAGACATGAGAAATTATGTTTATTGAAAGTAATTTGGGCATAATTTTTTTTAATTGAATCTTAAGGAAAAATAAATAAAATATTAAATTTTCAAACAAAATAAAATTATTTTTATTGAGAGTAACTCGAAAATAAATTTTATATTAATTGAGTTCAGAAGAAAAAGAAATAAAATATTAAATTTTTAAATAAAATAAAATTATGTTTATTGAGAGTAATTCAGGAATAAATTTTTTTATTAATTGAGAGCTAAGGAAACAAGAAAAAAATTATTAAAATTTCAAACAAAATAAAATTATATTTATTGAGGATAATTCATGAATAATTTTTTTTTATTAATTGAGACTTAGGAAAAAAAGAAATAAAATATTAAAACTTTAAACAAAATAAAATTATATTTATTGAGGGTAATTCGGGAATAAATTTTTTATTAATTGAGACCTAATGAAAAAAATAAAATATTAAACTTTCAAACAAAATAAAATTATGTATTATTGAGGATAATTCAAAAATAAATTTTGTATTAATTGAGACCTAAGGAAAAATAAATAAAATATTAAAATTTCCAATGAAAAATTAAGTTTTATTGAGGGTATTTTGTGAATAAATTTTTTATTAATTGAGTTATAAGGAAAATGTTTAACGCAAATAATTTAAAAATAAATTTTTTATTAATTTTACTATAAAGATTGAACAAATGAGTCTTTCATAAAATAAAAAGACTGAAAAAAAGATAGGACTAGACAAAAAATAATTTTTGTCTAGTCCTATCGAGACATAAAAATGCATTAAATATTAAATAAGTTAAATTTATCTAGTTCTAGCTTGCAAAATAAACGCAGCACTAAGAAATATTTTATTGATATCTTTATTATATTTATATATAATGGATAAATATTTTCTACTAATCCAATGAAATAAGATATTATTTAATAAGTCGTAATGATAGTAATATATAATGTAATTAAATGTATTTTTAGTGTAAATTTATATTAAAAATATATTTAATTATATTATATTTTATTACGACTTATCGAACACAATCTAAAAATAAATGAAATAAAAAAAAATTATTGGTATTTTTTATTAAGCATTCTATCTTAGCAAAAATTTTCCTATATAGAATATCACACTACTCATCTACCGAAGGAAAAGAGATTGTTATGAAAATTATTATTTTCATGTCATAAAAAAGTGAATACATATATAGATGTAAAGTTTTGCTCACTTTGCGCCCCCACAATGATTATCTACTTTTCTAGGGAATATATATATATATATATATATATATATATATATTAAATTTGATATGTAATCATATATTAGTCTGCATATAGTTTTTATTTAATTATACAATTAATACTTATCCCCTATTAACATTATATAACTATAACTCCGATAGTTCTCCTTATTGAAAGGTAGCTCGGGACTATATTTTAATATATGATAAATTAATGTTTTATTTATAATTTAATATAATTAAAATTAAAATATATTATAACAAAAATTATTATATGAAGCAGAGATTGGAGGAGATAAAAGAAAGGGATGAGAGAATTTTCTTGTCCAGTTTCATTCATCGTCACTTCTTTACAAGAACAGTTGAATTTCAATATGGTCTCTATAGATACAATTATAATATCCCTGTAAATAGGGCATAGTTTAACGATAAAATATGCATTATCTCATAATATATTTAAGTGCAAATACTCTGTTTAATATTTAAAAAAAAATTTATATAATAGTTTAATCTAAAATTTTATTTAGATAGTTATTCATTTAAAATTATTAAATATTTAAAATGGCACATATATTTCAGTGTTTTACATGGTAATAAAATTCATAATAATTTTAAATAATTATTTATATAACAAATCAAATATGTGGAAAAATCAACCAGTCAATCAATCATACACCTTTGTTTATTCAAAGAATATATTTTTATTGTGTATACTGAAATTAATAAGTGATAAAATATTTTAATTAA
This sequence comes from Reutealis trisperma, assembly GCA_947687605.1. Taxonomy (NCBI): domain Eukaryota; kingdom Viridiplantae; phylum Streptophyta; class Magnoliopsida; order Malpighiales; family Euphorbiaceae; genus Reutealis; species Reutealis trisperma. Next base: position 110,732 of record CANTUT010000650.1, on the reverse strand, counting down.
TATAATTTTTATATTTATTTTTTTTCTAATAAAATATCATATTAAATTAATGTACAGACTTAGTAAAGCGATACTTACACTAATACAAAATTAAAAAAAAATAAAAAATAAAAATAAAAAGAGCACTACAAATGAATTATTTTCCGAACCGTATTCTCTTCGACTCCATAATTGAAACAACATAACACTGGCCAAAGCAGTTATGTTTTTCAACAAATACAATCTCTGTCTCCTCAACATTGTGTTTCTTCTCCTCATAACAACCCTTCACTCACAATCTGTTACCTCTTCACCGCCGTCTGATGGTGGCGCTACCAACCAGAGTTGGACGGAATGCTGTGATGAGGCATATGGGTTTATGCCATGTAGTGATAGTCCAGTGGGGAACTTGGTATTGATAGTTGCATATGGATACCTCTTCTTTTTGGCTTCTGCGTATTTGTCCAATGGTTGTGAGATCTTGCTTGAGATTTTGGGGCCTGGAATTGTTGGCGCCTTGTTGCTTCCTCAGCTTGCCGAACTTGCTGATGCCATGCTCATACTTGGTAACGCCTACTTCTTTCCTTCTTTATTTATTTTGGGTAATTTACAAAAATTCTAAAAACGCATATATAAATTTTAGAGGACAGTTGATATATATGCCTTTTTTTTTTATTTATTTTTGATGCCTTAAAATAAAAAATAAGTGAAAATCATAAAAAATTATTTATTTCATCGAATTGCATATGCTTTTCATATGCAAATTAATTTTTAATAATAATAATAATAATAATAATAATAATAAAATAGTCTTACCTTGAAAAACTCTTTAAATATTTTTTTAATAATATAATTAAAAAATAGATAATTAAAATTATTTTATCTAATGATTAGCAGTTTACAATTGTAACTTCAAACATTAAGAGTTGAATTTCCCAATTTTCAATCATGTTAGATTGTTAGTATTAAAATACATTTGATTGTAAGAAAAAAAGATGAAATTCAATTGATTAGTGATTTTTTTTTTCATTTTATCTAATTAGATTCAAAATTAATTTTGTGACATGATTAAGACAATATTTATTATTAGGTCATTAAAACTCATTTTTTGTTTAATCTTTTAAAGTTATATATATCTATAAATGCAGATATATACTATATTTTTTCTAACATGTTTCGCACGTTGATCTCAATTATAACTCGTTAAAAATATAAATACTTATTATAAACTTTCACTTTTTTTTTATTAAAGATTTAATGACCATTTTTTTTGTTATTTAAGTATAAATTTTTTTTAGATATTTTTTTTTCATTTTTCCTTCTTTTTTAAATTTTTTGGTCATTTTATAAAAAATTTTCATTAATAAATATCCGATTGGTTAAAATCTGGTGAAAGAATAGTTTAACTAGAATTTTAGTTTTTTCAATAAACCAGAATAGACACTGCCATCTATTTTCAATTAAATAGATTAAACTAACTGGTCCAATTCGATTTTTATAATATTAATACGCACAGATTCTTCATCATCAATGATATATTTGTTATCTACATTTGAATACACTTCGGCACTCATATTAAGTTTAGATTTTCATTCAAATATCTCTTATACCAACCCGTTAAAATTAGACTTAATTCCATCAAAAGTCTATTTACATTCGGACTACTATTACTTATTTTTGTATATGAGTCCTTATAATTTATCTTTTAAACTTTATGAGAAACAATTAATTTATCCCAATAATTATTTAATTACAGATTTTAAATATATAATTCTCACAATTGAAATTAAAACACATACCTGAATAATATAATGCGATTGACATGATATAAATCTTAAGAATAAACTGATTTCTCTCTATTGACTCTTTTGTTTACAGCGTCTTAATTGATAAATTGACTTTATGTTATCAGTGTGTATATGTGTAAACCCTAATGGGTAGAGAGATATCAATTTATAATTGTTACAACTTAATATGGTACATCCATCGCATAACCAAATGAACGGTTAGGATTAATTAACTATTTAATTATTATTTGCGCTTTATACGTAGCTCAATATGAGGCCACATTCTAACATTCTACCACTTGGCCTAATCATAAGATAATCATAAAATTAAATAGCATAACTTTAAGTGCACGAAAATTAATCGTATAAGTTCAACATAAGTGATTTAATATGATGAAATAATAAGTGTGAGTTATGATGAAATAATAGTAATTTCAACATAAGTGACTTAATATGATGAAATAATAAGTGCGAGTTATGGTGGTTGTATATTATTTATGCAACATACTTCTTTCCATATACTACAACATTTACTACCCACCATACTAAGTCCATAATAATGATATAAATAAATTTCATCATGGTCCATCATTAAGTCTTAAAGGCATTCCTGTGAAAACATTAAAACATAAATGTGTACACCATTATGTAATAGAAAATCATTAATACAATATTAGAAGTACATAATTGAGCCTAGAGTGCTAATGTCATCATTTCCATCATTCAAGGTTACAACCAAGACTCATTTTATGTACATGTTTCTTAAATGTCTTTGGCTGTAAATCTTTAGTTAACGGATTTACAATCATCAGATCACTAGTAATATATTCAATAGACACTCTTTATTTCTAAACTTCCTCATTAACAGCAAAAAACTTTAATTGCATATGTTTTGCACCTTTTGAATATTTGTCGTTTTTGGAGAAAAACACAGCAGTGGAATTATCACAGTAAATTTTTAGTGGCTTGGTAATAGTGTCGAAAACCCCACGTCCTGAAATAAAATTCCGCAACTACAAAGTATGAATTGTAGCTTCAAAACATGCTGTAAACTCTGCCTCCATAGTGGATAAAGCAATGACAAACTACTTAGCACTTTTCCATGATATTGCTCCATTTGCTAAAAGAAACAAATAACCAAATGTGGATTTTCTGCTATCAAGACATCCAGCAAAATCTGAATCCGAGTATCCAATCAGCTCTAAATGATCAAACCTTGTATACATGAGCAAATAATTCTTTGTTCCTTGCATGTGCCTTAAAACTTTCTTTGCAGCTTTCTAATGAGCAATTCTTTGATTGCTTTGATATCTACCCAACATTCTGATCGCAAAACTGATATCTGGTCTTGTATAGGTTTGCAAATACATTATATTGTCTATAACTGAAGCATAAGGAATTGACTCCATTTCCTTTAGTTCTACATCATTCCTTGGACATTGCATGAGACTAAATTTGTTCCCTTTTTGTATAGAAACAATTCTTGCTGAACATTTGTTCATGTTAAATCTCTCTAAAATTCTTTCGATATAAGCTTTCTGAGACAGTCTTAACAATTCTTGTGATCTATCACCGAAATTTCAATTCTTATTACATAGGATCACCAAAATTTCAATTCTTATCACATAGGATGCCTCTCTCATATCTTTCATTTCAAAATTCTTAGAGAGAAAATCTTTAGTCTCATACAGTATACCCAAATCATTAGTAGCAAGTAAAATATCATCAACATATAAGACCAAGAAAATAAACTTACTCCCACTGATCTTTCGGTATATACATCAATCAACAATGTTTTCTTCAAAATTGAAAGATATTATGGTATCATTAAACTTAAGATACCATTATCGGGAAGCTTGTTTAAGCCCATATATTGACTTCTTAAGTTTACACACCAATTGACCTTTTGTTGAGAAACCTTCAGGTTGGTCTATAAACACTTCCTCTTTAAGATCCCCATTAAGAAAGGCTATGTTCACATTCATTTGGTGTAACTCTAAATCATGTTGAGCCACCAATGCCATTATAATTCTTAATGAGTCTTTCTTTGAGATAGGTGAAAAAGTTTCCTTATAATCAATTCCTTCTTTCTGAGTATAACCATTAGCAACAAGTCTAGCTTTATATCATTCGATATTGCCATTTGAGTTGCATTTGGTTTTAAAAACTCATTTACACCCAACTCGTTTATAACCTTCTGGCAATTCGATGAGATCCTAAACTTTGTTATCTTTCATGGATTTCAACTCTTCTTCCATGGCATCAATTCATTTTTTAGACTCAACAAATTTTATGGCTTGTGAGTAAGAAACTAGATCTTTATTGATTCCAATATCAACATTAGACTCTTGCAGATAATCCACATAATCATATGAAATGGCTGACTTTTTTTTTCTTTGAGATCTCCTTAAAGGCATTTCTTGTGATTCATATGCAACATTTGGCTGTGAGTTAGTTTCTTACAAGTGAGTCTCTTCATTCAAATGTTGTTTAGATTTTCATTAATTACTAGAACAATATTTGGATCAGTGTTTATTCCTTCATTCAAATATTGTTCAGTATTATTTTGATTCTCAATAGTTACTGGAACAATATTTAGAACATTTATGGATGAAGAAGTCTTTATGGTTAAAGAAACATCTAACTTTACTTCCCTAATATCCATATTTTATCGTTCATCACTCCCACTAACTTCACCATTTTCAATGAATCTAACATTTCCAGTTTCCACAATTCTATGACTATAGCTTGGACAGTAAAACTTAAATCCTTTAGATTTCTCTGGATAACCAATAAAATAACTACTAATTGTTCGAGAATCTAATTTCTTTTCATGTGGATTATATATTCTTGCCTCTGCTGGGCAACCCCAAACATACAAATATCTTAAGCTAGATCTTCTTCCAGTCTACAATTCAAAAGGAGTTTTTAGAATTGGGACACTATTCAACAACTATATTGCAGTTTTAAGGGCATACATCCACAAAGATTTAGGTAGTGAGGAGTTACTCATCATACTCCTAACCATATCCATTAATGTCCTATTTCGCCTTTCTACCATAATGTTTTGTTGAGGTGTGCCTAGCATAGTATACTGTGCACATATGCTATGTTTTTCGAGGAATTTTGCAAATGGACATGGACATTGTCTTGACTCATCATATTTCCCATAGTATTTATCACTTCTATCAGATCTTATAATTTTTACCTTTTTGTCTAATTGCCTTTCAACCTCAGTTATGTATACCTCAAGGGCATCTAATGCTTGAGATTTTTGTTCAAGCAAATAAACATAACCATAATGTGAAAAATCATCAATAAATATGATGAACTTGTGGCTCCTTTCTTATTATGTCTAGTTTGCTTTCCCTTTATGCAATCTACACATACACTTAGATTAATAAAATCTAGATTCGGAAGAATCTCATTCTTCACTAATCTTTCTAACCTTTCTTTAGATACATGACCTAAATATTTATGTCATAAGTAAGCAGAATTTTCATTCATAGCACTACACTTAATTCCAACATTACTATGAACAATAAGCAAGGATTCAGCAAATTTATCATTAAGTTTCAATTTATATAAGCCATCAGTAAGAATAGCAGAACCAATACATAAAGTGTTCTTAAATAAATTGAAACACCATGTCCAAAATCTCCTTTAAACCTAATAATATCAAGTTTGAAATGGAAACTAGGTTCCTAGAAATTGAAGATACATAGAGAGTTTTCAAAAGATCTAATTGATAACCAGAACCCAAAATTAAGCGATAAGTCCTTATGCCTTCAATTGGGGCCTTCATACAGTTTCCCATAAAGAGAAAATTATTATTTGAATTTATGGTTCGGATCATAAGAAATCCCTGCATAATATTGGAAACATGAGTTGTAGCACCAGTATCAAGCCACCAAGAATTCAAAGGAACTTCAGATAAATTTGATTTGAAACATATAGAAATGTAATATTTACCTTTCTTTTTGAACCAAGCTTTACATTTTTGTCAATCTTTCTGCTAGTGTCTAAATTTCTTACAGAACTTGCATTTATTTGCCTTTTGTTCCTTTTGATCCACCTATGAAGCATTAGCAGGCGACTTCTTTTCTTTAAACTTGTTGGCTTTCACTTTCAGTCTTTTACCAGCTTCTTGATATGTTAGGTTGACAATATGACCCCTTTGTTTTTTCAATCTTGCTTTGTTTTTTCAATCGTGCTTCCTCTTGAGTAAGCTTACTAGACAATTCATTAATATCCCACTTTTCCTTCATAGTGTAATAGATAATTTGAAAAGGTCTATACTCAGGAGGTAGGGAATTCAAAATGAACTATACCATAAATGAGTCATTCACTATCATTCCCAATGTCTTTAATCTTGTTGCAATATTTGTCATTTTAATAATGTGGTCTTGCATACTTTGCGACCCAGTATACTTCATGGTTGTGAGTTCTGGCATAAGGGTACCAGCAAGTACTTGTTTGCAGAATGAAATCATTTTTCCACAAATTTCAAGTATTATCTTGCACTTTTAGTTTGTGGAAAAGTTATTTTAATGTTGTTAGAAATAGTCATTCGTATGAACATAAGGCTGAATCTATTAGATCGTTCGCATGCCTTATGGTATAATTTCTCTTCCTCACTGTTTTCATCTGTAAGAGCAGGAGGTTGATCCTTTAAAAGTGCCAAGTCAAGATCCAAAACACTTAAGTGGAAATTGACTTGTTTACTCCATTTGGAGAAATTCAAACCATTGAAGACGATAATAGGCGAAACTTGCGAATGAAGAGAAATAGTTACAAAATTATACATAAAATGCTCACATTATAATCATTTCTTATAATTTTAAATGATATTCTTATGTTCAATAATATGTTAAAAAAAGAAATCAAAGAAATTGATATGTACATTTATTATAATTTTCTAATTTATTTTCTTATTATTATGTTGCTTAATTATTAATTATATATTGATTTTCATGTTAATACTTGATACGTCTATTGTTTTCTTATAATTTCAATATAGATCGCATTTTTTTTTAGTTTTAATAAACTTGATCTCTTTGACATATTATAATTTAATTTTCTTTCATTCAGAAAATCAATAATCTTTTTAGTATTTATATGCATTGTTGTTTTAAAAAACATATTGGTGATTGAACTAGAAAGTTTATAGAATACATTAATTTTTTTCAATAAAAGACTTATTATATATTCATATTAGAATTAAATGAATTGTTTGTGAATTTAACATCAATGTTAATTCAATTTTAATTATATACAATTGAATTATCATGTGCTATCATATTATATCATATGATATCATTAGCACAAAAAATCTCTAAATTATGGGTATATCAATAAATCTCTAGTTTATAAAATATATTAATTTTTCTTTATTTTAATAAAAAGATTTATTATACATTTACATTAGAATTAATGCATCATTTGTAAATTTAATATTAATGTGAATTTAATATTAATTGTATACAATTGAATCATCATGTAATATCATATTATATCATAAGTTTAAAAAATATCTGTTTAATGGTTATATCATATAAATACTTGTAAATATTTTAAATTTGATATTATAAATAATAACAGTGATACATAATCATTAAATTAAAATTTTTGTGAAGTTTATATATTAATTTTGACTTTCCTATGTAGTTAACTTTTAAGAATGATTGAATATACTTCATAAATTTTAAATATACTCATTTCTCTTTTTAATATGTCGTGATATATTTTTATATATTGAAGATTTATAAATTTTTTTCTTTACTTTGAGTGCAAGCATTTCTCACAATATCGATTTATTTATAAATAATAAATGAATAATTTATAATTTTTTAGGATATCAATATAATTATCATTTGATTTTTGCTTTTTTAATAAGTATATGCGTTAATTTCACATTATATAATTATAAATTTGTAATATAATTAATTATATATTAAATAATAATTATTTTATTATTTTCTTATTCTAATTGAATTTATTTTTTCCTTATTTAAATTAAATATAATTAGATATTAAATATAATTAATTATATATTAAATAAATAATAATTATTTTATTCTTTTCTTATTTTAATTGAATTCATCATTTCTTATTTAAATTAAATATAATTAGACAATTATATTATTTAATTAATAAATGATCATATTACCAATCGTAAATGTATAATAAAAAAGAATTTAATTAGGGGCTCTTAAGTAATTTTGCTTATCCCCCTTTTCCATAAATATATAAACAAATTATGTTCTTATAAAAATTATATATACATTTCAAACTAATTAAAATGAAATGTTATATAACTTTAAAGTGTAAAAATATTTTTTATTATATAAAGATATATAGTATGATTTTTTATTTATCTTTGAAAAATTAGGTTAAAAATTCAAAAAAATTTATTTTCAATTTGAGTTACTATAAAAAAAATAAAATAAAAGAAGAGAGATGATATTATATTAGGTTTTGCAATAACATATATATACAAAGATATTTTAGTCTTTTTCACTTATTCAATAGAAAATCTTAGTTATTTTTGAACAAAAAGACAAATTTGTTAGTGAAAAAAAATAAGTGATTATCTAATCAATTTCTCAAAAAAGAGGAAGAAATTGTTAATTATATTAAATCTTAAGAACTAAATTATAATTTGCCCTTAAAAATTGAAAAGGTATTTATTAAAATAAATTTTTAATTTTACTCTTATCTCTATAATAATTAACGACTTAACACATTTTTAACTAGGTTATTTAATATTAAAAAATAGGTTATTTAATAATTTTTAAATTTTTCTGCAATTATTCTAAAACAAATGATTAAAAATAAAAGGGGGGAAATTCTCAAAAAAAAAAATAAATAAAAGGGGGGAATAATAATTTTCTCAATTCTTCAGAAACATTAGCTATGCTCTAAACACTCATCTAAGAGAAATTAAAATTTTATTTCCAAAATACCCTTGAATCCTCAAGCTTTAGTTCTCTTTCTTTTTCACCCTCTTTTTTTTTCTCAAACATGTGATAGAAATTGAATTGAAAGGGTAGAGGTGATTTGAATGGGAGTAAGTTAAGTCACAAATGAAGTGGGTTTAATAAGTCTGGGTTAACCATTGCTAAAAGGATAGATCTAACCAATTAGGTTGTTAAGGATTTATTCTTAATACTCTCCCTCAAGCGGCAATTAGGATTTGACTTTGACTTTTAGTTGACCACTTGAAATTGAATTTCTCCCCTTAAAATTGAAATTTGAATGTAGCAACAACACCATATTTTGAGTTGCTGGGACTGGACATCCAGACGGATACCGAGTAAATGAAATTGAACCAGGTCAGATATGCTCTGATACCATGATAGAAATTGAATTGAAAAAGTAGAGGTGATTTAAATGAGAGTAAGTTAGGTCACAAATAAATTGAGTTTAATTAGTTTGGGTAAACTATTGTTAAAATGTTAGACCTAACCAATTAGATAGTTAAAGCCAAATCATTATATACCCATCTATTTTTAATTTATTTTGCCAATGTGAGATTTATTCTTAACAACATGCTCTTTGGAGAAGAAGATGGCTCAGTCTTGATAATGTCTATACGCTTCAAGGCCATGTAGAAATTACCAATTTTATAGGCTGGGTGATTGTTTGCTCCGAAAATTCTCTCCTTGCGAGTACGCCGTCTCTAATCGCTGGTTTTGACCACCATCGCCTCTCTTGAACTCGTCAGACACTAGTCTTCAAAGTGAGGGTGGCGATCCTCATCACCGCCCATCAGAAGTTAGCCAGCTGCCCTCACCACACTCAGCCTCTCACTCTCCATCTAACTTCTGTCTCTGCCTCTCCCTTCTACTCATTTTTAGCTTCTTGTTTCTTTTCTTTTTTAATAATAATACTAATACTAATACTAATATAAGATATAATAAATAATAATTAGATAATTATAAGCAAAATCTCGAAAATTCCAAACAAATTCTTTTAAGTGAAATTTTCTTTAAATTTTGTTAAACAATTAAAATAATTATTTTCATGTTAAAAGAATTTTGAAATATCTAATTAAAATTTAATTAATTATCTTCACAAACAATTGAGTAAGTAAAATATTTTCTTTAAATTCATATATTATAATTATCCGAATAAAATTTTATAATTAACAATATATTTTAAATTAATTGAACATAATATTAATTTCTAAAAAAATTCTTAATTATTAATATTCAAATGTCAAAATATAAAATTTCAATTATGCTTTAATCAAAAAAATTAAATAATCCATATCCGTACAAACTAAGATTTTATAAAATAAATAAAAATTCAGATTATTACAAATTTAGTGAAGAAAACAAAATTAATGATGGAATAGCAACGGAAAAATATATAGCCATTTCCGTTGCTGATTTGAGGCTAATTTGCTGTAGTCAATTTAGCGACGCATTAGGTTGCCGCTGATCTGTCCTAAATCGGTCGGCATTCCCTCGCAATCTTTTATAATTTTTATCGTTTTCATATCCATCGCTGTCTGATCTGACAAAACCGTCGCTAATTCAGTCCTTCTTGTGGTAAAGTTACTTAGCTCCCCACCATTCAAGCTAAACATGCACTTGCATCACTTTTTACGTAAAATAATTTTATATTATTTCCAAAAAAAAAAAAAAAATTATCTTGTAAAATTAATTTGAATAACCATCTGTTAACATAGATTAACAGTACATTAAAATATATTTCAAAATAAATTCAAGTTTTTGAGAACTAAAAAATTAAATTTTTTATTTTGTTTGCAAAAAAAAAAATATTAGTTTAAAAAGTCTTATTTATTTTATTACTATCTTAAAATCTAAAAATATTTTTATATTATTTGTTAAAGAAAATTTATTATATTTAAATTTATATCAAACTATTTTATTAAATTGCTTAAAGAATTTATATTTTTTATGTTATATAATATTAATTTAATGATTTTTTATTTAATCCCGTCGAATTTCTAACCCATAAATCTTTGGATATTTCTCTCAATTTAGGCGAAAATATAAGCCAAATTACACAGTGGAAGTGAGGGAAAATCTAGAAAAAAAAATCATTTTTTCCTGATTCTCCCTTTCCCCCTATAATTCTATTTAAAGAAATTGTTTGAAATAAAATAAAAAAATATTTTATTATTTCCCATCTGACATAAAATTGAATTGGCTAAACAATAAAATTTCTGTCTCACTTTGGGCCAAATTAAGTTTCTAAGGAAAATTAGACATTATCAATAATTTTAGGAGCAAATTTGAGCTTTATTTATTATTATTTGTTAATTTTTTTTATGTGTATGTTTTGTGTCATTTTTCTTATATTTTTAAAAATTTTTGGCCTCATCATGTGTAATACAGTATCTGGACTTACTGGAAACTCAACAAAAGCTCAAAGGCAAGTCTTTGTAGGAATGGGTTTGTTGGTCGGATCCACTGTAGCACTTCTTACAGTAGTTTGGGGTTCCTGCATTGTTGCTGGCAAATGTGACATTAGAGAGGAAGATTCACTTGCAATAGATGGAGAAGATACAAAAGGTTTCAACTTAACTGGTATGTTATTTGATTAGTGTTATGGAAGTAAATTTATCCTTTCTAATTAATTTAAAGAAATTAAAGAAACTTGAACTGGCATACAGGTTTTCTTAGAATAATTTTTTTTTCTTGGAAAATATGTTGGAAAATGTGGTTTGACGTGTATTTCTTTTTAGCAACTTTTGAGAAAAATTGAATTAATTTTTTTCTTATTTCTGATTAAAAAGTAAGACTTACTTACACTACTTAATAGCTACATCCTTAAGAATTAGAATATTATATTTTTTGGATAAATTCAAAAAAGTACAATATAATTTCGTATATTTATAAATAGAGGCTTGTAATATTTTTTTTGGATAAAATGAGACTTGTGGTTCATTTCGTTAGTAAATCTGCAGCTTCCCGTCAATATACTATTAGTTTCTTGCACATGTGGCATTTATTGACTAACGTGGCATTGACACGTGTCGCGTGGCAATGTCTAAACATGTCACGTGGTATAAAAAAATAAAAATAATTAAAAAAATTAAAAATAAAATAATTTAATTATGATTAAAAATTAATTATCAATAAAAATTATTATTAAAAAATTAAAATAATTAAAAAGAAATGGAAGGAACAATAATTAATTTTTATTATAATTGGATTATTTTTTAATAATAATTAAATATTAAAAAATAATAATTAAAAATAAAAAATAATAATTAATTTTTATTATTATTTTAATTATTAGATTAATATTAATAAAAATTAATTTAAAAAATAATTTATCTCAAAGCTGCAGTCTGGTTACTTGTTATCTCAAAGCCAAATATGCTCATGGTATTTTACTTTAATCACAAAAATAATCTACACTTCTAAGATTTTTGTGATCTGTGTTGGTGTAGTTGTCTTACTGCCTATACCACAGCTGGTTTGCATTGTCACAACCAAACAGCTATTCACATGACCAAAATTCAAGCAGGCTTAATAAGCCTACTTATCTCTTTTCAACTCAACAACTTTCTGATATCTCTTCACTAAAGCATGAAAGGATCAATTTATTTGCTCCAACTTGAGGTGAAGTATCATGTGAAGAATGCATCAGTAACTATAGTTCAACTTGTTCCCTGTAATTATGCAATTTCTTTGTAGCTGTGTGATTATTTCCTGTGGTGTATGACTTCTGTTTTAAAAACTTCAACTTCATACCAATAATGAAATTAAATTGAATAGTTTTCCATGATTGCACTTGCAGGCACTGGTGTCACGGTCGATATTTGGACTTGCTATAGTGCAATGATAATGACTGCATCAAGTGTCCCATTTATTGTTGTTCAATTATCTCAATTTTCACATTCAGCTACAGGAAGGCACATAGCAGTGTTAATGGCATTTGTTATCTCTCTCTCAATGTTGATCTCGTATAGCCTTTATCAGGTATTTAATATTATATTTATTAATTATTTCAAATAATTATTATATGTATTATATAATATCAAGAAATTTAATAGTTATATAACTATATTTATTATTAAAAAAATTATAGTAGCATTCCCTAACCTCTCTCAAGAGGCATGAAATGAAAAATAAAAATACAATAATTAATAAATATATTATTAATTAAAAGTAATTAATAAAAATAAATATAATAAATATATAATAATTCAAAAATATAATATTAATTAAAAATATTATAAATGTAATTAATAAAAAATTATCAAAATAGAATTAAGAAAAACCATTGCCATTGTAATTATGATTTTTTAATATTTAATAAAATATTTCAAATAATTAATAAAATAATAAATATAATAAATATATAATTAATAAATATTGTATTATTACAAATATAATAATTATTAAATATATTAATTATAATCATAAATATAATTATAAAATAATTATTACAAATTTAATAACAGAATTAAAAAATCGTAAATATTATTAATTTGACATCAATGGTCGTCCATTTTTTCTTTTAGAGTGCATATCAATGGTCGACACTTTTTCAATTTATATTGATTTTTTTTTATAAATATATTAGTTCAATGAATATAGTTTAATTAAATAAATATAATATTAAATAAAAATATTTTTAAAAAAATATTCACGTGAGCTACTATAATTTTTTTTAAATAATAAATATAGTTATATAATTATTTTATTTATTAATATTATGATAATATATATAATAATTATATGATAATTATTTAAAATAATTAATAAATATAGTAAATATATATTAATTAATAAATATTATAATCTCTTAAATTAAAAATAGTTATTAAAACATATTCACAATAGAATTAAAGAAAAACTATAATTATTATATAAATGAAAATTTAAATATTAAATATGTGAAATAACTAATAAAATAATAAATGTAATAGTTAATACATATGTAATTAATAAATATAATATTAATTAAAAATAATTACAAACTAATTAACCTCTAACCAAGCATAACAAACTAACTGATCAACAAACAGGGATCAATAGGCTAAGCTCAATTAACCTCTCAGCAAATTATATGCTGTAATAGTCAAACAGAGATCAATAGGCTAAAATGATCTGGTTTGTCTCTCTACTTTTTCAGGATAGGAGTGAAAGTCTTTAGATTATAAGGTTTCCACAGCCAAAAATTATTGGTAGAAATATTGGGTAGGGTTAAATTTGGGAAAAGGATGGACTGTCCACTGTATAGCCCAATAAATCCCCAGAAAAGAAAAAAGAACACAAGGCATTTGTTCTTTTGGTTCATCAGGAGGAAAAATGGGGGAAAAGAGAAAGGGAGTTTCAATATAACAGGGATGACAGAGGTTTTCTTCAGTGGATTACTACAGAGTGTCTGTAACTCAATGATTTCTTGTTTGGTTTAATTTTCTCTTATTGAAGAATGATTTATTCTATCAGGTGTAGATACAGGTCAAAGGTCTCCAAAAGGTATAAGCAAAAGCAATAATGTCAATTGATTATAAAACCTTTTTACAATTTAGCTAGACTTAGGATAAGAATGTTGCAACTCTGCCGTCGCCGCCGCCACCACCACCCCCAAAAAGCAAAATTTGTTGCTTTCCCATTGTTCAACTTTGATTTTTGACCATCTTTTAATGTAATATTGGAGGTTTATGCAGGTGTCTCAACCATGGATCCAAAGGAGACAACTAGCTTGTGCTAAATACAAACATGTGATATCAGGAATTCTGAATCATTTAGGAAAGGGTTCTTTGGGAAGGCTCCTGACTGACGATGGTCAACCTAACATGGTTGTGCTGCAGAAGTCTGTGTCATTTAACACTCAACATCACTTGTTTGGTTTCTTGTTCCTGCTTTTTATATAATCTCTTTTAACTGCTGAATTTCATTATCTAACAGGTTGTTTTATTGTATTGATGAGAATCGTGATGGTGCAATCTCTGCTTCTGAATTAAAAGCACTGGTCATAGGAATCCGATTTGAAGAGATTGACCTTGATACAGATGATGCTGTGGAACAAATAATGAAAGATTTTGATACGTCTTGTGATTCTCGAATTGATATTTCAGAGTTTGTCAATGGTATCTCTAAATGGATTGAAAAGGTAAAGCAATCAGGAACAACTGCAGCTCTCTCACACCCTTCGCGCAGGTTTCTAGACAATTTTTATGTTGTGAGTATTAATTAATACCATCATGAATCTCTGGCTAAAACGTCACTAAAAGTCACTAAATTTTACATTTTCTTTTTTTAATTAGACCACGAAAATTGAATTGATACAAATGAATTACTAAACTTTAATTTTTATTACAATAGCACATAGTTTTAAGTTTTTGGGCAATAAACTCACTCGAATGATAATATAATATTTTAAGAGAACGATTTGGTCCTGATAAGCATTTTTGGGGTCTATACACACAAAAATTCACATTTTTCCACAAACACATCAATAGTGATACAATTATTACTTAAATCAAATAGATGGAGAAATTAAAATTTTGTAAATATGTGGACTTCATATATATTGACTAAGATTTAAAATGCCTAATTTAGCAATTAAATTATCATTCAAATGAGTTTATCACCAGAAAATTTAAATTCATTTTTATTATAATAAAAATTAAATTTTAATGATTCATTTGCATCAAATCAGATTAATTAGAAATAAATGCAAAATTTGGTGACTTTTAGTGTCATTTACCCATGAATCTCTTGTGTAGTACTATTATCTACTACAATCACTACATTAACTTTGCTAATTAATTCTACATTAACTTTGCTAATTAATTTATGGACAGCAAACAAGGAAAGAACATGCTCTATTGGGTCCTCCAGGACACGAAAAAATAGAAGTACATCAACATGATGAAGACGTTGAAGAAGTTGAAAGCCCTAGATGGAACACTATTAAAGCAATAGCAATGTTGTTATTGGGAGCCATTATTGTAGCTTTTTTTGCTGATCCTCTTGTGAATGCTGTTGACAACTTTTCTAGTAAAACAAAAATTCCTTCTTTCTTCATCTCATTTATCACATTACCCTTGGCTACCAACTCGGGTGAAGCTGCGTCAGCAATTATGTTAGCTCGCTGTAAGAAGAGGAGAACTGCTTCATTGACATTTTCTGAGGTTTGTGTCTCACCTAAAGCAATTTAAGTGAATTTTGTTCATGTTTAGATGAGATGGTAGAAGTTTAAGATTGGATTTTAGATTCCCAAATGTCGATTTTCAAGTATTTATTATTAGGTGTTAAAACAACATTTAAATACATCAGTTAGCATTCAAATTAGTATTTCTCTGTTTTAAAATATTTGTCTTTCGTTGTGTTTGGAAAGTAGGTAGAAAATAAGGGAAAAGAAAATGAGAGGAAAATTGAAATTTGTAAAAGTTGATTTTTTAATTTTTTAAAATTCCAATCATTTTTCCACCCATTTCTTTTCCCCATTTTAGAAAGAAAATGGATGGAAATTTGTGCAAACCATTGAGTTTTTACAAATTTTAATAAATTTTTCCCTCTTATTTTATTTTCCTCATTTTCCACCTACTTCGAAAACATAGTATTTATTTGTTGTTTAAGATTTCAGGGCGATATTTATTATTTTTTTCTTTCCATTTATTTATTAATAAACATTTGCATTAATTATTTTTATTTCTCTATATAAAAATAAAAAAAAAAGATATTTTAATTTTTTTATTTTAAAATTATGACAATTTAATAATTTTCTTAATTTATGTGCTGAAATTTTAAACAATTAATATTTTAAAACGGAGGTAGTAATTAAAACACTAAAATCTAAAATTTCTAGCCGTTAGCTTTTGATCCTTCAACTGCAAGCTATCCACTACAAATATTAACTGTTGATGAACCAAAATTTGATCCAAGTGTTGAATGCAAACTTGTAACTAATGTATTCCTTGTTGCAGATATATGGGAAGATAACTGTAAAGATGTTGCTTTGTCTATCAGTATTCTTTGCCCTTGTTTATTTCAGAGGATTGAAATGGGAGTTTTCAGCAGAAGTAGTAATTATTCTTACTGTGTCCATTATGATGGGTGGCTTTGCCAGTTTTCGCACTACATTTCCTCTATGGACATCTGCAATGGCTTACCTCTTTTACCCATTCTCAGTAGGTCTTTTTTGTGTTCTTGAGTATGGCTTTGGTTGGTCCTAAATTCACTCAATTGAAATATTTTGCATTTTCTGTGTTGTATTTTCTTAGTCTTGATTTCCAGAATAGTTCAATTTGTAATATACAGTTATGACTGTATAGGGCTACAAGGATATATAATTGAGATCATAGAGTATGTTTTTGGAAGATACTTATAATTAACCATATAATTTTTGGGGGAAAGTACCTTGTGGATTTTTTCATCTTCAATTCCGAGCTTCTTCCTTTTTCACAAAATAATTTTGCGCTTCATTTTATTAGTAATTAGAGATTTATTGTCTTTTTGGCTTGGTGTTTGAAAGCTAATGTTTGGGGAAAGTACATTAATGGTTTAATTTTTTTTTTCTTTTTATTTAATTCATTTATTTATTTTTCATTGAAAACACTCTTTTCTCTTTTAACTTTTGGTGTTAAATTTATTTTAATTTTATATTTTCAGTATATTTTACACTTCTTTTTTATTACATTAAATTTATTTTTTAATAATATGCTAGTATTTTTATAAAAAAATAACATACATTAAAATTAAAAAGATTTTAATAAATGTAATTAAAAGTAAACATATGGGAAAATAATTTTATGTTTCTAAAAATAAAAAAATAAATTTTAATTTTAATTTTTCTTCCTCTCTTAAATTTTAATTATTTTCTACCATCATGTAATAATACTTTAATTTCTTAAAATTTAATAATAATAATGAAACATTAAAATTAATAATTTCATATTCATAATTATAAATCACATAACATAATAATAAGTTATGAACACAGATTTATTAGTAAAAACTATAAATATCAATCATAAATCTATAGGTTTGTAAGTTAAAAATGACATATTTATAAATTATAAACTATATGTTTATTATACATATATCTAAGGTTCATATATTATAGCTCACAAATTCTTAAAATAACTATATGTTCATAGTTAAAAAAAAAAAAGTTCATAAATTATAACTTAAAGGTTCATCACAAATATACCTGAGGTTTACAAGTTCTAGTTCATAAGCTCATAAACTAAAAAACAGATTATGTGTTAACCGATAAATTTATAATTCATAAATAATAAATTTACACGTTATATTTGATAAATCTATAAACAATACTTAATGATCATGTTACTCATAACTATATTTGATAATGAATTTTCAATGAATTTGTACTGTACTACCAATGAATTTACATTTTCTGTTTAATAAACATACAACTTATCATATATGAACCTGCGTAATAGTGAAAATTCATTGGTATATAAAAAAAATGATATTTTATAAAAATATAAAAATTATCCTTAAAATCCATTTAAAAAAATTACCCATAAAACATTAAAATTTATAAAAAAATTATATTGAAAAATTTATGCAAAATAAAAATTTAATTCTTTATTTTTATTGATATTCATGATATTAAAATTATTTATTATTATAAGAATTAAATAAAAAATTCAACTATTAATATACTTTTTTTCGTAGAGAAATAAAATAAAATAAATATAATTTTAATTGTAAATATTAAAAACAAATAAAATAAATAAAATAACTAAAAAAGAAAAATAAAGAACAAACAAATAAAAAAAGTAAAAAAAAAAAACTAAAAAAGAAAAAAAATAAAGAATGTTTAAACTAAGGATCAAACTTAGGACTTCAAGGTATAATTAAGTTAATGTGATAACTAGCAATGCAAACCACTCTTTTTAACGTTCTTTTTACATATATAATAATTAATCTATATTTTGAAATCCGGGTTTCAGGATATAATTTGCGAATAAAATTACCAACTTGCCATTATCTTTTACCTTGGGCCACTCACTATAGCCACAATCACCCCTGCCAAACCAAAAGCAATGGCTAATGCACTTGAGCTTTGCTGTTGTCGCACATAAAGGCTCTACATTTCTCTATGTTAAGTCCCTAATAAAATTGGAAAAAAAAAAAATCAAAACCCATATGAAATCTTAACCTCACTTACAAAATAAAAAAAAAACAAACAAACAAATCTTTTCTCATAAAAATTTACCAAGAAAATTTGAAAAAAGAAAAAAAAAATTACATGCCCATGATAAAACTACAAAAGAGAAAGTAAAAGGACCAAGAAAGAAACAGTCCAAAGTGACAGTAAGGAGTGAAAGTTGTTGAGTGGGGTTTGGTGATTGCCCATATCACTGTAAATATATTAAACAAGCAAAAGAAAGGAAGCAACACATGATTAACTCAAAAGATCCCAAATTCATGAATTTGTTGAGGTTGGTGATTTCTTAATCTTGGCTTTACGAGAGAATTTATGATTACTTTAAATTAAATAAAAAATTATTGATTCTTTCCTTTCTCTCCTTCCCCAGCCATAAAAATTAAGCAAATTGGTTACTCTCACCTTCATCAAGCCATTGGTTCCAAACTTCTTCTTCTTCTTCTTCTCTATTTTTTTTTTTTTTAAACAGAAAGAGATAGAGATGAAAAATTTAGGCACAAAAGAGAGGGTCATTTTAGTCGTTAAACATGCTTTTAAAGATGGAAAACTAAAAAATTAGATAGAATAACTAATTTATTAACGAAAACAAAATTCATGATCTATTTAATTAGTTTGATAAAAAAAAGGATGATTGTATTTGTTTGATTAAACCTAAAGGATGAAATAATAATTCATCTTAAAAATAATAATTTAAATATTAAATTAATAATTTTATTATTATAGATGCACATATATAGCTGTAATTTTTTTCTTATAATTATACATACAACATAAATTTAAAATTTTTTTAAAAAATTAAAATATGTATAGTTTTTTTTATTGTATATTTCATATATATCACTAAATTTATTAATTATATATAAGTAAAAAAATTTGATATGCAATATATAAATATTGTCTTTATTCGTCATTTTACATTTTAATTAAAATATTAACAATGGAATTATGAAATCCTCTACAATCAATTTCAGTTACTATGTGTAAATTATTGATCGCAGCCCATTTACAACTAATTACTGGCTATTGATCACTCACAATTGACAGTTACTGTTAAACAAAACAAACTCTTAATGTTTATTAGTGATTAAAAGTCTAACGTCCTAATACCATTAGTTTATGCTGATCTTACTAAGCTGTCAATTAAAAAAAAAGTAAATTTTCTGAAAAGAGGATTTCATTTATATTAATATATGAAACTTTGAAATTAATTTTAAACAAGTAAATGACATTATAGATAACTTTAAAATGTGAATTCATTTGAAAACAAATTTTCTATGAATTTCACATAATTTAGATTTGGATTAAATTTAAAATTCAATTAAATATATGATAATTTCTTAAAATATAAATAAAGAGAGAGAGAGAGGAAGAGGAAGAGGGGCGGAGAGGAGAGGTGTAAGAGAGAAAATAGAAAAAAACTACAAAAAATACCATATGGTTCTATCTATTTTCACTTTAGAGTCCATGAAATTTTTTTTTTTTTACAAAATGAAATTTGAAATTTGTACCATTAATATTTTGGAATCTACAATCCTATCATCTTTAATGGTTATTGATGTGATATTTACGTGACATAAGTGAACTCCATTTTTTTTATTTCTTTAATAATATAATTCGCTACGAGGATAAGTGAAAATCCACATGAGTAATTAACATTTTTTTTAAAAAAGAAAAAAATAGTTTAAACTATTATGAAAATATGAAAATATAAAAATATAAAACAATAAGAACACAATAATGGAGAAGAAGAAAAACAATTTTATATTGTCTTTTTGGTGTATCAAACAATGCTACAAGTATCTCTATTTATAGGATATGATTAACATAGGTTACAACATAATTAACTTAAGAAATCAATTACAAAAAAATATATATAACCTAATGTAATAAAGGGATGAGTTATAGGATTCTACATGTCATAAGTTATAAACATCCATTTGTGAGATCTCACCCGAGCACCGGTTTGATCCGCTGAGGAGAATCAAATTACTTTTCGGGAGAAACTCCACGATTGGAACTAGCTGAGAGTTCAAAAATTGAATTTTGTAATTTGTTGTTTGTGAAAGAGAGTTGCCACTTTAATTTATTTATTTTAATTGGAAAAATTAAAGAAAAACCAAATTGATTGACTCTAAAAATATTTGATTTATCCCAATGGAAAAGAGCATTAATTCGTGGTGACCAAAGAAAGCTTGGGGATTAGGTTTTGGTAATTACACAATTAAGAAAATATGATTTTCTTCAGTTTGGCTAAAAGTTATGAATAACTCTTAAAAAGACAATTTTTGTGTATGCATGCACATGAGTAAAATAATAATGAATCAGTTATAGATGATAATAAAATGAAATGATAATTGTAAATAAATAAGTAAAGAATAAATCCTACTTAATTATTACAAAATCAAAATGGAATAAAATAAAGAGGATCTTTTCTCTAACACTTATGAGTACCAGAAAAAGCACATATTCCTCAACTAAATTAATACAGAATCAGAAATAAAGCACGAATATAAATAAATCAAAGTAAAAAGGAAAAATATTATTGAAAAGATTTTGGAGTTGATGTCTTATTGAATGGCAGCATGCGTATCCTATTGAATATGAATCAAACCCTACGTAGTTCTTCCTTCTTGTGAAGGAGGGGTTCTGGAAAAATATTAGTTTAGTTTATTAATTTAATTTTGATTTTTAAATTAATAAATTTTATATCTTTTCTGTTTTAGACCTAAAGAAAGATAAAATGAAAGAATCATTGATTTGAATTTAGAATTTTAGAAATGGAAAGAAGAAAAATGATTATATCTTTGCTTTTCTTTAACCTTCGGATGAATGAGGTGAGCTTAACTCCCGATCTAAGCTCAATCTTGGATTTGGGAACCTTGAAGTTAGAACCTTACACAAAAATGGTTAGCAAAACAAAATAATAATTGCAAATTAAAAAAATTCGAACGATAGATTTTGACATTAATTTTTAAAAGAATTTTAGCAGAATAGAAAGAAGAGCTTTTCGGGTGAGTTTTTCTCTCTAATTTCCTCCCAAAATCTATCCTAGAGAACTGCAATGGAAGCTCTATTTATAGAGCAAGGTGAAAGGGCACCTCTTGGTGCCAGTGCCGACATTGGCGGCATGTCAGCAGGTTTGGCGGCACTGATTTTATGCTAGTCGGCATGAGCAACACGCTGGGCAAGCCACCTGTGCCATTGGCACTTTAAGAATAATGAATGAAATAGATATATATGACAGAATGAAATGAAATGACAACTATAAATGAATAAGTAAAGAATAAATCCTGCTTAATTATTATAAAACTAAAATAGAATAAAAAAAAGAGGATCTTTTCTCTAGCCCTTATAGGTACTAGGAAAAGTACACATTTCTCAATTAAATTAAAGAAATGAAAATACAGAATTAAAAATAAAGCATTAATACAAATGAATAACAAAGTTTAGGGGGGAAATGTTATTAAAAAGATTTTAGAGTTGATGCCTTATAAAATGGTAGCTTGCGTATCCTATTGAATAGGAATCAAACCCTACGCAGTTCTTTCTTCTTGCAAAGGAGGGGTTATGAAAAATGTTGGTTTGGTTTATTAATTTAATTTTAATCTTTAAATTAATAAATTTTAGATCTTTTTTGATTTAGACTTAAAGAGAATTCTAGATCTGAAGAAAAAATAATTATACCTTTACTTTTCTTGATTTTCGGATGAACGAAATGAGTTTAGCTTCTGATCTGAGCTCCAACTTGGATTTGAAACTCTGAATTTGAACTTTAACAGTAAAAGGTTAGCAAAATAGTATAATAAATGCGAATCAAAACAATTCAAAATGATAGATTTTAGTATCAAATTTCAAAGAGAATTTTAACACAAAAAGTATAATAATATAAGAGAGTTTATGCCTCAAAAATCATGTCAAATAAGCTTGAAGGAGGCTCTTTTTATAGAGCAGCTACTCGCACCGGCCAACCTGCTACCTATGCCACCGGTAAATTGGCCGTGCCGCCCCACCGCCAGTATGCCTGACGTGCCACCCAAAGTGGTGGCATGCCTGGTGCACAACCAAACTGCTGGTCCAACCTGATTTTGCACTATTTTGGACATTTCTATTTTGTTTCTGATCCAATTTGAGCTCAGTTGATTTTATGGGTTTGTAATTGAAAAACAATCGACTAGAGGTGGAATTTTGAGGGTTCACACATGGCAAAGGCTTTTATGTATTGAGAATAGTTTTCTACGAGGGTGCTTTTGATGGTTGGCTTTGGCTCAAGTATGGTGCTACAGGTTTGGTCACTAGGATACCATAGGCTTATAGATAAGGGTTTTCCCTTTTGACATGGTTGCATCAGAATGGTTTGTAGGCTTTAAAGATCTCAGGGATTATGTGCTTTGCCAATGAGGCTTAATGATTCAAGGATTATGAGATGTTTGCCAAAGAGGTGTGAGATGGGCCTTGACTGGTTTGAGTCCTTCCTAATCGATGATAAGTGCATAAATTCCTATGTTTTGCCCCTTAATTTAGCATGTTTTATTCTTTAAATTGAGTTTAATTTGTTTGTTCAAGTGCTTTTTAGAATAATTTCTAGGAATTATTCATATTTTGGAATGCCATGATCATTTGAGCTCGTATTGCGGTTAAAAATCAAGAAACAGTGCAATATTTGGGTAATTTTAGCTATAGACATGCCCAGTGACACGGCCATGTCACTAATGTGTCATTTAGCTTGAATTCCAGTAGCTATGATATTCCCAAAGACATGGCCATGTCATAAGCAACCTGGCCACGTAAGGCTACCGAGTTCCAATAGCTTTGAACACCTTATAGTATTTTGAATATAACTTGAGCTACAGAAGTTCAATTGAGGTGATTCAAGAACTATTGAAAAGCTAAGAGAAAGAGCTACAAATGTTAAGGGACTAAAGATTCTAATTCCTTCATTTTTTGACCTAAAATTGGCATAAAATCTAGATATTACATCTTGGCACTTTGCCTAGCTGTGCTGATATGGCAAAAAATGACCAATCCATGCTTAACACCTATCCAAACTTAATGAGCCTCAACACACTATAAAAGAATATAATTTACATCAAAAAAAGAGAGCTCTTTCTTAGGTTTTCAATAGCCACCCTCACAAAGAGGTGAGAGAGAGTTTTGTGCAGAATTTTTGTGGTGAAGATCCAATATGCTGTAGATTTTAAAGAGGAATGAAGATCAAAGTGGGGATTTCACATCATCCATGGATTGTTTGAGTTTCTTTTACCTTCTCTTGTATTCTTTATTTCAATTCTCCATTATGAACTAATTTTTTATTTATCTAGATAAAGATGAACCCTAGTTCTTAATTGTATGAACTGAATAATTTATTTTGAATCAATTTATCTTTGGATTATTTTATTCTCATGATTTATGATATTTATTCTAATTGACAATTATCGGTTTGTTAATTAGATATTGTTTCTATATTGGATGAGTAGAGATATCTTGATATAGATAGATCACTCATGGGAATTGAGGGTTGATTGGGGTACTAGAGATAGACCTTCAAGACTTCTTTAGATATTAATCTCTTGAATTTAATGCTGCTCCTATTTCATTATAGGTTGAGAAGAGATTCCCCTATAATCCTTAAGAAGTTAGGGATTTAATCACTTAAGAAAGATTTTTATCTAATTTAGTGAGAGTCCAATTGAATTCATTATTTGAATGATTCATACCATTGTTCTTAAAATACATGAGAGGCTAGGGGAATTCAATATCAAGATGAACTTAACTATTGATTTTCTATCATCTATCCTTTATTGCTTTCATAGATTAGTTTTAAATATTTTAGTTTAATTAATCTTGAAGTTCGTTTAACTAGACAATAGTTTAAGTTTGAACTAATACTTGTGTCGATGTCTATATGGATCGACCTCATTACTACTATACTACCTAAATGATAGGTGCACTTACCTAGAGTAAGGATAGAATTAGTCGTCAAGCTATTATAAATGTAAAACTCTTGGTGTCACAAAACATACATCAATCAACTTAAGGATGATAGGCTTTTGGGAGATATTCCTCGACTTCTGGTTTTGCCAAAGGAATTAGATTTAAAGATGATGAGTCCTAATAGACTTGGGATTTTAGTTTTTGTCCATGAAGAGAAAGGGCTGTATGATTTGCCAATGAGGTTTAGGAAGAAAAGTTTGAGAATGGTTTGAAGGTAGGCTAAAACTTTCAAAAAGAATCATGGAGGTTGTACGATTTAGCAATTTGTAGCATAATTCATGAAAAAGAGAAAGTCAAGCTTTTCTTGTTGTTTGAGATTGAAGAGACTCTTGGAATACCACTTAATTGGTTTGACTTAATGAATGCATTGACTAAAACAAAGAGCCTATAGGAATAGCTAAAGGGTTAGTGGAAGGAGATAACTTGGGGATCATGCTCCCAAATGAGAGATAGGGATATGATAGATTGAAGATATGTGTGAGATTGTGTCTTAGCTCTTTGAGCTAAGTGACAAGATAGATTTGACAAGACGAGCCAATAAGACATGCCCCTATTATAAGATAAGGGCATAGAAGATAGTATATAACTAGAGAATGAAACTCTGGTGAGGAATGATGACTTTGGAGACATAAGACGAGATAGATTTGATTTGACAACTTTAGACGTAAGGGAAGATGACTTGGATGAGCTTTCTTTCTCTTTCTCTCTCTCTCAGCTCTAACTTTTGCCTAAGCCGCCCTTTTGGTTTTTCAACTTAGCGAGATTGAATTAGTGAAATTTGGAGAATAAAATATTCCACCATGATTTGGGTTGCTACTATTCTTCATGTTGAAGGGCTCTGACCTTTGAATTCTAGATTTGACAAAGGTATTTTCTGAACTTGTTGCCCCTTGTTGAGGTGTATCATTTGATTACTCAACATGCAATAGGTAATTCCATTTAATTTGCTTTCTATGATTTAACTATTTGATGAGATGTCTACTTCTTGACCTTCTTTGATTTAGGAGCTGATGAAGCGATTGCTGATTTGTAGGAATGAAAGCATCTCAAAATATGCTAATTATGGTAGGCTAAATCTCTACCTCTCTCTCTCTCTCTCTCTCTCTCTCTCTCTCTTTTCAAGGCTTATCCATGTCAGACTAAACAAGGAAGATAGGAAAATTAATGCATAAATAATGAAAAGAAAATATAGATGCATTACTGTAAAGAAAACTTTATTACAAGATGACAAAAAGAAATCGCTGTGGTCGACGAGAATACGAAAAAAAAATGACAAACTCTGATTCAGATTTAGACTCAAACTTTGAGATTTGGACTCAAGCTTAAACTTGGAATTCAATCTTAGACGTGTTAGATTAGCTAAACTTGAACTACTCCATGACATGCCTTCTGGGGCTGAGGTAAGGTGGAGTGGAGTCAGATTTAGATTCCTCATTACTGTTCAGATTGGTGGTGGGGAATTCAGCTTGAAATGATTTACTTTTGATGCAATCTTTAACTTTTGATGCAATTACAATCAAAGCTCTAGAGGTAGGCAGGTTTTGTGTTAACAAGTGGGCTCTATAGGTTAGAAGTAGATTCTCGACAAGGATATCCACCTATTCTTACTTAGTTGGTCTGTTTACCATTTGAGCAGCTTTAGCCCTCCACCTTATAAGGAATATGAAGAATGACTCACCTGAAAGTTGCTTTGCGGTTTCTAAATCCCTTCTTGTAACATGCATTTCAATATTGTAATGGTACTGTTCGACAAATGCCTTACAAATGTCCTCCCAAGTCTGTTTTTGGGTATCATCCAAGTTAATAAACCATCTTAAGGCAAGATTAGTAAGAGTTTGGTGAAAAATTGAGCAAAGAGCTCGTTGTTGATACTAAAGGGATGCATTGCCCCAGCGTACATCTTTAAATGGATTTTAGGGCAAGTAGTATCATCAAGTCTGTCCAAATTTAGCATCTTGAACTTTAGTGGTAACCGGGCATTGGGAAATAAACTCAGGGAGCTTGTATCAACTAGGTCCTCTTTCTTCTTTAGATTCTTCAACATTTTTTGCATATGCTCAACCTTTTCCATGAAGGCTTTGACTTCAGGGTTGGCTTCATTCCCTTGGAAAGGATCCACGGGTCAGGAAGCAAGACTAGGGGTAAAATTTAGTGGTTGAATTGTCATGGGTTGAAAATGTGGGTTATTTTTAAGGAATTCAGGTAATGGAATGGGTAGTGGTGGAATGGTGTTAGTTGTTGCAAGTTCTTTGTCTTTGGAATCAATTCTGGTAGTGGATATAAAAATAGGATAAAGAGCGGGCTTTGGGTATGGTTTGAGTAGTTTTGGATTAGTTGAGCTTTAGGCTAGGGAAGTTTGTTCCATTATGTTGTGGACATTTTCCATGATGGCCTTCCTTTGGGCTTTAAGAAGGTTTTGAAAATAGGCATCTTACCTTTTCATCATGGTCTCCTACTGTTCAGAGAGCTTAGCAAGAAGCTCGTTAAAGATCTTATTAGCTCTGGTAGTAGTGACGTCATATCCGATAATAGACATCTTGTCAACCTTTGAAAGGGAAAAGGAACTAGGTTAGTATCAAGTTTTGGAAAAGATGGTTATTGTAGGGTATGAAGAACTAAAGACCCTAGGTTTAATAGCAATGGATGATAGTGTCTTATGGTTAGGTTAACGGTGTATGGGTAAATATGAGGCTAAAGGTGTATGATGTTAGCTAGGTTGGTATTTAGCTAGGAGAGTTAGGTCAAATTTTAGCTTTAGATGGCTAGATTAGACTTTAGCTTTAATTAGCTAGGCTAGATTTTAGTTTTGAGTGGCTAGATCAGAATTTAGCTTTGATTAGCTAAATTAGAATTTAGCTTTAAGTAATTGGGATTATGATTTATGAATGGTTTACCATGAGTTTAAGGATATAGTGACCATAGGTTTTGTGATTGGATTATGGATGTGCCATGGATTTGGATGTTAGCTAAACCATGGGTTTGGTGATAGTTGGATAATGGGTTTGATTGGACTGGACCATAGGCTTAAATGGGCTATAGGTTCGGATAGTACTGTAAAAGATGAAACCAAGTTAGCGTTTAGCTTAGGTAAGGACTATGGATAAGGATGAAACTATGTCAGTGTTTAGCTTAGGTAAGGATTATGGATAAGGATAAAGCTAAGTTAGTGTTTAGTTTAGGTAAGGATTATGGATAAGGATGAAGCTAAGTTTAGTGTTTAGCTTGGGTTGCGAAAGATAAAAGCTAGGCCAGTATTTAGCTTAGGTAACGGTTATATGAAAAATAGAGCTAGGTCATTGTTTAGCTTGGATAAGGATTGTTGATAAGGATGAGGATACCATAAATGAGTTTATTTTTACCGTGAGTTTTAGATTTTGACCATGGATTTAGGTAGGACTGGACCATAGGTTTAGGTCAACTATGAGTTTTGAGTTTTGACCATGGATTTAGGTGAACCATGAATTTTGGGTGTTGACCATGGGTTTAGATGGACCATGGGTTTTGAGTTTTGACCATGGGTTTAGGTAAACCATGGGTTTTGGGTATTGACTATTGGTTTAAGTGAACTATGGGTTTTGGGTATTGACCATTGGTTTAGGTGAACCATGGATTTTAGGTATTGATCATGGGTCTAGGTGAACCATGGGTTTTGAGTTTTTTGACCATAAGTTTAGGTGAACCATGGATTTTGGGTGTAAAGATGTTTGGATAGGTTTTGGACTCTTCACAAGGTTCGAGCTATGCATGCATGTATGCATGAATTATTAAAAAAGGTTTCATGAAATACCAAGTTCAGTATTATAGTGCATACAATCCTAAAGGAAGGTTCTATGAGTTATTACATGAGAGAGTTAGGGTGGTTTGAAGGGAACCCATCACACTAGAGATGCGATATACCTAACCACATATGAGACAAGGAGTCTTGTGTAGGTTCAATGGTACGTGCATACTCGTTACACCTTTAAAAGGATTAGAGGATACATCGTGGTTTGGATGATTTCACTATCAGCAAGTAGACGTAAGAAAGGCTACTCACTCGATGTTACTTTATATCCTTTGTTTTCCTAGGAAGTTAGGGTTTTTGGATAAAGAATCCGATGTAGTGATGCATGAAAATTTCGTATTAAAGCTAAACTTGATATTTTACTAAAAGTAATCCACTTTATCTTTTATTTGAAAAAGATTTTGAAGTCCCCAGTAGAGTCACCAACTATGAGGCTTCGCCCGAGCATCGGTCCAACATGCTGAGGAGAACCGAAATGCTCTTTGGGAGAAACTCCATGATTAGAACTCATTGTGAGTTTAGAAAATTTAATTTTGTAATTTGTTATTTGTAAAAGAGAGTCACCATTTTAATTTATTTATTTTAATTGGAAAAATTAAAGAAAAACCCAAATCGATTAACTCCAAAAATATTTGATTTATGCCAATGGAAAAGAGCACTAATCCTGCCAGTGACCAAAGAGTATTTGGGGATTAAGTTTTGGTAATTACACAATTAAGAAAATATGATTTTCTTCAGTTTGGTTAAAAGTTGCGAAATAACTCTTAAAAAGGTAATTTTCGTGTATACATGCATAGGAGTAAAATGATAAATGAATCAGGTATAGATGATAATGAAATGAAATGACAATTGTAAATAAATAAGTAAAAAATAAATCCTACTTAATTATAACAAAATCAAAACGGAATAAAATAAAGAGGATCTTTTCTTTAGCCCTTATGAGTACTAGGAAAAGCACACATTTCTCAACTAAATTAATACAGAATTAGAAATAAAGCACGAATACAAATAAATCAAAATAAAAAGGGAAAATGTTGCTAAAAAGATTTTGAAATTGATGTCTTACTGAATGGCAGCCTGCGTATCCTATTGAATAGAAATCAAACCCACGCAGTTCTTCCTTCTTGCGAAGGAGGAGTTCTAAAAAATGTTAGTTTGATTTATTAATTTAATTCTGATTTTTAAATTAATAAATTTTAGATCTTTTCTTTTTTAGATCTAAAGAAAGATAGAATGAGAGAATCCTAGATTCGTATTTAGAATTTTAGAAATAGAAAGAAGAAAAAAGATTGTACCTTTGCTTTTCTTTAACCTTCAGATGAATGAGACGAGCTTAACTATGGATCTAAGCTCAACTATGCCTATATCATTTCCGATAGAAACCTAGCCTATCGCGGTTAATTTTTTTTATTTTTGTTTTAATTTTTTATATAATTTAATACATGAATTTTTTTATTATATAATTATAATTTTTATATAATCCAAATTTTTATCTGTTTTCATGATTTTCTTTTTTTTTTTTTTAATTTGTGATAAAATCCATATATGAGTTTTTTTTGTTAAAAAATATTGAAATGTGACCCACAACTACCATGTTAGCTTAATTTAATTTCATTATAGTGTAGTAAATCCAAAAATGCTAATGTTGCAAATCCCATCCCATTTTATTAAAAAAATTTCACTAACCCTAAAATGAAAATGGATGAAACCACATGATTTTTTTTTTGTACTTCTCTTAAAAAAGAGACAGAAAGAGAAAGAGAGAGAGAGGAGAGAGATGAAATGCGACTAATGGTGAGTATTTAATTTTGTCTACAATTTTAATTGTATAAATTTTGTGGAATTTTTTTTTCAAATCTCATTAATTTTGATAGATTTTGATTTAATTATATTTAATTATACAAAATTCAATTCATGTAATTGAAATAAATATTTTTTAACATATTAAAAATGAAAATTTGGAATTTTAATTGAACTTTACAAAATTTTATCAAATTAATTTATAACAAATAGGAAATAAAAGAAAGCTTATCCTATTTCTTATCTTATCCTTTATCTCTCTAACTTCATTCCTTTTCATCAAACTAGAAAATGGATTTGATTTTTTTTTCATTTTTTAACAAAAAATTATGCAATTTCATTTCCACCACAAAATTGATTTCCCTCTAGATCTATTTATCAATTATTTGCTATGTTGTTACCACTATTGACAAAGCAATTTCTCTCATGTTGTTGGTTTGTTTCTTTTTTTTTTTTTTTAGCAATAAGGTAACGTGATATTATGAGTTAGCTTTTGTGCATTGTACTAAGCCTATCTCTCTAATCCAATTAAAGATGAAACAAAACAAATATAAATTAATTACATACCTAATATAAAATGTCTTTACAATGATAATAACAACCTCAAGATCAATATAATGTCTTTACAATGATAATAACAGTCTCAAGATCAATATTTTAAGAGAGAGAGAGAGAGAGAGAGAGAGAGAGAGAGAAGTGTTTAGAGAGAGTGTAGAACAGAGATTTGCAAGAGAATAAAGAGAGAAAGTATAACATACATAATTAATTTATGATTTGTTGAGGAGGAGTTAATTTGGGATGCAAAAATTGGGCCCAATTACTTTATCATATGCTTTCTAATGAGTTGTTGTCGACATAGAACTAATAAAGTGGCCCACAAACATAGAAGAGAGGATAAAAATAGGGATGTTAACTATTGGGATGCCTTAATAGTAATTGGTGATATCAAAAATATATTTTCCCCTTAAAAACATTAGAAGGTGATTTGCTTTTTATGGTATAAATTAGGGGGTATATTTGAACATTTTTCCTAATATTTATAATATAAATACAAGTCCTAGGCACAATCGAACCCTAGTTTATGTAATCACTCATCATCCGCTATACTTTCAAGAATAGCCTCTGATGACGTTTGAGTTTCAAGAAGAATCCTTTGCTTAGGAGCTTCAAGAATTAGGAGAAGTAACCGATCCTTAACTTTAATTTTGCCTGGTTTACATTTTCTTGTTACTTATATTGCTTTGTTTTTGTGTGTAGTATCCTCCTCCACCTGAAGCTCCATATAACGTGTTGTGGTGAATGTGTCCCTCACATGTACAAAGACCAACACACATTAAATAAAAAAATAAAAAAAAAACCTTGCCAACTAAAATAAAGCTAAATATGGTGTACATGAAGGAAGAAAATTTGCTTTTAAATTTGTTCAACAAGCCAACTTGATTTTGGTTGGCAAATGAAGTTGGCTACAAGAAGGATAAATGCCTATAAAATAGGCATTCTCTCCCTTATTTGAGTAGATAGCTGGAGAGAGCAATTTCTCTAAAGAAAAATTGAGAGAGAGAGTTTTGAATGTTCGAATTTTTTTTTTCAAATAGTGAGAAAAAAAATTTGGGGAAACACTTTAAGTGCCACTATTTTTGTGAGAGCTCATTTTAATTTTGTATTACCTCTAAAGTTGGTCTAGTGGAGACTCCCTTGTACTTACTATTTATAATAGTGATATTTTCATTCGAAATTAGTCTCGTGTACATAGCCTAAAATAAAGAGTGAACCATGTTAAATTATTGATGTTATTTTTATTGATAATTTTTATTCTACATTTATTTTTTATTAATGGTACTCAGTGCCCCAACAAGTGGTATCAGAGTTTGGTTGATAGATCCCCTTCAAATTCTTAGGAAAATAATTTTACTAAACTTATTGTTGGCTAAAGGAGATTCACAATGGAGACAAAGACAAGCAAATGATCAATTTAAATGGTATAAATTACTACATATGGAGAAATAAGATGAAAGATCTCCAATTTATGATGAAACTGCATTTACCAATGTTTACAACAAGTAAACTCGAAGACAAATCAAATTAAGAATGGACGTTTGACCATGAGCAATGTGCAGTTTCATCCAACAATTTGTTGAAGATAATGTGTATAACCACATCTGCAATGAGACTCACACACGAACATTGCGGAATAAGCTTGAGGAGCTGTGTACTTTCAAAATTGGCAAAAATAAATTATTTTACTTGACAAAAATAATAACAAAAGGTGGGACAAAAGAGAAAACTAATTATTATTCAAAATTTAAGTTTGAAACTCATGTAATTAAGCTTTTTTTTTTTGGATAACTTGAGTTCAAACAGTTAAGCTTTAACTATATTAATGGTCCCACGTTATTAGTTGACAGAGAATCAAAGTATATTTACCCCATAAACCACGAACTGCTATGGTTCTTAAGGATGATTTCTTAATTTATTCAGAAGTAATTTGCAGGATTGGTCAAGTCAATTGCTCTTTCCTTGCGCCTATTTTGCCTTAAGGGTTGGCTTATAGGTACAACTTTTGTAACCTCATGGTATACCCATGGATTGGCTAGTTCCTATTTGGAAGGCTACAACTTATTAACCGCTATAATTTCTACTCTTGCTAATAGTTTAGCATATTCTTTGTTATTACTATAGGGTCCTGAAATATTAGTCAGCATATAGTTTTTATATAATTATAAAAATCTATATACTGACTAATAGCTCAATATGTAAGCAACTGTGTGCCTGAATAATGATACGAGCTAAAGAGCTCGATCCGAAGGTAGCTATATGCCTGAATAATGATACAAGCTGAAGAACTCAATCCGAAGGCAATTGTATACCTAAATAATGACATGCCTTGCCTAGAAGGAGGTCTCAAATAATTTACCTCATTTAAAGGCCTTCATGTAATATGCTTCACCAAATGAGGACTTAAAATAATAAGATGCCTCACTTGGAGGTTTTAATTTTTCTTTTTTCTTTTCTTTTTCTCTTCTTTCTTTTATATTTTTATTTTTTTTTGTATAATTTTTCTTTTACAAGTATATTTACATTGCAATGATATTTGTGAAAATAAAATAGATTGTCTTTGGTAACATTTTTTTGTTTATGTACCTTGTATAATTTTCATAGCTGAGTAGCTTTTATAGAGGGCCTGAGAATTACTTCTATGGTAGGAGTCTTTAATAACTTGAATTATTGTAGACTTCATACTTCGTTAGCCTTATAGTAGCTTCTTCCCCCTTTGATGAGGGAATTACTCCCGTTAGATCTTTTTATCTCCAAGATGAAGCTCTTTCATGATGTGTTATGACGAAGATCTTCTGTACCTATTATTGTAAGTCTTGTGTGTGCCTATTACTATGGATCTTTTTGTGCTCATTTCAAAGAGAGCTTCGGCCTCGTTTTGATGAAGGCTTCAACCTTGCCTAGGTAAGGGCTTTGATGATCGCCTTGGTGAAAAATATACCTCACCTTGATGAGGATTTTTGGTGCCCTTTTGCACAAGACTTAATGCTTCACCTTGGTGAAGGCTTTTGGCCTCGCTTTGACAACAACTTTATGTTTGCCTTGATAAAGAAAATGTTCCTCACCTTGATGAGAATTTACAGTGCCCTCTTGTAGGGGACTTAATGCTTCGCCTTAGTGAAAGCTGTTGACCTTGCCTTGACGAGAGCTTTGATACTTGCTTGCATGGGATTTAATCCTCACCTTGATAAGGACTTTTGGTCTCATCTTGACGAGGGCTTTTGCCTTGCCTTGCCTTGGCAAGGGCTTTTGTTGCATGTTGTTCGTAGATTGATCTTGTCAATATTATTCGAAGACACCTCTAAACGCTTGTAGATAACACATAAAACCAATTTCTACCTTGTCTGATAGTTTATCAATAGGACTGATAACATTTTTAATATTCATGAAATAAATCAATATATAAATTGCATGTCTTGAGTTGATAAATTTCATGTTTTATTTTAATTTAACTAATGTATGCTTGTGGCACGTATATATTAGGGATACCTTGTATTTCCCCTTGAAGAGGATTAATATTATTCGAAGATATTAAAATGAGATAAGCATTTTATAAATATTTGGACTTAAGTTAGGCCCAATACATATATTATGTTTAAGCTTTTATAATAAAATGGAGCAATCATGTATTGTTTTCACTTCTATTTAAAATTACAAAATTCACTTAATTATACTAAATTTTATTTATGAAAATTCAAAGTGAATTACTAATCTATATTTAGATTGAAAACTAAATAATTTATTTAAATTTATGTATTAGATTTTCATAAATTTGTATAATATCATTTGTTTTGTATAAAAATTAAATTTATATTTATAAAATCAAATACTTTTAAAATTATATTTTACTTGAAATTTTAAAAAATATCAAAATAAAAAGTCACAACAAACAGTATACAATAAATAAAAAAAGTATACTTTTAGTAAATTATTAGTTAATATATAATATTGTAAAGTCATAGCGAAGAGTATACACTAACTAAAAAATAGTATATTTCTAGTAAGTAATTAGTATCTAATACAAATTCAATATGTTTATATAAATTTTGAATTTTGAAAAAAAATAAAAAATGACAGTAAATAGTATATATTAAATAAAAAATATATATTTTTAGTAAATAATTAATATCTAAAAAAGTATAAAAAACTTAAAAAGTAATATAGAAGTTTTTTCTTTTCAAAAGAAACATAGAGATTTTATAAAAGAAAATATTAATATTATAATTATTGTGTAAAATTAGTTCTTACTTGAGGATAAGAAAATGTTTAAAAAAGATGTGAAGTGTTTGGTTGGGGATGGATGGGAGAGGAGGATGACTTTGACCAAGACAGTATGGAGAGCATTCACGTCAAGGATATTTTTCTTAAAATTTTAAAAACAAATAAAATAAATTTAAAGAGAATAGAAATGAAAGCACTAAAGGTAATGAACTAGCGCAATAAAAGACAAAAATTAATAATGTCACGACCTAAATTTGAGGCACATGACCGGCACTGGGACACGGGAAAGCGTAAGGTTACCAGTGTCCACAGTCAGCCTAAACAGTAAACCCCTAAATAAAAATGATATCAAACAACACATTATGAAATATTTCGGGTGAATTTCCATGTCACTCCATCTGCCGACAGTTTATTCAATAATTATCATATCACAATAAAAGTTTACTATAACAGTGCCATAATAATTTACAATAATAGTAACAATGTCATAAACGCTGTCGGCAGAGAGTTTGACCATAAAACAAGCCCATAGTACCAGTAACACCATAATACAACCCCAGTACTGTAATTGCAGATTTCTACAATAATATTACAATAACATTATGTTGCATGTACTCTGTCGAAGAAGAAGACAGAGACTAACTTGGTAAAAGTTACAACTAAAGGCTCAACCTGTAACCTGAAAAATAATAAGGAGACGGGGGTGAGCGTCTCAACTCAGTGAATGATACTGCTAATATGCAGACCTGGTGAGCTAGATATAAACATGTGTACGTGATATGCAATTATGTCACCCAACATCCAATCACAATAAAACATATAAGGATGGAATTCAGTCCACAAAAACCACACTAAAATCAACTGAGGGAGCCGATCCTCATATAATGGCTCTCTTAATCCAATAATCTGTCTTTTATATCCAATCCAAGGGCTTGGCCGTCACTGGTCTATACCACACAGTCCTGACCCGACTGACAGCAGCCTTGGCGATGAGCAGGCCCGGCCGACATCCATCAGTCATAGCTCATCTTCTCATACTCATCATAACCATATCATATCCCAAATCCTAGATGGTCTCTATATCATTCTGTCTCCATCCAACATACACAGAGAATATGCAGCACAATATCCAAGTATCCAACACAATCAGATGACAAGTAAGCGTGTACATATATTCATTTCATGACATAAACTTCAGGATTTCATTAAATTCATAAATATACTCAATGCAATGCATGATTAACAGGAAAGTATATTAGAAGTACCACTCACAGTACAGAAGAGCAGAATTGAATATTCACGGACTGTGGCTGGGGGCGGTCAGAGGCGCACCAGAACGATCTATACAATAAAATGAGCAAGATTATCAGAATATGAGTATAATGACCAGACAATACCTATTTCCTATCTAGGCTGTCTAATCTTCCCAAAAGCTCAATTCTTCTAACACACCTCACACTTACTAACTACTAATCAAAACGTAATAATAATATGCCACAAACTCGCATGAATTATGAAGAACGATGCTCACCGTAAAAATTACTGAAAAACGTGAACGTCTACCGATCGTCACAAACTTACTACCAACGGACTCGCCTCAATGTGTAGAATATGAAAATATAATATGTTTCTTCTGGTCCATCGAAATCCGTGTCAGCAGTCTGGTCGATCACCGGAATTTGGTCAAAAATCAATATTATCCAAAATTAGTAATTTATATACCAAATTAAAGCTTAGAGGAAGAGAAGTCCAATGGCACCAAAATCACCTTGAACAGACAACGAAACTGGCTGAAATTTAACTCGAAACTTTCTGTCGGCGGACGTTACGGCGGCGCGTGCGGCAGCTGGAGACGGCGGATGGCGGCGATCTTTGGTGGACAGCTTGGTCAGCACCCCAGAAACCTTCCTGGCCAGCGTGTGTCGAATTCTGGCGAGCGGACGGTGGTCAGACGGCGGTAGCTTCTCCTTCCTCTTTCTCTCTCTCTCTCTCTCTCTGCTTTCCTCTCTCTGCCTAACTCTCTGCCTCCTCTCTCTCTCTCTCTCTATATATATATATATATATATAAATACTAATCAGCAATAATAATAATAATAATACTAACATAACAATAATAATAATAATAATAATAATAATAATAATAATAATATTAATAATATGAAAATGGTTTACCAAATAAGGTTACTAAATAATTTACTAAATTTAAATTCAATACCATAATAATTAATTGGAAGAATTCGCTATAATATAATAAATATTTTTTGTCAATATCATAATATTTTAAAATCATAATTTATGAAAATTCATGATATTACAAATAAGTACAAACTAAAAAAGTAATTATAAGAATCTAAATATGCAAATAAAAAATTAACAAAACATAAATATTAAAAAATAAAAAATAGGACATGTGGTATAATTCCTCTAAATTTTATGTATGTATAGGGCTTTTTTACTTAACAATTCATGATAACGCAAATTAATAATGCACTAAATTATAAGTTTTAATTAGGGTTGTAAACAAATTAAACTGAATCGAGTTTTTATTTGTTTATGTTTGGTTTGATATTTTTTTTTCTGAACTCGAGTTCGAGTTTTAGATCAAGCTTGAAAATTATGTTCAAATTTGGTTGGCTTAAAATTCAAGCCAAGCTCGAGCTTAACTCAAGTTTAATTCATTAATAAATTATAATCGAGTTAAATTTGAATTTGAATCATTATGAAACTTGTTTATAATTCATCAAAATGCTAACTTCGTAAATATTTATTTCTAATAAAATAACCATAATGAAAATTTTTAAAACTAATATAAAAATAAAAACATTCAATTAGTGAAAAATGCAATCATAAAATTAATCATAACATATATTACAAATATATTAATTAATAAAAAAATATATTTTATATAATATGAAAATATTAAGTTATGTTAATCAGAAATATATATACTTTAATTAATTTGAATTAGCAAAAAATTTATAAAAGTGTTAAAATATATTTTTTAGAGTGTCAAAATTATTAAGTTAATAATAATAATAATAATAATAAAAACAGTTTACGAGCTTATTTATCGTACTATTTATGAGATTGTTCAATAATTTATAATTAAACTGTTCACAAATTTAATTAAATCGAATTTTATTTTACATAATTTTTACTCATTTATTTATTAAATTTTAAAATAAAATTTAACCTCATCTTATTTAAAAAGTAATTATAGTATAAAAAAATTTTTATCGAATGAAGCACGGAACGAGATAAGTTGGATATCACGTTAGCCATTAAGACAGCAGATTATGATTTTCTATCCCCTCCTTACAAAGCCTACTGTTTGCTACATGTTTTATCTTCCTTGTTTTCTTCTGCCCAATGTGTTTTATCATAGCACCAGGGCAAACATGCTATTGTCCAGATGTCTCATCTCACCAAAACAACGCCAGGTGTCCCAAAAAATTTTGATTACTCCCCATCACTAATAATGGCCCATCTTTTTCACTCTTAGTCAATATCCACGGTTAAATTAGTTGAATTCTTTTCCGGTGAAGATCTTATATGATATCAAAATGTAGCAGTGAAACAGCTAATGTTGATGGTGTTAGGAGGTCTCCAGCGGCCGGACCATAGTTACCTAATTCGCTCCCACTCTTCTCGTGCCGTGATCTAGTACTCACGATCTGAATCGCAGTTTTTTTACGCTCTAAATCGCCTTAGTACGCAATTTGAATCTCTAAAAATGGAGATTCACTATGTAGAAAATTTTAAAAGAACTAAGGAGAAGGAAGAAGAAAAAGAAAAAGAAAAGAAGAAGAAGACGAAAAGAATTGAAAGAGATGGAAGCCAACTTTATTTTCTTTTAATAAGAAACTTAAAAAATTCTAATGAAAGCCAGCTGTATATTATTAAATAGCAGTAGTAAATTAAATGTAACTAATTAAAATTATCATTATTTTCAAGAAAATATTATACTATTAATATCATAAAATTAAATAATTATGTGAAAATAAAATATAATTATTTATTTAAAATAGATATATAATTTTTTTTATTTAAAATAGACATTTAAGATAATATTAACTTCAGACAAAATCAAACTAAAGAAAAATTATTAAATTTTTTACTAAACGATCCGAATATAAAATGTTAATGTACCATGTTCCAAAAAATCGAATCAACTAAATCTACCCTTAGAATACCATGTATATAGCCAAGGGCGTACTAAATACTCGTACCCGTATTACGATCCATTACGTACCACGTACCAGGTAACTATGGGCTGGACTTTGAATTCAAGTTGGCCGTGTCTGTTATTATTAATATTATTTTTTATCTGTTATTATTAATATTATTTTTTATCCAAATTCTCTCTTCAATCTGCTGCTTCCTTCAATTTTCCTTCTAGATTACTGTTTTTTTTTTTTTTTTTTTTTTTTTTACACTTTGATTTGCTGATTTTGTTGATCGGTAATATGATTTTGTAATGAAAATAGACAGAAAAATTAACTCCGGTGTTAGGAACTCAACTTTTTGTGGCGGTCCCACGGATGGCGTGAATTTGATATGATCATAATCTATTGATAGAAAGAGAAGGGTTTGGAATTTTTCGGAGACTGTCCCCTTGAGAAGACTCCAACGCTAAAGATAGAAAGCTGATAGAATTTGAAAAGAAAGACATAAATGAAAGTTATGAGAAGTATTTCTATATAGAAGAGACTTTTCTACGAGCACGTGTTTTTGTGTCAAAGTATTTCCTTTTTTGTTCTTATCAACTACAAATGAATTATTTTCCAAACTGTGTCCTCTTCTACTCCACAATTGAAACAACTTAACACTGGCCAAAGCAGTCATGCTTTTCAACAAATACAATCTCTGTCTCCTCAACATTGTGCTTCTTCTCCTCATGACAACCCTTCATTCACAATCTGTTACCTCTCCACCGCCGTCTGATGGTGGCGCTACCAACCAGAGTTGGACGGAATGCTGTGATCAGGCATATGGGTTTATGCCATGTAGTAATAGTCCAGTGGGGAACTTGGTATTGATAGTTGGGTATGGATACCTCTTCTTTTTGGCTTCTACGTATTTGTCAAATGGTTGTGAGATCTTGCTTGAGATTTTGGGGCCTGGAATTGTTGGCGCCTTGTTGCTTCCTCAGCTTGCCGAACTTGCTGATGCCATGCTTATACTTGGTAATGTCTACTTCTTTATTTCTTTATTTATTTCTTTTGGGTAATTTACAAAAATTCTACTCAGATTTGTCAAAAACATATAATCTTAGGGGACAGTGATATGTATGCTGCTTTTTTTTTTTTTTTAATTTTTATTGATGTCTTAAAATAAAAAATAAGTGAAAATCATAAAAAATTATTTATTTCATCGAATCGCACATGCTTTTAATATGCAAATTAATTTTTAATAATAATAATAATAACATCAAACAGTCTTTACTTTTGAAAAACTCTCTAAATAATTTTTTTAATAACATAATTAAGAAATAGATAATTAAAATTAGTTTATCTAATGATTAACAGTTGACAATTTTAATTTCAAACAATAAGAGTTGAATTTTCCAATTTTCAATCATTTTAAATCTTATGAACTAAATAATAATTTGTCTTAAAAATTGAAGAGGTATAATTAAAATAAATTTTTAATTTTACTCTTATCTCTAATTATTTATGGTAATTATTAATAACTTAACACATTTTGAACTAGGTTATTTAATAATAAAAATAGGTTTTTTTTTTTTTATAAAAAAAACCTATTTTTAGAGATAATTAAAATAAATTTTTAATTTTACTCTTATCTCTAATTATTTATGGTAATTATTAATAACTTAACACATTTTGAACTAGGTTATTTAATAATAAAAATAGGTTTTCTTTTTTATAAAAAAAAAACCTATTTTTAGAGATAATTAGAGATAAGAGTAAATTACAATATATTTTAAAATAAACTCTTAAGTGTTTTAGCACTAAAAAATTAAAATTTTTATGTTTATTTGCACAAAAGTCTTATTTATTTTATTACTATCTTATATTTTAAAATTATTTTTATATTACTTGTTAAAGAAAATTTATTGTATTTAAATTTATATCAAATTATTTTATTAAATTGGCTGTAGAATTTATAATTTTTTTTTTATGTTATATAATATTAATTTGATTATTTTCGGTTTAATCCCTTCAAACTTCTGACCGATATATCTTTGTCTTCATCAGTTTGAAGATTAGGCTTGGTTTGAAAACTTTGGATATTTCTCTCAATTTAGGTGAAAATCTAACCCAAACTACACATTGGAAGGGAGGGAAAATTTAGGAAAAAAAAAAAAAAAACCATTTTTTCCTGATTCTCCTTTCCCCCTATAATTCTGTTTAAGGAAATTGTTTAAAATAAAATAAAAAATATTTTATTATTTCCCATCTGACATAACAATAAAATTTTTATCTTAACTTGGGCCAAATTA
The DNA here is from genome assembly GCA_947687605.1 of Reutealis trisperma. Taxonomy (NCBI): domain Eukaryota; kingdom Viridiplantae; phylum Streptophyta; class Magnoliopsida; order Malpighiales; family Euphorbiaceae; genus Reutealis; species Reutealis trisperma. Next base: position 69,016 of record CANTUT010000650.1, on the reverse strand, counting down.
AGTTTTTAAACAAAATTAGACATTACAAATAATTTTAGGAACAAATTTGAGCTTTATTTATTATTATTTTTTATTTTTTATGTGTATGTTTTTGTGTCATTTTTGTTATTATTTTTAAAAATTTTTGGCCTCATCATGTGTACTGCAGTATCTGGACTTACTGGAAACTCAACAAAAGCTCAAAGGCAAGTCTTTGTAGGAATGGGTTTGTTGGTAGGATCCACTGTGGGACTTCTTACAGTAGTTTGGGGTTCCTGCATTGTTGCTGGCAAATGTGACATTAGAGAGGAAGATTCACTTGCAATAGATGGAAAAGATACAAAAGGTTTCAACTTAACTGGTATGTTATTTGATTAGTGTTATGGAAGTAAATTTATCCTTTTTAATTAATTTAAAGAAATTAAAGAACTTGAACTGTCATACAGGTTTTCTTAGAATAACCCTTTTTTTTTTTTTGGAAAATATGTTGGAAAATGTGGGTTGACGAGTTCTTCTTTTTAGCAACTTTTGAGTTTGAAGAATAATTGAATTAATTTTTTCTTATTTCTGATTAAGAAGTTAGACTTGCTTACATTATTTGACAGTCACATTCTTAAGAATTAGAATATTATATTTTTTGCAAAGCAAATAAAATCTAGTGAAGTCGGGTGATGTTTAATAATACCAGCCAACAATTAAAGTTAAAATTTTCAATATTTAATTATTTTAAGTTGTTTGATAACGTACTTTTAACAATCTCAATTAAGTTAAAAATCATTAAAAATTATGAGTCAAAATTTTTAATTTAAAATATAGATTGAATAAAAATAAGTGATTAAATTTTTAAATATTTTTACAATTTAAAAATTATTTTATCATGCACTTAAATTTTCAGGATTTAATTTTCAATTTTACCAAATATCCGCACTTAAAAATCATTCTTAGGAAGTTTTAGTTTTTGCATAGCAATGGGCTTCTCCTTTTTTTTGCAGTTCTTGGATGTACGTCATTTCGAGCAGTAGCCTTTTGTCCTATTCTGAGATTGATCTCACTTGTATCTATTAGCTGCTCATTTGGAATTAAGCTTCTCTGTGCTGATGTAGTTTCGCTAGTTGATTTTAAGTTTTGCAGCAGCATCTGAATTAATTGTCTTCAAGTGGTGCCTAAGTTCCATGCCCCTCTTGATTTGAGTTTTTTTTTTTTTTTTTCTTTTGGTCTTGGACGATCCGTGGATGGCTTCTCTAAAGTCTCTTTGCTGCTCTATTTGGTGCATTTTATACATTTGAGAAGTTGTGCTTAATTATGTGCCTGCTGTTTCTTTTTTCAACATTGCTGTTCTTCCTCCTCATCATGGCATTTACTTGACCCTCTCTAGGTTTGAAATTCTCTTTGTTGTAACTACACTCGACTCAACTTATGCACAAACCCTCAAATACCTCATCCTCAAGCTGCAGTCTGTTTACTTTGTTATCTCAAAGCCAAATATGCTCATGGTATTTTGCTTTAATCACAAAATAATCTACACTTCTAAGGTTTTTGTGATATTTGTTGGTGTAGTTATCTATTTTCAACTCAACAACTTTCTGATCTCTTCAATAAAGCATGAAAGGATCAATTTATTTGCTCCAACTTGAGGGGGAGTATCATGTGAAGAATGCATCAGTAACTATAGTTCAACTTGTTCCCTGTAATTATGCAATTACTTTGTAGCTGTGTGATTATTTCCTATAGTGTATGACTTTTGTTTTAAAAAACTTCATACCAATAATGAATTTAAAATGTATAACAACTAGAAAATTGTCTTGTTAAATAGTTTTCCATGATTGCACTTGCAGGCACTGGTGTCACGGTTGATTATTGGACTCGCTATAGTGCAATGATAATGACTGCATCTATTGTCCCATTTATTGTTGTTCAATTGTCTCAATTTTCACATTCAACTACAGGAAGGCACATAGCAGTGTTAATGGCATTTGTTATCTCTCTCTTAATGTTGCTCTCGTATAGCCTTTATCAGGTATTTAATATTATATTTATTAATTCTTCCAAATAATTATTATATATATTATTATATAATATTAAAAAATATAATAGTTATATAACTATATTTATTATTAAAAAAATAATAGTTGCACTAAGGTCGACAGTCATAGTGTCCACCTTGGTGCCATGTCACTAGCCTCCCTCAGAGGTATGAAATAAAAAAATTATAATTAATAAATATAATATTAATTAAAAGTAATTAATAAAAATAAATATAATAAATATCTAATAATTCATAAATCTAATATTAATAAAGAATATTATAAATGTGATTACTAAAATTATTAAAATAGAATTAAGAAAAACCATTACCATCGTGATTTATGATTTTTTTTAATATTTAATAAAAATAATGAATATATAATTAATAAATATTATATTCATTAAATATAATTATAAAAAAATATCGCATGAGCTGGCGACTGTGAGAGTTATATATATATATATATATATATATATATATATATATATATATATATATATATATATATATATATATATTAAAAAAACCTATTCACATGTGCTACTATAATTTTTAAAATAATAAATATAGTTATATAATTATTTTATTTCTCAATATTATAATAATATATATAATAATTATATGATAATTATTTAAAATAATTAACAAATATATTAATTGATAAAAATATAATATTAATTAAAAATAATTATAAACAAATTAATAAAAGTATTAAGAATAAAATTAATAATAATAAAATTATTGAAATAAAATTATAAAATATTCACAATGATAAATTTTTTAAATATTATAATAAAGTATGAAATAATTAATAAATGATAAACATAATAATTAATAAATATTATATTATATAAAAATACTTATAAAATAAAAAGAAAATTATTCACATGGTGGACAGTTAAGCTGTCGACCATTGTGAAGTTTATTCTCCATACTCCACAAATGAAGTATTGAGTATAAACAATAGTATGGTCGACAGTTAGATTGTTGACTACTATACATTCATAAAATGATTTTTTTTTTAAATTGTAAGAAATTAAAGGATAGTATCTGAATTATAAAACAATGTAATGTTTAGTGACTTTGCATATAATATCAAATGAATCATTTCCGTCTTTGGTAAATTGAGTTATTGATATGCTACTTTTTGTTACTAGGTCTGACAATATTTTATCTTAAAAAATGTCTTTGAAACTAGTTGGTTGAATGCTTATCTTGTTTTGCAAGAGCTTAAAGAAAAAAGGGAAATCAGTGTAGAAGTCCTTATTGCAAAACTAAACTCAGAATATTAGATTGCTTTCTCATAACCAACAAGCTATATACAGTACCACTTTATATACAGCTACATTACAATCCAAAACAAACTATCTTTGTAACTAACTTTCTGACTAAGCATACCAAACTAACAGACTATCTAACTAAGCATAACAAAGTAACTGATTAACAAACAGGGGTCAATAGGCAAAGCTCAATTAAGCTCTCAGCAAATTATATGCTGTAATAGTCATAGATTGTTGAGATTGTGTTGTTATTCAAAGAGCACTTGACCTTGAAACTAAAATGATCTAGTTGGTCTCTCCGCTTTTTCAGGAGAGGAGTGGAAGTCTTGAGTTTAGGTTTCCATAGCCACCAATTATTGGTAGAAATATTGGGTAGGGTCAAATTTGGGAGAAGGATGGACTGTCCGCTATATAACCCAATTAATCTCCAAGAAAAGAAAAAAGAACACATGGCATTGGTTCTTTTGGTTCATCAGGAGGAAAAATGGGGAAAAGAGAAAGGGAGTTTTAATATAACAGGGTCGACAGAGGTTTTCTTCAGTGGATTATTACAGAGGGTGTTCAAGGTTGTAGCTAAACGTTTTCTTGTTTGGTCTAATTCTCTCTTATTGAAGAATGATTTATTCTCTCAGTTGTAGATACAGGTCAAAGTTCTCCAAAAGGTATAAGCAAAAACAATAATATGTTAATTGATTATAGAACGTTTTTCTATTTAGCTAGACTTATTATAAGAATGTTGCTACTTTGCCACCACCACCACCGCCCCAAAACGCAAAATTTGTTGCTTTGCCGTTATTCAACTTTGATTTTTGACCATCTTTTAATGTGATATTGGCGGTTTATGTAGGTGTTTCAACCATGGATCCAAAGGAGACAACTTGCTTATGCTAAATACAAACATGTGATATCAGGAATTCTGAAACATTTAAGAGAGCATCCTTTCGAAAGGCTTCTGACTGACGATGGTCAACTTGACATGGCTGTGCTGCACAAGTCGGTGTTATTTAACGTTCAACATCACTTGTTTGCTTTCTTGTTCCTGCACTTTATATAAATCACTTGTAACTGCTGAATTTCATTATGCAACAGGTTGTTTTGTCGTATTGATAAGAATTGTGATGGTCTAATCTCTGCTTCTGAATTAAAAGCACTGGTCATAGGAATCCGATTTGAAGAGATCGACCTTGATACAGATGATGTTGTGGATCAACTAATGAAAGATTTTGATACATCTAATGATTGTCATATTGATATTTCAGAGTTTGTCAATGGTATCTCTAAATGGATTGAAAAGGCAAAGAAATCAGGAACAGCTGCAGCACTCTCTAACCCTTCGTGCATGTTTCTCAGAAATTTTCATGTTGTGAGTATTAGTTAATACCATCATGAATCTCGGGCTAAAACTTCACTAAAAGTCACTATATTTTACACTTATTTTTAATTTGACCACGAAAATTGATTTAATACAAATGAATCACCAAACTTTAATTTTTATTACAATGACATATAGTTTTAAGTTTTTGGGCAATAAACTCACTAGAATGATACTTAATAGAATGTTCCAAGATAACAATTTGGTGGTGATAAGCATATTTGGGGTCTATACCCATAAAAATTCACATTTTTCCGCTAACACATCAATAGTGATACAATTGTTACTCAAATCAAATAGATGGAGAAATTAAAATTTTGTATATATGTGGACTCCATATATATTGAGTAAGATTTAAAATGCCTAATTTAGCAATTAAATTATCATTCAAATGAGTTTATCACCAGAAAATTTAAATTCATATTTTATTATAATAAAAATTAAAGTTCAATTATTCATTTGCATCAAATCAGATTAATTAGAAGTGACTTTTAGTGTCATTTACTCATGAATCTCTTGTGTGGTACTATTATCTACTACAATCACTACATTAACTTTGCTAGTTACTTTATGGACAGCAAACAAGGAAAAAACATGCTCTATTGGGTCCTCCAGGACACGAAAAAACAAAAGTACATCAACCTGATGAAGACGTTGAAGAAGTTGAAAGCCCTAGATGGAACACTATTAAAGCAATAGCAATGTTGTTATTGGGAGCCATTATTGTAGGTTTTTTAGCTGATCCTCTTGTGAATGCTGTCGACCAGTTTTCTAGTAAAACAAAAATTCCTTCTTTCTTCATCTCATTTATCGCATTGCCCTTGGCTACCAACTCGGGTGATGCTGTGTCAACAATCATGTTAGCCCGCCGTAAGAAGAGGAGAACTGTTTCATTGACATTTTCTAAGGTTTGTGTCTCACCTAAAGCAATTTAAGTGAATTTTGTACCTGTTTAGATGAGTTGTTAGAAGTTTAAGATTGCATTTTAGATTCCCAAATGTCGATTTTCAAGTATTTATTAAACATATTAGGTGTTAAAACAACATTTAAATACATCAGTTAGCATTCAAAATAGTATTCCTCCGTTTCAAAATATGTCCTTTGCAAGTATATGGAAAATGAGAGGAAAGAAAATGAGAGGAAAATTGAAATTTGTAAAAGTTGATTTTTTAATTTTTTAAAATTCCAATCATTTTTTCCACCCATTTTTTTTTCCCAATTTTAGAAAGAAAATGGATGGAAATTTGATTGAAATTTGTGCAAACCATTGAGTTTTTACAAATTTTAATAAATTTTTCCTTCTTATTTTCTTTTCTCCATTTTCTACCTACTTCGAAAACATAATATTTATTTGTTATTTAAGATTTTAAGACGATATTTATTATTTTTTTTCAACTTTTTTTCTATTTATTTATTAATAAATATTTATATTAATTATTTTTATTTCTCTATATAAAAAAAATATATTTTAGTATTTTTATTTTAAAATTATGAAAATTTAATAATTTTCTTATTTTTTCAACTTTTTTTTCTATTTATTTATTAATAAATATTTACATTAATTATTTTTATTTCTCTATATAAAAATAAAAAAAAAATATTTTAGTATTTTTATTTTAAAATTATGAAAATTTAATAATTTTTTTAATTTATATGCTGAAATTTTAAACAATTAATATTTTAAAACAGAGGTAGTAATTAAAACATTAAAATCTAAAATTTCTGGCAGTTAGCTTTGATCCTTCAACTGCAAGCTATCCACTACTAATATTAACTGCTGATGAACGAAAATTGGATCCAAGTGTTGAATGCGAACTCGTAACTGATGTATTTCTTGTTGCAGATATATGGAAAGATAACTGTAAAGATGTTGCTTTGTCTGTCAATATTTTTTGCTCTTGTTTATTTCAAAGGATTGAAATGGGAGTTTTCAGCAGAAGTAGTAATTATTCTTATTGTGTCCATTATGATGGGTAGCTTTGCCAGTTTTCGCACTACATTTCCTCTATGGACATCTGCAATGGCTTGCCTCTTTTACCCATTCTCAGTAGGCCTTTTTTGTGTTCTTGAGTATGGCTTTGGTTGGTCCTAAATTCACTCAATTGAAATATTTTGCATTTTCTGTGTTATATTTTCTTAGTCTTGATTTCCAGAATAGTTCAATTTGTAATACACAGTTATGACTGTATAGGGCTACAAGGATATATAATTGAGATCATAGAGTATGTTTTTGGAAGATACTTGTAATTAACAATATAATTTTTGGGGGAAAGTACCTTGTGGATTTTTTCATCTTCAATTCCGATCGAGCTTCTTCCTTTTTCACAAAATAATTTTGTGCTTCATTTTATTAGTAATTAGAGATTTATTGTCTTTTTGGTTTGGTGTTTGAAAGCTAATATTTGGCGAAAGTACATTAATGGTTTAATTTTTTTTCTTTTTATTTAATTAATTTATTTATTTATCAATAAAAACTATAAATGTCAATCATATATCTACAGGTTTGTAAGTTAAAAACGATATGTTTATAAATTATAAACTATATATTTATTATACGTACATATGAGATTCATATATTATAGTTCACAAATTCATAAAATAACTATATGTTCATAGTTTAAAAAAAATTCATAAATTATAATTTAAAAGTTCATCACAAATATACCTGAAATTCATAGGTTATAGTTCATAAATTCATAAACTAAAAAACATATTCATATGTTAACTAATGAATTTACAATTCACAAATGATAAATTTACATCTTATATTTGATGAATCTATAAATAATACTTAATGATTATGTTGTTCATAACTATATTTGATAATGAATTTTCAATGAACTTACACCGTACTATCAATGAATTTACATTTTCTATTTAATGAACATACAACTTATCATATATAAACCTGCGCAACAGTAAAAATTCATTGTTATATAAAAAAATATGATACTTTATAAAAATATAAAAATTATTTTTAAAAACCATTTAAAAAAAAACCCATAAAACATTAAAATTTATAAAAAAAATTATATTGAAAAATTTTATGCAAAATAAAAATTTAATTCTTTATTTTTATTGATATTCATGATATTGAAATTAATTATCATTATAAGAATTAAATAAAAAATTCAAGTGTTAATATAATTTTTTCTTATAAAAATTAATATAAATTTAATTAGAACAATTAAACAAATAAAAAAACTCAACCATTAATATAATTTTTTTTCATAGAGAAATAAAATAAAATAAATATAATTTAAATTGTAAATATTAGAAACAAATAAAATAACTAAAAAAATAAAATAACTAAAAAAATAAAGAATAAACAAATAGAAAATGCAAAAAAAAGTAAAAAAAAAAAGAACCAAAAAAAAACTAAAAAAGAAAAAAAAAATAAAGAATGTTTAAACTAAGGATCAAACTTAGGACTTCAAAGTATAATTAAGTTAAAGTGATAATTAGCCACAACCACCACTGCCAAACCAAAAGCAATCTCTAATGCACCTGAGCTTTGCCGTTGTCGCACATATAAAAGGCTCTACATTTCTCTATGTTAAGTCCCTATGATAAAATTGGAAAAAAAAAATCAAAACCCATATGAAATCTTAACCTCACTTACAAAATAAAAAAAAAAAAAATCTTTTCTCATAAAAATTTACCAAGAAAATTTGAAAAAAGAAAAAAAAATGACATGCCCATGATAAAACAAGAAAAGAGAAAGTAAAAAGACCAAGAAAGAAACAGTCCAAAGTGACAATAAGGAGTGAAAATTGCTGAGCAGGGTTTGGTGATTGCCCATATCACTGCAAACATATTAAACAAGCAAAAGAAAGGAAGCAACACATGATTAACTCATGAATTTGTTGAGGTTGGTGATTTCCTAATCTTGGCTTTACGAGAGAATTTATGATTAATTTAAATTAAATAAAAAATTATTGATTCTTTCCTTTCTCTCCTTCCCCAGCCATAAAAATTAAGCAAATTGGTTACTCTCACCTTCATCAAGCCATTGGTTCCAAACTTCTTCTTCTTCTTCTTCTTCTCTATTTTTTTTTTTTTTAACAGAAAGAGATAGAGTTGGAAAATTTAGGCACAAAAGAGAGGGTCATTTTAGTCTTTAAACCTGCTTTTAAAGATGGAAAACTAAAAAATTAGATAGAATAACTAATTTATTAACGAAAACAAAATTCATGATCTATTTAATTAGTTTGATAAAAAAAAAAAAAAGGATGACTGTATTTGTTTGATTAAACCTAAAGGATGAAATAATAATTCATCTTAAAAATAATAATTTAAATATTAAATTAATAATTTTATTATTATAGATGCACATATATAGCTGTAATTTTTTTCTTATAATTATACATACAACATAAATTTAAAATTTATTTTAAAAATTAAGATATGTATGGTTATTTTTGTTGTATATTTCATATATTTCACAAAATTTATTAATTATATATAAGTAAAAAAATTTGATATGCAATATATAAATATTGTTTTTATTCATCATTTTACATTTTAATTACAATTTTAACAATGGAATTATAAAATCCTCTATAATCAATTTCAATTACTATGTGTAAATTATTGATCGCAGGCCATTTACAACTAATTACTTGCAATTGATCACTCACAATTGACTGTTACTGCTAAACAAAACAAACTCTTAATATTTATTAGTGATTAAAAGTCTAACGTCCTAACACCATTAGTTTATGCTGATCTTAATAAGCTGTCAATTAAAAAAATTGTAAATTTTCTGAAAAAAGGGTTTCATTTATATTAATATATGAAACTTTGAAATTAATTTTAAACAAGTAAATGACATTATAGATAACTCTAAAATGTGAATTCATTTGAAAACAAATTTTCTATGAATTTCACATAATTTAGATTTGGAGTAAATTTAAAATTCAATTAAATATATGATAATTTCTTAAAATATAAATAAAGAGATAGAGGAAGAGGAAGAGGGGCGGAGAGGAGAGGTGGAAGAGAGAAAATAGAAAAAAAATAACAAAAAATACCATATAGTTCCATCTATTTTCACTTTAGAGTCCATGAAATTTTTTTTTACAAAATGAAATCTGAAATTGTACCATTAATATTTTGGAATCTACAATCCTATCGTCTTTAATGGTTGTTGATGTGATATTTACGTGACATAAGTGAACTCTATTTTTTTATTTCTTTAATAATATAATTCACCACAAGGATAAGTGAAAATCCACATTAGTAATTAACATTTAAAAAAAAAAAGAAAAAAATAGTTTAAACTATTATGAAAATATGAAAATAAAAAAATATAAAGCAATAAGAACACAAGAATGGAAAAGAAGAAAAATAATTTTGTATTGTCTTTTTGGTGTATCAAATAATGCTATAAGTATCTCTATTTATATGGTAGGATTAACATAAATTACAACATAATTAATTTAAGAAATCAATTACAATAAAAAATATATAACTTAATGTAATAAAAGGATGAGTTATAGGATTCTAAAGGTCATAAGTTATAAACATCCATTTGTGAGATCTCGCCCGAGCACCGATTTGATCCACCGAGGAGAATCAAAATACTTTTCGGGAGAAACTTCACGATTGGAACTAGCTAAGAGTTCAAAAAATTGAATTTTGTAATTTGTTGTTTGTGAAAGAGAGTTGCCACTTTAATTTATTTATTTTAATTGGAAAAATTAAAGAAAAATCCAAATTGATTGACTCTAAAAATATTTAATTTATCCCAATGGAAAAGAGCACTAATTCGTGAGTGACCAAAAAGAGTTTGGGGATCATGTTTTGGTAATTACATAATTAAGAAAATATGATTTTTTTCAGTTTGGCTAAAAGTTATGAAATAACTCTTAAAAAGACAATTTTCATGTATGCATGCACATGAGTAAAATAATGAATGAATCAGTTACAGATAATAATGAAATGAAATGATAATTGTAAATAAATAAGTAAAGAATAAATCCTACTTAATTATTACAAAATCAAAATGGAATAAAATAAAGAGAATCTTTTCTCTAACTCTTATGAGTACTAGGAAAAGCACACATTTCTCAACTAAATTAATACAGAATCAAAAATAAAGCACGAATATAAATAAATCAAAGTAAAAGGGAAAATATTATTGAAAAGATTTTGGAGATAATGCCTTATTGAATGGCAGTTTGCATATCCTATTGAATATGAATCAAACACCACGTAATTCTTCCTTCTTGCGAAGGAGGAGTTTTGGAAAAATATTAGTTTGGTTTATTAATTTAATTTTGATTTTTAAATTAATAAATTTTATATCTTTTCTATTTTAGACCTAAAGAAAGATAGAATGAAAGAATCCTTGATCTGAATTTAGAATTTTAGAAATGGAAAGAAGAAAAATGATTATACCTTTGCTTTTCTTTAACCTTCGGATGAATGGGATGAGCTTAACTCCAGATCTAAGCTCAACCTTGGATTTGGGAACCTTGAAGTTAGAACCTTACACAAAAAAGGTTAGCAAAACAAAATAATAATTGCAAATTAAAAAAATTTGAACAATAGATTTTGATAGTAATTTTTAAAAGAATTTTAGCAGAATAGAAAGAAGAGCTTTTTGGGTGAGTTTTTCTCTCTAATTTCCTCCCAAAATCTATCCTAGAGAACTGAAATGGAAGCTCTATTTATAGAGCAAGGTGAAAGGGCGCCTCCTAGTGCCAGTGGCGACATCAGCGGCACATCAGTAGGTCTGGTGGCACCGATTTCATGCCAGCTGGCATGGGCGGCACGCTAGGCATGCCACCCGTGCCATTGGCACTTTAAGCTTGCCGCCTATGCCGATGGCACGCTAGGCATGCCGCCCAACCTGGTGGCACACCTGGCGCACCACAAGAGTTGATCTGACCTAGTTTCACAGTGTTTTGGCCAGTTTTGGTCCGTTTTTGATTCTTTTTGAGCCTAATTTAATTTCATGGATTTGTAATTAAGTGTTGGTCATCAAAAGCTGAAAGATTGAGGAAATTTATTTTTCGATGGGGCAATGCCCCTTTGACCTCTGCCCACTAATTGGCTAGTGGGACTACCGTACTGGCTCTGTATAGTGTATTAATTTTGACAGGTGTTAAGCTGCAGTCGAATTTCAAGGCTACAAATTTGAGAGTTCATAGCTGCCCCCTCATCAAAATTGGCTTTGAGCAAAAGGCGATTCTGATGATAGTGGACCCTAGGAAAATATGCCACTTTTGGGCTTGTGCTTGTGCCACATCGGATTTTTGGCTTATATGTTCTTGTGCCATGTTAGATTTTTGGCTACGCCATGTTAGACCATAGGCTTATGCCATGTTAGATTATGGGCTTATGGCTTGTGTTTGTCATGCATAAAGGCATTCATGCTTGTGCAAATTGAACATTGTGAAGGATAAACATGGTATAAAAACATGAACCTTTTGAGGGGGGGCCTCCTAAGATAAATGACATTTTATCTATGGCTATCAGTTCGACCTCAATGTTGGTTATGAGAATGATCTTGGTTTATTTCAATTAAAGCTATCTGTCCGGCCTAAATGTTGGAGGTAAATATGATTTAATGAATTTTAATCAAGGCTATCTGTTCAGCCTAGACTTTAAGATTTAGAGATTTGGTCCACCTAGGGAATTCAAATTGGTTTAGCAAGGCCACCTGTTTGGCCCTACTATTAGGGAGATTATAATCAAAGTTATCTGTTTGGCTTTAATGTTTGGGAAGATTAGGATCAAAGCTATCTGTTTGGCTTTGATGGTTGGGAGGATTAAGGTCAAAGCTATCTGTTTAGTTTTGGTGGTTGGGAGGGTTAAGGTTAAAGCTATCTGTTTAGCCTTAATGTTAAAAAAGTTAGGATCAAAACTATCTGTTCGGCTTTGGTATTGGAAGGAATAAGGTCAAAGCTATTTATTTGGCCTTGATGTTAGAAAAGTTAGGATCAATACTATTTGGTCGGCCTTGATGTTAGAAGGATTAGGATCAAAACTATCTATTTAGCTTTAATATTGGAAAAGTTAGGATCAATGCTATATGTTAGGCCTTAATGTTAGAAGGATTGGGATCAAAACTATCTGTTCGGCTTTGATTTGGGAAAGATGAGGGGTATGGGAATGTCAACATGGGTGGCTCGACTCAGTTTGCCCATTGAAAGTTATGGTTGAGGATCAGTCTTTGTAGGGAAAGGTCTTAGCTAAGAAGGGTAGGTCTAGTTAAGAAATGCATTTGAAAAGCTCAGTCTGATTTTCCCTTAAAGGAGATCATGGACTTCATAAATGAAGGCTTTTTGGGAGTAGGTTTCATGGCGAAGGCTTTTTGGGAGTGAGCTTCATGGCCAAAGCTTCTTGTTTTAGGCTTTATAATGAAGGCTTTTGGTTTTGGGCTTCATGGCGAAAGCTTCTGGATCTAGGCTTCATGGCGAAGGCTTTTAGTTTTGGATTTCATGGTGTGAGGCCTCGCCCGAGCACTGGTCCGATCCGCTGAGGGGAATCAAAATACTCTTTGGGAGAAACTTCACAATTGGAACTCACTATGAGTTCAAGAAATTGTACTTTGCAATTTGTTATTTGTGAAAGAGAGTCGTTGCTTTAGTTTACTTGTTTTAATTAGGAAAATTAAAGAAAACCCAAAATGATTGACTCCAAATAATATTTGATTTATCCCAACAGAAAAGCACTAATCCATGAGTGACTAAAGAGGGCTCGGGAATAAAGTTTTGGTAATTACACAAATTGGGAAAATATGATTTTCTTCAATTTGGCTAAAAGTTACAAAATAACTCTTAAAAAAGAAATTTTCATGTATAAATGAACAGGAATAGAATGATGAATGAAATAGATATATATGACAGAATGAAATGAAATGACAACTATAAATGAATAAGTAAAGAATAAATCCTACTTAATTATTACAAAACCAAAATGGAATAAAATAAAGAGGATCTTTTCTCTAGCCCTTATAAGTACTAGGAAAATCACACATTCCTCAATTAAATTAAAAAAATGAAAATACAGAATTAAAAATAAAGCATTAATACAAATGAATAACAAAGTTTAGGGGGGAAATGTTATTAAAAAGATTTTGGAGTTGATGCCTTACAAAATGGTAGCCTACGTATCCTATTGAATAGGAATCAAACCCTACGCAGTTCTTTCTTCTTGCAAAGGAGGGGTTATGAAAAATGTTGGTTTGGTTTATTAATTTAATTCTAATCTTTAAATTAATAAATTTTAGATCTTTTTTTATTTAGACTTAAAGAGAATTCTAAATCTGAAGAAAAAAGGAATTATACCTTTACTTTTCTTAATTTTTGGATGAACGAAATGAGTTTAGCTACTGATCTAAGCTCCACCTTGGATTCAAAACTCTGAATTTGAACCTTAATAGTAAAAGGTTAGCAAAATAGTATAATAAATACAAATCAAAATAATTCAAAATGATAGATTTTAGTATCAAATTTCAAAGAGAATTTTAACACAAAAAGTATAACAATATAAGAGAGTTTATGCCTCAAAAATCATGCCAAATGAGCTTGAAAGAGGCTTTTTTATAGAGAAGCTAATTGTGCCGGCCAATGTGCTACCTATGCTACTGGTAAGCTGGCCGTGCCGCCCTGCTGCCGGTATGCCTGATGTGCCACCCAAAGTGGTGGCATGCCTGGTGCATAGCCAAACTACTAGTCCAACCTGATTTTGCACTATTTTGGCCGTTTCTAGTATGTTTCTGATCCAATTTGAGCTTGGTTAATTCTATGGGTTTGTAACTGAAAAACAATCAACTAGAGGTGGAATTTTGAGGGTTCACACATGGCAAAGGCTTTTATGTATTGAGAATAGTTTTCTACGAGGGTGCTTTGGATGGTTAGCTTTGGCTCAGGTATGGTGCTATAGGTTTAGTCATTAGGATACCATAGGCTTATGGATAAGGGTTTTCCCTTTTGACATGGTTACATTAGAATGGTTTGCAGGCTTTAAAGATCTCAGGGATTATGTGCTTTACCAATGAGGCTTAATGATTCAAGGATTATGAGATGTTTGCCAAAGAGGTGTGAGATGGGCCTTGACTGGTTTGAGTCCTTCTTAATCGATGATAAGTGCATGAATTCCTATGTTTTGCCCCTTAATTTAGCATGTTTTATTCTTTAAATTGAGTTTCATTTGTTTTTTTAAGTGCTTTTTAGAATAATTTCTAGGAATTATTCATATTTTGGAATGCCATGATCATTTGAGCTTGTATTGCGGTTAAAAATCAAGAAACGGTGTAATTTTTGGGTAATTTTGGCTATAGACATGCCCAGTGACATGGCCATGTCACTGACATGTCATTTAGCTTGAACTCTAGTAGCTATGATATGCCCAAAGACATAACCGTGTCAATGGCCGTGTCATTTAAGTAACCTGGCCACGTAAAGCTACCAAGTTCGGACAGCTTTGAACACCTTATAGTATTTTGAGTATAACTTGAGCTACAGAAGTTCAATTGAGGTGATTTAAGAACTATTCAAAAGCTAAGAGAAAGAGCTACAAATGTTAAGAAGACTAAAGATTCTAATTCCTTCATTTTTTGACCCAAAATTGGCATGAAATCTAGATATTATATCTTGGCACCTTGCCTAACTGTGTTGATATGGCAAAAAATGGCCAATCCATGCCTGACACCTATCCAAACTTAATGAGCCTCAACGAACTATAAAAGAATATAATTTACATCAAAAAAAGAGAGCTATTTCCTAGGTTTTCAATAGCCACCCTCATAAAGAGGTGAGGGAGAGTTTTGTGCAAAATTTTCGTGTTGAAGATCTAATATGCTGTAGATTTTAAAGAGGAATGAAGATCAAAGTAGGGATTTCTCATCATCCATGGACTGTTTGAGTTTCCTTTACCTTCTCTTGTATTCTTTATTTCAATTCTCCATTATGAACTAATTTTTTATTTATCTAGATAAAGATGAACCCTAGTTCTTAATTGTATGAACTGAATAATTTGTTTTGAATCAATTTATCTTTGGATTATTTTATTCTCGTGATTTATGATATTTATTCTGATTGACAATTATCGGTTTATTGATTAGATATTGTTTCTATATTGGATGAGTAGAGATATCCTGATATAGATAGATCACTCATGGGAATTAAGGGTTGATTGGGGTACTAAAGATAGACCTACAAGACTTCTTTAGATATTAATCTCTTGAATTTAATGCTGCTCCTATTTGATTATAGGTTGAGAAGAGATTCCCCTATAAACCTTAAGAAGTTAGGGATTTAATCACTTAAGAAAGATTTTTATCTAATTTAGTGAGAGTCCAATTGAATTCATTATTCGAATGATTCATACCATTATTCTTAAAATAAATGAGAGGCTAGGGGAATCCAATATCTAGATGAACTTAACTATTGATTTTCTATCATCTATCCTTTATTGCTTTCATAGATTAGTTTTAAATATTTTAGTTTAATTAATCTTAAAGTTGGTTTAACTAGACAATAGTTTAAGTTTGAACTAGTACTTGTGTTGGTGTCTATGTGGATCGACCTCATTACTACTATACTACCTGAATGATAGGTGCACTTGCCCAGAGTAAGGATAGAATTAGTCGTCAAGCTATTATAAATGTAAACCTCCTGGTGTCGCAAAGCGTGCATCAATCAACTTAAGGATGATAGGCTTTTGGGAGATATTCCTTGACTTTTGGTTTTGCCAAAGGAACTAGATTCAAAGATGATGAGTCCTGATAGACTTGGGAAGGATGAAAAGTTTGAGAATGGTTTGAAGGTAGGCTAAAACTTCCAAAAAGAATCATAGAGGTTGTACGGTTTAGCCATTTATAGCATGATTCATGAAAAAGAGAAAGTCAAGCTTTTCTTGTTGTTTGAGATTGAAGAGACTCTTAGAGTACTACTTAATTGGTTTGACTTAATGACTGCATTGGCTAAAATAAAGAGCCCATAGGAATGGCTAAAGGGCTAGTGGAAGGAGACAACTTGGGGATCATGCTCCCAAATGAGAGATAGAGATATGATAGATCGAAGTTATATGTGAGATTGTGCCTTAGCTCTTTGAGCTAAGGGACAAGATAGATTTGACAAGACAAGCCAAGAAGACATGCCCTTATTGTAAGATAAGGGCATAGAAGATAGTATATCACTAGAGAATGAACCTCTAGTGAGGAAGGATAACTTTGGAGACATAAGACGAGGTAGATTTGAATTGAAAACTTTAGACATAAGGGAAGATGATTTGGGTGAGCTTTCTCTCTCTCTCAGCTCTGACTTTTGCCTAAGCCGCCCTTTTGGTTTTTCAACTTAGCGAGCTTGAATTAGTGAAATTTGAAAGAATAAAATATTCCACCATGATTTAGGTTGCTACTCTTCTTCATATTGAAGGGCTCTGACCTTTGAATTCTAGATTTCACAAAGGTATTTTCTGAACTTGTTGCCCCTTGTTGAGGTGTATCATTTGATTACTCAATATGCAATAGGTAATTCCATTTGATTTGCTTTCTATGCTTTAAATATTTGATGAGATGTCTACTTCTTGACCTTTTTTGATTTAGGAGTTGATGAAGTGATTGTTGATTTGTAAGAATGAGAGCATCTCAAAATATGCTAATTGTGGTGGGTTAAATCTCTACCCCTCTCTCTCTCTCTCTCTCTCTCTCTCTCTCTCTCTCTCTTTTCAAGGCTCATCCATGTCAGATAAACAAGGAAGATAGGAAAATTAATGCATAAATAATGAAAAGAAAATGTAGATGCATTACTATAAAGGAAACTTTATTACAAGATGACAAAAAGAAATCGCTATGGTCGACAAGAATACAAAAAAAAAAAAAAAAAGACAAACTCTGACTCAGATTTGGACTCAAACTTTGAGATTTGGACTCAAGCTTAAACTTGGAATTCAATCTTAGACGTGTCAGATTAGCTAAACTTGAACTACTCCATAACATGCCTTCTGGGGCTGAGGTAAGGTGGGGTTAAGTCAGAATTAGATTCCTCATTACTGTTCAGATTGGTGGTGGGAAATTCAGCTTGAAATGATTTACTTTTGATGCAATCTTTAACTTTTGATGCAGTTGCAACCAAAGCTCTAGAGGTGGGCAGGTATTGTGTTAACAAGTGGGCTCTATAGGTTGGAAGTAGATTCTCGACAAGGATATCCACATGTTCTTGCTCAGTTCGTCTGTTTACCATTTGAGCAACTTTAGCCCTCCACCTTATAAGGAACATGGAGAAGGACTCACTTAAAAGTTGCTTTGCAGTTTCTAAATCCCTTCTTGTAACATGCATTTCAATATTGTAATGGTACTATTCGACAAATGCCTTGCAAATGTCCTTCCAAGTCTATTTTTGGATATCATCCAAGTTAATAAACCATCTTAAGGGAGGATTAGTAAGAGTTTGCTGAAAAAGTTGAGCAAAGAGCTCATTGTTGATACTAAAAGGATGCATTGCCCCAGTGTACATCTTTAAATGGATCTTAGGGCAAGTAGTATCATCAAGTCTGTCCAAATTTAGCATCTTAAACTTTAGTGGTAACCAGGCATTGGGAAATAAACTCAGGGAGCTTGTATCAACTAGGTCCTCTTTCTTCTTCAGATTCTTTAGCACTTTTTGCATATGCTCAACCTTTTCCACGAAGGCTTCAAGTTCAGGGTTGGCTTCATTCCCTTGTAAAGGATCTACGGGTCAGGAAGCAAGAGTAGGGGTAAAATTTAATTGTTGAATTGTCATGGGTTAAAAATGTGAGTTATTTTTAAGGAATTCAGGTGATGGAATGGGTAGTGGTGGAATGGTGTTAGTTGCTGCAAGTTCTTTGTCTTTGGAATCAACTCTGGTAGTGGATCTAAAAATAGGATAAAGAGTAGGCTTTGGGTCTGGTTTGAGTAGTTTTGAATCAGTTGAGCTTCAGCCTAGGGAAGTCTGTTCCATTATAATGTGGACATTTTCCATGATGGCCTTCCTTTGGGCTTTGAGAAGGTTTTGAAAATAGGCATCTTGCCTTTTCATCATGGTCTCCTATTGTTCAGAGAGCTTAGCAAGAAGCTCGTTAAAGATCTCATTAACTCTAGTAGTAGTGACTTCATATCTGATAATAGACATCTTGTCAACCTTTGAAAGGAAAAAGGAACTGGGTTAGTATTAAGTTTTGGAAAAGATGGTTATGGTTGGGTATGAAGAACTAAGGACCCTAGGTTTAATGGCAATGGATGACAGTGTCTTATGGTTAGGTTAATGGTGTATGGGTAAATATGAGGCTAAAGGTGTATGATGTTAGCTAGGTCGGTATTAAGCTAAGGGAGTTAGGTCAAATTTTAGCTTTGGATGGCTAGGTTAGACTTTAGCTTTAATTAGCTACGCTAGATTTTAGTTTTGAGTGGCTAGATCAGAATTTAGCTTTGATTATCTAAATTAGAATTTAGCTTTAAGTAATCGGGAGTATGATTTATGAATGGTTTACCATGGGTTTAAGGATATAGTGACCATAGGTTTTGTGATTGGGTTATGGATGTGGCATGGATTTGGATGTTAGGTGGACCATGGGTTTAGTGATGGTTGGATAATGGGTTTGATTGGACTGGACCATAGGCTTAAATGGGCAATGGGTTTGGATAGTACTATAAAAGATGAAACCAAGTTAGCATTTAGCTTGGGTAAGGACTATGGATAAGGATGAAACTATGTCAGTGTTTAGCTTAGGTAAGGATTATGGATAAGAATGAAACTAAGTTAGTGTTTAGTTTAGGTAAGGATTATAGATAAGGATGAAGCTAAGTTTAGTGTTTAGCTTAGGTTGTGAAATATAAAAGCTAGGCCAGTGTTTAGCTTAGGTAATGGTTATATAAAAAATAGAGCTAGGTCATTCTTTAGCTTGGATAAGGATTGTGGATAAAGATGAGGATACCATAAATGAGTTTATTTTTACCATGAGTTTTGAATTTTGACCATGGGTTTAGGCAGGATTGGACCATAGGTTTAGGTGAACTATGAGTTTTGGGTTTTGACCATAGATTTAGGTGAACTATGAATTTTGGATGTTGACTATTGGTTTAGATGGACCATGGGTTTTGAGTTTTGACCATGGGTTTAGGTAAACCATGGGTTTTGGGTATTGACTATTGGTTTAAGTGAACTATGGGTTTTGGGTATTGACCATTAGTTTAGGTGAACCTTTTAGGTATTGATCATCGGTCTAGGTGAACCATGGATTTTGAGTTTTTTGACCATAAGTTTAGGTGAACCATGGATTTTAGGTGTAAAGATGTTTGGATAGGTTTTGGACTCTTCACAAGGTTCAAGCTATATATGCATGTATGCATGAATGTTAAAAAAGGTTTCATGAAATGCCAAGTTCAGTATTATGGTGCATACAATCCTAAAGGAAGGTTCTATAAGTTATTACATGAAAGGGTTAGGGCGGTTTGAAGGGAATCCATCACACTAGAGATGCGATATACCTAACCACATATGAGACAAGGAGTCTCGTGTGGATCCAAAGGTACGTACATACTCATTACACCTTTAAAAGGATTAGAGGGTACATCGTGGTTTAGATGATTTCACTATCGGCAAGCAGACCTAAGAAAGGTTACTCACTTTATGTTACTTTTTATCCTTTGTTTTCCTAGGAAGCTAGGGTTTTTGGACAAAGAATCCAATGTAGTGATGCATGAAAAGAGTTATTTCGTATTAAAGCCAAACTTGATATTTTACTAAAATTAATCCACTTTATCTTTTATTTGAAAAAGATTTTGAAGTCCCCAGTAGAGTCGCCAACTATGAGGCATCGCCCGAGCATCAGTCCAATCTGCTGAGGAGAATCAAAATGCTTTTTAGGAGAAACTCCGTGATTAAAACTCGTTGTGAGTTTAGAAAATTGAGTTTTGTAATTTGTTGTTTGTGAAAGAGAGTCGTTATTTTAATTTATTTATTTTAATTGGAAAAATTAAAGAAAAACCCAAATCGATTGACTCCAAAAATATTTGATTTATGCCAATGGAAAAGACCACTAATCCTGCCAGTGACCAAAGAGGATTTGGGGATTAGGTTTTGGTAATTACACAATTAAGAAAATATGATTTTCTTTAGTTTGGTTAAAATTTGTGAAATAACTCTTAAAAAGGCAATTTTCGTGTATACTTGCATCGGAGTAAAATGATGAATGAATAAGTTATAGATGATAATGAAATGAAATGACAATTGTAAATAAATAAGTAAAGAATAAATCCTACTTAATTATAACAAAATCAAAACGGAATAAAATAAAGAGAATCTTTTCTCTAGCCCTTATGAGTACTAGGAAAAGCACATATTTCTCAATTAAATTAATACGGAATCAGAAATAAAGCACGAATACAAATAAATCAAAATAAAAAGGGAAAATGTTGTTGAAAAGATTTTGGAATTAATGCCTTACTGAATGGTAGCCTGCGTATCTTATTGAATAGGAATCAAACTGATGTGGGTCAAATTTAATACCCTAGTCTCTAAGACTAAGTACAGAGTGAGTAGAGTGTCGAACTCTAGGGAATTTGGAGCAATTTTATATTAACCGGGTAATTACTAAGATGGATAGGCAAACAACAAACAAAAGATTTTAATTTATTCTATCTAATCTAAAATACTAAGTTTTATTATTACTTTAATTAATAACAAAAATAGAATTATAATTCAGAATTAATTTTGAACTATAAGAGTTAACAACATATAAACATATGCAATGATTGGAGAATATGACCATCAGTCCTTAAAAGCAACTCTCATTGTCAATTAAGGGTATTTTCATTTAGAATCTACAAGCACTCTTATGACATTATAGGGATAAACAAAAACCATTAAGTTCCATGCCAATTCTTTAACCCCTCAAAGTGGATTTCTTGTCTCCAGGTACTTTCCTATCCTTTAAGTAATTTCAATTGCATTTCCACCAAAATGCCCCAACTTTCGTTGTGAACAAAATGATTAACAAGTTATATATGGTGATCAAGCATACATAACACAATATAGCACTGAATTGAAACGAAATCATTCATGCCTATTAAGAATGTAGTTCATAAAATTAATTCATCATTGCAATTCTAACAACCTATTAGACTAAGTACATTGTAAAATATGTCATAGAAATAATGCAAGAATTCTTTAATAAAATAAAAATAGAAGAAAGGAAGAAAGATTAATGAATAAAAACTCCTTTATTCTTTGGGAAATGACTTGCACAATTCTTGAAGTGGAAGTGCCTTTTGGAAGGACACTTGATCCAAGTAATTAATTCTAATAAGGTGTTTACAATGATTTTAAGGAAGTTTTTTTTCCTATGTAATACAAATGTATATCTCTACTTTGTATTTTGATTTTCTAGATGTCTTTTACAGAAGAAACTTCAACTATTTAAAGGCTTTGAACAGTTAAAAGTCATAACATTTCATAAAGAAATGCAACACTTTGTGAAAAGTCACCTAATAACTGCTTTAGAAAATTCAAGGGCATTTTGGTCAATTCAGATGGCAAAATTAGACTTTGAGGTCTTCATGAAAGTTGTAGGCCTTTTTATCAGCTTTCCATAGCCTCTTGAATTGTTTCAATCCGAGTTGTGTAGATGAAATTATGACTGAAACATTGCAGATTGTTCGTGAAGAAATGCAACACTTTGTGAAAAGTCACCTAATAACTGCTTTAGAAACTTCAAAGGCATTTCAGACAATTCAGATGGAAAAATTAGACTTCGAGGTCTCATGAAAGTTGTAGGTCTTTTTTATCAGCTTTCCATAGCCTCTTGAATCGTTTCAATCCGAGTTGTGTAGAGGAAGTTATGACTGAAATATTGCAGACTATTCGTGAATAATTCTGTCTTTTGGTGTGTGCCGACTTGGCACCAACTCATCCTCCACTCAATAACTCAGTACAACAAGCATTGGTGCCGACTTGGAACTAACTCAGTTGAAGGGTGCCGACTCAGCACCAATGAATTTCCAAACTTTGCTTTCTTTTTATATTTAACTCTTCTAGGAACCTCCAATACCTCCCATAACCTACTAAAACTTATAAAATTCTCTCAAAACCATCAAGTTAAGGAGAAATCTTGAGAAAATATTAGTAGAATAAATATTAAGGGAATAAAACACAAAATACATTATAATATACTAAACATATACCTAAAAAGCAACAAAAAATGTTCCTGAAATAACACTAAATCCATACCATTTTACATCACATCACAAACCCACGCAGTTCTTCCTTCTTGCGAAGGAGGAATTATGGAAAAATATTAGTTTGATTTATTAATTTAATTTTGATTTTTAAATTAATAAATTTTAAATGTTTTCTTTTTTAGATCTAAAAAAAGATAGAATGAGAGAATCCTAGATTCGTATTTAGAATTTTAGAAATGGAAAGAAGAAAAAGGATTGTACCTTTGCTTTTCTTTAACCTTCGGACGAGCTTAACTCTGGATCTAAGCTCAACCATGCCTGGATCATTTCCGATAGAAACCTAGCCCATCGCGGTCAATGTTTTTATTTTTGTTTTAATTTTTTATATAATTTAATGTATGAATTTTTTATTATATAATTATAATTGTTATATAATCCAAATTTTTTATCTGTTTACATGATTTTTTTTTAATTTGTGATAAAATCCATATGTGAGGTTTTTTTTGTTAAAAAATATTGAAATGTGACCTACAACTACCATGTTAACTGAATTTAATTTCATTATAGTGCAGTAAACTCAAAAATGCTAACGATGCAAATCCCACCCCATTTTTTTAAAAAAATTTCACCAACCCTAAAATGAAAATGGATGAAACCACATGATTTTTTTTTTTTTTTACTTCTCTTAAAGAAGAGACAAAAAGAGAGAGAGAGAGAGAGAGGAGAGAGATGAAGTGCGACTGATGGTAAGTATTTAATTTTGTCTACAATTTTAATTGCATAAATTTTGTGGAATTTTTTTTTTCAAATTTCATTAATTTTGATAGATTTTGATTTAATTATACAAAATTCAATTCATGTAATTGAAATAAATATTTTTTAACATATTAAAAATGAAAATTTTGTATTTTAATTGAACTTTACAAAATTTTATCAAATTATTTTATAACAAATAGGAAATAAAGAAAGCTTATCCTATTTCTTCTCTTATCCTTTATCTCTCTAACTTCATTCCTTTTCATCAAACTAGGAAATGGATTTGATTTTTTTTCATTTTTTAACCAAAAAATTATGCAATTTCATTTCCACCACAAAATTGATTTCCCTCTAGATCTATTTATCAATTATTTTCTATGTTGCTATCACTATTGACAAAGCAATCTCTCTCATATTGTTGGTTTGTTTCTTTTCTTTTTTTTTTTTTTTTTTGTTTAGCAATAAGGTAAAGTGATATTACAAGTCAGCTTTTGTGCATTGTACTAAGCCTATCTCTATAATCCAATTAAAGATGAAACAAAACAAATATAAATTAATTACATACCTAATATAAAATGTCTTTACAATGATAATGACAGCCTCAAGATCAATATTTTGAGAGAGAGAGAGAAAGAGAGAGACAGAGAGAGAGAGACAGAGAGAGAGAGAGAGAGAGAGAAGTGTTTAGAGAGAGTATAGAACAGAGATTTGTGGGAGAATAAAGAGAGAAAAGTATAACATACATAATTAATTTATGATTTGTTGAGGAGGAGTTAATTTGGGATGGAAAATTTGGGCCCAATCACTCTATCATCTGCTTTCTAACGAGTCGATGTCGACATAGAACTAATAAAGTGGCCCACAAACATAGAAGAGAAGATAAAAATAGGGATGTTAACTATTGGGATGCCTTAATAGTAATTTGTGACGTCAAAAATATATTTTCCCCTTAAAAATATTAGAAGGTGATTTGCTTTTTATGGTATAAATTAGGGGGTATATTTGAACATTTTTCCTAATATTTATAATATAAATGCAAGTCCTGGGCACAATCGAACCCTAGTTTATGTGATCACTCATCATTAGTTATACTTTCAAGAATAGCCTCTGATGACATTTGAGTTTCAAGAAGAATCCTTTGCTTAGGAGCTTCAAGAATTAGGAGAAGTAATCGATCCTTAACTTTAATTTTGCCTGGTTTACATTTTCTTGTTACTTATATTGCTTTGTTTTTGTGTGTAGTATCCTCCTCCACCTGAAGCTCCATATAACATATTGTGGTGAATGTGTCCTTTACACATGCAAAGACCCACACACATTAAATAAAAAAAAAAAACTTTGCCTAATAAAATAAAGCTAAATATGTTGTACATAAAGGAAGAAAATTTGCTTTTAAATTTGTTCAACAAGCCAACTTGATTTTGGTTGGCAAATGAAGTTGGCTACAAGAAGGATAAATGCCTATAAAATAGGCATTCTCTCCCTTATTTGAGTAGATAGCTAGAGAGAGCGATTTCTCTAAAGAAAAATTGAAAGAGATAGTTTTGAATGTTCGAAATTTTTTTTCCAAATAGTAAGTAACAAAATAGTGAGAAAAAAAATTTGAGGAAACACTTTAAGTGCCACTATTTTTGCGAGAGCTCATTTTAATTTTGTATTACATCTAAAGTTGGTCTAGTGGAGACTACCTTGTAGTTACTATTTATAATAGTGATATTTTTATTTGAAATTAGTCTCGTGAACGTAGCCTAAAATAAAAAGTGAACCATGTTAAATTGTTGGTGTTATTTTTATTGATCATTTTTATTCTATATTTATTTTTTATTAATTGTACTTAGTGCCCCAACAAGTGGTATTAGAGTTTGGTTAATAGATCCCCTTCAAATTCTTAGTAAAATAATTTTACTAAACTTATTATTGGCTAAAGGAGATTCACAATGGAGACAAAGACAAGCAAATGATCAATTTAAATGGTATAAATTACTACATATGGAGAAATAAGATGAAAGATCTCCAATTTATGATGAAACTGCATTTACCGATATTTACAACAAGTAAACTCGAAGACAAATCAAATTAAGAATAGGCGTTTGAGCATGAGTAATGTGCAGTTTCATCCAAATAAAATCAACACAATATAAATTAAAATCTTATTGGGCCAATAACTCATTTATTCCATATATCTCAGAAAGTAATAAATTATAAAAATGTTCTGCTTAACAACAGATTACAACTCTTTAAAATACATAACTGAGTATTGAACAGAATACAAGTACAAGATGCAACATTGCGGAGTTCTAGAGCTATAATAACAAATATACATATATTATATACATTTCTGAATACTCAATAGTACAAACTATTGCCGAAGGGAAATTGGTAGTTTACTTATTTACATTTCCTTCTCAAGCTCATTCCCTGACCTGAAAACAACGAAAATGAACAGGAATGAGTGTCCGACTTAGTGAATGATACCAATTAATATATTAAACTGGTATCCCTCAAATAGACTGTAATTCACATGATATGCACTATGTTACAGAAACAAATAGATCATCCAATCAAATAAGGATGGGGTATGGTCCACAATACCACACTGATACTCAATACTCAATAAGGGGAGTCAATCCCCCTACTCTGGCTCTCTAAATCCAATAATCTGTCTCTTATATCCAAGGGGCATGGCCGTCATTAGTCTGTACCACACAGCCCTGATCCGATTGACAGCGGCCCTGGCGATGAGCCGGCCTGGCCAGCATCCATCAGTCATAGCTCATCTTTTGAATCTCATCATAATCCAAATCATAACCATAACAAATCCATAATCTTAAGTGGTACTGTATCCTCCCGACCTCCATCCATCAATCACAACTATAGTATGGCACAGAATACAGAATATCAATTCATAATTCACAGTCAAATGTTACATGCTTATATATGCAGTAGTAGTGCATAATATACATATATATACACACAGCAATGCATATGAAGTGGAAACAAGATAATATATCAGTGAGTATTACTCATCTAACTGTCGACGCTTTCGACCGACTTCCCTTAGAAGAGCAGCCTTGGAACCAGGAAGACGCCAGACACCGACACCTCGCAACAATGGATATCAGGATAAGAATCATACTGAATCCAAAGACAGACTCGACAGTCTAACAATTACTCTAAGGACTACCAAACATAGAATAACTTATTTAAATGACTGAAATACAAGGGTTTCGGGTTAACCTTCATAAATTTCGATCATACGAATGTCAAGGATCGCACCGAAACATCGAAACGGAACTGCTGGTCTGCTCCACGCGCCGCCGTCGGCTGGCCACGCATCGCCGCTGCTAGTGGCGGATCCGGGGAAGCTCCACACCAGTAGGTTCACCTCAACTCCAGGAGCACAAAAACGGTCACCACTCGCCGTCACTCGCCCTCCAGCCACCGGAAAATGCCTCCAAAATTACGATTTTGCATTTTTCGATCTCCTCCTCCGGTGGCCCTCAAGGGGCAAGGTAGGTACCAAAATGAAACTCTCATCCTCAGGAGTTGAATGAGACCAACCTTGCTTGATTTGGCTGCCGGAGTCGGCCGAAATCTGCAGTTGAAATCTCGGTGCCCGGCAGTCCTTCTCTCCTCGCATACACCGCCGTGCCACCGCCGATCATCGTGCTGCCACCTCCCTCGAGATCGCCGGTCCATCCTCTACCCAATGGCGCCCGCTGGAACGCCACCAAACTCCTCTCTCTCTCTCTCGGCCTCTCCCTTTCTCTCTCCTCCTCCCTCTCTGTTTCCCATTCTGCTTCTTCCCCCAAAACGTCCCCGTTTCACCTCTTGGACCAATCACCTCACTTCCTTTCTTCTTCTTCTTTTAATTAACTTAAAACACAATTATGCTATATATATATATATATTCTAAACCTTATAATATAAATATAATACTATATACATATATATACAAATTAACAATAATAATAATAATAATAATAATAATTAAACTCATAATATTAATTAATACCTTTATTAATACTCAAAAAACAATTCCTCCAAAACCCACATTAACAATATCATAATAATATACATATATAATATTGTAATAAAATTACTATTAATAATACATATTCAAATTGTTTAAATATTTATAATTTAGTAAAATATAATTTCAATTCTTACTTTAATAAGGAAAATAATAAAATATACTTTATAATAAAATATAACTTATAATATTTACTTAATTAAATAATAAAATATTATCATTCCGTACAAAATAGGATTTTATAAAATAAATAAAAATTCAGGGTGTTTCACTAAATATTTATTTTTAATAAAATAACCATAATAAAAATATTTGAAACTAATATAAAAATAAAAACATTCAATTAGTAAAAATGCAATCATAAAATTAATCATAATATATATTACAAAAATATTAATTAATAAAAAAATATATTTTATATAATATGAAAATATTAAGTTATGTTAATCAAAAATATATATACTTTAATCAATTTGAATTAGCAAAAAATTTATAAAAGTGTTAAAATATATTTTTACAATGTTAAAATTATTAAGTTAATAATAATAATAATAAAATTATTTACAAATTTATTAACCGAGTTATTTATAAAATTGTTCAAAATTTTATAACCAAATTATTTATGAATCTAACAAATCAAAATTTATTTCACATAAATTCTGTCTATTTATTTATTACATTTTAAAATAAAATTCAAATTTAATTTATCTAAAAAGTAATCATAGTATAAAATAATTTTTATCAAATCACGCACTAAATGAGATAAGTTGCATATCACCTTGGCCATTAAGACAGCAAATTATGATTTTCTATCCCCTCCTTAGAAAGCCTATTGTATGCTATATGTTTTATCTTCCTTTTTTTCTTTTGCCCAATGTGTTTAATCATTACACCAGGCCAAACATGTTATTGTCCGGATGTCTCATCTCACCATAACAACGCCAGGTGTCCCAAAAAATTTTGATGACTTCCCATCACTAATAATGACCCTTCTTTTTCACTCTTAGTCAATATCCACGGTTAAATTAGTTGAATTCTTTTCCGGTGAAGATCTTATTCGTGTGATAGATATCAAAATGTAGCAGTGAAAGAGCTAATGTTGATGGTGTTGGGAGGTCTCCAGCGGCTGGACTTTGAATTCAAGTTGGCCGTGTCGAATTCCGACGGACAGAGATGGATGAACGCGATGGCAGTCGTGTTTCTCTCCCCTCAATTTTGCATATCTGTTATTATTAATATTATTTTTTATCCAATTCTCTCTCTTCAATCTACTGCTTCCTTCAATTTTCCTTCTAGATTAGTTTTTTTTTTTTTTTTTTAACACTTTGATTTGCTGATTTTGTTGATCGGTAATATGATTTTGTAATGAAAATAGACAGAAAAATTAAATCCGGTGTTAGGAGCTCAACTTTTTGTGGCGGTCCCACGGATGGCGTGGATTTGATATGATCATAATCTATCCGGTGGCTTTATTGAGTGGTTTATTTACGGGTAACTTGTAAACGGGAGAAAGAGAAGGGTTTGGAATTTTTCAGAGATTGTCCCCTTGAGAAGACTATTGAACAATTAGCAATAGATTAGAGCAAGAACGCAGGTAATAATTTGAGAAAATAATAAAAATAATTTTGATACATAGATTTTATGTGAAAAATTCTAAACAAATTAAAATAAAAGTCACGGGTAAGGATAGAAGAATTTTACTATGAGAAATAATAGGAATTGCAATATTCTCTCTAAATCACAAGGAGATAATAATAATAATAACTTTTCTTGAAAATAAGAAAAATACACATTAAATATATTTATTTATTTTTTTAATATTTTTCTCACACAAAAAAAACTCTTTCAATTTAGAAACTCTCTCAATTACTTAGAGAATTTGGGATAATAGAATAAGGGGGTGAGGGAGCCTTTATATAGGCTCCCAACTAAATGAAACATAGCTTACAAAATGCAAGCTGTGTTTCATTTGTCAAATATGGAGGCACAAATTCGGTGCCTCCATATTTGAATTGTAACTTCAACAATCTTTCACTTGAAGATTTGATTAAGGATCAATCAATCTTCACACTATTTTTTCTTCCTTGCCATTTCCTGTTGCTCATGTTTTTGCTAGGCCGCCAGAGGATCGACACAAAATAAACTTATCAGTATTGACTACCTTTGTCATAAAATCTACTAGGCTTTCTTTCGTATGAATTTTCTGCATATTCATTGTTCCTTCTTCCACTTTCTCACGAACGAAGTGGTACTGAACTCGAATGTGCTTTGTCTTTGAATGAAAAGATGGATTCTTTGCAAGATGCAAGGCACTATGACTGTCAAAAAATAAACAAATCTTTTCCTGTTTGTGCCCGAGTTCTTCCATTATCATTTTCAACCAGACTGCTTCTTTACTGGTTTGTGTAGCTGCTATATACTCTGCTTCTGTTGTTGATGTAGCCACAACTGACTGCAGTTTTGAAACCCAACTTACTGCTCCTCCAGCAAGAATAAACACATAACCTGTAGTGGATTTACTTTTATCCAAATCACCTGCATAATCTGAGTCAACATACCCTCTGACAGTAAAGTCTAATCCTTCATAACATAATGCAACATCTGAAGTTCCCTTAATGTATCTCAGGACCCTTTTCACAGCATTCCAATGCTCTCTATCAGGATTCACCATGTATCTACTAACTACTCCCACTGCATGTGCGATGTCTAGTCTTGTCCAAATTAGAGTAAACATTAAACTTCCCACTGCTAATGCATACGGTACTCGAGACATCTCCATCCTCCATACTTCAGTGCTAGGACTCATCTTAGAGGATAACTTGAAATTAACAAGAAGTGGGGTAGAAATTGGCTTACAATCTTGCATGTTGAAGCGTCACAAGATCTTCTTTAAATAATTCTTTTGAGAAAGCCAAATCTTCCTCTTATTTTTGTCTCGGTGAATTTGCATCCTTAGAATCTTGTTTGCAGGCCTAAGTCCTTCATTTCAAACTCTCTAACCAACTGAGCCTTCAAATCTTTGACATGATCTTTGTTGGGACTTGCCACTAACATGTCATCTACATACAACAGCAAGATGATAAAATCATTTCCACTAAACCTCTTGACATATGCACAAGGGTCTGCATTAAGTCTGTTATATCCAAGGCTCATGATGAAGGAATCAAATCTCTTATACCAACACCTCGGCACCTGTTTGAGACTGTACAGAGATTTGTTCAACCTATAAACCAAGTTCTCTTTTTCTTTTTCTTCAAATCCTTCTGGTTGGAGCATATAAATTTCTTCTTCAAGATCTCCATGAAGAAATACAGTTTTCGCATCTAACTGCTCTAAATGTAGGTCAAGAGTAGCACACATTGCCAGAACTATTCGGACTGTATTAAGTCAAACCACAGGGGAAAATATCTCATTAAAATCAATCCCTTCTTTCTGAGCATACCCTTTTACAAACAATCTTGCACGATACCGCTCCACTTGATCATTACTGTTTCGTTTGATCTTGAAGACCCATTTATTGCCAATAGGCCTTCTTCCTTGTGGTAATGGCACAAGCTCCCAAGTCTTGTTTTTATGAAGAGCTTCCATTTTCTCCTGCATTGCCACTATCCACTGAGATGCATCTGAACTATTCATTGCTTTTTGGAGAGTTGATGGCTTTCCTTCCTCTGTTAGAAGGCAGTATGCAACATTGCTTTCCATAAAATAATTAGACTGCCATGCTGGTGTTTTTCTTTCACGAGTTGACCATCTAACTTCTGTAGTTTCAGACTCAACTGGTTCTCGTTCCTCAATTTTTGGAATTACTTCAGAAGAATCCTTTGAATCAGACTCTTTTTCCACCTGTACCATTGTTGTTTATAGTCCTTTGTTTGAACTGCTACTATCACCTTTCTCTTGCAGCTTCCCTTTTACAAATATCACATTTCTGCTGATGACAACCTTATGGGTAGTGGGATCCCATAGGTGATACCTCTTTACTCCATCAGCATAACCCAAAAATATGCATTTTCTAGATTTTGGATCTAACTTTGTAGTCTCTTGGGTGTTGTACATCACGTATACAGGACTTCAGAACACATGGAGGTTTGAATAATCAACAGGTTTTCCCGTCCACATCTCCATCGGTGTTTTCAACTCAATTGCAGTTGATGGTGACCGATTGCTCACATAACAGACGGTGTTGACTATTTCTGCCCAAAATATTTTTTCTAGACCAGCAGCTCCTAACATGGCCCTTGTTCTTTCCAATAGAGTTCTGTTCATTCGCTTTGCCACTCCATTTTGTTGAGAAGTGTATGCTGTAATGAACTGTCTCTTAATACCTTATTGATTACAAAAGTCAGCAAACTCATTGCTAGTATATTCTCCTTCATTATCTGTCCTCAAACACTTAATCTTTCCCCCAAATTCAAGTTCTATCCGCGCTTTGAATTTTTTAAAAACTGAAAACACATCTGCTTTTCCCTTAATAGGAAATACCCAACATCTCCTGAAATAATAATCTATGAAGGACACAAAGTACTTTGCTCCTCCCAAGGACGTAATCGGTGCTTGCTATACATCAGAGTAAACCAATTCTAGAACTTTGTTGCTTCTAAAATTTGATGTGTTAAATTTTATTCTATACTGCTTGCTTGTAATACAATGCTTAGAAAAGGTAAGGACACCTTTGTCAGTCCCGAAAGTATATTTTTCTCTGTAAGAATTTTCATTCCTTGTTCAGACATATGCGCAAGTTTGTAATGCCACATTATTGCAGATTTGTCATTCAAATTACTTGAAAAAACTAATGCTTCTCCTTCCTGTACAGTCTCTTCCATCACTATATACAAGTTTGCAGCCTTTTTCTGTCTTTTCATAAGTACAAGTGCGCCATGTATTATTTTCTTAATTCCATTCTAGGTTTTAATCCTGCATCCAAAATCATCCAGCTGTCCTTTAGACAATAGATTTTTTTGCGAATCCTCCGCATGTCACACGTTTTGAATAATGCAAATTGTACCATCATATATTTTCAGCTTGATGGTTCCAATACCGATAATCTTCAAGGCATAATTATTAAACGTGTACATAGATCCTCCTAAGATAGGTTCATAATGATGGAACCACTCTCTCCGAGAGGTCATGTGAAATGAGGCTCTAGAGTCAATGAGCCATACATCAGCAAATCTTTTTCTGCCTTCCGAAGTCGTAGCTGCTTCACAAAACAAAGCTTCTCCTTCATTTGAGGTA
The DNA here is from genome assembly GCA_947687605.1 of Reutealis trisperma. Classification (NCBI taxonomy): domain Eukaryota; kingdom Viridiplantae; phylum Streptophyta; class Magnoliopsida; order Malpighiales; family Euphorbiaceae; genus Reutealis; species Reutealis trisperma. Next base: position 36,181 of record CANTUT010000650.1, on the reverse strand, counting down.
GATGCTACATTTTCATGAGAACTAAAATTTTTATTTAAACTCCAGCAATCCTTCTTCAGGTGACCCTTCTTACCACAATGGTAGCACTTCATGTTCTTCTTACTTTTTGATTTGGACCTGCTATGATTTTGGCTCCCACTTGAGCCACGTTCCATTGATCTCCCTCTCATCACTATTAACACCTCTACTTGCTGTGAACTGACTAATTTGTTTTCCTTGTTTTTGCGCCGATTTTCTTCTTCAAGAATAGCAGCTGCAACATCATCGAAAACTAGATAGTCCGCAAGAATATTATTTGTAAAATTAATGATTAGTTGATCATATGAATCTGGTAGAATTTGAAGTAGAAGTTCAGCACGTTCTTGTGAATTTATTGTATATCCCAACGATGTGAGTTGAGAAAATAGCGTATTCATCATATTGATGTGCTCCGTCACTGAAGTAGATTCTGACATCCGAAAGGTGTACAATTTCCTCTTAAAAAAATTTTGTTGTGGAGTGACTTGGCCTCGTACAATTTTATGAGATGATCCCAAATCTCCTTTACTGTTTTCTTCTCCTCTATGCTAGATAATATCTCATTTGCAACTGCCAGATGAAGATTTGCAATAGTATTCCCGTCCATCTCATTTCATTTATTGTCATCTATGATTTTCGCCTGCTTATTGCTGATGGTCGCCAGGCAATTATCTTTTCTTAAGATAGCCTTCATTTTCAATTTGCACAGTGAGAAATTTTTTCCGTTAAACTTTTCAATATCAAATTTTGACGCCATTGCTTCTATCACGAACTTTTGAGCAAATCTAGCTCCTACTATTTCACGTAAATAGTAACTGTATACTAGAATAGTGATCGTAGTCTGTGAACAATATACCAGGTAAGTTCCCAAGAAAGAGAAGTGGGTCACAATGGACACACTTAAATACCAAGTTTTTCCTTAGTCAGAACTTTTCCTAGACATGTATTTTCACACTACCACACTTATTTTCAACGTACCTGTGAATAGTGCCAAATTGTATAGTACCTCAGAGTACTATTCGCAATAATAATTTTCCAAGAAAATTTTTTTTGATGTGGAAGATCAGTTAAAACTACAACCGAGCATACTCCTATTTTTCAAGAAAAATTAAAACCAATAGCTCTGATACCACTTGTTGAAAAATTAGGACCGGATTAGAGCAAGAACGCAGCTAATAATTTGAGAAAATAATGAAAATAATTTTGATATACATATTTTACGTGGAAAATCCTAAATAAATTAGGGTAAAAACCACGGGTAAAGATAGAAGAATTTCACTATGAGAAATAATAGAAATTACAACATTCTCTTTAAATTACAAGGAGATAACAATAATAACCTCTCTTGAAAATAAGAGAAACACAAACTAAATATTTTTATTTAACTGTCTAATATTTTTCTCACACTAAAAAAATTTTCTCAATTTAAAAACTCTCTCAATTGCTTAGGAAATTTGAGATAATAGAATAAAAAGGTAAGAGAGCCTTTATATAAGCTTCCAATCAAATGAAACACAGCTTGTAAAATATAATATATATTTCATTTGTCAAATATAAAGGCACAAATTCAATATATCCGTATTTGAATTGCAACTTCAACAAAGACTCCTACGCTAAAGCTAGAAAGCTGATAGAATTTGAAAAGAAAGACATAAGTGAAAGTTATGAGAAGTATTTTTATATAGAGGAGACTTTTCTACGAGCACGTGTTTTTGCGTCAAAGTATTTCGTTTTTTGTTCTTATCAACTACAAATGAATTATTTTCCAAACTGTGTCCTCTTCTACTCCACAATTGAAACAACTTAACACTGGCCAAAGCAGTCATGCTTTTCAACAAATACAATCTCTGTCTCCTCAACATTGTGCTTCTTCTCCTCATGACAACCCTTCATTCACAATCTGTTACCTCTCCACCGCCGTCTGATGGTGGCGCTACCAACCAGAGTTGGACGGAATGCTGTGATCAGGCATATGGGTTTATGCCATGTAGTAATAGTCCAGTGGGGAACTTGGTATTGATAGTTGGGTATGGATACCTCTTCTTTTTGGCTTCTACGTATTTGTCAAATGGTTGTGAGATCTTGCTTGAGATTTTGGGGCCTGGAATTGTTGGCGCCTTGTTGCTTCCTCAGCTTGCCGAACTTGCTGATGCCATGCTTATACTTGGTAATGTCTACTTCTGTATTTCTTTATTTTGGGTAATTTACAAAAATTCTACTCAGATTTGTCAAAAACATATAATCTTAGGGGACAGTGATATGTATGCTGCTTTTTTTTTTTTTTTTTTTAATTTTTATTGATGTCTTAAAATAAAAAATAAGTGAAAATCATAAAAAATTATTTATTTCATCGAATCGCACATGCTTTTAATATGCAAATTAATTTTTAATAATAATAATAATAATAATAACATCAAACAGTCTTTACTTTTGAAAAACTCTCTAAATAATTTTTTTAATAACATAATTGAGAAATAGATAATTAAAATTAGTTTATCTAATGATTAACAGTTGACAATTTTAATTTCAAACAATAAGAGTTGAATTTTCCAATTTTCAATCATTTTAAATCTTATGAACTAAATAATAATTTGTCTTAAAAATTGAAGAGGTATAATTAAAATAAATTTTTAATTTTACTCTTATCTGTAATTATTTATGGTAATTATCAATAACTTAACACATTTTGAACTAGGTTATTTAATAATAAAAATAGGTTTTTTTTTTTATAAAAAAAAAACCTATTTTTAGAGATAATTAGAGATAAGAGTAAATTACAATATATTTTAAAATAAACTCTTAAGTGTTTTAGCACTAAAAAATTAAAATTTTTATGTTTATTTGCACAAAAGTCTTATTTATTTTATTACTATCTTATATTTTAAAATTATTTTTATATTACTTGTTAAAGAAAATTTATTGTATTTAAATTTATATCAAATTATTTTATTAAATTGGCTGTAGAATTTATATATATTTTTTTTATGTTATATAATATTAATTTGATTATTTTCGGTTTAATCCCTTCAAACTTCTGACCGATATATCTTTGTCTTCATCAGTTTGAAGATTAGGCTTGGTTTGAAAACTTTGGATATTTCTCTCAATTTAGGTGAAAATCTAACCCAAACTACACATTGGAAGGGAGGGAAAATTTAGGAAAAAAAAAAAAAAACCATTTTTTCCTGATTCTCCTTTCCCCCTATAATTCTGTTTAAGGAAATTGTTTAAAATAAAATAAAAAATATTTTATTATTTCCCATCTGACATAACAATAAAATTTTTATCTTAACTTGGGCCAAATTAAGTTTTTAAACAAAATTAGACATTACAAATAATTTTAGGAACAAATTTGAGCTTTATTTATTATTATTTTTTATTTTTTATGTGTATGTTTTTGTGTTATTTTTGTTATTATTTTTAAAAATTTTTGGCCTCATCATGTGTACTGCAGTATCTGGACTTACTGGAAACTCAACAAAAGCTCAAAGGCAAGTCTTTGTAGGAATGGGTTTGTTGGTAGGATCCACTGTGGGACTTCTTACAGTAGTTTGGGGTTCCTGCATTGTTGCTGGCAAATGTGACATTAGAGAGGAAGATTCACTTGCAATAGATGGAATAGATACAAAAGGTTTCAACTTAACCGGTATGTTATTTGATTAGTGTTATGGAAGTAAATTTATCCTTTTTAATTAATTTAAAGAAATTAAAGAACTTGAACTGTCATACAAGTTTTCTTAGAATAACTTTTTTTTTTTTTGGAAAATATGTTGGAAAATGGGGTTTGACGTGTACTTCTTTTTAGCAACTTTTGAGTTTGAAGAATAATAGAATTAATTTTTTCTTATTTCTGATTAAGAAATTATACTTGCTTACATTATTTGATAGTCACATCCTTAAGAATTAGAATATTATATTTTTTACAAAGCAAATAAAATCTAGTGAAGTCGGGTGATGTTTAATAATACCAGCCAACAATTAAAGTTAAAATTTTCAATATTTAATTATTTTAAGTTGTTTGATAACGTACTTTTAACAATCTCAATTAAGTTAAAAATCATTAAAAATTATGAGTCAAAATTTTTAATTTAAAATATAGATTGAATAAAAATAAGTGATTAAATTTTTAAATATTTTTACAATTTAAAAATCATTTTATCATGCACTTAAATTTTCAGGATTTAATTTTCAATTTTACCAAATATCCGCACTTAAAAATTATTCTTAGGAAGTTTTAGTTTTTGCATAGCAATGGGCTTCTCCTTTTTTTTTGCAGTTCTTGGATGTACGTCATTTCGAGCAGTAGCCTTTTGTCCTATTCTGAGATTGATCTCACTTGTATCTATTAGCTGCTCATTTGGAATTAAGCTTCTCTGTGCTGATGTAGTTTCGCTAGTTGATTTTAAGTTTTGCAGCAGCATCTGAATTAATTGTCTTCAAGTGGTGCCTAAGTTCCATGCCCCTCTTGATTTGAGTTTTTTTTTTTTTTTTTCTTTTGGTCTTGGACGATCCGTGGATGGCTTCTCTAAAGTCTCTTTGCTGCTCTATTTGGTGCATTTTATACATTTGAGAAGTTGTGCTTAATTATGTGCCTGCTGTTTCTTTTTTCAACATTGCTGTTCTTCCTCCTCATCATGGCATTTACTTGACCCTCTCTAGGTTTGAAATTCTCTTTGTTGTAACTACACTCGACTCAACTTATGCACAAACCCTCAAATACCTCATCCTCAAGCTGCAGTCTGTTTACTTTGTTATCTCAAAGCCAAATATGCTCATGGTATTTTGCTTTAATCACAAAATAATCTACACTTCTAAGGTTTTTGTGATATTTGTTGGTGTAGTTATCTATTTTCAACTCAACAACTTTCTGATCTCTTCAATAAAGCATGAAAGGATCAATTTATTTGCTCCAACTTGAGGGGGAGTATCATGTGAAGAATGCATCAGTAACTATAGTTCAACTTGTTCCCTGTAATTATGCAATTACTTTGTAGCTGTGTGATTATTTCCTATAGTGTATGACTTTTGTTTTAAAAAACTTCATACCAATAATGAATTTAAATAGTTTTCCATGATTGCACTTGCAGGCACTGGTGTCACGGTTGATTATTGGACTCGCTATAGTGCAATGATAATGACTGCATCTATTGTCCCATTTATTGTTGTTCAATTGTCTCAATTTTCACATTCAACTACAGGAAGGCACATAGCAGTGTTAATGGCATTTGTTATCTCTCTCTTAATGTTGCTCTCGTATAGCCTTTATCAGGTATTTAATATTATATTTATTAATTATTATATTTATTAATTCTTTCAAATAATTATTATATATATTATTGTATAATATTAAGAAATATAATAGTTATATAATTATATTTATTATTAAAAAAATAATAGTTGCATTAAGGTCGACAGTCATAGTATCCACCTTAGTGCCATGTCACTAGCCTCCCTCAGAGGTATGAAATAAAAAATAAAAAATAAAAAAATTATAATTAATAAATATAATATTAATTAAAAGTAATTAATAAAAATAAATATAATAAATATCTAATAGTTCATAAATCTAATATTAATAAAGAATATTATAAATGTGATTACTAAAATTATTAAAATAGAATTAAGAAAAACCATTACCATCGTGATTTATGATTTTTTTAATATTTAATAAAAATAATGAATATATAATTAATAAATATTATATTCATTAAATATAATTATAAAAAAATATCGCATGAGCTGGCAACGGTGAGAGTTATATATATATATATATATATATATATATATATATATTAAAAAAACTTATTCACATGTGCTACTATAATTTTTAAAATAATAAATATAGTTATATAATTATTTTATTTCTCAATATTATAATAATATATATAATAATTATATGATAATTATTTAAAATAATTAATAAATATATTAATTAATAAAAATATAATATTAATTAAAAATAATTATAAACAAATTAATAAAAGTATTAAGAATAAAATTAATAATAATAAAATTATTGAAATAAAATTATAAAATATTCACAATGATAAATTTTTTAAATATTATAATAAAGTATGAAATAATTAATAAATGATAAACATAATAATTAATAAATATTATATTATATAAAAATACTTATAAAATAAAAAGAAAATTATTCACATGGTGGACAGTTAAGCTGTCGACCATTGTGAAGTTTATTCTCCATACTCCACAAATGAAGTATTGAGTATAAACAATAGTATGGTCGACAGTTAGATTGTTGACTACTATACATTCATAAAATGATTTTTTTTTTAAATTGTAAGAAATTAAAGGATAGTATCTGAATTATAAAACAATGTAATGTTTAGTGACTTTGCATATAATATCAAATGAATCATTTCCGTCTTTGGTAAATTGAGTTATTGATATGCTACTTTTTGTTACTAGGTCTGACAATATTTTATCTTAAAAAATGTCTTTGAAACTAGTTGGTTGAATGCTTATCTTGTTTTGCAAGAGCTTAAAGAAAAAAGGGAAATCAGTGTAGAAGTCCTTATTGCAAAACTAAACTCAGAATATTAGATTGCTTTCTCATAACCAACAAGCTATATACAGTACCACTTTATATACAGCTACATTACAATCCAAAACAAACTATCTTTGTAACTAACTTTCTGACTAAGCATACCAAACTAACAGACTATCTAACTAAGCATAACAAAGTAACTGATTAACAAACAGGGGTCAATAGGCAAAGCTCAATTAAGCTCTCAGCAAATTATATGCTGTAATAGTCATAGATTGTTGAGATTGTGTTGTTATTCAAAGAGCACTTGACCTTGAAACTAAAATGATCTAGTTGGTCTCTCCGCTTTTTCAGGAGAGGAGTGGAAGTCTTGAGTTTAGGTTTCGATAGCCACCAATTATTGGTAGAAATATTGGGTAGGGTCAAATTTGGGAGAAGGATGGACTGTCCGCTATATAACCCAATTAATCTCCAAGAAAAGAAAAAAGAACACATGGCATTGGTTCTTTTGGTTCATCAGGAGGAAAAATGGGGAAAAGAGAAAGGGAGTTTTAATATAACAGGGTCGACAGAGGTTTTCTTCAGTGGATTATTACAGAGGGTGTTCAAGGTTGTAGCTAAACGTTTTCTTGTTTGGTCTAATTCTCTCTTATTGAAGAATGATTTATTCTCTCAGTTGTAGATACAGGTCAAAGTTCTCCAAAAGGTATAAGCAAAAGCAATAATATGTTGATTATAAATCGTTTTTCTATTTAGCTAGACTTAGGATAAGAATGTAGCAGCTTTGCCGCCGCCGCTGCCGCCACCACCGCCCCAAAACGCAAAATTTGTTGCTTTGCCGTTATTCAACTTTGATTTTTGACCATCTTTTAATGTAATATTGGCGGTTTATGTAGGTGTTTCAACCATGGATCCAAAGGAGACAACTTGCTTATGCTAAATACAAGCATGTGATATCAGGAATTCTGAAACATTTAAGAGAGCATTCTTTCGGAAGGCTTCTGGCTGACGATGGTCAACCTGACATGGCTGTGCTGCACAAGTCTGTGTTATTTAACACTCAACATCACTTGTTTGCTTTCTTGTTCCTGCTTTTTATATAAATCTCTTGTAACTGCTGAATTTCATTATGCAACAGGTTGTTTTGTCTTATTGATGAGAATTGTGATGGTCTACTCTCTGCTTCTGAATTAAAAGCACTGGTCATAGGAATCCGATTTGAAGAGATCGACCTTAATACAGATGATGCTGTGGATCAGCTCATGAAAGATTTTGATACATCTCGTGATTGCCGAATTGATGTTTTAGAGTTTGCCAATGGTATCTCTAAATGGATTGAAAAGGCAAAGCGATCAGGAACAGCTGCGGCTCTCTCTAACCCTTCGAGCGTGTTTCTAAGCAATTTTCATGTTGTGAGTATTAGTTAATACCATCATGAATCTCGGGCTAAAACTTCACTAAAAGTCACTATATTTTACACTTATTTTTAATTTGACCACGAAAATTGATTTAATACAAATGAATCACCAAACTTTAATTTTTATTACAATGACATATAGTTTTAAGTTTTTGGGCAATAAACTCACTAGAATGATACTTAATAGAATGTTCCAAAAGAACAATTTGGTGGTGATAAGCATATTTGGGGTATGTACGCACAAAAATTCACATTTTTCCGCTAACACATCAATAGTGATACAATTGTTACTCAAATCAAATAGATGGAGAAATTAAAATTTTGTATATATGTGGACTCCATATATATTGACTAAGATTTAAAATGCCTAATTTAGCAATTAAATTATCATTCAAATGAGTTTATCACCAGAAAATTTAAATTCATATTTTATTATAATAAAAATTAAAGTTCAATGATTCATTTGCATCAAATCAAATTAATTAGAAGTGACTTTTAGTGTCATCAAATCAAATGAGTTTATCTCTTGTGTAGTACTATTATCTACTACAATCACTACATTAACTTTGCTAGTTACTTGATGGACAGCAAACGAGGAAAAAACATGCTCTATTGGGTCCTCCAGGACACGAAAAAACCAAAGTACATCAACCTGATGAAGACGTTGAAGAAGTTGAAAGCCCTAGATGGAACACTATTAAAGCAATAGCAATGTTGTTGTTGGGAGCCATTATTGTAGGTTTTTTAGCTGATCCTCTTGTGAATGCTGTCGACAAGTTTTCTAGTAAAACAAAAATTCCTTCTTTCTTCATCTCATTTATCGCATTGCCCTTGGCTACCAACTCGGGTGATGCTGTGTCAGCAATCATGTTAGCTCGTCGTAAGAAGATGAGAACTGCTTCATTGACATTTTCTGAGGTTTGTGTCTCATCTAAAGCAATTTAAGTGAATTTTGTGCTTGTTTAGATGATCTGTTAGAAGTTTAAGATTGGATTTTATATTCCCAAATGTCGATTTTCAAGTATTTATTAAACATATTAGGTGTTAGAACATAAGTTAGCATTCAAAATAATATTCTTCCATTTCAAAATATTTGTCCTTCGCTATGTTTGGGAAGTAGGTGAAAAATAAGAGGAAAGAAAATAAGAGGACAAAGTTTATTGAAATTTTTCAAAGTAAATTTTTTAATATTTTTGAAATTCCAATAATTTTTTCACCCATTTTTTCCCCCAATTTTAGGAAGAAAATGGATGAAAATTTGATTGAAATTTGAGCAAACCATTGAGTTTTTGCAAATTTCAATAGACTTTTCCCTCTTATTTTCTTTTTCCCATTTACCACCAACTTCCAAAACATAGTATTTATTTATTATTTAAAATTTCAAGAAAATATTTATTTTCTCTGTTTTAGAATATTTGTTATTTAAGATTTTGGTACAAAGATTAATAAAATAATTAAATTGTCATAATTTTAAGATAAAAAAACTAACATATTTTTTACTAATTTTGATTTAGAGAAATAAAAGCAATTGATACAAAATGTTTAGTGGAAAATAAATGAAGAGTAAAATTTAAAAAAAAATAATAAATACTTTTTTGAAATTCTAAAATGATATATAAATTGGAACAAAAAAATTTCTCTAAAACGACGAATATTATGGAACAGATGGAGTATTATTTTCTTCAACTTTTCTTTCCATTTATTCATTAATAAAAATTTGTATTAATTATTTTTATTTCACTATATCAAACTAAAAAAAGATATTTTAGTCTTTTTATTTTAAAGTTTTGATAATTTAATAATTTTCTTAATTTATGTGTTGAAACTTAAACGATTAATATTTTGAAACGGATGTAGTAACTAGAATATTACAATCTAAATTTTCTGGCCCTTAGCTTTTGATCCTTCAACTGCGAGCTATCCACTACTAATATTAACTACTGATGAACCAAAAGCTGATCCAAGTCTTGAATGCTAACTCGTAACTGATGTATCACTTGTTGCAGATATATGGGAAGATAACTATAAAGATCTTGCTTTGTCTATCAGTATTCTTTGCCCTTGTTTATTTTAGAGGATTGAAATGGGAGTTTTCAGCAGAAGTAGTAATTATTCTTATTGTGTGCATTATGATGGGTGGCTTTGCCAGTTTTCGCACTACAATTCCTCTATGGACATTTGCAGTGGCTTACCTCTTCTACCCATTCTCAATAGGTCTTTTTTGTGTTCTTGAGTATCATTTTGGTTGGTCTTGAATTCACTCAATTGAAATATTTTGTATTTTCTGTGTTGTATTTTCTTAGTCTTGATTTCTAGAATAGTTCAATTTGTAATATGCAGTTATGATCGTATCTAATGTGTGTTATTGCTGTTAAGGAGCCACCTCTCACTAATCCTCTAGACCATATTACTTGGATTTGGCGGAGTAGATATGTTGCTTATAAATCAATTCATTTTTTGCCTACTGCTGATCAAACATCTGTACCAATTTCAGCAAATTCTTTGAATGTGGAGACTAACACTATAAGAAGTTGCATGGTATCGATAGAATTTACTGATGGAACACATTCCATCGGTAACTAATATTGGAACACCGACAAAATGGAATAGAAAAAATTTACAAATATGCCGACGTAGTAGTGATGAAATTTACCAAAGGAAACATTCAATTGATAATATACATGGTGGATTAGCGCTAATATACGACATGAATTTTTAATATTGTTTATCAACAGACAATATTATTAATGAAAATTCTTCATTGGTAATTGATTTAAAAGTATAGAGCAAAAATTTAGAAATATACTGACGGAATGCAATATGTCAAATTCAAATCCATCAATAATTCGTCCGCTATTTAAGAAAGGAATAAAAAAAGATAATCTTATTATGGATGGATTTTAATATGTCATGTGGTATTTTGTCAGCAATTCTATTGATAAATTAGAACTATAAAAGTCTCAACCTATTCTATTTTTGCTATCTTTCTCTTTTCTCTCCTTTTCTTTCTAAAGACAGTAAAGTAATTAATTGCAAGTGCTTATAATTATCCATTGGCCTGAAAAAACTTGTATATTCCTCTGGATAATAGACTCATAATTGATTCTGTTAACTTATTTGTACAGAAACACATTGTTTTAGTTAGTAGCTTAAGTGCATCGTTTTGATGCATGATTGTTAGTTTGTTAGAGTTAGTTTTAAGTTTGTTGATCTTGTTGAGTCATTTCTTTATGCTACTACTACCAAGAACTTTGGGATGAATTAGCTGAAAGATTTGGGGAAAGTAATGGCCCATTGCTATATAAAATTCAGAGGGAAATCAATTCAATTTCTTAAGGGAATCAATCTGTGGCAAAGTATTTTACTAACTTGAAGAGATTGTGGGATGAATTAAACTATTTGTCGCCTTTACCAACTTGTACTTGTGGAGCAGCCAAAGTTGTTTCTGAGATTACTTCACAAAATCGTTTAATTTAGTTTCTTATGGGATTAAATGATATCTTTGATCATGTACGAAATTAGATTTTACTAATGGATCCACTTCCAAATGTTAACAAGGCTTATTCAATGGTATTGCGAGTGGAGAAACAAAGAGAAGTATGCTTGAATATGAGTGGTTCTGCTGAAAATGCGGCTTTCTTAGCAAGAACTCAGTTCAATAGTAAAGGAAGTAGGAAGAGTAATTTTAAGAAAAATGATAAGAAAGGTGATAGATTTTGTGATTACTATAATCGAGATGGCCATGCTAAAGAGTCTTGTTTTCATTTACATGGATTCCCTGATTGGTACAAAGGATACAAAGATCAGAAAGGCAAGAATTAAGCAAAGTTTGTAGGTAATGTTCAAGATACGCCTTTTGATGATAAAGGAGAACTAGCACAAAAGAGATTTACTAGTGACTAGAATGCTCTTATGAATGCTATTCAACAGGAAGTTCTCAAATATATCAAAGATAAAGGAGTTGGTACTGAAAGTGTTGCAAACATGGTGAATTTTGCATGTCAGAATTTTTCATATGCTTTAAGCTTATTTGATTCTTATGATTTTGATTCTTGGATAAATGATATAGGCACTTCAAATCATATATATGTGCTGATCTACAATCTCTTGAAAAACTTAAGCCTTTGAATAAAACCAATCATGTTTTCTTGCCTGATGAGTCTATAAAATGGTCACTCACATAGGAAATGTCAATTTAGACAAGAAAGTGTTTTTGGCTAATGTCCTTTGTATCCCAAGTTTCAAATTTAATTTGTTGTCAGTCAAAAATTATCTTCAAAACACTAATTCCATAGTCATTTTTTATCTTGATTTCTGTCTTGGATTTTTTAAGTTTACAAACTTGGCCTAGTAATGCCTTGGAATAACTGGCAGGAGGTGCCAAATAAACTTCTTCATCAAGGTAACCATGTAAAAAGGCATTGTTAATTTCCAATTGGTGAATAGGCCAAGCATGAAGTAGCAAGTGTAAGAAAAATTCTCACTATAATTGATTTAGCAACTAGAGAAAATTGTTTGTATAATCAAGGCCTTCAATTTGATTGTATCCTTTGGCCACCAAACATGCCTTATACCTTTCCATAGATCCATCAGGCTTGAATTTAACTTTATATACTTATTTGCTACCAATTGGTTTCTTATCAGCAGGTGATGAAGTAAGGTCCCATATATCATTAGCCTCCAAAGTTGTGATTTCCTTATTCATAGCCTCTTGCCAATGTGGATCAAGTTTAGCTTGATCATATGTCCTAGGTTCCTGAATTTTTTATACCATTTTGGCAGTCCATGAAGCTTAAAACAACTATACTCTGTATGACCATCTCTATTACAATAGTCACAAAAACAATCCCTTTTATCCTTCTTCTTGAAATTATTTTTGGCATTCCATTTGTTATTATTATTAAATTGTGTCTTGACTAGGAAAACAACATTATTAGTGGAAGAACCAATATTCAAGTTTACTTCTCTTTGCTTTTCCATACGTAGAATCATAAAATATGCTTTATTTATGCTGGGCAATGGATCCATTAAAAGAATTTGATTCCTAGCATGATCAAAAGTATCATTCAGCCCCATGAGACATTGAATCAAACAATTTTTAGAGGTAATCTCTGAAATAAGTTTTGATGCCCCACAAGAGCAGACATGCAGTGGTGAAAGATATGTTAACTCATCCCACAGCCTCTTCAAGTTGGTATAATAATTAGCAACAGTCTGATTTCCTTGGGAAGCTAAATTGATTTTTCTTTGAAGTTGATACAACAAAGGTCCATTGCTCTCACCAAATCTCCCATTCAATTCCTCTTATAACTCTTATGCAGATGTAGAATACAAAAAAGATTCCACAAGATCTTTCAAAATTGAATTCAATATCCAAGAAGTAACCATACAATCTACTCTAAGCCATTTCTCATAATCAATAGAATTTTCTTTAGGTGTAGGACATTTGCCATTAATAAAACCTAGTTTTACTTTAGCTCTCAAAGCAATCTTCATAGATCTACTCCATGACAAGTAATTATGACCAGTTAAGGGTGTAGTTACCAATAGTATACTTAGATGATCAGAATTCTGCAATGAAAGTGGATTACCATCATTAATTGCTTGAACTACTTTATTCAAAGTACCTTGTCAAGATCCCGACTCATAGTCTTTAGCATCAACCATGATTAGAACCAATTTACTAAAAGATTACACAGCAAAAATCAAAATGTAACACAAAACAGAGTAGAACATAGTACTTTACTACTTAAGCTCTGATACCATGCTCAAGTTATGGCTTAGAATCCATAACTATACTCAGAAGAAGAAAATACTAGAAACTACTAGAAAGATTTATAAAGAGAATTAGAAAACTAAATTTACTTATTATGATCACACATTTTTAGCTAATACAACTCTGTTTTTATATACAAACCAGAAAATAAGAGAGAGAATAGTGGAGAGGAGAGAGAAGAATAAAACAAACTAACTAACAGTTGGCATAACAAATTAACAGCTCCTAACAAAATTGAAATAAGAAAAAAAAATGATGCGTAGAGCAACTTAAATGAAACAGTGCATATTATAAATTAAAACACAAAAGCTAACATCCCCCCCTTAAGATGAACATTGGTGAGAATCAACCAAAGTTCATCTTGGACAAGAGATGAAAATATGCAGGAGCAAATAAAGGCTTGGTAAAAACATCTGCAATCTGATGAGCAGAAGCAACATGTGTGGTAGAAATGAATCCTTTCTCGAGTTGCTCGCGGACCACATGACAATTGATATCAAAATGTTTCATTCGTTCATGGAAAATGGGATTAGCTATAATATGTAATACAACCTAGTTATCACATGAAAGAGAGATGGGAAACTACAATGGAACCTTGAAATCCTTCAACAAATAAGAAATCCATTGTAACTTGCAGACTCTGGTAGCCATGTTGTTATATTCAGCTTCAGCGAAAGAGTAGGAAATGGTAGTCTACTTTTTAGTCTTCCATGAAATAAGAGTTGTGCCCAAGAAGATGCAAAAACTAGTGACTGATTTGCGTGTGTCAGTACAAGTAGTGGAGTCTTCGTCACAAAAGGCTGACAAGACAAGATTATTTTGAGATGGAATAAACAAACCTTTGGTTGGACAACCTTTCAAATAATGCAAGAGATGAGTGACAGCATGCCAATGAGGAATGCAAGGAGAACTAACAAATTAACTAAGATATTGAATCACAAATGTGATGTCCAACTTGGTTAAGTTCAAATAAAAAAGGTGGACCTTATGACTAAAGAGATACATGCAGTTGGTAAAGTTCAAGGAAACCTCTACAGACTAGATAAGTCAAGCTTTGATGTGTCTGAAATAATATCATTTACTTGTAAATACTCAGTTCCTTCCAAAATTTTTACTCCTAGTTTCACTCAATGTACTGATATTGTTTCTAAGTCTTTAAATTCATGTAATGGTGTATCTCAGTCTAGCAATAAAACTTATAATTCTTCACATGATTCAGTATTATGGCAAAATAGACCTGGAAAATATTCCAACCTTACCTTAAAGCATATTCCTGATATTAATTTTGATCCTAACTCTCTTGATTCTCATTGTGAAATATGTTTAGTCTCAAAGCAACAAAGATTACCTTTCCCTCAAAGTACTACTCAAACTAAATAGCCCTTTGATTTTATCCAAATTGACCTTTGGGGCCATATAAATGTGCTTCTATTTTAGGTGCCCATTATTTTCTCACCATAGTAGATGATTTTAGCAAAGCCACTTGGACTTATTTGCTTAACCA
This sequence comes from Reutealis trisperma, assembly GCA_947687605.1. Taxonomy (NCBI): domain Eukaryota; kingdom Viridiplantae; phylum Streptophyta; class Magnoliopsida; order Malpighiales; family Euphorbiaceae; genus Reutealis; species Reutealis trisperma. Next base: position 20,955 of record CANTUT010000650.1, on the reverse strand, counting down.
TAAAACTCAAACACATACCTTATTAACTAACTTTGTTCAATTCGTTCAAATACAATACCAAACTAAAATCAAAGCCATCAAAATTGACAATGGCAGTGAATTTCTTAATACTCATAATGAACAATTTTTTTTTGCTAATAATGGTATCATTCATCAAAAGAGTTGCCCATATTCACCTCAATAAAATGGAGTAGTTGAAAGAAAACATAAACATCTACTCCAAGTTGCTAGGGCCTTGATGTTCCAATCAAAACTCCTAAAGAAATTTTAGGTTGATTCCATATTAACTACCACATACATAATCAATAGATTACCTACTTCTACACTAGACTAGGACACACCATATCATATGTTAAATGGGTCTGAACCATCCTATAATACCATAAAAACATTTGGTTGCCTTTGCTATGCAACAAATACCTTGCCTTCTAAAGATAAATTCCATCCTAGATCCTTTAAATCCATATTTCTTGGCTATGCTATGGGACAAAAAGTATAAAGATTATATGATTTACAAAAACACACAACTTTTGTTTCAAGAGATGTCATTTTCTATGAACACATATTTCCTTATGCTTCTATTTCTTCTGATGATACAACTGTTCCATTACCTATTTCAAATTTACAATCTACTAACTCAGACATACAAGATCCTTCTTCACATTGCAATTTCCCATCAACTAATCCTACATCATCTACTTCTAGTTTTCCTATTCACTTATCTAATCCCTGAATTGGTCCTACTCAAACCTTACCTTTTAACTCTCCTATTGTTGAATCAGAATTATTTTTTCCCATTACTACTGAGATTGAACTAGTTTTTGTCCCTGCAAATACTGAAATTGTTTCTATCTCGATTACTGAGATCGTTTCTTTTGACCAATCACAACAACCACCCATATCATCATCCATTCCTCTTAGATAAAGCACCAGAATTTGACATAAACCTTCTTGGTTGAGTGATTTTGTTTCTAATGTGGTGGCACCTAGCTCTTTGTCTACTACTATATCTCAGAAGTAGTAATAGGTAAACACCGTTCAATATACTCTTAATGTTTTTCCCTTTATCGTTTCCTTTACCTTTTGTAGCCATATGTTGATTTTTTATCAAATGTAACTAAAATCCAAGAACCAAAGTCGTATGACCAGGCAAAGCTTGATCCAAATTGGCAGGAAGCTATGAATAAAGAGCTTGCAGCTCTAGAAGCTAATGATACCTAGGAAATAACATCATTGCTTGCTGAAAAAAAGCCAATTGGTAGTAAATGGGTATATAAGGTGAAGTTTAAACCAGATGGGTCTATCGAAAGGTATAAAGCCCGTTTGCTGGCTAAAGGTTTTAATTAAATTGGAGGGCTTGATTATGTTAAAAATCATTACTAATTAATTACAGGTTATTATTATAAGCCATTTAATAAATTGTTAAATTTAGTTTTAAGTTGAAGAACGAAATTCATTTACTATATTTTAAGTTTTTATTTTTAGTATAAAATTATCTATAAATATGTTGTGAAGATTTCATTTATTCATCAATTCAATATCATCAAGCAGTAAACAATTCAATTGTAATTATTTTCTCTTCTTCCACTTGTGAAAATTGTTATTATTTAGTCTCTATAGAAATCTTTGTTTGGTATCAAAGCCACTCAATCGTGGATCTTATTTTCCAACATTAGTGTACAAAATAGTTGTACGTGAAAAAAAAATTATCTTGTGCACAATTTGGAACTGTAAAGTGTTATTGATTTGGAACCATACTTACTTGGTTAATTGCAATGTTGCTCAAATCAAGTCATAATGGCAGAGTCAAGTAATATCGGTGTTATTAAAAAATTAAATAATAACAATTATAGCATGTGGACGACTTGCATGGAATCATACTTGCAAGGTCAAGATTTATGGAAAGTTGTTGCTGGGATAGAGGTCACGCCACTGCCAGAAAATGATAGCAGTAATCTTAGAAAATGGAAGATTAAAGTTGGAAAAGCCATGTTCGCAATTAAAAGCATTATAGAAGAGGAAATGATGGAGTACACTAGAGAAGTTGTAACACCCAAGCAAGCTTGGGATTCTCTTGCATCACGATTCACAAAAAGAAATGACACAAGACTTCAATTGTTAGAAAATGAACTAATGTCTATCTCATAACGTGATATGATGATTAGTCAATATTTTACCAAGTTGAAGTCTTTATGCAGAGAAATTGCTGAGTTGGATGAGGCATCCATAATCGTCAGCGAAAGAATGAGGTGAATTATTATACATGGCTTGCGTCTCGTGTACAGGGGATTTGTTGTTGCAATTCAAGATTGGCCCACACAACCTTCAATAAAAAAAATTAGAGAATTTACTGGCTAGTTAAGAAACTCTAGCAAAACAAATGGCTAAAGTATCTTCGAATACCGAAGAAGTTGCACTCTTCGCTAACAGAAGGAAGAATCAAACTTGTAATCAGACTAGAAGGAAGATACGAGAGAATCCACAAGCAAAGGGAGCTCAACAAAAGTAATACTAGCAAAGTAGATAGTCTAAATAGTTTAGACATCAAAATGGCAAATGTTTCAATTGTGGCAAGAAGGGATATTAAGCAAGCGATTGCTAGTCTAAGAAGAAAATTGAAAGTAATGTAGCAACTGTAACCAATCATCAACAAATTAAGCCTGAGTGGGATGCTAAAGCATTGTTTGCAACAATAGAAACAATCCAAAAGGAAGATTCTAATAATTTAGAAGTTATGGAAGTTCCAAGTCTCATGGCTACCACAGTAGAGGAAGAAGAAGAGTAGGTCTCTAGTGCTTCCACTTCTCAGAGAATTAATTATGAGAAGGATTGGATGTTTGATTTTGGGTGTCCCAGTCATATGACAGGAGACAAAGAGAAGCTCTACAATATTTCAGAGTATAAAGGCAAGCGAATTGTAGTGACTGCAAATAACTCGCGGTTACCAATTACTCATGTTGGAAATACAGTGATCAATTCAAGTCAAAAGCAAGTAAAATTAGATGATGTTTATAAAGTATCAGGGATGAAAAAGAATATTGTTTCAGTTTCACAACTTATAGATATCAACAAGTTTGTTGTGTTTGGCTCAAATGATGTTAAAGTTTGTCAACAAGTTAAAATAGTTGACAAGCCAATAATGGAAGGACAAAAGATAGACTTTATGTAAATCTTATTAGCAACATATGCTTATGTAAAGAAGACAAAAGGGGGTGATACAACTGACATGTGGCATGCACAACTGGGACATGTCAATTATCATAAGCTAAAGATGATGATGAGCAAGTCCTCATTAAGAAGGCTACCTAATCTTGATGTTAGTACTAATGTGGTTTGTGTTGGATGTCATTATAGAAAGGCACACTAACTTCCATATCAGGAGTCATCATTCTGAGCTAAACAGCCACTAGAGTTAATCCATTCTGATGTGCTTTGGTAAAGTGAAGCAATCATCAGTCAATGGTATGCACTACATGGTGACATTTATTGATGATTATTCGAGGTATGTCTGGGTCTATTTTATGAAAGAAAAGTCTGAAACTCTAGAAAAATTTAAAGAATTCAAGCTAATGATTGAAAGTGAAGTGGGAAACAAAATCCAATGCCTTCGTACTGATAATGGGGGAGAATGCATCTCTGCTGAGTTCTCAAGTTATCTTGTCCAATGCAAGATTAAGCAGCAATTGACTTGTCCAAACACACCATAACAAAATGGTGTTGCAGAGAGAAAAAACAAGCATTTAATAGAAATATGTAGGAGTATGTTGCATGCTAAGAATGTTCCTAAGAGATTTTAGGTTGAATGCATGAGAACAGCAGCTTATATGATCAATAGACTTCCTCAACCAAAGATGGAATTTATGTCTCCATTTGAGAAGTTATGGAATATGAAACCTATGGTGAGCCACTTTAAAGTATTTGGCTATGTGTGTTATGTATTTGTACCTGATCATCTATGTAGTAAGTTTGATAAGAAGGCAATCTAATGTATCTTTGTGGGCTATGATGAACATAAAAAAAGGTGGAGATGTTGTGATCCTACAATTGGCAGGTGTCATGTCTCATAAAATGTTGTGTTTAATGAGACATCATCAAAGTGGACCCCAGGATATGTTGCACTTCCTCAGACAAAAGAGGTGGAATAATTTCAGGAAAAAGAGAAGACAAAAGAGGTCCAACAGAGTTTAGAGACTGCAATACAGTCACAATCTCAAGAGACACCATGGAAGACATGTGTTTATCAAAAAATAAAGAGTCAACCAGTAGAAGAGATGCTAAAAGAACAACCACCGCAATTGAGAATATCAACGAGGCCTAAAAAGCCAAATCCTAAGTATGCCAATATTACACCAGTAGAAGAGGAAAGATAGCCCACATCCTATAAAGAGGCATCATAAAAGGTTGAATGGAGAAAGGCCATGGAGGAAGAGATCAAAGCCCTTGTTGAAAATCAAACATGGGACTTGGTGCCAAAACCTAGAGATGTAAAGCCTATTATGTGTAAATGGGTGTATAAGATCAAGGCTCATCCAAATGGTTCAATTGAGAGATAAAAAGCTCGTTTGGTAGCACGAGGATTCTCACAATAGTATGGATTAGACTATGATGAAACGTTTAGTCCAATGGCCAAGATTGTAACTGTTCGTGTTTTACTAGCACTTGTTGTAGGTAAATCTTGGAACTTATGGCAGATGGATGTCAAAAATACCTTTCTAAATGGAGAGTTGGATCGAGAAGTTTACATGAGCAACCTGAGGGACTTGAAAATAAGAATAATCTTGAGTATGTTTGTAAATTGAAGAAAGCGCTGTACAGGTTAAAGCAAGCCCCCAGAGTTTGGTATGGCAAAATTGTTGAGTTTCTCATCCATAATAGCTAGAGAGTTGCACCACCAAATTCGAGTTTATTTATTAAAGCTCGAGAAGGAAAGTAAGCAATAATTCTTATTTATGTTGATGATCTCATCTTCACAGGAGATGATGTTAATGAGATCCACCAGACCAAGAAAAATCTATCAGTTTGATTTTAAATAAAAGAACTTGGAGAGTTGAATCACTTTATAGGATTAGAGATCGAACGCACAGGGGAAGGGATTTTCTTATGCCAACAAAAGTATGCCAGAAATCGTCTCCAGAAATATGGTACGCTTGATTGTAAACCTCTTACTTTTCCTATAGAGGTGAACTCCAAATTGAGTATCAAAGAAGGGAAAGATTTGGAGGACTCTACAATGTATTAGCAGATAGTTAGCAATTTAATTTATCTGACACTTACAAGGCCAAATATTGCATTTGCAGTTGGAATTGTTAGCCGATTTATGCAAAATCCTAAAAAGCGTCACCTAGAGACAGTTTAGAGAATTTTAAGATACGTCAAAGAAGCATATGATCTCAGTTTATTCTACAAGAGTGGAATACCTTGCAAATTGGAAGGACATTGTGATGCTAACTATCCTGGTGATTATGATACACATAGGTCAACTACTAGTTATGTGTTCAATCTAGGTTCTAGAGTTGTTATTTGGTGCAATAAAAGACAACCAACAATGTCATTTTCAACAACAGAGGCAGAATATTGAGCAGCAATAATGGCAGCACAAGAAAACACTTAGTTAGCACAACTCATGGAAAATTTGCATTAACCAGTGAATTGCCTAATTTCAGTGTACTGTGATAATCAGTCAGCTATTTGCTTAATTGAAAATCTAGTTTTTCATGCAAGAACAAAGCATATAGAAGTACAATATCACTTTGTACGAGAAAAAACTCTAGCATATAAGATCAAAATAATTCAAATAAAGACTGAGGATCAACAAGCAGATATTTTCACTAAGGGGCTTAAGAATGAAAAATTGGAAAAATTTTGGAAGTAGCTGAAGATGATTTCGAGAAGAAATTTCAAAGGAAAAATTAGTAATGAGGGGGAGTGTTAAACATCATTACTAATTAATTACAGGTTATTATTATAAGCCATTTAACAAATTGTTAAATTTAGTTTTAAGTTTAAGAACGAAATTCATTTACTATAATTTAAGTTTTTATTTTTAGTATAAAATTATGTATAAATATGTTGTGAAGATTTCATTTATTCATCAATTCAATATCATCAAGCAGTAAACAATTCAATTGTAATTGTTTTCTCTTCTTTCACTTGTGAAAATTGTTATTATTTAGTCTCTATAGAAATCTTCATATTATACAGAAAGTTTCTCTCCAATGGCAAAATATATTACAATGAGACTTTTCCTCACAATTGCTACTGTTTACTCTTGGCCAATACGTCAGCTTGACATTAATAACGCATTCCTCCATGGTCTTCTTGATGAAGAGGTATATTTGTCACAACCAGCAGGGTACACAAAAGCTACAACAGGCCAAGCATGTAAATTGAAGAAATCTCTCTTTGGTTTAAAGCAGGCTTCTTGCCAATGGAATATTGAATTCACATATGAGTTCCTCTCTTATGGTTTTGTTCAATCATCCCATGATTATTGTTTATTCATCAAGGGTGAAAATGATTCTTTTATTGCACTACTGGTATATGTGGTTGATGTCTTGCTTGCAAGACCTAATAAGCAACTTCTCCTTGATGTTAAGAAGTTTTTGGATGATACTTTTACAATCAAGGACTTGAGCTATGCCAAATATTTCATTGGGATGGAAATGGCAAGATCAAAAGTTCGTACTTATGTTAATCAATGTAAGTATATACTAGATATCTTGACTGACACTGGAATTTTTAGGGCAAAACCAGTTGCAACTCCTTTACCTAAAAATCTTAAACTTAGTGCTACTAAAGGTGAGCTATATTCAGAACCAAATCAGTATCGCCACTTAGTTGGGAAATTACTATACTTGAATTTGACTTGGCCGGACATTACATTTACAGTCCAACATTTGAGTCAGTTTGTTAGTTTACCATGTGTTCCCCATTGGTATGCACTTTTCCATTTACTTCGATACTTGAAGGGATGTCCAGCAAAAGGTCTTTTTATTTCTACTCAAAATTACCTTCCTTTATCTGCATTTTGTGATGCAAATTGGGCATCATGCCCAAACAATAAGAAATTTGTAACGGGGTTTTTGTATTTTCCTAGGCTCCACTCTTATCTCTTGGAAAACAAAGAAACAGAGCACCATTTTTCACTCCTCTACTGAAGCAGAATATCATAGCATGGCTACAACTATCTGCGAATTGTAATGGATATCTTACTTGATTAAAGATTCCAAGCTTCCACTGCATCGTCCTATTTCTCTTTCCTGTGATAACCAAGCTACATTTCACATTACAGCAAACCCAGTCTTCTATGAGTGCACCAAGCATCTTGATATCAACTATCATGTTGTTTGTGATCAACTCAAACAAGGATTTATTGATACTACTCATGATCTTTCTAATCAACAGCTAGCAGATATTTTTACAAAGTCATTATCAGCTCCTACATTTTTTTCTTTACTGTCCAAGATGAATTTGGTTGATCTTCACCAAGATTCATCTTGAGGGGGGGATGTTGACTAATTTGTATAGAAACGCATCATTTTAGTTAGTAGCTTAAGTGCATCATTTTGATGCACGACAATTAGTTTGTTAGAGTTAGGTTTAAGTTTGTTGTTCTTTTGTCCAGCTCAGCTAGGTAGTTACAACAGATTTTCTCTCTCCTCTTCTTCTTCTCGTATATATATATGTATATTGATTGTATACTGTTAGTAATTTTTGGGTTTTAATCAAAAGTAATCATTCAGATTTCTATTCTTGCTTAGTAATCTGAAGTTATAATTGTTTTCATGAATTTTTAGCCATGTTCGTGAACAGATTCTCCCTCACTAATACTAAAAAAAAATTATTTAAATGGTTATTTATAATATTAATAATGGCAAATTAATCATATATAAACTATAAATAAAAGGTATTCTCAATAGGTTTTTTTGTGTTTTTTTTTTTTTTTTTTTTGTCTTAAATTCAACCGTAAAAAAATTTTGCATTTTTCTATGTTGTACAATAGTTGAATTTGTAATATTCATTTACAACTAGTGTTTTAGCCTAGTGATAAAAATAAAATTATGCTATTTTAAAAATGAAAGCCAAGATTCGAATATCAGCAATGTTAAAATTTAATATTCGTTTCCAACTATATAGGGCTACGAGGAGATGTAATTGAGATCATACATGTTTTTGGAAGATAATCTTTGGGGAAAACTATATTTCATGATTTTTGTATCTTTAAATTCTGAGTTGTTTTTTCTTTGCTTTTATTATTATTATTATTATTATTATTATTATTATTATTATTTTACAAAAAGCGTTTTGTGCTTCTTTCTCTTAATAATTAGATATCTAATATTTATTATCAATTAAAAAACAAATTTACCAAAAAATGGTTCTCACTTATATTAATATATGAAAATTTTAAAATTAGTTTTAAATAAAAAAATTGACATTAACACTTTATTTAGTATAAATAACTCTAAAATTCGAATTCATTTGAAAATAAATTTTCATGTATAGTATGATAAGTTTAAATTATGAAATCAATTGAATTTCAGATAATTTAAGATTTCAAGTAAATTCAAAATTCAATTAAACATATGACAATATCCTAAAACACCCATAAAGAAAATAGCTAGAAAGAAGAAGAGAGGAAGAGTGGGGAAAAAAGGAGAGGCGAAGTGAAAATTTTGGACGTGTGTGACACGTGATTCAAGTGATTTTTGAATTTATAATTTAGTAAAACATAAATGTTTTAAAAAAATTATAATATATTTTTTTTGAGGCTAAAAAATTATAATATTTAAACATAGTAAAGTAATTAAACATAGTTATATATATTTACACGTTAACCGATGTGTGTTACTGTTGTTAAGGAGCCACCTCCCACTGATCTTCTGGACCACGCTGCTTGGACTCAGGGGAGAAGCAGATATGCTGTTTATAAATCAATTCGTTTTTTGCCAATTGCTGACCATACATCTGCACCAAATTCAGCAAATTCTTTGAATGTGGAGATTACCACTACAAGAAATTGCTCCTGTATCGACAAAATTAATTGACAGAACACATTCTATCGGTAACCAACGTTGGAACACCAATAGAGTGGAATAAAAAAAAAATATTCAAACATGCCGATGTGTTAGTGACAAAATTTATCGATGGAAATATTCGATCGATAATATATGGCAGTGAGAATTGGCACTAATATATGTTGATGAATTTGTAACTGTTTACCAACGTACAATATTACCAATAGAAATTCTTCATTGGTAATTGATCTAAAAATACAGTGCGAAAATTTAGAAATATACTGACAAAACGCCATATAGAAAATTCAAATCTGTCGATAATCCATTGGCTATTTAAAAAAGAAATATAGAAAGGTAATTTTATTACCAAAAGATTTTAATTTGTCACGTAGCATTCCGTCGGTAATTCTATTAATAAACTAGAACTATAAAAGTCTCGACCTGTTCTATTTCTATTACCTTTCTCTCCGTTTCTTTCTTTCTTTCTTTCTTTTTTTCATCCTTTCCCTCTTCATTCTTCTGCATGCCTTGCCATTTGCTTTTGGTCACCATTCGTCATTCACTTTGGTAGCCGTTCACTAGTAGTCATTTGTGATTTCATGCCGATAGCCATTCATGAGTTCATGCCAATAGTTGTCCATCGTCGGTATTCTAAGGTTAGTATGTTTAAACATTTTGCCTTTTTCTTGAGCGTTAATTATGAATAATTCAAATTTTCTTAGATGGAAAATAAAGCATCTATCTTAGGAGTGAATGCACCGTGTGAATTCGGCATGCTTATAGACATTATTTAAGTGATTTATAAAAGCATTAGTTTTGTACTTTTATTTATTTGGTTGATTAGTTGCACCAAATTTGTTTGTGATTTTTTTTTTTTTTTTTGTAATTCTTTTTAGGTTTGAGAATTTCATTTTCATTTTTTGTTGTATATTTGATAATTGAATTTGATGAATATATGAAATTTTGTATAATTTTGTATAAAAGTTGTATCTAAAAATGTTAATTCTATAAATTTTGTAAATTGTTGTATAATTTTTGTTGATTTTTTATTTTTTATTTTTTATTTTTTTTTTTGTATATGGGCTAATTAATGTAATTTTTTAATTTTTTTTTTAATATTTACCAATGGATTTACCGACAAAAATTATTACAAACGGAAGTTACTGACCATTTTTTGGTCATTATTTTGCCAATAGAATAAATTTTTCGCATTCGCTAATATTTTCTAACCATTGGAAATCCATCGATAATTAAGTTTATTGATGAAATTTCTATCATTACCAATGAAAAATTTCATCAGTAAATAGCTTTTTTCTTATAATGTACTGCTTATCAGGATTTGAAGATTTAGGAGAAGAGGTAATATATAGACCCACCCTTACCTTGTGAACAAACACTTAATTTTGTTTTCATTTCTTATTGCTTATATGGCTTTTTGTTGTGTTGCAGGAGTATGATAATCGGTATAAAAGTCCCCTTTATTATCCAATATATGAAAATGATGACAAGGATATTGACATGTATCCTCCACCTACACCATCTACATTGATAGACCTGAGTTCAACCAAACAAAAATATTAATACATGTTGAATTGAAAGGGATTGAATGATGTAATAGTAAACTAGACTGAGATAATTCTCCAGAGGTTTTATTGAATATAGTCGAACTATAATATGATTGAATATGCCTTTTAGGCTTTATAATTGAAGTATTTATAAATAGTAGGTCCTAACTTTGTTTGGATAAAAAAAAAGGAGATTCCAATCCAGATTGTGTATTGAACGTGTATCGCTTTTATTAGTTTGCTTAGGACACATAACACGAGTGAGGAATAGATTACTCTCTTTTGAGCTGGACTTTTTTTGTTATGTTTTATTTATTGGACCTGGGTCCAGTCTTGGCATATTTAGTCTTTCATCATACACCATTGCCTGATTTACTGTCTTGGACTTTGATGAGAGCTAAAGATGGTGTTCATTTATTCCTAATTAGTGTACTAGTCTACCTATTTAAGATAATTAGCGGTATATTCCTAATTAGTCTACCTTTTAAGGATCTCTCAATCTTCTTATTCTATAATTTTTGTTTTACATAAATATATCAGTTTATTCTTGTACTAAAGGAACACAATATAATACATAATAATAAACAATTTTTCATTATATTATATTTCTTCTTCTTTATTTTAAGTTGGTATCAGAGTCTCTATTCTAAAATTTTATTTTGCTCAAATTTCTTGATTTACTAGTTTTGATAATGTCAAAAAAAAAAAAAAAAAAAAAAAAGGGGGGAAAGTATAATGATCCAATTTTTCTTCCAAAAATTCTTATTTATGATTTTGCTCATCAACAGTTTTGTTTTGTAAAGTCATCTTATCATTAAAAATCATGTCATTCAATCTCTATTTTTGTTCCATATTTCATTTTTGGCTATTTTCTTATTTCAATCTTACCTAGCTTTATATTTTAATTTTCTTCTATTAGCCTCTCATTCTTGGCTTTTTTCTTTATTATTGATTTGTTTTCTTGCTTTAATTTGACCTAATTCATAATCACATATCCACTGCACCAAATACTATCATCAATCAACCTTTTATTTACTATATCTATTCCAACCTTCTTTTTTTTTGCCATTTGGGGAGATTATTTTCATGTCCAACCAGTGTCATTTCTCATTTGATTTCATAGCAATTTTTTCCTTATCTTTTCACTTTGTTAATACCTTGCTTACGCGTTTAATTCAAAGTGATTCTTGGGGATTTTGAATACTACAGTGTCATGTGGCACTTGTACTCCTTATTTTGTCACTTTCTTAACTCCTTGCTTAAACATTTGATTCAAAGATTCTTGGAGATTTTGAATACTACAATGTCATTTGGCACTTGTGCCTCTTATTTTGTCACTTTCTTAACTCCTTGCTTAAGTATTTGGTTCAAAGTGGTTCTTGGGATTCTAGACATTCTACTCTCACTTTTTTTTGGGTTATATTGACATCATCCTAGAGTTAGTTTTAAGAGAGTACACACATGTAAATATTTTGCATTTAGAGTAATTAGCCAATATCATATTTCAATATCGTTGGATTTTTCTCGAAATTAATATTATGTCAATATTTGTCAAGATGACTATTTCTCTTTGTTCCATGGAAATCTTTCTAAAGAGGTTTACATAGAGCATCGTCCTGGTAGGTTTTCAAGAGTTAGTATGCAAACTCAAAATTATTTTGAGACAACACTTTTGAGTTTGAGGGAGGTGTTAATGTATATTCCTAATTAGTATATTAGTCTACTTATTTAGGATAATTAGCAGTATATTTCTAATTAGTCTACCTTTTTAAGATCTTTAATTCTTCCTATTCTATAACTTTTATTTAAATAAATATATTAGTTTATTCTTGTACTAAAAGAACACAGAATAACACACAATAATAAACAATTCTTCATCATATTACATTTTTGCTTCTTTATTTTGCGTAATGGAGCAGGAATTCAAGATTTAGTAGAAGTAATAGACCCTTAAATTCTAAACAAAACATTTTTCTTTTCATTGCTTAGTAGAGATGCTTGACTTGTTAAGGGATACGGTCGAAAAGGTGCCACTCATCAGAGAGAGACTTAAGACGGCCTTTGGTCAACAAAAGAGCTATGCCAACCTTAAGAGGAAAGATGTACAGTTTGCAATTGGTGATCATGTGTTCTTGAAAGTTTCACCTATGAAAGGAGTTATGAGGTTTGGCAATAAAGGCAAGCTATCACCTAGATACATAGGGCCTTTTGAAATTTTGGATCGAGTAGGTGAAGTCTCATATATACTAGCATTTCCACCAGCTATGGACCATTTCCATCCAGTATTCCATGTCTTGATGCTTAGAAAATATGTGTCTCGCCCTTCACATGAACTAAACATGAACTAAAGTATCAAGATGTGGTACTAGATAGTGACTTATCTTATGAGGAAATGCCAATAGAGATCATAGACCAACAAGTAAAGAAGCTGAGGAATAAAGAGATAACCATAGTGAAAGTCATATGGCAAAATCATGACGTAGAAGAATGCACATAGGAAAGCGAGGATGTCATGCATCAACGATATCCCTATTTATTCGATTAATCTACTGGTAAGTTCCTGCTAAAATTTGAGGATAAATTTTTTTATAAAGAGGGGAGAATGTAACACCCTGCCTAAAGATAGCAAGTATAAGATCTAATGTACATTAAATATGATATAATGTGACTTATTTTATGTTCAAAATATATTTTAGAATGTGTAATAATGTAAGGACAAAGTTAGGATAGTAATAGGGGATGTTTTGACTATAGGGGTATTTTGGTCATTTTGACCCTAAGACAGTGGACCAGGGATATCTCAGTTAAAAATTAAGAAAATACTAAAAATAAGTCCCAAATATTACATAAAATGCAATGCTTTTTGTTTGAACGAAAAAGAATACGAAACGGAAAAGTTATCACGAAAATACTAAAAATAACCCTGACAACTGCCACTAATCAGGGGTATTTTGGTCATTTGACCAAAGTTGTTAATAAATATACCAAATGAAAGTTAAAAATATTTGGAACCAAAGTCCAGTTGAACATTTTTCCAAATTCTCAACAAAAGCATAAGAAAATTGCACCGAAACTTAAAAATCAGTTTTGTATTTTTTAAAATTAATAAAATAAAAAAAAACCCTAGAATTTAAAAGCAGTACAGCAGCCACCCACCCTCACCTTGGCTGCTGTACACGCCACTTTTTCCCCAAAAGAAAAAAAAAAAAAGCAAATCTCCTTCTTATTCTTTCTTTTCTCTCAATCAATTCAAGAATCAACAACAAGAAATCAAAATTTTTATAAGGTAAAGTTTTTCTACATTAAATTTTGTCAAAATTTATGGGCTGAATATGACAGTAATTATTTGGAAAAAATATTTTGTGCAGCCTTTAGAAGAAGATAGAAGTTATACTTGTGGATTAAGGTAAAAAACAATATATTCTCAATTTATGTTACAACAATTGAAATTGTATACCTATGGTTGATTTGTTCTCATGAATTGATGTGAATAAAAAATAAATATGTATGAATCAAGGCTGCCATATTTTCGGCCAGCCATGGAAAAAAAATAATATATATGTTTTAATTGAGTTGTTATCATTATCAAGATTAGGTATAAGTATAAGAAAAGAAAACTATTAAGTAAACTAATTAATTAGGTAAAGAAATTAATTAAACTATTGGTGTTCATATGGATGTTGGTTACAAAAAACATATATATATATAAGAAAAGACATTGTTGCACATGGTCGATTTGGTACAATTATGTTAGAGGTGAGTTTCCATTTGGTAGGATTACAATTAAAAATATGAATACGCACCACTGTTGGCAAATTAATTAGGCCAAATATATGAGAATGAATAAAATATTTATGAACAATTTAAAATTAGAGACTTTCCAATTAAAGTTAATTAAGCCTAGTTTTAATTAAAATTATGCAATTAAATAAATTAATTAAATAATTAAGCAATAAAATTTGAAATTGATAGCAAGAACACAAGCAATCGAAGGATGAGCGAGTTAAAATCTTTTGAGGGCTGAACTCTAGACCTAAGAATTGAGTTTCTAAATAAATTAAATATAAACATCAAATTAAGGATATAATTATATAATTAAATAAATTAATTAAGAATTTATGAAGTCAATTAGTATGAACAAGTCAAATATTAAGACTTTCATTAGGGTGTACCTTTAGTATAGGGTTGACCTTAAAAAGTCAAAGTCAAAAGTTTGACCATGACCTAAGATGAATTAAAACATATTATTAAATATATTAAAATAATATTAAAACATTAAATCATCAAGATTAAAAGTCAAAATAAGAAAAAATATTAAAAGTTAACTTTGTTTGATCAAAGATTCATAGTGGGACTAGGAGTCCTAGTTCAAGTCAACCACCTAAGTTAAATAAGAATATGCATAAATATAATAGTTATTAACTATATGAATTAAATAAAAACTATTTGATTTATACTGTAGAGGTTAAAGAGGTTCAAGCCCTGCAGTCCACTTATCTCGATTAACTAAGAGCACAGAAGTTAAAGTGAGTTGTAATACACACTCTTATTTCTTTATAAATATGAAATGGTTTCTTTGAGATTGAATGATTTCCTTCATGATTCCATGTCCATTGATTGACTATGATTTCATAAGCTATGTTTGCTTAAGAGTTTCACCTTAAGTAGGACTCTTTCTGAAATACTTTGATTTTTCAAGTATTTTTCTAAAATCCTATTTTTGTACGAAAATGTATTATTCTATTATTTTATTTATTTAAGCAAATATTAAAGTTATATTTTATTAAAATATATATATTTATACCATTTGAATATGTATTATTAATAGTAATTTTATTACAATATTATATATGTATATTATTATGATATTATTATGGTTATTGGATAAATTATATTGCTAATTATGTATATTACCGGAAGTTCGAGATTTTATTATTATTATTATTATTATTATTAGTGTTATATATATATATATATATATATATATATATATATATATATATATATATATATATATATATATATATATATATATATATATATATATATATATATATATATATATATATATATATATATGTTAGTATTGTTGGTAAAAAGAAAAGAAAAGAGAAGGAAAAAGAAAAAGGAAAAGAAAAATGGTGGTTGGTCATGTGGGGAGCAGGAAGAACACAAAAGGAAAGAAGAAACAGGCAAAGAAGGAGCAGGGGAGAGAGAGAGAGAGAGAGTGATCTGGAGGCGATGAGCCGCTCTCCGGCCGGCAGTGGGTTGCACCACCACCTTCAAGCGGCAGCCCACCTGCCGACTGTGAGACCTCACCCGAGCACTGGCCCTGTCTACTAGAGAGAACTGGGATGCTCATTCGGGTTTAGACTCACGATGGAACATTTGGGTTCGGATTTGGTTGATTTTGAAAAATGATTTTTGGGAGTCGCCACCCTAATTTATTTTTAAATGGGAAAATTAAGGAAAAACCCATTTGACTCCAATTCATCAATTTTTAATTTAATTTGCCCATGGATAAAATCACTAGTCTCGAACCAGGTTGAACTCGGAGACTAGGTTTTTGGTTTTAAATAATCAAAATTTGGCTCTTAAGTTTAATTTGACTTGAAAATTGGATTTCACAAATGATATTTATAAGATGATTTTAAAGAAAATGCATGAATATGGTAAAATATGAATGAATGGTGAAAATAAAACATTCATAAATTTTTTAAAAAAAAAGGAAAAGAGGATTGATTGGGATTTGGATTTGAAGTTTGGATTTAGATTCCAAATATACCTATGTACCCCATTGAATGGGGATCAAAACTCACGTAGTTCATTCTACGATTAAGTGGAGGAGTTTAGCAGTTGATCAGATTGATTTTGGTTTAGGTGTGTTGAAAATGAGGAAAAAGGCTGATACCTTGACTTTTGGTGGGCGAAATGTTTTACCGGACCGAAGTTCTATTTTATCGGGACCAGGTGATTAGATGAATTGAAAGATTAATTAATTAATTAAAATAATTAATTAATTAATATGATGAAAAGGATGGATGGATTAATTAATTAAAAAGATTAATTAATTAATTTGGATGAAAAAGTGAATTAAGAAAAAGGATTAATTTGATTTTGAAAAAAAGTGATTAATTAATTAAAAAGATTAATTAATTAATTTGGATGAAAGGTGGATTAAGAAAAATGATTAATTTGATTTTGGAAAAATGAATTATTTTTGAAAAAAAGAGTGATTAATTAATTAATTAAAAAGATTAATTAATTAATTAATTTAGTAATTAATTAAAAAAGAGTTTTAGTTAATTAAAAAGATTAATTAACTTGGTTAGGTTGAGTTAATTAATTAATTAAAAAGATTAATTAATTAATTAGAGAGTGATTGGAGGAAGAAGAAAAAGAAGAATTTGAGGATAGCAATCTACTCAAATTCAAGAGGTGTGTTGGAATGAGAAGGGAAGGGGATATTTATAGGAAAAGTGGGTGAGGGTAGTTTAGGTAATGAAAATGTGAAAAGACCATGACGAGTAGGACTAGAATTGGCTGAAAATTGGACTGAAAGGAGCAAAAATATCATTTTTTGCACAGGTGGGCCCCACAAAGAGGCAAAAAACATAGAGCTAGCGCGGCGGCGCACTAGGCCTGTGCTGCGCTGCATCAGACATTTACGGCATGCCGCACAAAGGGCATGCTGTGCCGCACAGCTTTGACGCGGCACCGCACGTCACATGGTGCTTGCACTCTCTTCGAGGCAGTTCTTTTTTTTTTTTTAAAGATTGGTTGTTGGTACGAAGTTTGGAAAATTTGGATGTCTGATGGCAACGTAAATGAAGTCTAAAAAATTTTCTTTCGAGGGCACTGCCCCCGAACCTTTGCCCATTAACCGGTTAGCAGGACCACCATAATAGCTCCACGCAATGAGTTAAATTCAGCAAGTGCTTAGGCTGCGATTGGATGCTAAGGGTGTAAAATTAAGGGTTCACACCGACGAGTACGTGGGAACTGGCAGCGGCAGAGATCGTTAACGGGAGGCAGCAGATGCGCTGGAAGAAGCTCCACTGGCGCCAAAGCTTTAATTCAATTTTTTGGCTGATTCTGGCGGCAAAATCTGGTGATTCTGGTTTTGTTCAACTCCTAAGGATGAGGGCTTCCTTTTGGTACCAACCATGCCTTCTGAGGATCACCGGAGGAAGAGATCAAAAAATGCAAAATCGAGACTTTAAAGGTGTTTTCCGGCGAGACAGCAATGACTGGGGGTGAGTGGCTATAGTTTTCGTGATCTTGGCATCGAGGTGAACTTGCTGGTGTGGAGATCACCCAGATCCACCACCAGCATTAGCAGCCCATGGCCGACCAGCGACGGCGCGTGGCACAGTCCAACAGCCCCGTTTCGTCATTCCAGCATGACTATCGACATTTGTATGATCGAAATTCGTAAAGGTTAACCCAAAACTCTTGTATTTCAGTTGTTAAATAAGTTATATTATGTTTAGCATACTCTAGAGTAGTTGTTATGAGTTATCGAATCTGTTGTTGAGTTCAATATGGTTCTGTCGAGACCTCGATCAGAATCTCAATAGTCGTTAAGTTGTGCCTAGTTATATGAGTTATTCTTATCCTGATAATATCCGTTGTTGCGAGGTGTCGATGTCTGGCATCTTCCTGGTTCCAAAGGCTGCACTTCCGAGGGAAGCCAGTTAGACACGTCGTCAGTTAGATGAGTGATACTCCCTAATATGTTATTCTGTTTTCATATACATCCGCATTTCTGTGTGTATATATATATGTATACTATGCATTACTATTGCATATATGCATGTAACATTTGATTGTGAATGATGAACCGATATTCCTTATTCTATGTTGTATTGTGATTGTGATTGACGGATGGAGGTTGGGAGGATGCAGTACCACCTAGGAACTTTTGAGATGAATATGGATATGGATACTATTATGATTATGATTCTGTTGAGATTTAAAAGATGAGCTATGACTGATGGACGCTGGCCGGGCCTGCTCATCGCCAGAGCCGCTATCAGTCGGGTCATGGCCGCATAGTACAGACCAGTACTGGCCGGGCCCATTGGATATAAGAGATAGATTATTAGATTCAAAGAGCCAGGATATGGGGATCGGCTCCCCATATTAAGTATTAGTGTGATACTGTGGACCATATCCCATCTTTACTTGATTATATAATTTGTCTATCTCTATGACATAGTGCATAACATAAGCATTAGAATCTATCTGTAGGACACCAGTTTAATGTATTAGCTGGTATCATTCACTGAGTCGGACGCTCATTCCTATTCACCTTGTTGTTTTCAGGTCGGGAATGAGCTTGTGAAGGAATTGTAAACTGAGTAAACTGCCAATTTTCCTTCGGCAGTAGTTGTAATATTGAGTATTAAGAACTGTATGTAATTTATGTATAATTGTAATTATAGCTCTAGAACTCCATAATGTTACACCTTGTACCTGTATATTGTTTAATATTTAGTTATGTATTATTGGGTTGAAATACTGTTGTTAAGCAGAATCCTTTTGTATAATGTTACTTTTATTACATTTATGAAATAAACGAGTTGTTGGCTCAACGAGATTTTTTTTTATATTGAGATTTGATTGGATCTGCTTAACTTATTTGGGCCCATAGCCCTTGCAGGATTTTCTGTTGTATGTTTCGATTAGGCTTACTACAGGCACTGGTAGCCATGTGCATTTCCTGTGTCCTAATGCCGGTCACGTGCCTTCGGGTTCGGGGCGTGACACTTTCTTAAGTTGATTATTTGAACCCAAAACTCACATTAAGCTATATTATGACATGTAATGATGTTGTGAACCTTAAACCAAGTCTTTCAAGCTAAGTAGGACTCTTTCATAAGAGTCCTAATATAAGTTAAACTCTTACTACGTATATGTTATTGTTTACTTTTCCAAGCCTGCAGAAACACCCGTTCTCAATGTGGGGTGAACATTGGACTTATGCACAAGGTATGCCCATGGATAGGGTAAAATATCTAGACCTCGGCTAGTAGGGTCCAATATTGCTAGCCATAGGACCTGATCAGTCTTATGCTATAAGTTGAGTAGAGAACGCAATAGCCCCTACTCCTAAGTTGATATAAGTTATAAGTTGTTTCTACTACCCTATTGCTTATTCCTCATTTTTACAACCAAGCTATGTTATTGAGCCCATGTTTATTTTCTTACATACCCTATGTGTACATCTACTCTCACTGAGTCTTCTACTCACCCTTTTCTATGTTTATATATTTCACGATGGTAAGATTGATCAAGGTAACTAACTCAAGCCTGTTCCTCCACTTGAGTAGTTGCTTTGCCTAAAAGATAGTAGAGTTCTCTTTATTCATTTGTATTGGTGAACTTCGGTTTAGTGCTCTGGGGGTAATAAGCGAAGTACTTGAGAATCGATTGGAAATTGATGTTTTGTGGTTTTAAGTTTGGGATTATTTGGACTTTTATTTTATTGAGTTATCTTCAAATGTTTTCCTTTTACTTTGGTTTGTAAGAACTGTTTTTAAGATGTAAGAAGTTTATGGGCCTATTCAGCAAATTTTATAAGTTATTATTTAATTGAATAAGATATGGGTATTTGATAAGTAATTTTTCATAAGCTAAGAATTCTGTGGGCGTGGGTGACCTTATGTCTTCCCATGTCCTAGGATCGTCATAGCTCCCTAAGTCGGGCTATGACATATGCCTTCTTGTGTCTGTCATGTGGATTGTCCATTCTCAAGTTCTAAATTCCACATGCGCTTCTTGACACGGACTTAGTATTTAATCATGCCACGTATTAGTCAGGCCTAGCATATATCAAGAAGTGGTGTTAGAATTATCTTACGTTGCTAATTTAGCGGCTTGTTATACTGAATATAATATGGATTGAGCTCCATTTTCCTTTAAGCTAGATTTTGAGAATGAGTTCTATCTAAACCTATTTAACAGACAAGTTGACTATGGTTAAGGAAGGTTGTTTTCTCATTGATTGTTACTCTGTTTTCTGATTTTTCAAAGAAAGGGAATATATTTTTAGTAACTTTTTGTTAGAAAACGAATGAAAATTGAAATTTTTTTTAATCAATTTTGTAATTTCAAAAATTTAATTTTGTAATATCAAAATTGAATGGATTATAACACCCAATTTATGGGTAAAAGAAATTAATTTTTTTTATGCCTAAACTAGCCTTCTTGACTTCTATATGAGGAGGCAATTTCCATTCTTCAAAATACACGCAAAAAAAAAAAAAAAAAAAAAAAAAAAAGGCTTTACTTTCTAGTTTTGTCTTAACATTTCTCTAGTGTTCTTAGAAAGTTCTCAAATTTTTAAGGTTCTTCACTTAGTGATAAAA